>OX493393.1:12871337-13546838 GCA_950371165.1 Lacanobia oleracea | reverse complement strand
AAAAACGCCGAGTCAATGAAACCCGACGAGTCCCGGAGAAACGATTCAACTGTTTTGGATCCTGCAACGAAATTAATCAGAAAAGTACAGCGGAGGAGAAGGAAAAAAAAAAGTTTGAGCAGCAGTGCTGTCGTCTGCTTACCCAAAGGTATCGGGTTCAAGCAGATCATTAATATGCAGCAAGAACAGTGTTGCCGAAAGCACCGACCCCTGAGGAACCCCGGCATTAATATCCAGCAGTCCAGACGAGCCGCCATCTATGACCACTCGGATAGAACGATCCCTAAGGGAATCCGCGATCCAATCACACAATCCAGCGGACAGACCGAAGGAAGGAAGCTTACTAATAAGGCTATCGTGCCAAACCCTGTCGAAGGCCTTCGAGATGTCAAGGGAGACCGCTAGTGCCTCCCCGTGCTTCTCTATGGCCTCACTCCAGATGTGAATGGCATACGCTAGAAGATCCCCAGTTGACCGATTTCGGCGGAACCCGTATTGTCGGTCACTTAGGATATCATTCGCTTCTAAGTTTGCCAGGAGCATATGATCCGCTTTCTCCTCAGCGGAGTGGGCGAGCGTCCCGTCGGGTCTCAGCAGTGGTGGTAGTGAAATTTATTATTTAATTACAAATGTATAGTTTTTAGACTTTTCCCTATACCTGTAGTATAAGACGGTATTACTTGCCAAATTTCATAGTGCTAGGTCAAAGGGAAATACTCTATGAATTTTGGTTCCCTTGAGAGTGTGGAAATATTCTTTTTTTTTAGCGGCATAAACGGCTGTATTTTTTGTTTATGTTAACTTATAACTATGATTTCACAGCTTCAAGGGGCCGTACTGAGTACCTATATGGTTTTAATTCAGACTCGATACCTCCACGCGTTCCCGAGATAGAGGGTCTTGACAGATAGACGGAAGGACAACAAAGTAATCCTATAAGGTTTCCGTTTTTTCCTTTTGACGTACGGAACCCTAACAATACAGTACAATGATACATAATTGATTTAAAATTTAACGATGGATACTTACTATCATACACATAGAAATGCCCAATCTAATTTAATTTATCTTATTAAACTTTCCATCACCTAAATTAATATTACAGCGTCGAAGGAGATTCCTATCTAGTTATAAATATCAATATGAACTAGGCGTAGTTGTCCATTATAAATCGACAGAGTAGGTGTTAGGAAGCTTCCAACTCGACAACCATCCAAGTAGATTTCATAAGCTATTAATTACATGACAACATAACAATATTATGGCAGCACGCGATTATAAAACGGGTGAGTCATTGGTTGCAATTCAAGGAACAGGCTGGATAAACAATCATTGCAGTGTCCACAGCGATAACGACCATTCGCACATCCCGCACCGCGACCGCCCCCGCCGCCCCTGCCGCCCGCGAGCCTCACCGCCCGCGCCCACCACCCGGCTTCCACGTGTATGAGAATCACATACTACACTGTAATATTAATTAATGACACAGTCATTTACTGCATAGATACCAATATGTTTCAAGTGCCCAAGAAGGGTATTTTTTACGAACTAAGTATGGTTGTTCTGTATACAGTAGGTAACAACATTGTTGTTATTTATGTAAGATTTTAGCAGCAGCTGGGGCTATGCTACGGAACTAAAGAAAATACACAGGACGAGTATCGATTTAATAGTTATTTGCATCGCAAATTCGCAACGCCCGCCCTACAAGCTAACTAAGATTTTCGTAGAATGCGGTCTAGATACAAGATGTTACAAAATGAATAAACTTAGTTACTTATTATAAATACATCGAATATAAATGACTATAGTAGACGTCAGATACCCGTGCAATAACGGTAATTGACACACATAGGTTACATTTGTTGACTTTCTTAATATAAAAAACAGAAATAATGACGTAAAGCTGTCCTGAATCGACTTTTATCGTAATCCTTTACGTTCTCTAGTAATGAAAAACGGTTCAAAATTTATTGTTCGAGTATCTATGAAGTGATATTAGGGAAAGGTCAATGTACTTTATTGCACGTTTATCAGGCGCCTATCATAATTCCGCGTTGCACTGCAAATATAACTCATTAAGTAGGTACTTCCAGTTTCCAAGACTTCGCAAAATTCCAACTGCACACCGGGTGAAATCGTGATTTATACAAGCTGCTATAAGAATTTGTGGAAACCGCCATGTTGATGTGATATATAGGTATATATACCTACCTGATACCAAATTATCTATCTGCCGCGCAAAAACTGTTGTAAGATCGACAAGTGTTCACGAGCATGACGTTTCAAAACAGTGTGTAGGAGTAGTTTAGCACCAACACTATTTATAGACAAGCTATTAATTATTATTATTGTAACTATGTCAAAAGTTAAAAAACGGAGCACACTGTGGAGATTTACGAGCATTTACCGGAATCTGGTGACCCCGTCGGCTCATAAACGCGTTCCCGATATACGCCGGCCAGCCCCGCACGCGGTGCGCGACACGCTTGCTTGCTGCAGCTTGCTATACCAACTTTGTTATGCCTACCTAAAGTACCTAACCAATACGACTTGGGGGGCTACTCTCTAAGTCCGAAGTCCGTAGTTTCGGGCTTAGTTACGGGCGTATTCTACTCCGTATCACCTAGGTACGGACTGACGATAAGTCTCAAACCCGAACTAAGAAAGAATTGAAGAAAACACTATAACACTACAATTCTTAGTGGGTAGGTGACAAGGAGTGGAATGCGCCCTCAACTAAGCCCGAAACCACGGACTTCGGGCTTAGAGAGTAGCCCTCCTGGTTACATATATTCTAATGAAAAACGGACCCAAAAACAACAACGACGTTCAACATAACATGTACGAATGATAAAAAACTAAACTTTACGAGTTGCTCTTCATCATCATAACAGCTGAAAGACGTCCACAGCTGGACATAGGCCTCCCCCAAAGGGGTTTGCCATAATCGCTAGCTACGCTTGGCAGGCGAGATGGCCATTGCAGTGTATGGTGTTGCCTTTACAGAGAACGCTGCTGCCCATTCTCTGGTGAGTCCCTTATTCGCCTCTCACGACACCCACGTGAAGTGATGGGATGGTATTATTCTTTTACGTCACTATACGGCACCGGCTGACACCATACGGCGAGTTGCTCTTACTAAACAGATAAAATGACACAAAGGAAAATAACGAATTTAAAGAATTTGAAACGATTACTGAAAAGCCAAACTAATAGGTCCAATTGTTTCAGAATACCTACATCTGCTAACATAGGTAAACGGTAACAAGCGCGTTACCCGGAGCTTATGTAGAGAGATGCCATGCTTTACGACAATACGCATTACTCGACGCTTTGAGCTACTTTGACGCAGCCGGCCTGAATTTGTATTTTAGTTTCCATTAAGAAAGTCATCATCATCTTCCTGCCCTTATCCCATGTTACTTTAGGTCGGCGCAACACGTTATTTCTTTCATTCTGTCCTATCAGCCGTCACGCTACCACTAACTCCCATTTCTTTCATATCGCTCCTCACACAATCCATCCATCTTTTCTTCGGCCTTTCTCTCCCTCTCCATCCATCCACATTTAAATTCTTAACTCTTCTAGTAACATTAAAACGTTTGGTGTCCTAAATAAATGCTGCTAAATTATGATTCGTTAAAAGAGACTAAATGTCACTTTGACATTGATTGTTTAAATGTTTTATTTTAGCACCAAATGCCATCTTTACACCGATGCCTACGATAACGACTGTAAGATTAAGCAAGACAGTTATTGGGCAAATATTAATTATATTATCTATTTTATTGAGCACTAACTGCCGCCGAAAATTATCCCAAGGGAACATAATCCCGGGTTAAAAAGTAGCGTATGTCTTATTCCCGACTATAATCTGCTCGTTCAGCCGTTCTGTTAGAATCTTTCGCAATTACAGGGCGTCCCACGGTTATGCCAAATGGAGGAAAAGTACCTTGATAGAGTTCCGTTGGTAAACCTTTAGGTATGGAACCCTAAAAATCGACAGGGAGTGAAATAATCAAAAGAGTGCGACTTTGTATTCAACAGTATGGGACTCATTTTGAGCATTTGATAAATTGATTAATTTTGTATTAAAAATCTTTCTTTTATTTCTGGCTCTAGGTTATTTAGCATAAAATAATCCTTATGATCAAGCCTTTCGATCGGTATGATAAAGCTACAGGGTATTTTTTTTTCTCGTGTAGCGGGATCCACTTCCGGTTCAACCATGTAATTATTTAAAAATCTATGAATGCAGTTTGAATTGTATTTTAAATAAAAATAATGTCTTCTTTCAGTAAAATGTTCCATCTACAATATTTAAGGTACCTTCCATCCATGTGGCATAGCCGTGGGACGCCTTGTAAGTATAATATTTGTAAAGAAGACAGTACAGGTATCGGAGGATACTGTGAATCAGTAATCTGTTTTTACTATGATCCTGTCTTACTTTAAATAATTGTGAGTCGTAGCAGTTTTAAAGCGGCATGGTACTGTCAGCGACCTGCGCTAAATATAAGCTTGGAATATAGCTGCACATTCAACTGGCTTTTGTTACAGTACTGAAACTATTGACCTATTTCACTTTACTGGAAGTAAGCAATAACTTTCAGTGCAGCGCTCGCGCCATAAAACCGACTCGTGAGTAATCGAAGCCACACTGGAAATTAGCAATTCTCTGACTGGAAATTGAGCACTTGTCAAACTATACTTTCTCGTAAAGTACATCAGTCTGTACTTTGTCGTAGAATGTAAGATCATACATGTCATGACAATGTAAGTGGAGCTTTTTACTGGACTACGTTTTGTAAAAGTATTTGTTTTTCTTGCGATGATGACATCGATAGAAACAAAGAGTTGCGTGGAGTATCTATTAGCAATGTCAGAACTCTAAGCGCTTTATGGTAAAACTGCTACATTCTTTCTGACCATAGAATAGAATAGAAATACTCTTTACCTATTGGACACCATAACAAATTACAATAAAAGTTTGAAATATCTAACGTTTTAAGAAGACGACAACGTCTACAATGTGTTGCGGTTAGTTTTTTTTTCGTTTAATGAGTGTTTTCGTTCTTTGAACTCACAAGTCGTTAAAACTGCCTTCTGGTTACCTACACTGCACTTTCAGTTTTACAGACACTGGACTTCAGATAGATATTACTGCAGCACATTTTAAATTAGGTATGACATAACTAGCTGACCCGTGCTACTCGTACATCGTCTACCTACGTAACATTTTTCATTAACGCTCCGCTCCTTTTGATTGTAGCATGATGTTAAATAGCCTTCTTTGATAAACGTGCTTTCCAACACTAAAATAATTTTTCAATTCCAACCAGTACCTAAGTACCTATTTCCTGAGATTAGCGCGTTCAACCGAAACATCTTCAGCTTCATGATATTAGTACCTATAGGTTATTTTAATAAAGGAGCCTAAGTATTTATGTAAATTGGTATAATACGGACTGCAGAACAGCATTTAAAGTTAGGTTAGGTTAGGCCTTTTTTTTTTGTTGCCTGGGTGGAAAATCCTCATGGATGTCCCTCACCTGGGGCGGGCGAAGGGGTCTGTCAGACTGTTACTGACTAAAAACCACCCCGGTGTTCCATCTCACACTTGAACGAGGATTGTGAGAGCTAGTACCTACGCCTTTCATAATCCCCGGCTAGTGCCCGCGTATGCTCGCCACCTCAGGCCCGCGGGAGAAGTAAGGTCCCCCCGCAACGTCCAGTAGGGGCGCGTCTGGAACAATACGTGCCACCGTCTCGGGTCCTGCTGGAAGGTTAGGTTAGGCCTACCTTAACCTGAAGTTATACAGCCTGACTGTGGCCATAAGCGAAAAACAGATAAAATACCCACCAACATTTTCTATTTATTAGGTCTAAATGATAAAATATGCTTTCTTGAAACCCACATAAGGTTTCAAGAAAGCATATTTTATCATTTTCACTTCTAGCAATTGATATGTTGCAGTTAAAACCCATAAACAGCTATAAGTTCTCGAAAATAGTACCTTTTACTGAAATTATAGTCAAAACTTCTAAAAAGTTAAGGAGGTCGAAGAAATTACGAAGAAACGCTAATTTAAAGTTTTTTCAAACTAAATACAATTAGACCAACGTGTTGCCTGATTTTTTCAGTTAAAAGTACTTTTGACCGATAAAGCTTTTTGACTGTAACAAATAGAACTTACAAGCTTTTAATAGACTGTGTGCAGTTATCTTTCCGTATGTATGTGTTTATTTTTAAGATGAAGATAATGCTTGTGCCTGATGTCTGCACTGTAAATGCATTTGTTGAGCCAGCATTAAAAACGTAGGTATATAAAAGGTACACATAAAGGCATAGCAACGATATAGACAGAAAAAAAATGAGTAATATGGAATACTTCCCTTTGGGTTCAACGTTCTATGCCAGTGTACGTCACGGTGATAAAGAGTAACTCATGAATGAGCTCGTGCATTGACAGGGCGACTCACCCCGGAATAGTATAACTAAACGAGGCCCGAGTGCCCGACGCTGCGACTTTATCAAAACAAAATGTTATATTTATAATATGTAAGCTAGAGCCCCACCTTTCATAGGGTCGATAACAAACATAGATTCATCATTGTTAAAACTTATGGAATTAATTTTGTTTATCTTCTTAGGAATTACTTTAAAAAAATATTTTATTCTAAATCAGTTGTAAAATATAAATAAGTAGGCATGTGTTAGTACCTACTCAAGCAACGGTAGTAGGCATTTAAAGGTCTTGCTTTATCTGTTGTCGTGAAGTTTATCATCGCGACACACAAAACCTTATACTCGTATTATCATTTACAGATACCAATTCGTGGGAGTTATGTTATTATTTCGGCAATAATTGCAAAAATTGTGTTTTATACAAAACGACAAGTTGATAGCAGCGGCTTCCTGTCACTGTGATAACAGATGCTGCTGTTTGTGTCGCGGCCCCGTTTTTAAAGCTTTGTCAATGGAAGCTGATTTTGACCCAATTTATAACTGTTTGATAGACCGCGGCACAGATCTAAATTTTGCGCATGTTGCCGATTCGCTGCCGTGATTCACGGAATTAATGCTTCCTAACGGGATATGAGCCATAGATAATGTAAACGGACATTATCAGCTTCGAACATGGTCAAGTTAGATACCTACAAAGTTTACTCTGTTTCTCCATTTAATTATTAACAACAGTATCTAGTAGTTAATGACTTGACACAAGGGGCACCAATATTAATAATTATAATGCTGTACCGGTTCTTTGTGTGTACATAAATAGTAAAATAAATAAATTAAGCCAGAATAATTTAAGGTGTTCGGATAAGGGTAGGGGTGAAAGTCCTTTTTAGGGTTCCGTACCCAAAGATAACCAACGGAGCCCTATTGCTAAGCCTCCGCTGTCCGTCGGTCCGTCTGTCTGTCGATTTCAAGAACCGTAATAGGTAGACCGTTCAAATTTTCACAGATTGTGTAGGTATTTCTATTGCCGCAAACAAAAATAATAAAAAATTGAGTTTATGGTACGGAACCCTTCGTGTACGAGTCCGACTCGCACTTGGCCGGTATTTTTTCATTTTAGCATGGGGATTAACTCCGAAATATGAAAAAAAACTGCTGTTCAGTCAATTTATTTTAGAAAAACTCAAGAAAATGTAGGAAACAGCTTCTTTTTCATATTTCAGAGTTGGTCCAATACTGAAAGTTGTTTTTATATTCTTCCTTTCAACCCCTAAAACATCACCAACAAATTGAGAATCACCACGTTGAATAGAACTGTCCAAGCAAGAGTTTCCAAATTGCACTGTCTTTGCCTAGGTACACGAAATTTGTTGAACAATTACTAAGAATGAAACCAGAATGCATGTTATGTGCGAAACTTTTACTTACAATGTTGCCTGTTCAGGAAGAGGATATCGTGGTTTTAGAAACATGAATAACTTCAGAAACAATGTGTTTGCGATGGCATTATTATTCTCTCCTGAATTCCTTGTTCAGGATACCTAGCCAGGGTACTTCGTAGCATCATCGCGCGCATAAGAAGTTTTTGAAACAAACGCATGATTAGTAAAATATTAGGAAAAAATAAATGGTGAACTAGAAATAGGCGAGGTACCTAACTTAAAACAACCAGGAGAATTGAAGACAGTTGTGATGTCTATTATTGTACATATAGGTATGACTTCAAGTAACGTCCGTAGGATCTAGGGGTGATATCAAAATAGGTACCCAACTCTGTTTACAGAGTTACCTATTTCGAAAATTGGAACGACAGTTCGTTCACATTAGGCTCACTCCACATAAGCTTAAACAGTAAAGACCGAGTTTCCACGTCTGAGATCTCGCGTTTCCGAGACCAGAGACGCTCAAGGAGTGAGGTTTGCTGCTAAGCTAATCCATCGATAGCCACTGACAAAGTAAAACATCTTGTCAAAGTCACCGACGCCGTGGCGTTGTTAAAGTGTTGGGGCTCAAATGTGTAACGCTTTCTGCTTTTATTAGAGGGCCTTTCAAGTAGGTGTTATGTAAGCACCATTGGGGGTGGGGGTCTTCACTATGCTTAGTATTATTTATGAAACAAATAATGATAGTGGTATCAGCAATATTTACTTGTGTTTGTTTGCAAAACTTACTTTTAACAAACTTCTGGCATCACGGTTGTTTTTTTAAAACCTAGTCGTTTTTACAGCTCTCACGTGGTGTTTCATTAAAGTAAGAAATAATTCTTAATTTAGCCGAAGTACTAGAAATAGGTCCCGCGCGAGTATAAACTATAATTACTAATGCATACGTAAGCATAGGAGGGGGATATGAGCTTTCCTTACTATTGTTGAGAAGGGGGTGTGGGGGGAGGGCTAAAATGAATAAAATTCTGCTTATGTAATACTAGAACGGCCCCTAGGTAGGTACTTATGATGACAACCATTTGTATATACACAGTAACTAGGTCGAATCTTTAGAATAAATAGGATTTCATATAATAATCATGCGTCATTCATCCGCCAGTTTATCGGGGGTTATAACCTTAAAAATCAAAATTAGTTTAATTATTTTGTGATAAGATAATACAGTGCTTCTTAAAACGTGAAATCTGTATTCAAATTAATAATAAACCGTTTCATGTGGCGAATTAAGATAGTCATTGATGTATATTTAACTATTGAGATTCACCGATCATTATTAGACCTAAGTAGGTTGATAAGTGAGTGAGAAAAGTTGACGAAGATACTTTGACTGTATAAACAAGCTCAGAACAAAAGATTTGAAGTAATTAAATAGCATTTTTTTAGGTCACGAGGCTATGAAATGATAAACGATGTTGTTGCCACTTGATATAACGTACCAAATAAAAACTTATATGATAAGTAACAGTGCAAAGGTTACCGTAACATCTGATTATTGGGAGTAAAGTTATTTTAAATTGTATTTGTGTTAAGCAATATTCAATTCACAAAATTTTATTCAGATTTGGTTTGGATAGGTAATTAATAACAAGTGTTTGGTTCTCTATCAGTAGCTACCTACACTAACCCAGATACAGAAAAACTTATTTCTTATTACAAGCTCTAGATAGTAGTACTTTTTTGTTACTCGGTAATGATGTTGTATTTTGTTTTTCTAATTTATCATTCCTTGAGGGGTTGAACCTAGAAACCCCTATCTCTGAATGAACCACCCATAAAATGTAGGGGTACTGTTAAAGTTTTATTGTACTCCTACTCGCGCAAGTCCGGTTCAGTAGTTGACAACCCTCTAGGGCTGAAACTGCGAGTGGCCAACGTCAAAAAAAAAAAAAAAACTCCAGCTCCTACTCGCAGTTCTTTGCTCGTATGTTGCTGCAGACATCCAATAAAAATTAAATACATAACCCTTAAATGCCCTTTAGTTAATTGAAAAAAATGTTTTTGCGAAAAGTACGAATTAGAATCTTTTATTTTCAAACTATAGGAAGAATACCAAATAGTCGCCGCACATTCGTTGCTACTTTATAAGATATGAAATTTGCACTGCGTCTACGAAAGGTCTACGCAGGGTCGCACCTACGAAGCCTCTACGCCACGCTACGCCAACGCGCTAACGTAGCGCGTTACTGTCGGAACAGTAATACTATACATTTTCAGAATATTTGCAGGTTTGGTTTGGTTCTTTGTGCACTGATTAGATTCTTAATTGACTTTGTAAAAATGTTTCAATGCAGTATTAGCTATTTATTTTTGAAGATTGTCAGCCTTCTATCTTGTAATGTAGATGCCCTTGAAGTCTTTGAGTCCCCCACAGTATACATTTTAAATATTTTGCTATTCAGCTTCAGGTTCAGTTATTGAACACCTGCATCAAGAAGGCATCAACGGTGTCGTCTTCGCCACAGAGTACTATCACGTTTTCGACTGCATGCATTTATTTGATGAAAGTTTATAGAGATTGTAATATGCATGTTTATTTTTTGTAATAAGGCTAAATTCGTTAAAGTACGAGTATGATATATTTATATAGAAATAATAAATAAACATCGACAAAGAGCGAGTCTGAAATGCATTCAGGCTCCCGTAGGAAAATATTTCATTTTCATTGAGAAAATTGTTCTTTTACTGTTATCCGTAAAAGTAAAAAAGAAACAAGAAGAACAGTAGAAAGAAGAGTGAAAGAACACTATCTTTCCTTCTCGTCATAGTTGCAAATAGGTAAGTATTATTATTTATCTTTTATATCATATAGTATGTATTAGTATGTTAATGATGTATATTATATTTAATATGTATAGTTTTTATTTTAGCTACTGTTACACACTATGTCTACATCTCTTTTTACTCTATTCTCCTTTCGCAGGTATGCTGGAAGAGATTTCTTTTGAAATAAGCATCACCTTTGTACTTATTTTTCTGTTTCTTTCTTCTTATCTTATTAAATGTGTGTACATAAATTGTTAAATAATAAACAATAATAATAATAAAAGAACAATTTTACATACAAAAGCTGCTGCTAGCTAATAATAAAATGTGTTAAAATTAAAAGCAACTTACTCTACTCTTTCTCTTTTGTTTTGATGGATTTCCTAATAAATGTCTATCTATGTTATATCATTCGATATAACATAGATAGACATGTATCTTGATGTTCCAACGTAAGCACGATGATTTTAATGTTTTACTAATTAGTTTAATATTTTAATTGTATGCAGTTTGTAGGTAAGTGAACTCTTTGAAAACTGTTTCATTATCAAATCGCATTGAATTGCGCTTATTTACACCGCATTGTGTCATCGAATACCTCAATGAAAATTGAGAAGTTGCGTAGGTACTAGGTGGTTGGAGTCTACTTTTTTTTGCTGATACGAACGTTATGATTTATTAATGAGAGTTGCGCCAAGTAATACCCTATATCTAGATATGTATCTATTATTTTGTACAGGTATAGTGAAAAGTTTTGCCGATCATTGACCCAAGTGTGTGAGTCCAACTTATACGTTTTCAGTATCTAAGCAAAGTCATACTTATAGTCTTTTTACAACCAAAAGCTATTTAAATGAACTTATAACCCTCTCACCACTAATTAATGAAATAATAAGAAGATATAGGCTATCAGAAACAAAACATCGACCTCTTCCGCGCTTATTTAAATACTAGCTTCTGCCAGCGGCTTCGCCCGTGTGGTTACTAGGGAACATTCTCCCGAGATAAAAAGTAGCCAATGTCCTTTCTCAGGCTCTAGACTATCTGTGTACCAAATATAATTTAAATCGGTTCAGTAGTCTTGACGTGAAAGCGCGACAGACAGACAGACAGACAGAGTTACTTTCGCATTTTTAATATTAAGTAAGAAAGTAAGGATAATCTGACTAGAATATGAAATACACAGATAACTCTATACGAGTATATAAAACGCTTTGTCCTGACTGTGCGTTGATCCATCATCAACGCACAGTCAGGACAAAATCCCTAAATCGCTGTTTGTAGGAACTTGATATTTCGAGGACGTATTCTTTATAATAATGTAGGCATTTGATAAGAAAGGATTTTTGGAAGTTAGAAATAGGGTATAAAAGTTTGTATGAAAAATCTTATTTGTTGGGTCCAATATACTTGAAGCTTGGTACGAATCCTGGCCAAAAGATATTTTTTTATCTCTGGAATATTTTCCCTTGGAATAATATTCAAATGGTACGCGGGCGAAGCTACTAGCAGCAGCTAATCTATACTAATAATATATAATGATGCAGAGTTTGTTTGTTTGTTTATTTGAACGCGCTAATCTCAGAAACTACTGGTCCGATTTGAAAAATTATTTCAGTGATAGCCCATTTATCGAGGAAGGCTATAGCAATATATCATCACGCTAAGGCCAATAGGAGCGGAGCAGTAATGCAAATTGTGACGCAGAAGAAGTTGCGCGGGTCAACTAGTACATAATATAAATAAGATATCTCACAGGCCAGGAGCCACTGAACTTGGAAAAGTATAAACCGACTACAATAATTGCGCACACTGACTTATCACGTGTGTAGGTACCTAAAGTTAGTTTACATAAATTGCACTATTATGTAAAACTTTATTATGCCTAATCGGATGATAAAATAAGATCCCAATATAAAATAATAACTACGAATTTATCGAATATCCAATTAAAACAATTTATCAATTGTTGAATATTTCAATTGACCTCTCATGAATTAAGTATGTATAATAACAGGATTACATCATTTCTGGTGTTTTAAATTTGAAGTAATTT
Organism: Lacanobia oleracea; assembly: GCA_950371165.1. Classification (NCBI taxonomy): domain Eukaryota; kingdom Metazoa; phylum Arthropoda; class Insecta; order Lepidoptera; family Noctuidae; genus Lacanobia; species Lacanobia oleracea. The sequence continues at coordinate 13,534,105 of OX493393.1, read as the reverse complement.
TGGTAATATTTTTTATTTTAAGTTGCAAGCAAGAGTAGTTAGCTTGGTGCAGTCAGTCAGCCAATAACAGGAAATGCAAGGAGTCTCATACTGCAGATATGCTTTATTTTTTCCAATGTTTAATTAACAACACTGATTGCGGAATATTAATTTCAAAACGTAAAAATTCAATAAAGCAACATAGGTTAAGCAAGCACGGGCTTTTGTGTGTGTTATCCTACAACGGCAGTAATTATTATTTGAAATTTATAATTAGGCATTCAGTGATGACATCAATGTTTTGAACATACGATAGCCTCTGTACAGAAGAAGGCACTTTATCGCTGAAGTTTAATTTAACAAACCGTTATTTTTTGTTCGGAAGCGGATAATCGAGTTTGAGGTCAGATAGTAGCTCTGTGTTTAACTGTGTCATTCTCTATCGGACGAGTTCCGTCACAAAGAGCTATTTCTGCTGTTGCTCTACTCCTCATCACCCAAATAGGGTATTCCCCATGGATCGATCATTGACCTCAACTTTTGACAAAAACGATAGACACCTTTGTTGTTGCTTGCTCCTATTACTACTCGTAGTATACACCTATGAAACTTCATCGGACCTCGTTTGATCAAATGCATTTCAGAAGTTAACCATCGATAGTTTTTCTTTTTTTTTTTACTATTGATAGGCACGCGTTTGACCACTATCTCACCTGATGGTAAGCGATGATGTGTTCGAAGATGGAGCACGCTTGCCTAGAAATAACCTATTCACTCTTGATATAAAACTGAAACGAAAGATTATGTGAAGTATTGAGAAAAAACTGTTATTCTATTTTTGAAATACGCAAAAATTAAACACATCATACCCTAAAGCGATAGCTCACTACTGCTAAACGCCTCAATGATACAATCCAAGGAGGTTCAGATTATAATCGCGAAAGCTTTGTACTGAACTCAGCTTTCTAGTATCAGTAATCAGCGGTTTTCTCGATATTCGATTGATAAAAAAGCGACGTAATTAAGATGCAGGAAGAGCTTTTATTAAAGTTCCACTTCCAGAAATACTAGGTTTTACTTGCACCTGGATAGACTAAAAGCTGACCCCATACCTACATATAGGACAAGGTTTGGAAAAGGCTATGCAGGTTAAACCCCCAAAGGGGAAAAATAGGCGATGCAAGTTTTATTTTTAGACAACTTCTTTTTGTATGGGAATCGACGTCATATTTTTTTATACTAGGTACGCTACGGTATCAGTAGGTGGTCAAGTCATCTTAATCACATTAAGTTAAGATTATATTATTTATTATATTCGTATTAGTTATTCAGCTTTTATATTTAATTATTTAAAAATAATATGGAATAGTTTTTTTATTAAAAATAGTTATTTTTTAATAATTAATTTATTTTCGTTTATTTCTTTATCTGGAATATTGTTTTATTTATCTAAAACGTCACCTAACGTTTCAGATAAATAAACTTATGTATGACACCTACAACTGTTCTTTTTAACCGACATCTTCAAAAAGGAGGAGGTTCTATGTTCGGCTCCGCCAGTTGTGGACCGGTTTAAAAAAAAACTTTTTTTTCGAAAGCCTATACTCTTGAGGTGGTCCCATTCTCACCAAGTCAGAATCTGATGATAGGATCCCTTGAAAATCGAGGGAAACTCAAAAATTTTATAGGCACATACGTTTATCGTAAACTTTCTAACGTAATTCAGATATTTGTGCCTGGTTATCATCATCTCATGTTGCTGAGCTGATGATGGAAGGAATATGTTCGGATCTCATGATGGGACCCCATGAAAAATGTTTGTTCAGCGATATTTTCGCCAATTGTCAACCAATTTTTTATACTAAGGTGAAACTGGCAGAACTTATCCACTTAAAAATCAGATAGATCATAGTACTTTATAATAACATGACGAAGGATGAAAACAACGCTGCTGGCTCTCTGAATTGTTTTCATCGTCATCTGTCTAGTAGCTAGATAAGGCTAACATCTAGCCTGCGGCCGCTGAGCCCCAGGCCCAGCGGCTGGCGGGTGGCAGTCAGTGGTCGATGGGGTACCTGATGTCAGTTAAAATATCCTGCCTTTTAAGAATCTATCTATATCTTATACTAATATATAAAACTGAAGAGTTTGTTTGTTTGCTTGAACGCGCTAATCTCAGGAACTAGTGCTCCGATTTGAAAAATTCTTTCAGTGTTAGACAGCCCATTTATCGAGGAAGGCTATAGGCTATATATCACACACCAAGACCTATACGAGCGGAGCAGACGAACTTGCGCGCGTCAACTAGTACTAATATATAAGGCTTAAGAGTTTGTTCGTGTGTTACGAAAGCTTTAATTATATTAGCTGTAGGCAAGTAGGTATTCCTAATTTGTCAAAATTTCCTATGAAACTCTGATAAATATGAAAATCTGATAGTGATGATCATTGTCAAAGTTGTAGGTATACTATCTCTGAACAACACTTTTATTTTGTTAAATGTGACATAATGTAAGTCTTGTTTAGAGATGGGTCATTAATCGGGTTTTAATCAGATTGTTTTGGTCGGCGTGTGTCCAAGACTACACATAGTTATTAGAAAGGGAGAACAATGACTTGGTTACTATTTCTGGTTGGTTTCTTCAGAATGAAAGTAATATGTTACAAAACCCCTTTTTATCAGTGCCTTTAAATCAATAACATAAATCACAATAAAAATCATCCGCACATGTATCTGTTATTATAGGTTTGTTCAGAAGCAATAGGTAATAAATAACCAATAATGGAGACACTATTATCTAAGTAGGTATTTGCTACTTAAAGCTTTTCATGGTATAAGAACAACATAATCGATAGGTACGTCCCTTTCTGATGCAAAATTAGGAAAAAATCTTTCGTGTGATAGTAGCAAAGCAAATTATTAATAATGGTTACTCCGAAGATCGTGAGAAATAATATTTCACAACTGTCTCTAAACGATGAAGTAAAACACAATGAGGAAACCGGCATGCCCTAGAGCTTAATCTATCGGAAACATGTGACATCCGCCACCACGCACTGGGCGACCGCGCGGAGGACTACAGCCCACTCCCTCAGAGAGCTGAGGCCTGTGTCCCAGCAGTGGAAAATAATTGGCCGAGTACGCTTGGATGAGAAGGTGTATGCGTCGGAAGCCCTGGTACAAATGCTCTCTGCTTAGCAAGTGTTTCCCGAATTACAGGTGGTTAGTAGGACCTAGTCGAAAGTTATCTAGCCTTTGCACATGTAACAACGAGGATAGGTATATAGGTGCTGTATGCACCTGGTCAGATTAGGTGGCTTTGTCAGCGTTCTATCCCCCTCGCTTGAAAAGCTTGGTGTATGTACAGATGTAATTCGGAAATGATAGTAGGTAATACTGGTAATGTACGATTTTACGTTGGCGTCTTAATACTCTGGGTTGAAATGTTAGCGTCTTTAGTCGTTTAAAAAATAACAATAAGCCAGCGAGTTCGAATCCGTTAGATATCTTATCTATTATTCAAAGCTTCAACAATACAATTTCATACCGCAAGTTCCGATACCATACAAATATTAAAGAGTAAAATATTAACAATTAATAAGAACTATAATATCTCACAGATCCATCAAGTGATAAATATTTGCAAATACATACTTTGAATATACAATGCTGCAAAGAGGAGCTTTAACTGTTGTTACCTTTAATTCCTCTTCATTATATTCACAATAATTGTGTATTTTTAAAATAAAATTCTACATTTTAATTGGCAACAATAATGTAATAGCCATAAGCCGTAAGTAGAGTAACAATTTTTCATGGCAGGTTTTTATTGAATACACCAATTTGCAAAATAAACTTTTCAGATGATAAGGACTTGATGGGTATAATATGCATTCGTGGTGAATCTTTCAATTTGACCTAACGCGTTGATGTCTTTTTTGGGGGTCAAGACGGAACCGGTATGTAAGTAAATATAATCAGCATACCTGTTAGATAATTTCAGTTGTTACAGCTATAGTACTTACCGCTGAAGAAGGAGCAGGAGTCCATGAGAAGAGTAGAAGTGTGGCGGGCACGAGATGGAGCGCGATGTATCGCGCACGCGCCGGGCCCGACATGGCTGCGCCGCCACTACTGGATGCGCGCCCTCGCGGCCTGCCGGCGAGCCGGGCCCGCTCGCGCCCGCGCCTCTGCGGGGCGGGGCTGCGGGGTGCTCACACTGCTGCCGAGCACTCCTCTATCCTTTAGTATCCCGGCACAAACGGCGCGCGCGCACGGGAAACAGGCGCAGCGCGCTCCGGGCTATGGCGGTGTCCGTGCTATGGTAAGACTTTCAAATAACTAACTCTAGTTCAATTCTTTCATAATCTTTTTTTTTTTTTCACTATATTTAACTTGGATTTTTATTTTCAAAGAAATTACGTCGTATAATCTGCAACATGATTTATTAATAATTATATTTTATAATTATAATAACTTTCTTGAACTTAATTTTATCTTAATAATAAATAGGTTGATAGCTGCGTTAGCACCGCTCCTAGGTGTGAAAGCTGTAAGTATACTCATTATTTAATTTATTTTTAATAACCCCTTGTATTATATTATAAAGTGATTAAAATTAATATGTATAAAAACATGAGTGGTATTTGGGAATGTTGCGAGACGGTGAAGTCGCAAGGGCGCGCGGCGGCGGCGGGCGACCCGCCTGTCCGCTTCAACTCGTCCTTTTGCAATTTCTCCAAAACGCTAACGCTATCGAACATTTGCGAAGATTGAAGTAGCAAGATGGAATCACTAAGTTAGAGCAAGCAACAAAGGAGAACAATATTACATAGTGATTATTTTATTAAAACAAAGAAAATACATATTAATTTCCTATTCAATCTTGGTGACTGTTCGACTTCTTAGCACAAGTTATTACCTACATAAATATGTATAACATAGTAAATGGAAGACCGACAAAGTTTATCATCGTTCGGATGCAGTGCGTCGGTATTGCGCAAACCTACTGTTTCCTACAGTTATATGACACACTTTGTTTTCATGAAATGTAAAACGTATCTAATCCAATTTTTTTTTTCTTAAATAATTTTATTAAAGTTTTCGCGATATTGCTATCTAAAAAGTCAACTCGACATCAATTAAATAATTGCCTCGCTACCGTAGGTAGGTACTTACAACCGTTTTAATGATAAAACTTTTGAAAGTTAATATGTACAACCCAGATTAATTATAAAATTCATGTGCTTACGGTTTATGTGTAAGAAAATACCTACTGAAGTAGGATTAAGTAATATGGATATTATGACGAGAAGTAAAACACGCGTGTGAATTAGGGGCCGGTCGTCAATTTTTATTTATTTATTTAATAATGACTTTTTTTTTATTTATTTATTTTATATATCTAGCTCATTAACAATGAGTAGGTACGCTATAACATTAACAAAAACATTACAATGGTAACATAATATTCAAATACTGATATTAGAGACTTAGCTTACATGTTATTTAAAAAAATGTGTCACTCATCAAAATCTATTTCGCAATTCCAACAAATTACGTCTCGTGGCCAGTGTTGTTTTTGGGCACTCATTGTCTATTAATAAGCTCCATTATAGCTCGCATAAAAATAATGACTGATGAAACTTAAATAAAATTTTGTAATACATATTAAATAATCAGTGCGATTCTGTCAACGCCGCACCTTGTCAGCTGAGGTGAAGTGAATATGAAGTGAGCTGTTAATCCACACAAACAATATGGAATGACAGTTTACTTCGTGCTCACTGCACATAAGTTTACATGTGAGCGGCTGACAGAACAGACTGGCTGGTCTGCAAGGTACAAGCTTTTTATGTCGGAAAATGTACCTACCTACTTACTGAACTTCAGCGCCTGAAACAGAGTGTGAACAAACACGAGTAGGTTACGACTTGCGCTCGCCATATTACAAATATAATATGTAGATGGTAGCTTCGGCTAATCGGCCCGCAACTTCTTCCACGTGCTTCTTTTAACCTAAAATTATTCTATGACAATCGGCAAAAGTATAGCTCTATCTATCAGAGAAATATTTTTTGTGATCATATAAACAAATAGTTTTTACCTCTTTGCTTGCTTGCATGCTTTGTTAGGTTGTTTTTGAACATTGTATAATGGTGAAAATTTAAATCCACGTTTTAAACAACTGAAAATAAAATAATCGCGCCTATTAATTACCAACTTGTAGGCGCGATTATATTCCTCGAAGCAAACCGTAGGCTAGGTATTGTAGGTAACTTTTGAGGCTTTCGTAACAGTTGTACTGCAAAAAACGAAAGCTAATCCTGAACCCCATTAAATCTATCAGCCAGTAAGTTGTAAGTCAACATAGTACTCTACATCCTATTTATGTTTGAACGATCCAAAGATATTGTAATTCATCCGGGACGGTGCTTTTCGTAATAACTCACTCTCCATGTAAAAGCTATGTTACTGATAGACAAAGTTTCGCCGCTGAAATGCATCTTTCTGTAAGTAATCCTGCGCGCAGCGCGGCGTCCATGTTCTGCCTGCTTAGATTTCTGTTGTTTTCTTACTGCACAAGATTTTATCAAACAAGATTATCAATTTATGTGACCCATTTATAGGCTTTACGTCTACGTACCAACTATCAACATTTTTAGTGATTTTCCATTTATAATTATTATCTATCATTACTTGTTTATTTAATTATAAGTAGGTAAAGATAGATGTTTTGTTCTTGCATGACAAAAGACGCCTACATTTAAATTAACAAAAACCGATCGAATCGACATCATAGTGATCCTTACACATTGAAGAAACGATACATTGTTCAGGCTCCTAGAGTATTATGGAAAGGGCTTTGAACGCTTCTACTAATACGAAGCATCTATACTATGCCAATTGAATAAGACTGACGTGCAACAATCCGAGAATATAAACGAGTATCAACTTACTGCAGTAGGTAAAGCTGACACGACGTTAGGTCGTGTATTAGGTTCAGGTCAAAGTGCCGCACAAAGTCCAAAATATGCTACTTAATACACATATCATTATATTTATAAAATAATAAACGACTAAAGGTAAATAAGTCGTACGTCACGCGAAATAAATGCGGATGTTGAATAAAATTGACTCAATTCCCTCTTATCTTCAACTCTATGAACATAAAATTTTGAAAAAAGAAATGACCACAGCTCATAGAAAATGATAAGATGATTTAAATATATAAATGTTGAAACAAATATGATTAGTTCGAAACCCTTTGCACCCGAGTCCGACTCGCACTTGGCCGGTTTTTTTTATATAGACTTCTTAAATTGGCGTAACTTCTCAAAAAATTTTGGACATTATTCTAAAACCTTAAAATAAAAGAGAGCACAAAAAGTTTGTACTAACTTGAGTGCTAAGTGGGCTAAGTGACGTCCACTGCTGGACATATGCCTCCCCCAAGATGGTTAGTTTGTTGGTTCAAATATATGTATATTTAATTAGAAACATAAATGTCTAAACTATTGTCTACCTTTCAAAAAGACGTAATTAATTAAAATAGTTTGTAAGAGGGAATTTAAGTAAGTACGTACTAAAAATTATTTCTCTGATAGATACTCGTAGTTACAGTATTGATATTGCCAAGGGCCGCAGGATTTCGTTATAATAGCATGGAACTGTCTCCAATGCTGAGTAAAGGCCTCGTCTCATGCAGAGAAGTCACGTACAGTATGAGGCATGTTTGCTCAAGGTCCGTTAGTGATTTTAGACAGTTTTTATTTTAAAAAGGTGATTGCTGGCATTTAGTTTTTGCTAAAACATTGGAACCGTTCTTCGTTCTCCAAATTCGGAGTCGTATCTTTCCCTATATCTTCTTTTTTATTGTTTTGGGTTCTCTATCGATTTAATACTTTTTGCACTATTGCAGCAATATGACAACACAGGTTACATAGAATGGAATAATGCTGTGCCAAATACATGGCAGACAGACCAGCGACAACAAGCAAGTCCATACCCACCACAACGTCCCACTCATGGACTGTATAACAGGCAAGACATTCCACCGCTTCCACCACCAAACAGCAGAGGCTCAAACTTCGCCGTTTACGATCCTGAGACCAGGCAACGGATTGCGCCCTTTGACCGCAACTGTACGGCGCCCGGATGTTGTGTACCAAAATGCTTTGCCGAAAAAGGAAATAGGGTAAATACCATTAACAACTTATAAACTACAACACTGTTAACTACTTTGGAATCCTTCTCTTGTTAACTTGAAACAATACTTTTTCAGGGTTTCCCAGGCACAATGGGACCTCCAGGAAGTCCAGGTTTCCCTGGGCACGAAGGGCCTGAAGGTCCACAAGGTACAAAAGGACAAAAGGGACAGATGGGAAATCCGGGACCACGAGGACCAAAAGGTGATAGAGGCAAACCTGGTGAACGAGGTTTTGTTGGTAGAAATGGTCCAACTGGTCCTCAAGGTGAGCCAGGTTTACCTGGTATTCCCGGCAGAGACGGTTGTAACGGAACAGATGTAAGTGTCATTTCACAAATTTACGTGACGTACCTAGTAGTTATTATTATCGTTACGTATTGTATTTGTCGCAGTTTGTAATAAATGTTAAGGTTTATCAGTATTTTCGAGTCATCTTTAAAAATCATTCAAAAGATTTTGCTATTTTTTAACCGACTTCCAAAAAAGGAGAAGGTTCTCAATTCGGTGGTTATTTTTTATGTATCTCTTCTTCTTATCGTGTCGGCAGTAAGGTCTAACGAAACCACACACCCTAGTGTCAGCGTTTCTAAACCGTTAACGTCCGTAGTTTTTTTTTATGTATGTACACCAATTACTCCGAGGTTTCTGATCTGATTTCTGTGATTCTTGTTTAGTTCAATGCGGTATATTTGCTATTTGGTCCCGTAAAAATGTAATTCAGTTTGGTTCGGTAGTTTTTATATTATGAGCATTTTTGCTTATTTCAATTTCTGCGTAGACGAAGACGTCGTCCATGTCTTAAATGTGAAAAATAAAAAACTTTTTTACAAAAAATATAACCGACTTCCAAACAAAACACTACAAAGTATAACCATAATTTCGGAAGTCGATGTTAAAAACAAAGAAACAAAACCAAAAACAACTCGATATGTATTTTTGTATGTAACAAATCTTTCCTTTAAAGAGGAAAGATTTGTATTTTTGTATTTGTATGTTACGAATTAACTTAAAAACTACTGGACCGATTTGATCAATTCTTTCAGCAATGGATAGCTACATTAACAGCAAATAACATAGGCGGTTGAAACCGCGTTTCGTCCGCTATTATATTATTATAAAATAATTAGTTAAAATATTCAGAGGGCTAAGTGTGAGTTTTTTAAGAACTCGATTGCGTTAACGTAAACTTTCCTTGTGTCAAATTGTATGGAAAAAAAGATTTTCCGTTATTGTCACCAGACGGCCCTTATTAATTTTCAATACAAATTGGCGTTTAGGCTAACGCGATCGAGAACGTTAAAAACTCGCACACTAAGGCCACAGATTGTGATGTCATATTATAGGTTTTAAATTGGTTACTAACAAAGCTACTTATTAACAAAAAGTTTTTGCCATATATTGATATGGTTGGACGGATTTCTTCGCTTACAGTTTGATCAATTTGAGATTAGCTAAGTGTCAGAATTTTTTTACAAATTACAAACCGTAACACTTATATTTTGAAGGGAGAACCTGGAGCGATTGGACCTCAAGGAATGCAGGGTCCTCGTGGTTTTCCTGGTTCCAAAGGAGATAAAGGAGACAAAGGAGAGGCAGCTTACACAGGAAGAAATCAAAAAGGCCAAAAAGGTGAACCAGGTGCAGACGGTATGACAGGAAGACCTGGTCCTATTGGGCCATCTGGTCTTGACGGTCTACCAGGACCCAAAGGCAGCACTGGACCAATGGTAAGCACGAATTAAAACTTAGTATTGACATACTTAAACGTAACTGTCGGTGTAAAGTAACTTATGTTGAGGCACATTTTCAATAACATCCTTCCGTAAGGGTCTATGAGACCTGCTGGTTTGCTAATTCTAGTACTAAATGCTATTTTTTTAGGTATTAACATATTGACATTATAATTGAAAAAAGCACATAAGTATTTTTTTTTTATCGTTTATTGACTAAGCACATTTTTTTTTTACAATTTTAATGTATAAACATACCAACACAAACCATCGCGGGTTTAACAGTAGTAAAATAGAAGTAAATCGGTTCTCCGTGAAAAACGTTTGCAAACTATTGTAAGAGTTGATTAAAAAAAGTAGCTCTTATAAAGCATCCTCATTGACAAGTTAGAGCTATCAGTCGTCAAATAAAGCATTAAAAAAAAATAACTTCTTTTTATTGATTTTTCTTTATTGTTTAAAGGGTCCACCAGGTCCAAAAGGAGATAAGGGTTACAAAGGTTCTAAAGGAGCAGCAATTCAAGGTGATAAAGGAGACCGTGGTGATCCTGGTGATAGAGGTCCAAGTTGTCCTCCTGTTACATTGCCTTCCCAAGTAGATAAGGGAGCTATTAAAGGAATACAAGGTGATATGGGTCATAAAGGTGATAAAGGAGAACCAGGACCGATGGGAGATAAGGGCGACACTGGACTGACGGGTGAAGCAGGACGTCCCGGACAAACGGGTATCAAGGGCGAAAAAGGAATAATAGGCAATCCCGGTGAAAGAGTACGTCAATTTTTAATGTATATTTTCTTAGGTAAAACTAAGTATACCTAAATAACAACTAGCAAGAAAATCTTGTAATGGCTTAGCTGAATATTGACGATGTTTCACCAATATTATAGAGAAGATAAAATAAATTATATTTTTTAATTGCCTGTGTGAAGCGTCACACGGATTTTTTCAGTCAATTTGTTTTTTAGAAAATGATCCGAGGTCTACTCTTCGTCGTCTTTTTGCAAACATTTAGTTTGGACTTCTGAGCTGTCAAAGACCAACTCTGAGCGCCATAGATTAAGTTAGGTGGGAAATGGAATGGTCGCCCGTCATCGGCGCCCCGCCCACTAGAAAACCGCTGACTTAGTAAAGAAAACTATTGATTTACTAGCTTTTGCCCGCGACTTTCTTGCACGTTCTTCTCCATAGAGATCTACGCTTTGGAACGTGCAAATAGCTTCCATGTTTTTGACTGACCGACCTTGACGTTTCAAAAGTGCCTGTGAATGGTTTATTTGAAATAAAATGCTTTGAATTTGAATTTGAATTCGTACGCGCTTATCTCGTTTTTGATATTCCCGTAGGAATTTCGGGAAATCCTCTCTTAGTGCTCCCCTACAGTCCCCAAGGAACCTACATGCCAATTTCACCTTTTGTTCAACCAGTAGTTTTGGCTGTGCGTGGTCTGTCAGTCATACAGTAACTCAATCATACAGTAACGGAAGAATTGTATGTATAGAGATTGATATGATTGATGATTAAGGATTTAAAATATTAAAAACACTGCATTATTATTAAGGATATGATATTATATTTTTAGGGCCGTGACGGACCGTATGGTAATACCGGTCCGAGAGGACAGAAAGGAGATAGAGGAAATGACGGTTTACCTGGGTTGGATGGCAGACCTGGAGTTAAAGGAGAACCCGGAAATGATGGTCTTCCAGGACCCAGAGGTCTTAAGGGTGTTCCCGGTCCGGCTGGTGGCCGCACTGGGTCGCGAGGACCACCAGGACCGCAAGGTCAAAGAGGTTATCAGGGTCGACCTGGACCAAAGGGAACCGACGGCATGCCAGGAGCCAAGGGTGATATGGGACCAACGGGTCCTCCAGGTGGTCAAGGTGAACCTGGCGCTCCCGGTGTTGAAGGAATAGCTGGCCCTAAAGGCGAAAAAGGAGAACCAGGACGAGATGGAACACAAGGTGAACCTGGACCCCGCGGGTTCGATGGACCTCAAGGCCCAACAGGGTTAAGAGGTCCGAAGGGTGAAGATGGTCTTTCAATACCTGTAAGTTATTTTTTGTTTCTAGTATTCTATTAACAGTGATTTTAAGGAAGCGAATTCGCTTCTCAGTAGAGTTGGCATTGCGGTGAGATGAGTGTTGGCATTGCGGTGAGATGTGTCTCTTTCGCCAACGCTGACACGACTTCCAAACTTTCTAACGTTATCGAAATTACAATATGATCATTTATATAATCAAAATTATGCATTCATGAATTTCACGAATTCGAGTAGGTATATAATTTTCTTCAAACTGCAATTATTTCGAAGTAGGTACCTTTTGTCGGTGGATTCGATCGCGTGGAGGTAGGAACACGACAAAAAGAAAAAACTCGAGATGAAATTTAATACTGCCTTAATTTTAGTCTAGATAAATGGGCTGCCCGGACGTCAAATAATTTCATCTAGCTAGACTTGAGCTTGATTGGTTAACAGACACACAAATTCATAAACTCGAAAAAACATATTCATTTCAGATTTTAGTAGGATATATTGAACTGATAGAGTATTCACACGTTTTTGTTTAGTTGTAATTTTAACATTTTTTCATTGTATTTGACATTACAGGGCCGGAAAGGTGAAAGCGGACTTAATGGATTGCCTGGTTCAAAAGGTCAAAAAGGTGACAAGGGTTATCTTGGATTGCGAGGATTCCCTGGTAACTCAAGCTTAGGAACTGCCGGCAGCCCAGGAGAGATTGGACCACCAGGAGAGAAAGGTCAAAAAGGCAGCCCAGGTTATGATGGCGTACCAGGTAGCCCAGGTGCCAAAGGAGACATAGGTGGACGGTGCAATGACTGTAGGCCTGGAGGTCCAGGACCGAAAGGAGACCGCGGTTCAGACGGCTATCCCGGTTCAATTGGAGAGCCAGGTCCAGCTGGGCCTACTGGACTTACTGGCGAGAGAGGAGCGGATGGTTTAAACGGAATGCCGGGTGAAGCTGGAGTCCCGGTTAGTTACATTCTATATTATTTTTTATTGTAAATATTCTTGAAGCCTATGCATATTTTATTTTTAGCATTGGATTAATACATTAATGTTTCATTAATAGGGTGAACGTGGTGATGATGGACCGACTGGACCACCTGGCGATAGGGGGCAAGATGCAACGTTAACAGCATTAAACCTTGTTAAAGGTTTGCCCGGACCAAAGGGTGAACGCGGGCCCGTAGGCCCTAGTGGCCCCAAAGGTGAAAAAGGAAGCTTAGGACCTAAAGGAAACCAAGGGCAAATTGGTATGCCAGGACAAAAAGGCGATCATGGTTTAACGGGCCCCCCTGGAAACGATGGTACTTCTGGTTCAGATGGAAATCCAGGTACTCCTGGTCAAGATGGGCTCTCAATCAAAGGAGAAAAAGGTTCACCAGGAAGTTCAGGACTTAAAGGAGACAAAGGATTCCCTGGTAGAATTGGTATTAAAGGTGAAGCTGGCCAGTGCCCAGCAAATTTGGCCGAACTAACAAGAGGAGACCGAGGAGCGCCGGGAGCACCTGGTCCTCAAGGATCTCCAGGTATTTATTTTACTATAACTTAATTAATAGATTTATGCTGGTTTCGGTGTGCATTAATGATGATTATGATGCCTATTAAGCCATTGTAATATTGGTTCTATTTTAAGTTAATGGTTTGAAATTGATTCCATTATAAGGATCTGCTCCCTGATAATATTATTTATTTAAATAAATAAGTAAGTTAATAAATATTACACTGTAATATGACCATCATAAGTCACAAAAAAAATAACTCTCAAAAATGCGAAAAAGTGTTATTAAGATGTACTTACTCAAAAAGTACAAAAACTTACTACCTCTTCTTGTAAGCAATTTAAATTAGGTTAAACAGCTTATTCCCTTTCATAGTTTTCTAGTTTAGAGGACTCTGGAATGATATAGTATATTTATAGTAGACTGACACTTTATTTTATCAAGTGGCCACTTTTTTAACAGGTGAACAAGGAGAGAAAGGAGATAGAGGGTATTCAGGGCGCCCAGGAGCTAAAGGTGACATGGGTTTACCAGGAAAACAAGGTCCAGTCGGTCCTCGAGGTATTCCTGGAGAAAGAGGCGACACTGGAGAAATGGGTGCAATTGGGTTCCCAGGAACTCCTGGAGAAATGGGGCTGAGAGGATATCCAGGCACACCAGGAACAAAAGGTGATAAAGGTGAACTTGGTTTATCCATGCCTGGCCCACCTGGTCCATCCGGTTTACCTGGAGGTCAGGGTGAAAAAGGTAATAGAGGAATTCCTGGAACACCTGGTTCTGACGGGTTCCCAGGGGCTATTGGATTACCTGGAGAAAAAGGGGACCAAGGCATTTCTGGCCGACCAGGTTTCCCGGGTGCCCCAGGTTTCAAAGGTGAACCTGGCCCCGTCGGACCTCCTGGAGTGTCAGGAAGACCGGGTGCACCAGGTAGAGATGGACCTAAAGGACAACAAGGATATCCTGGACCCGTTGGAAAACAAGGAGTTATAGGGTTACCTGGAAGTAAAGGAGAACCTGGAATTCAGGGCATGCCTGGCCAGAAAGGATTCCCTGGTAGTCGGGGACGACCTGGCCGGAATGGCCCGCAAGGTAACGCAGGTGCGCCTGGAGATAAAGGAGATAAGGGAGAGCGGGGCTTCGCTGGACAACCAGGTGCACCTGGTTTGGATGGTCTTATGGGGCCTGCTGGTAGAGATGGCCCAAAAGGCGATCAAGGATACCCTGGACAGCCTGGAATACCTGGAAAAATGGGATTAAATGGTGAAAAAGGAGATAGAGGATCTACAGGATTAGTCGGACCGAAAGGTGAACCTGGTTCGGCTTCGGATAAGGGTGACAAGGGTGACTCGGGTGTTCCAGGCCTTCGAGGATTAGATGGTAGACCGGGTGCCCCAGGAGATAAAGGAGACAGAGGTGAATCGGGTAACCCTGGCTATGGGATTCCTGGAATTCGAGGAGAAAAAGGAGATCTTGGTATGCCTGGATTAAATGGGCTGCCGGGACAGGACGGAGAAAAGGGAGACCAAGGTTTTCAAGGAAATAAGGGAGACAAAGGATTTATGGGTATGCCAGGTGAACCTGGACAACCTGGCATGCCTGGACTGAACGGTCCTCCTGGCACACCGGGAGATGTAGGTTTGCCCGGGCCAGAGGGTGTAAAAGGCGATAGGGGTGAAATAGGCTTATCAGGAAGAGACGGACTAGATGGACTGCCGGGTGACCGAGGTGCAACCGGTCCTGAAGGTCCTCCAGGGGCGCCAGGTTTCAGAGGCGAAAAAGGAGATCGTGGTCTTCCTGGAGTATCAATTAATGAGAAAGGAAGGAAGGGAGAAATTGGTTTACCGGGTTTAGCTGGAGTGAAAGGAGTAAAAGGTGATAGAGGCCCCGCTGGATTACAAGGCAAAGAAGGTCAAAAAGGAGACCGCGGTTTCAATGGTCAAAAGGGAAATATGGGCTTGATTGGCCTTATGGGCGAAAAAGGTAAATTTTGGTCTATATTTTTAATTAATCTTACTGAGTTCAATTATAAATCTGGGACATGGTATATTTTTATTTCTAAGATGGGGCAACTTAAAAAAATAACTATAAATATGTAATTGCTGAAAACACGTCGGTGTGTATCGAAAGGTCTTTCTTTTTTGCGTCCTTAAATGGGGTTGTATATTGTTCTTTATTACAATTGAATAAAAAAATTAAAAGAACTGTTGACAAGCATAGTTTTCCACTCATTCCTATCCATTGTTTTCTCTGATTTAATCTCCCACAAACGTTTGTTAGTCGTCACGTTTGTTTAAGGGTCTATTTAGCAAGCCACTTCGGCAAATATATTTCCATATTTATATTATTCAGCTTATTGGATGGATTCTTTGTTCAAATTTTACTGTTTTTTATCTGAAAACAGTTTTAATAAGGTGATTTTTTTAATATTACAGGTGATCGCGGTCCAGCTGGGCCCACAGGAATGCCAGGGCTAACAATAGTTGGGGAAAAGGGGTTACCGGGAATTCCGGGAAAACATGGTCGCCCAGGACCGCCAGGTGCAATTGGAGAAAAGGGAGAGCAAGGTTTTCCTGGACTCCCTGGTCAACTGGGACCGGCTGGAACACCAGGTACTGTTGGACCTCAAGGAATAAAGGGTGATCAAGGTCGTGAAGGTATGACTGGCCCTCCAGGCTTTGATGGAAGACCCGGTAGTAATGGACCCCCTGGCCAACCAGGAGAAAAAGGTGATAGGGGTGACAAAGGTGCAACTGGTCGCGGCTATGAAGGACCGAAAGGAGATCAAGGAGCTCCGGGTCTACCAGGTTTGGTTGGAGAAAAAGGTGACAAAGGTGATCGTGGATATCCTGGACTTGACGGGCAGCCAGGTCTTATAGGTCGCGAAGGGGAAAAAGGTGAGCGAGGATTCCCTGGAAGGATTGGCTTAGTTGGAGTTCAAGGAACAAAGGGTGACAAGGGTGAAGCTGCTAGATTTGTATTGGGACCAAAAGGAGAACGTGGACCTCCTGGATTACCTGGAACCGATGGAATACCAGGAATGGATGGGTTACCCTGTCCTGCAGGAATAAATGGATTGCCAGGTATGCAAGGTGATCGCGGTTATCAAGGAAGACCAGGTCCACCAGGACCAGTTGGACCACCGGGTCTACAAGGGCTACAAGGAGATCGGGGTGAGATCGGTATTACTGGACAAAAAGGAGCACAGGGAGTGCCTGGAGCTCCATGTGTAGAAACGGACTACTTAACGGGAATTCTTGTTGTGCGTCATAGTCAAGATAGTTTTGTACGGGAATGTCCCGAAGGATTAATAAAACTCTGGGACGGATATTCTTTACTGTACATAGACGGAAACGAAAAAGCACATAATCAAGACTTAGGACATGCTGGCTCGTGTGTACGTAAATTCAGTACAATGCCATTCCTTTTCTGTGATTTGAATGAAGTGTGCAACTATGCGAGTCGAAACGACCGAAGTTACTGGCTTTCAACGAATGAAGAAACTCCCATGAATCCAGTCCAAGGAAATGACATTGTCAAGTATATCTCAAGGTGTGTCGTCTGCGAGGCACCAGCTAATGTCATAGCTGTTCATAGTCAATCGAACAGTGTACCTCAGTGTCCTGGAGGTTGGGCTGAATTATGGATTGGATACAGTTTTGTTATGGTAAGTTCTTTTAATACCATTTTCGTAAAATAGGTCAATGACCTTTTATCAGGCACGCCACCACACTCCGACATTAAAAAAATCCTTGCCCTTGTAATGTTGGGGTTCCTACGAGGTGGTTTTAAGGAAACAACCACATTTGTTAAGTACTATTTAATGACTACAAAATGGATACTATATAATATGCGCCTTTGAGGTATAGTGCAACTCAGCATAATTGTAAAGCAGTGTACTTACTAACTAAAGTAAAGACCCTCATGACTCTCATGTCAAGCTATTTATGATCGCCGTAGCAAGGCTTCCCCTTCCAGTTACTTCCATGCATCTCAATCTTTCGTCGAATCATCTCTGTATAGTGACCCCTTTTCAAACGGTATCCTCATGCAGACCGGCCTTCCATCGTTTCGTTGGCCTTGCCCAACTATAATAGACACCCATATTTACTCAAAACGTTCCTCTTTTGAATAATTACTTTTTCCTCATTCGTCCTTATTATATCGGACTCAATATTCGCTCAAAATATTTTTACACAAACATCACTATGCAAATCGTTCATTGGGTACAAATACCATAGGTACTTAGTACCTACCCATTCTCGATTGAAGACTTTTTACCCGACTACGGCAAAGCCAAAAGGAAGGGTTATTAATAAGTTTGCACGGAATTGCACGTCATACCTAGTTACCAAAATTCTGTTGAACAGTAAATTATATGTTTAAGATGGACTATAAATCTTTGACAGTTTTAGAAAATACTGACATAGTTACAGTCCGGAAAATAAAATTAAAAGCAAGTAAGTTGCAAGTAAAACTTTAGTTTACAACTAAAAAAATAAATTAGATTGATTTTTAAGGGTTTAATTAATTTTTTTTAATACAGTCGCTAGCGAGTATAGATTGATAAAACTCATGGTAGACATACTGGTCTATTCTGTCAACGTCTGACCGTGTAAACTTAGGTGTAGTGAGCATGAAGTGAACTGTCATTGCATCTTGTTTGCATGGATTGAAAGCTCACTTCATGTACAGAATCGCACTGCAGATTATCCAGATAATGAAAAATATTCCAATAATGTTAATTTTGTCCCTAATATAGCATACCGGAGCTGGAGGCCAAGGTGGAGGACAGGCTTTGGAGAGTCCTGGATCGTGTTTAGAAAGCTTCCGCACAGTACCATTCATAGAATGTAACGGCGAGGGCGGTACATGCCACAAGTTTGCCAATAAGCTCAGTTTCTGGCTAACAACCATCAGGGACGAGGAACAGTTCGCTATGCCTCAGCGAGAAACATTAAAGGCAGGTAACCTACAGCAGCGAGTGGCTCGATGCGCAGTTTGCATGAAGAACACCAAATAGTGTAATGAAATTATTATAAGCCGACGCCGTCGATCAGGATCTGTTTTGTAATTATTAACCTACCCAATTAAAATTACTCTAAATGATATTTTCTATTTGAAAATACTTCTATTGGTAAGGTATGAAGAGGCTGAAAAGATTAGATGGCTAATTCACTATTTTGTAAATGAAGTCCCTCAGTAATTGAGTTCCTTATCATCAATAACACACCAAAGCAATTTAACGTAAGGTATTTTATTTAATTATTATAAAAATAACGTCTTTCAAAGTATGTTATTGCATTGTTACTTAAATTCCTTAATTCTGTTATTTACCTGTCTACACAATAATGCAATTATTTAACTATCATAATATACATCGGAATAGGTATACCTATGTATCTTGTTTGGGCTAATATGCCGCCGCCCGCCGCCGCCGTAACTTTACTGTTTGAAACGTATCTACTCAGGTGACACGTTATCTGGGTCGCAGGCACAGCTAGTAATATGTTATTTTATTCTTATAATATTGTATAAATATACTGATCTACTTAATTTCTTTTTTTGCTGAAATGGTATGTTAAAGGTTCATATTACACTAGTCAACGAAAGCAAGTGACTAGACAAATGACCGCCGACTTTGAAAGTTGAAACCCTCATGCACAGATACACTCGATTTGTGATAATTTAGATTTTCCTAATTGTATATAATAATAAATATATTAAATAAAAAATAATTAGAATTTAAAGATAGCAACTGTTATTACTTACCAACTTATTCTCCTTTCTAGTTTAGGTATTGTTTCAATTCAAACACTAAAATGATTGTAATAGATATCAAGAGAACATAATTATGAAAGCTATAAAATATGTCTTCTATTTCATGATAAATTTAACACTTAACTTTATAAAATTATCTACCTACCTATATCTGCCAAAAATGTGAGTAATAAGAATGTTTTATACAACACTGCCATATTGTAGATAGATTAATGTTAATGAATTTAAGAATACGTACACAATAAAATAACTTAAAAAGTTGTATTTGTATTTCATTTCAAACCTGAAACAAAAAAAAATATAATTTGCTAATAGGTCCCTGTGGAAAGATTAGTAGTCTTAGTAGGTAGGTACATTTTGATGCAAATGACAAATGGGTCGATTTCCAAAACGGGCGTAAGTATTCGTGTCATCGCTCTGGTGCTTTTAAGACATTGATATTTAATGGTAATTATGTATCTCAGAAAAAAAGAATGATATTCAAATTGTATATTTTTAGTATTGGCCTTCAATTTACACAAACAGTTATGAAAATATTTAAGTTCAAAAAATTTCGCGACCAGATCAATCATAATTGGTGCCAGAGCGATCATAAACGGTGAAATCAGTGAAACAAAACAAAAAATATAATAAAACATTATTTATTTAGCCGATTTCAGTTATATTCAGTGTACTCGTACGTGTAACAAGATTATATGTAAGAGAACGAACCCTTGTTGGATTGGAGTCAAATCACTCATTGGTAGTACACAAGAAAAAACAATTCAATTCAATTCATTTATTTATTGCATCAAATATGTTAAGTAGGTGTAAGTTCTTATCAATATTAAGTAACACACATTTGGCCAATATATAGCATGCAATATTACAAGTTTTTACTTAATATATATACTAGGTTAGTTAACATTTCGTCAATTTATGTAAATATATCTACTAAACAATTAAATATGTCTGAGCTTTATTGTATACAATTTACAGGGACAATTTTGAAAGAACTCATCTATCGAATAAAAACACTCATGTAACAACCACTTCCGCAACGTTACACAAAACTTATTGAGGGGTAGTTGCGTAATTGACCTTGGCAAAGCATTGTAAATTAGGTTAGCCATATAAACGCAGCTCCGCCAAAAACTTTCTAGCTTTGGAACGGGCATTTCAAAATCTAAATGTGTAGGATTCCGCTCAAACAGCTCAAGGTTGGACCTCACAAACCTGGCAACTTCTTAAATATAAATGCATGGGACCGTCAATAGATTGTGCGACTTGAATATAGGCTTGCATGAGTCAGACCACTGCATTTTGAAAAATGCACGAATACACTTCGAAAGAGTTTTCCCACACAACACAACAACATAGAAGCGTCGCAGTTCTTTTTGTACATTTGAATCTATAAAAAAAAACTTTATCAAAAAAATAAAACCGACCGGTGTTTTTGGTTATTTCGTTTTTGACCACTGACTTCCGAAATTGAAGTTATTTTTTACTTTGTAGTGTTTTCTTTTTGGAAGTCGGTTTTATTTTTTTGTTAAAAAGTTTTTTATTTTTCACTTTTTAGTGGTACGCAGGTACCACTAAAAAGTGAAACCACAAGCCCAACGTGCCGGTGTGATATTATGTTATGAACTGCTGGTGTAAACAATCAACAGACATTCGATTACAGAAATCCCGATCGATTTGCTATCATCTATTGAAGAGTTCCGTTGCCTACCTCCAAAGTTCTTCATCAGATCTTCACCAAATTTAGATAACAGTCCGAGAAAATACTCTTCCAGATAAAAAAAGAATCATCCAAATCGATTAACAATTGGCGAAAATATCGCTGAACAAACATTTTTCATGGGATCCCATCATCCGATCCTGACTTTTACCTTCCATCATCAGCTCAGCAACATAAGATGATGATTACCAGGCACAAATATCTGAATTGCGTTAGAAAGTTTATGAAAAACAGTGTATGTGCTTATAAAATTTTAGGGTTTCCCTCGATTTTCATGGGATCCCATCATCAGATTCTGACTCGGTGACAATGGGACCACCTCAGGAGTATTGCTTTCGAATAAAAAAAGAATTTTTAAAATCGGTCCAGAATTGGCGGAAAAATCGGTCGGGCAGTAGCCCGAGGATCTTACTTTTATAATGGAGGTGTGCGGGACTTAACTCTCCGTACCACATACCTCTAAACTGGTGACCCTCGATATTCGTCGTCAGCGCAGCCTTAATGCAACTACTTCAGCGTGACGTCATCGTCACTTCCTCATCGTGACCTCAAGCTCTCGAGCAGCGAGTCATACAGCCAGCCAGTACCCACGGCTTCTACGGGTATCCTGACTACTGGCATGCAGCACCCGCGCATTCCTGGTCAGCATTCTCAGCCTCTATTATCACCTTCAACCTCATCTGTGACGTTGGCAAGCATACTGCATCTTCGGCCAGTCACATGAAGAGCCATGATAGCCATGTTCCAACCTCTCCTGGTAGACCCCAGCAATCACGACACTACGTCACACCGCTCCTACTCACTGGAGCCAGCAGCAGCACCACTCTTACTCACTGGAGCCTGCAGCATTATCTCGACTCACTAGGATCTCATCCTCCGACTCACTGGGGCACCACAGACAGTTCCGACCCACAGTGAACTCTGCGTCTTCCGGTTCTGACTCACTGGCACCAACTTTCCACTGGCCTGGCAAACATCTCAAGATGCATGGGCGACTCATCGACTACCGACCTCCGGTCTCCGGAGGGGAGTAATGTAGTGGCATCAATACCGCCACGAAAAACCAACTGAGCAAATCTACACAGAAGGCCCTTAAGTGTCGGGCCGCGAGCATGCGCGGAATAGTGTTGGAGCTGGCCCAACGCAAGACCACCGACGAAACGCGGCAACTGCAGGCGACAGTCAATCGCTTGCAGGCGGAGGTCAGCCAGCTTCACAAGAAGCTAGCTGAAGCCACGGCCCGGCCACAGCAGGCCGACCCGAGCCCTGCGGCGGAGGCCCCCACCCCCACCAACCTTGAGGACATTATCCGCAAGGTGGTAATGGAGGAGAGGGCCTTCACTAGAGCCTGCTTGGCAGGCATTGAGGACCGGCTCTTGCCGGAGAAGCGTCTCCGACCACCGTTTGCGGCGGACAAGAGGCGGGCAGAGCCGGGACCGTCCTCGCAAGGGGAGGACGCCCTTCTCCCTTCCACCACTCCGTCTAACCAGCAGGGTTGGACCGAAGTGGTCCGGAAGGGAAAGGGCAGAGGGAAAAAGACAGCGACAGCCGATCCTGCCGTCCCTGCCACCACGACTCCCAGCCGGTCAGGCGACTGAGAAGGGAAAGGGGAAGGGGAAGGGCCGAAAGGCGGCATCGGCCGCCCCTGCCGTCCCCGCCACCACGCCTCCCAGTCAGTCGCAGGTGACTAAAAAGAGGAAGGGGAAAAGTGGAAAGAGGAAACTTGTTCCCCCGAGGACCGCAGCCGTCGTGGTGACGCTCACCGCGGAGGCTGCGGAACGCGGGGAAACGTACGCGTCCATTTTACTGCGGGCGCGTGCAAATGCCGATCCTACCCAATTGGGGATCGGCAAAGTTTACTGTTTCGAGTTCCCGGGGGCGGAGGGCAGCGCCAGCGCTGACCTCTTTGCAGCCAAGCTGCAGGAGGTCATCGCGGACGCTGCCAAGGTGGCCCGACCAGTCATGTCGGCGGCCATCGAGGTGACCGGTCTTGACGACTCGGTCACCAAGGAGGAGGTGGTGGCGGCGGTCGCAGCCATTGGGGGCTGCGGCGTCGCAGCGGTGCAAGGCCGGGACATCAGGCCCGGCCGCGGCGGCATGGGCACTATTCGGCTCGAGTGCCCTGTCGCCGCTGCAAAAGCCGTCCTTGCAAAAGGACGCCTCCTTGTCGGCTTCAGCTCGGGTGCAGTCCGAGCCCTTGAGGAGCAGCCTCTGCGCTGCTTCAGGTGCTGCGGCATCGGACACACCCGAGCCCTGTGCCCGTCAGCGGTGGACAGGTCAGAGACCTGCTACCGCTGCGGCAAGGAGGGCCACAAAGCCGCCTCCTGCACGGTCGCCAAGCCGCATTGCGCCGTCTGTGCCGCGAGCGGTCGCCCAGCAGGCCACGTAATGAGGGGGAGGTTGTGCAACCCCCCCCTTAAGAAAGGCAAAGCGCAGGTGCCGGTCGGGCCTGTTGCTAGCACTGCCGTTCCCGAGGTTGGAACGGCGGTGGCTGCGGAGGAGGGGGGTGCGATGTCCGATTGATGGATTCAATCGAACATCGCATCCTCCAGGCGAACACCAACCACTGCCGGGCTGCACAGGATCTCCTGATGCAGACCATGGCTGAGTGGTTGGTGGAGTTGGCGGTGGTCGCCGAGCCTTACTCGGTCCCTGGCCATTGGCTGGGCGACCGAGACGGCCTGGTGGCGTTGGTGTCGCGGTCTTCCAAAGACTCCCCTCCCCTCTCGCTCTTAGAGAGGGGACCGGGATACGTGGCCGCCGCGTGGGGGGATTTGGCCCTGGTTGGGGTCTATTTCTCCCCAAACCGCCCTCTCTCGGACTTTGAGGATTTCCTGAAGATTCTCACTGCAGCCGTAGGGAGGGCGGCACCACGCCAGGTCGTGGTGTTGGGCGACCTGAACGCCAAGTCGGTGGCCTGGGGCAACCCAGCCGCCTCCTGCAACGTCCGGGGTCGCGCCGTCGAGTTTTGGGCGGCGTCATGTGGCGTGTCCCTCCTCAACAGGGGGGCGGTCCACACGTGTGTGCGGCAACGGGGAGGGTCGGTGGTTGACGTTTCGTTCGCCACCCCCGTGCTAGCCGCACGCATTGTGAACTGGCGGGTGGAGTTGGTGGAGACCTTGTCGGACCACCGTTATGTGCGGTTCGACATCTCCACCCAGAGCCCCCGTGGGGAGATGGCCCGCTCTGGCAGGTCTCCCTTCCTACGGTGGGCTCTCACTCGCCTGGACCGGGAGGCAGCCAAGGAGGCGGCCTTCCTCCAGGACTGGCTGTCGCCCCCTGTTGGGGCCCCAGACGTTGACGCCGCAGCGGTCCGGCTGAGGGAATCCCTGACCGAGGTGTGCAACTCCAGCATGCCTCGGTCTCGGCGTCCGCCTCCCCGCCGGGCCGTTTATTGGTGGTCAGAGGAGCTGGCGGGCCTCCGGGCCACCTGCGTGGCGGCCAGAAGGGCCTATACAAGGAGTCGACGGCGTAGCGCCCGTAACCAAGCAGACGAGGACCGCCTCTACGACTCTTACCGAGAGGCAAAGGCGGTCCTCAAGTCGGCTATGGGCGCTGCCAAGGACGCGGCGAGGGCCGAAATGCTGGAGGGTCTCGATAGGGATCCGTATGGGAGACCATACAGGGTAGCGCGGAACCAACTGCGGCCCCATGGTCCCCCACTTACGGAGACCCTCGAGCCGGCGTTGCTGGATGGGGTGGTCCGGTCTCTGTTTCCGCGCAGGACCGACTTCGCCCCACCAGCAATGGACCCTCCGCAGTCGGCGGCTCCGGAGGTGGAGGAGGAGGCACCTCCAGTGACGGAGGAGGAGTTTCGCGCGGGGGTGCTTAGCCTCCGCGCGAAGAAGACGGCTCCTGGGCCGGATGGCGTCCCCGCACGGGTGGTGGCTATGCTGCCGCTCAAATGGAGGACAGGTTTCGGGAACTCTTCAGCGCGTGCTTTGCGGCTGGAAGGTTCCCGAAACTGTGGAGGGAGGGGCAGCTGTGCCTCCTCCGAAAGGAGGGACGCCCGGCGGATTCCCCCTCGGCATACCGGCCCATCGTTCTGCTCGATGAGGTCGGTAAATTGTTCGAGGGGACCATCGCCGGCCGGCTCAGGAGCCATTTGCAGGGTGTAGGGCCGGACCTGTCGGACGCCCAGTTCGGTTCCCGACAGGGCCGGTCCACCATCGACGCGCTGGCCCTTCTTAAGGGCCAGATGAAAGAGGCGGTCGAGGCGGGGGACGGAGTGTTGGCGGTGTCATTCGACATCGCCAACGCCTTCAACTCCGTTCCCCACTCGACCATATTGGAGGCACTCCGGTATCACGGAGTGCCCCAATACTTGAGGAGCCTCCTGGCCAGCTACTTGGAGGATCGAGAGGTCCTCCTTGTGGATAAACTAGCCAGGATGCGGAGATACAGCGCGGAGTCCGGTGTTCCGCAGGGGTCTGTCTTAGGGCCCCCCCCTGTGGAACATTATTTAAAGACAGTATTTAAAGACATCGTTTTAT
The DNA here is from genome assembly GCA_950371165.1 of Lacanobia oleracea. Taxonomy (NCBI): domain Eukaryota; kingdom Metazoa; phylum Arthropoda; class Insecta; order Lepidoptera; family Noctuidae; genus Lacanobia; species Lacanobia oleracea. Next base: position 13,508,669 of record OX493393.1, on the reverse strand, counting down.
CCCCTGAACTGAACTCAATTAGCGTCTGCCCGAAAAATATTAAGGTCCTTGACTCAGCAACGCCAGATTTTCTTCTTATTGTTAAGATACCTTCATTGTACAGATGTTTTTTTATGTCGATTTAAGGCTTCTATATTTGCTAATGACCTTGTGCATACAAACGGAGCTAACTACACCTCTTCGCGCCACTCCGCTACCCGTTATTTTCGTTTGTATTGCACAGCAGTAGATTTTTGTTTTAGTCTTTTGTTAAAAATTTAGGAGTAAAATGGTTTCATTTCAACGATTTAGAGGTGATTTGATGTTTTTTTTCCTATTATGTGATACCGATGCATAAATTCTGGCTAAACAAAGTTACCTGCAATATCATGTAGATTATTACCAATTTTTTTCAGATGTAATTTCTCAGTAAATGCCGACGAAAAACTGCTTCATCTGCACGCTATTTTTAAGCTTGGTAGATGCGCCTGGGTAGCCCGCGAAATTCATTCAGTCATTCTATAGGGCTTCATGAACTTAAAGGGCTATATTGATAATTAAAATGGTTATAATTCTTTAGATAAATACGCGTTACGGCCGCGAATCGTATGTTGTTCAACATACAGCTTCACACTCACCGGCAAATTGCAAAAAACATAAATATATTTGAATTTCGCGGGCTACGCTGGCGCAACCACCTTAAACTGGAGAGCTAAGGATGCTAGAGCGGGCGAAGTGGGTCCGAAGAAAAAAATTCAAATACGCTATATTTTCTTTATATCATACAGACAGATGTCTTTTTGAAAAATTTGGATGTTACTTACAGCGACTGAAGTGAGTTCGAAAATTTTAGCATCCCGCCTCGGAATATGTTATTGCTTAATTACTATGCATACATAGGCGTTTATAGGAGGGGGGGGTGGTCCGTGCCCATCCTAGAATGTTTGAGGACTGGTTTGAACCTTAAATCATCATCTGCCTAGCCTTTTCCCAACTATATTGGGGTCGGCTTCCAGTCAAACCGGATTTAGCTGAATACCAGTATTTTACGCGGCTTTGAACCTTAAATAACTTCACAAAATCATCATCAATCATAAAAATATACCACCGAGAAACGTACAAACATATTAGCAACCAACAATGCTAACTCATTCGACAAAAGTACCTACAAGAATTGATTACGGCAAATGCACCTATTGTTTAGTATAGAAGTCAGACTTAAAATTCAACGTATTCTAGCCGTAGACGTAACGTGCACGTTATTAAAATAAATTATTAGAGACCTCATTATTATATTTTTGGTATTTATACATTTTATACAATTGTTAGAAAACGACTACCATAGAAAATAACAAAACTTCCAGTATCGCTATAACACCTCTTACTTGCAAAAATCAAATTAACTTAATAACTATTCCTTTTCTCTAATTAAAAAAAAATTAATTAACTGAAAAGAAAACATCTCGGACCACATTGATTGTTTAAAAATCGATAAACTAATATAAATAACATTAAAGGTTTTAGTTCAGTTGCAACAGTTCTGTATCGTCATAGTAATTTCAGCAAGTGTTTCGAATAATTAGATGACTGTGCTTCCATAAATGGGAAGCACGAAGAAAATATGTCAATTTAGGGCCGAAACAACAGAATCGAATCATGGTGATAGCCGAATGCATGTTGATTTGGAGCAATCTTTCCGAAATGTCATCGGATATTTTCTGCAATCAAATCGGGAAACGAAGTATCAAAGATTGGAGATCCCAGGAGACGAAGAGAGCTTTTTTCAACAACAATTGGGTGAATGGCTAAACTAAAAATCACTGGCCCGAGGGGGTCACTTTGTTGACAGCCAACAGCAGATTCCAGTAAGTTGTCCCGATACAGTAATTTATATGGGTGTCATTGCCAAAGGAAACTATAAATTTGGGGTAATTCTTTTTTAGCTTCTGCCAACAAGGTATCCCTGTTTACTGAATTGAAGGCGTTCTTTATGTCAACCTTCAGGACGACCTCACCTTTCCCAGAATTTAGGCAGGTCGACAAAGCCTGTACGGCAGCCTCACAGCCCCCTCTGGAGCCGTAACCTAGCTGCAGAGGCTGAAATTTATCCGAAACCGCCTCACTATAAAATTTACAGCAAATCTTGGCTGCCATACGACGATAAGTGGTACACACGGCAATGGGACGAATGCCACCATCCTTTTTACGCAGTGCACATAGATTGGCGCCATACAGAACGTCGATGATGGCTTCGTTCACATTGCCGGAGAGCATAAGGTTGATCAGAGCCGTAAGCTCCTTCAAGAACAACTCACCAGCTTCCCCGGCGCCAGCACAAAGCAGCTAGGTCCTTTAGATGCTGAGGACTAAGGCCGTCGAGGCCGCCGGCGGAGCCGCTCCGGAATGAGCAAACGGCTGTGACTAACTCTCGACCTGAAATGGTGAGGGAGTGCATGTTCGGATCAGGAGGGTCGGGAAACGAAAGATTAAATGCATAACAAAATTTTTTTTTTTTTCATAATTGGCGCTTTTATTGATTAGAATACATTAGGAAGTTTGTACCTAAACTTAAAAATTCAATATCTGTGAATTTTGTGGTTTGAATTTGATGATGTAAACGTTACTTGGAATAACACTTAATTATTATAATTACCTATATTTGGTATCCAATCAGTGGTTTATTACGCTCGATGAGTGATTACGTACTCTTAATTAAGACTATATGTTTCATGATTTAATTACAAATGCATAGTTTTTAGACTTTTCCCTATACCTGTAGTACCTATAAGACGGTATTATTTGCCAAATTTCATAGTTCTAGGTCAACGGGAAATACCCTATGAATTTGATTCCCTTGAGAGTGTCGAAATATTCGTTTTTTGCGGCATAAACGGCCGTTTCTTTTTTTTAATTTTAACTTAGGTATAACTATGATTTGTTCACAGCTTCAAGGGACCGTAGACCTGAGTAAATGGTTTAAATTTCAACTCGATACCTCTACTCGTTCCCGAGATAAAGGGACTTGACAGACAGACAGACGGACGTACATACAACAAAGTGTTCCTATAACATATTATTATTAACATATACACATAATTTTTTTGATCTTTTTAGGGTTCCGTTCCTCAAAAGGAAAAAACAGAACCCTAAAAAGGTCAAAAAAATTATGTGTTGAAACAGGTCGAAACCAATCCTGCTCTCCTTTTTTAAACTGGCTAGATATCACTAGTACAACTCTTTGGTATCAACATCCCCGTCGTATCCCTGGTATTTGCACCAATGGAGGTAAAACCTTGATGCTCTAGCGTCTGCAGGTACGACGATCTGGAGTAATCCTACGACGGACATAACCAAACAGCAAGGTATGAAGCGAATTTGGAAAACTTATTATTTTATGATAATGATTTAAACTCATTTAAAATAGATATGTTATCAAGAAGAGCACGAGTGAGACGCACTGCTGATGAACAAGTTATAAGTAGACGCCATAATTCTAGCTGCAATTCCATTAGCATTTGCTGAAATGTTATTTATTTATATTAGTTTATCGATTTTTAATGTTATTTATATTAGTTTATCGATTTTTAATGTTATTTATATTAGTTTATCGATTTTGAAATAATCAGTGTGGTCCAAGATGTTTTCTTTTCAGTTAATTAATTTTTTTTAATTAGAGAAAAGGAATAGTTATTAAGTTATTTTGATTTTTGCAAGTAAGAGGTGTTATAGCGATACTGGAAGCTTTGTTATTTTCTATGGTAAGTAGCGTTTTCTAACCATTGTAGAAAATGTATAAATACCAAAATATGAATTGGTAAGGGACTGTCATAATATTAATCATAATCTTTTTAAAAAGTTCCCTTAGAGAATCGCGGCGACGCAGATTATAAAGAGCTCTGACAGCTCTCTTTTGTAAAATAATTATGAGTCTAATACGTCTTTCTTAGGCGTCGTCTAAAACCTTTTCCTAATGCGTCGTTCTAAGAGCATCCTTAGCTCTCCAGTTTACGCTTGAAGGTGGTTGCGCCAGGGTAGCCCGCGACATCAAATATTAATTTGGTTTTTTTTTTTCAATTTTCCGCGAAATGCTTAAAAATAGCATGCAGATGAAGCAGTTTTTCGTCGGGATTTACTGAGAAATTACATCTGAAAAAAATAGTTTGTAATCTACATGATATTGCACGTAACTTGGTTTAGCCAGACTATGAAAAAAAACATCAAATCACCTCCAAATCGTTGAGATGAAACCATTTTACTCCTTAATTTTTTAACAAAAGACTAAAACAAAAATCTACAACTGTGCAATACAAACGAAAATAACGGGTAGCGGAGTGGCGCGAAGAGGTATAGCTAGCTCCGTTTGTATGCACAAGGTCATTAACAAATATAGAAGCCTTAAATCGACAAAAACATGTCCACGACACACAAACGACATCTTTACAATGAAGATATCTTTACAATAAGAAGAAAATCTAGCGTTGCTGAGTCAAGGAACTTAATACTTTTCGGGCAGACGCTAATTGGGTTCAGTTCAGGGGATAAAACAAAGTCTTTAACTACTTAGCATTGTAGTTATCCGCATAAACCTTCTGCAGAAAATCTTAGTTTACCGGTTGAATGAAATTAATATTAAGCTTTTTAAGTCTCGACCAAAAAGAGGTTTGTTATAAGTGTAGAATGAAAATGACTTTTAAAATTTAAATAAAGGGTCTCTTCTTTCTATATCGTATTGTGCGTTATTGTAATATAAAACGCACGAGTTTCTTTTTAATAAGGTAAAACGCTTGGTTTATCAAGATGCTCCGTCTTAGCAAAGAGTTTTTACTTATGTCAGAAAAGTGGTCAACATCTTCTATAATATAGATACTAAAATCGTAGACCAACCGTGTCTGTACATTGAATATTTTTGCACAAAAATTACATAGAAAAGTTAGGAAAAAGATACAAAACACATATATGGTATTTTTGAATTTTTTGTCTGTTTGTCTGTTTGTCTATGCGTTTGAGGGAGCATCATGTATAAACCACAGATTAGGTTCCAAATCTAGGTACTTAAAAACATTAAGTGATAATCCGAGTAACATTTAGCGTTTATTTCATCAAAATCGACCCACAAAATCAAAAGATATTGAATTTTTAAGATTAGTAAGAAATTTCTTAATGTATTCTGTTCCTCATGTATTCTGATTACAGCGCCATCTATTGAAAAATATGAAATTCACGAACGCATGTATGAAACACCAAAACAAATTGTAGAGTTATGTGTGAAACTTTTAATACCTACGTGGCAAAATAAAATTGAACATTTTTACACCTTATCGGTATTTATCATAACAACCGACCCACAAATCAAAATATATTGAATTTTTAAGTTTAAAGTGTAGAAACTTCCTAATGTATTGTGATTAGGCAAAGCACCATCTATTGAGAAAAATAAAATGCATGAAAACATGATATTACCCTAAAAGACATTGTTGAGTTATTTGTGAAACTTTTATACGTACTCGTAGCAATATAAAAGTGAACATTTTAATACCTTAATGTTGTCATACGGGCTCCTTATTTAACGTCTTCCAATGCTAAACATTTTGTCAGTTTACTTACTTGGTCTATAGATGGCGTTGCACTGATGACGCGTTTTTCTGAATTGCGGTGTTAAGATTTTCTGCTGGAGAACCACCCCCTCACACGATTTTCGAACAGTCCAGGTGTTAGAGGTTCGGTCTCTATAAGGTCTTGAAAGTCTTTGTTAAGGTCTATAATACCAATATCGCTGTTCTCTGTATTGTCTTTAATTGGATGCGTTAATTGTCCGTAAAACCAGTAATTTTTATATTATGATATAAAAGACTGGGCGTAGAGTTTCTTGCACGTTCTTTATCACAGTGATATAGGATAATGATATAGGAGTGACTTACGTTTTAAAACTCGCAAATAGCTTAATGTTTTTGACAGACTAATCCTAACAATTCGAAAGTATCTACCTGTAAATAAATGGTTTGAATCTTGAAAAACTCCCAAAGTAGGTACTCCGCGAGATAAGAATGCTTATGTGGTATTCCAGACTATAATCTACCTCTGTACGAAATTTCATCCAGATCCGTTCAGCCATATTGTCGTTATTGAGTAAGAAACATCCAGCCAGCCAAACTTTCGCATTTATTAGTAAACAAAAATTAGAAGTAAGATAATAGGCTGGCATCGACCTAAGCGCACGCGAACGACGTCGCGGGCACAGCTAGTTTTATGAATAAAATTAACTTTGGGAGTATCCTGAGCGCTTTAGTTGATCGCTTTGACTGTCATTACGTGAACCACTGTTGCATGGTTCATGTACGGACCGATATTGCCATATTATTTTAATCTCTCTATTTTAATTTTAATCTTAATCTATTGACATTAATCAATTGATTTTATACCTAAAAAAAAAGAAAAGTTACTTATAATGTTTCTAAAATTTAAATGCAAATTCATAATAATTAATGTGAGCTATTGTTATTTATCAAAATTATTGTATTAATTGTTTATGGGTTTCATGGCCTGAAATAAATGTTTTTTTTTTATAATAAATCGCAGCCGCCTCCGTCGCCGCCACCGACTGCAGAACTGTGTGGTCTCGTTTCTCCTACTTTCACTCAAGAGAGTGAGGAAGAGACTGGTGAAATTTTAACTAATATCTAATAATAACTTGACAACATTAAAAATGCCAACTGGCAACGTAATAATCAATTTTACAAATTGTTCAAATTTTTAACTGCTATAACAAGTAATTAAAGATTTATTCGTTTAAGAAAGTCAAGTTTTATTTATTTCCTCTCAAACACTTATGTCATAATGTACATTTATTATATCATTAACATCACTCATTTAATTTCATGGATGTACTTATGTATTCTCCCCATTTTGACCTGTGGTGCACAAACTTGGTGTTTCACTAACATCCAAAAGACCGGTTTGCCAACGTGCTATAAGCGCAGTAGGTATTCTAGGTGTTAATTTAACGGATCGCGTTAGAAACGCTATAGATATCTACTACGCTCCAAAACACAGATCGTTGACGTAGCTCACAAAGCTGCCTAGCTTAAATGGGACCGGGCTGGACATGTCTGCCGTATGTCCATCGAGCGGTGGGCCCACAAAACACAACAATGGTGCCCTGAAATCGCAAGACGGGGCCGTGGTTGACAGCGAGGGGAGTGGCGGGACGACTTAGATGTCTTCCTTAGGAATTGACAGGATTCGGCACAAAATCGGGAACAATGGAAGAAGTGGAAGGAGGCTTTTGCCCAGCAGTGGGACATTTCAGGCTAGCTATAGGTAATAAGAATATAGTAATATTATTTTTTATTTCGTCAAATCAAGTAAACACCCAATTTTCTGGGTGTTAACAGGTGTTATCGGGTGTTTACCAGAGCACCGGGTGGGTTGCCCATCTTTTATGCGCATGACTGCCTCAAAACTTGCTATGCCTGCCTCTGCAAACATGCCCAACGCACTACAGAACCGCGGAAGCTCCAACAATACCCGAAAAGCATTGTTATACTGAACCCGGACGGCGCTGTAGGCCCTCTGCGTATACCTGATCTGCGTGTATCTGCAAGTGTAAAACATCTGGCAGTGTGCTTTAAATAACGTAATTTTCACGTCTTTAGTACACCTGGCAAACCTGCGAGCCAGCATATTACATCAAACCGACAACGCCCTTCGTTCTCTGTACCTATATCCTCGTCAGCAAACATGTTCTCGGTTAAAAGGTGCCCAAGGAATTTAAAACGAGACAAGAGACGAGGAATTTAAAACGAGACACTCTTTCAAGTGCCACCCCATAAGGGGTGGCACTTGAAAGAGTGTCTCGTGCGGGTACTACCTATCGTCTGTTTTTTGGAACCTACACGAAACACCATAACCTCACTTTTCCTGACATTATACAGGAGACCAGCCGTGGCATATCGTTCACACACTCCAAGTAACTGCCTAAGAGCATCAATTGAGGGGCTCAACAGCACCATGTCATCAGCATAGCTTATAGTGTTGATAACTTTACCATCAATTGAGCATCCGACACCAGCACAACCAAGCTCCTCAATCAGCTGATTGATATAAAGACTGAAGAGCGCCGGGGAAGTCAAACCTTCCTGCCTAATACCGCACTACCACCGTTTTGACATCGGACATCCAGGAAGAGGCTCCCTGGTGCATGCTGTTTCCTGATGACATTGTGCTGGTTGCCGAAAGCGGCCTAGAGGTCCAGAGCAAATTGAAGACGTGGTGGTAAACACTGAAGGAGAGTGTTGGCCTGAAATTGAGCAGAACCAAAACAGTACCTGTTCTGCGATTTCGGCGGTCTCTCCAGTCCGATACCTATAGCTCCCACCGGAACGCCTATACCGACTTGCTCCGACTTTCGTACGGTACCTCGGGTCGCTTGTCCAGGGACACGATGTAGACCAAGACGTAACGCATCGGATCAACTTAGGATGGATGAAATGGTGACAGGTCACTGGAACAACTTGTGACCCTCGGATGCCCCTCAAGTTCAAAGGGAAAATTTATAAGTCCGTGATTAGACTTGTCGTAATGTATCAGAATGTTGGTCTTCGAAAAAGATGAAAATAGATTGCATATTATGTAGTGGAGATGAAAATGTTGAGATGGATGGTGGAGTAACGAGAATGGATAGAGGTACTTTGAAAGTGGCACCAGTGACAGAAAAGGTAAAAGGAAATCGCTTGTCTTGGTATGGTCATGTGAAGAAGAGGGGGGATGAAACACGTATAACTAGAAGAGTTATGAACATAAAGGATAGATGGATGGAGAGGGAGAGGAAGGCCTAAGAAAAGATGGATGGATTGTGTGAGGAGCGATATGAAAGAAAAGGGAGTTAGTGATAGAATGACGACTGACAGAACAGAATGGAAGAATAAAATGTGTTGCGCCGATCCCAAAAAAGATGGAATAAGGGTAGGAAGACAATGACAACCCACATAATTAATTTGATAAATTATCCAGGGTGCAATAAATAATTTTCCAGCTAGCTTTGCTTGGTTTTGCATTCTACACTCTCAAGTGCTTGAACTTTTGTGCGTTTTGTCGAAAAAGTTTATTCTATGTAGTTTAATAAAACAAACCTAATGAGATGGATTGCAAATATTTTCAAGCTCGTTTTTCGTCTGAACTGAGGATGCAAAAGCTAGCTACAAATGTTCTAGGTTTTGCGTCAAATGGGTAAGATCCTCTGTTTACTATCGATGTTACCGGCAATCTGTATAATTCAGGTATTCTATAGAATACCTAGTTAATGTATACAATTCCAAGGGATTGTACAGATTACCTGCTAGTTCACCGGGCATGTGCAAAATAAATATTTTTTGCCTATAAATCAATGAACGAGTATATGTCGCAACCAACTAGATTCATCAGCCGTTTGATTAGCGGCCTAAGTGACATGTCCCGCATTTATTTGAACAGCAAGACAAATGAATTGATTCGATATCGTTTAATAACTTACTTAGCCAATTCATTTGGGAACTTAGGACACAGGGAACTTGAGGGCACTCCGACACGGATAGGTTAGGTTCGAATGAGATGGCGGGAGCTAATGTAAGCGAGCCAAATAAGCTTCCGTCATCATTCGTGTAGGTTCCGGGGTTGCGGAATTGGTTCGAAAGAGTCACCGCAGCTCTGGAACGCAAAAGGCATTAGGAGGAACATGGAAGGGCTTTAGTCAGTAAGAGTCTGACACTCCCTTCTGATTCAACCCAGAGCGGGAGGAGTCATTTGATGATTTCCCATCATTGAAAAAAATAATTAATTTAAGAAGGTTTTGAGGGTAGGAGTGAGTAGTAATGATAGTCGTTCGAGATCTGTGCAAAATCTGTGTATATTTTCTAAAAACACCCTACTTATATAATTATGCTACGTTGAATCAACCAATAGCGACGCGTGTAGGGCGAGACGTGCGCGGGGCGCAGGGCACTGTTTAGCACGCGGCAGTATTTTGTCGCGTATCTATAAATACGAGTCGCGCTCAGTGCGCGACCCTTAGCACCCTCGGCAGGGAGCGCCCTAAAGTCGGCGCCTACGCCGCTGGTCGTCTCTCGCTGGGCCTCCTCCGGGCAACCGGAGGTCTCACCCGGCGGGGACTGACCGCCGTAGGGCCGTGAAGAGTCGGCACTGTGAGACAGTGCCGTGGCGCCCTCTGCCGACACTATGACAGATACACTTAGGCACACGCAGCGACCATCTGTCGCGCTGCCTTTCATCTACGCCTATATGGCACCCAAATGACGTGCCCGTCTTTACGGGCACGCAATGACACCGCGGGAGTAAAGGCACAGCCTATGCCCGCCTGCCGCGCCCCCTTGCGGGGACGTTGCGAATGCTCCGAGTGCGCGACCCTTTTCTTTTCGGCGGGACGACGTCGTCGAGTGAAGATCTCTGCTGCGTGAGCCCACGTGTTCCATCTGCGCGGTTGCGAAGTTTGAAGTGAAGATCACGGAGGGTGCTGGAGCTTCTGCTGTGCTCTGCTTGCGCTTACAAGCTTATCCTATTTCATGATTGTCGAAAACGTGTTGTTTCACTATTTCTTTATAAGATGTTGTCGAAAACGTGGTAATTGGTATCTGGTGTGGCGGTACAGTGGTTTGTGGGTAATTGGTAATTGACGGGTACTGTGTCACTACAAGGTTACTTTAAACCCTGCAGACAGAAACTGGAGCCCCCCGGTGAAAAATACCGAATGGCGTGTCACCTTGTGAAAGCAATTCAATTTTTTGCGCATTCCTGCGCTTTGACACTAGCAACCCCTTGACTTCGAGTGCAAAAATAGTTGTTTTTTAAATTTGCTCATAACTGGAAAACGGTGTGTCCTATCGCAAAATTAATTAAAAATTTGCCCCCTTTATGGCGTGTGGTATATATTTTATTATAGCTAGACAGGATAGATACTTACTTGTATGAGAGAAGCAAAAAAAAAGAATTCTGTTAATTATTAGCGTGCACGCAGAAAACAGAAATGTCACTGTCAAGTATATTTCAAGTACAAAATTCGAAATAGCTGCGCTAGATGGCACAGTTTACTTCGCGCACGTTTCCTTAAACTGAGCGTGCAGGAACCGCATGTGGCAGCACAGAAGACAGTGTCAATGTCAAATGGACCCTGTTAAGCAGAAAAGATCCAACCAACACTTTTTCTAAAATCGAGTTATCTACATATCCATAAAGCACTCATCAAGTTTCTTATATGCACAAAAGATCCAGGCATTTTGACCACATTAACCTAACAAAAGTTATACTGTGTCAAAGATACCATCTCCTAATTACCAATTTTGAAAAATGTAGAAAAGTATCACGTTGCCTGGACACAGACATTAATAAGATTTATAGTTTTCAAAAGATTCATGTTGCATGGATCTTTTTAAAACTTTTAAAAGTCTCAATAATTGTTGTAAAAGTTTCATACCATACGGTTTGGATCTTTTTGCATAATCGATACCTCACTTTATTTCAAAAACTTAAGAAGCAATCAAGGGCACTGTAACATTTGGGTAGAAGGTGAAGCTGGGAGTCCTCGCCGAGGCGATCGGCGGCGGCGACCTCTCGCGTCCGGCCCTGGTTCAAGCTATGGTCCGAAGCGAGGAGACATGGGAAGCGGTCACCTCCTTCTGCAAAGCAGTAATGCTAGCAAAGGAGGAAGCCGAACGTGTGAGAGAAAGGGAAACCTCACGCCCCAGCCGCCGCAACAGAAGAAGACGCCCCGGGCGTCGGGAGTCGCAGGGCGATTTTCGGCCACCGTAAGCGCGAGCCTGCGGACGGCGAGCATTGGGTGGCTCGCCGTCTGATCAGAACCAAGCCCGGGTGGACGGCGCGCTGTGTTTCACGCGTGCCTCAAAGAGCTGTCAGCAAAAAAGACGGGGCCCGCGCTGGGGTTGCGGACTTCGTTCGAAAGAGGCACCGTACCCTGGAACGCAAAGGGCACTGGGAGAAACGCGGATGGGTTTTAGTCAGTAAGAGTCTGACACTCCCTTCTGCTTCACCCAAAGCGGGAGGAGTCATTTGATGATTTCCCATCCTTAAAAAAAAAAAAAAGGTGAAGCTGGTGAGGCTCCCAAGAAGTAGTTTCTTGTATGATTAAGCACCTGTCGGAAAGATTGAAAGAAGGAGTGACTAATCTTATTTTGTGGAGCGATTCCTGCGGCGGCCAAAATAGGAATATTAAGCTCACTCTTATGCTTAAAGCTTTTTTAAACGATCACCCGACATTACAACAAATTTTTATTAGATTTTGAGTCTGGACACAGTTTTTTGCCTAATGACACAGATTTCGGGAAAGTAGAATGTCCTCTGAAATACCAACAAAGAGTTTACCTACCTGAAGATTATATGAATACAATGAGAACCTGCAAAAAAAAATAAACCTCTTCAAGTGCACAGAATGGAAGTCAAAGATTTTCTTGGATCAGCTAATCTTGAAAAAGCAATCACCAATAGAAAAACACCTATTACTGGTGAAATAATTTCCTGGCAAAAAACCAAAGAAATTTTATTAAAAAAGGAAGCAATGTTTTCCTTGTTTATGCGAAAAAGTTTAGAGGATGATAATGAAGAGGTGGATCTGAAAAAACGTCAACGTGGAAGACAACCCTTCATATCCAGAGATATGATAAATATGCTTTGACGAATGGTAAACCAATAAATAGCAGCTGCGAAATTGAGCGATATCAAAAGCCTTATGCATTTGATTCCACGTGATGCTCACACATTCTACTAAAATCTGAGAGGTGACAATAATGTAGAAGACGATATTGACGGATTTGGTGCTGAACCTGATTTTGAGATAGAGTATGAAGCTGAGGAAAGCGATACTACTTAAATAATTTGGAAAACCAACCAGTGATTGCCGATTCATTGTTTTATTATATTTTTTTACATCAAAGGTCAATTTGTATTATTTTTTGTCATTAAACTGTTCTTATATTAGTACATATATTAATTTCCTTCTCCTTCTAAAATGAACCACACATTAAACCGATAAGTACTTATATTGTAATATTTTATTTTGCATAAAAGATCCACGCATAGTTTTTTAGGAATAATAAATACTCTTCATATAAAAATACACTATATATTACTTTCAAAATAATGTATATGTTATGGCCTAATACACTATTAAATTTCAAATAGGTACTGTATCATACGATTTTTTTATTATCTGCCCAACTTTAAACTGCATTTACTCAAAAGTAATAAAATGTTGGCTGGATCTTTTCTGCTTAACAGGGTCCAAATATTCTGACCCTTAAAATTTCGAATATGCGACACTAGATGGCATAGTCAACGCCGTGCACGTTCCATACAGCTTCGAAAGTCAGTAATTTTTGCAACACAATAGCACTCGACGTGTCACAAAACAAAGTAATGGCTCGCGGCTTGCGGATCGCGGCGCTGTCAGACGTGCGAGCAGAGGCGAGCAACGAGCAAAATTTCAAACCTGTTGGATCGCCAACAAAATTAATCGGTACTTTTTATATACGCGTACTTACGGTGGACACACGAGAGAAAAAGCTCTTTGAGCCACAAGTACGCCGTACGCGTACTTGCTTGCACGTGTCACCCGCTTAAAGCACGAGCTTCTTAAAAGACGTGGTGTTACGTTCTCTTCTGTGTGAAAAAAACTGGCTCTTATGTTCTCGTTCGCGCAGCTAATTTAGCTGTCAACGTAGCGGGAATTGAAACATTGAACAGGCATCTTCAGATACAATAATTTAATCGATGAAAAAATAATTACAGCAAAATCAATTAACGCGACATAAAATGTTTGAGTGGGCTTATAGTGGTGCCAATAAAGCTGTTCCCAGAAATGTGGGCCCGGAATGTGCCTACTTTTTATCGACTAAAAGGCAAATAATAGAAACCATAATCGTGGTTTCGTTTTTTGGATATATTTCAGTAAGTACCTATGCAGCTTATACTTAGTGGAGTTAAATTATCCTATCTCAATTCTTGCATGATTTTAATAACCCTACGTATATAAGTCTTGCTGTTTCATGCTATCTCTTAACTAGCGTAATTAAATTAGTAATTCTTGTGCTTAATTTTTTAAGTGTCGATTTCAGTACCTGCCTATGTAATGTCTTTGAAAATTATTATTGTTACAGATAAAGATATTTCCAAGATTAAGTATACCTGAAGATACCAATTTTGTGAAAAGTGATAGAGGGGGTAAAAGATTATTAGTAATACTTTTGGCTCTACTATGGGGCATGGAAATTGGTTTTAAATTTGCATCACGCACCGTTATATATTTATTAAACCCCTGCCATGTAACAACATTGATACAAGTGAGTATTTTAAAACAGTTATTTTCATATCAAATAAAAATAGGTTCTAAAATACGAAACAGGTATATTATGATAGAGGAATTATGAATCAAGTATTTATTTTCCTATCAACCAAACTATTTTTCAAGTGTAAGTATAAAAACTATTTTTTTCTAAATAAAATTTGTACTATGTTGTAATATTTTATATACCTTCATTTACAATTGTTATTTCTATAATTATAGTATTTAGAACACTCTAAATAATTAAATAAATTTAAATTAAAGACATTCTTGCTTTATTGTACAATATCATATTACTGTTTTAGATCTATCTACTGGCAGCTCCACCTAGCAAAACCGTAACAGCTTTATTTCGTATTCATTTAAACTTATTAAATGGGCCTTTGTTGGCATTTCTGTTTCCTGAAACTGCTTCAAGGAAGGTAATGTCCCTATTATTTTTCATTGTTAAGTGGCAAACATGGCAGACCAACAGATCACTGATTTTAAGATAGGCATTGCAGGGTATTGATTGTTCATGCTTGGGTGTAAACTGTAACATCTCAAATGCCTTTTAATTACAATAGAACTCATTTCCTTCAAATCACAACACAGCAATTGCGTTATTACACATTGTATTTTTTATGTTAACTTAATTCTGTAATTTAATATTATTAGATATTTGCCGAGGCTGCACTTTACTGGATTCAACATGGAATGATGTTTGTCATACCTTATTACCTTCTCAGGATTGGTGGTAAGTTAAATTTCATAAACAGCCTAGATTCCCTATTTCATAATATTTATCAACTTCTTCTTCTAGGTGCCTACAACGTAGAACCTTTTTGGGATTTTAATTGGGCAATATTCAGCTATTGTCTGAACATGATATATCACTTTATTGTATTACAACTTATCGCAATCGTAAGTAAAAACCTAATTCATTGTAATTTATTATTAGCTTTAAATATTCATGTACAAATGAAAGATAATAATTAATATTATTTAAATGTAGTAATTAAGATAACTTCTAAAACTAGTACCTAAATGTAGTTTCACTAAAGTGAAGGCTTGAGGCACAGATTGTATAGAACGTCTGTATAGGCTTTACACTGATGATGTTCAATAAAATCTGTAATGCTTATACAAAATCACTTGCCCTTATGGAGTGCTGGTCTAGATTAGTTGTCGCACTCTGGCACTGGTATCAATCTGCAAGAGGTTGACAGCGGTTCAATTACATAAGAGAGTACACTAAAAAGATAAAGGTTGTACTTTTCTAGAATGAAATCTCATTCTAGAAAAAAATATTTTATCACATCTATAATCTTCACATCTTTAGAAGAAATAAATTATTATTATTATTATTATTATTTATTATTATTATTAATCCACCCAACAATGGAAAAATAGGGGAAATAATCAGTTTATAAGCAAATTTTGGTATATTTGTAGGTAAAGGTGCCTTAAACAATCATACATGTAATCTTTTAGTATGTTGATGGATGGGATAATTATACTTTGGGTCACCAGCCAAAAAGATTAAAACCACTGCATTAGGGCCTAAGAGATTTGGTGTCTTCCGGAACAATAACTTGCGGTGAAAATCGAACCATGTAAATGACCCGCAACACTGCACGTAATTACGAATAGAGGATATGGCAGTCGCCTGCGGTGGGAGTGATAATGGTCGTGGTGTCGTTGCCCGGAACCCTACTCAACTCTGTGGCCAGAAGTGAGATAATATCGAATTACCTCTCAATCTGTTCCGATTTACAGATACGCACTGAACAGCGCAGTGCGTATTTCACTTTCTGTCGATATCAACATATTCGTTTACTTTATTATGCCTTAATTTCCAATAGTAGCCTAGCCTTTTTCCCAACTATATTGGGGTCGGCGACACTTACTGGTCACTTATGGAGAAGGAGGGCTCTATATGATGAACTCCTTCAGAAAGCGTGATCACAGAAAGTGGACCTGGCAGAACCCCGACGGTGCAACTAAAAATGAGACTGACTTCATCATGTCGACGAAGAAGCAAATATTCAATAATGTCTCTGTGATCAACGCGGTGAAAACCGTAAACCGGAAGTGATCATCGCATGATAAGAGGCACATTGAACTTAAATATTAAGCTGGAAAGGTCTCGACTGATGAGGTCTACGCTCCGTCCAACACAGACCTAGACCTAGTCGTCCCGCACAGATACGAGCAAGAGGAGTGCGTTACCTGACTTCGAAAAGTGTAACCTCGAATAACACGTCCCCGTAAGTTTACTAATACGAAACATTTAACAACGAATGCGCGCTACCTCGAAAAACTTATCGCCGAAGCCACGCGACCTCGTTTAACCAAACCTCTAACGAAAAGACAACAATAAATTTGATAATCCGAATTTTTAATAAAAACTTTTATTCATTTCGTATGCCTATTATAGTAAAAATAAAACAACTAAATTAATCATTAAAAAAAAAAGTTAAATTATCGTTTAAAATAGCACAAGTATGTAAGGCAATCTAAAAATGTGGTTAAGTCCATAGATTTTTTTTTTAACGTATTTTAATTTTTCTTCCCTATTTTCTTTTTTCTTTGCTCGTTTGGTTTCTTGAGATTGAGAATTTAATTTTTCTATCATCAATTCCGTATGTTTTTGTTCCTTGCTTAATTCTTCAATGGTTTAAAATAAATTCCATTTCTTTCTGCCCAATATGCTGTTCCAGCGATGGTGCCATGATTCCACCTCATTTTGTGTAATTGGAACACTGGTCCCTATTGAGCTATTTACCGACCAGATGTTAGGCGAAAACAATGGAGGCACTTTTGTAAGTTTGTCTTATTTTTTTAGGTTTTTAAAATTTCCATTCAACTATGTGACTTAGGAAACCAATCAGTGACTTTCACTGCTTCCTTGGGTAACACTTTTTCTTTGAGTATTTCAAAAGCCAATTACAATTGTCTGGTTTTACGTCAAAACAAACGGTCATTTTTATTTTTTTATTTAGAAGAGTATATTTATTTTTTCGTTAGAGGTTTGGTTAAACGAGGTCGTGTGGCTTCGGCGATAAGTTAATCGAGGTAGCGCGCATTCGTTGTTAAGTGATTAGAATGGGTGAAATTAGAGATTGGGTTATTCGAGATCTCATGGCTACGTTGTTAAGTTTTTCGAGGTAGCGTGCATTCGTTGTTAAATGTTTCGTATTAGTAAACTTACGGGGACGTGTTATTCGAGGTTACACTTTTCGAAGTCAGGTAACGCACTCGAGCTCTCCGATCCTACTCTCAAGAACATGAAGGAGAGGTGGGAGATGATTCTGCAGTCTTCAGACGATGCGTGCATATACCGGCAGCTCAATAGACGGATCTCCAAGCCCTTGAAAAGCGACCTCCGCCGCTTTAATACTGAAAAAATTAAAAACGCGATAGAGCGGAACAAGGGCTGCAGGGTCTTTGCTAGAGATCTGAAACTGAAGATTTATGCAAACTGTCACTTGTTTTTGTCAGTTCGTTCGCACGTAATAAATTGTTTGTGAACCGAGTTGCTAAAAAGCCAAAATTATGGATAAGTTACGTGCGGTGATAAAATATCTCAGAAAAAAATGTCTACGAAAGAAATTTTTTTGGACATTCAGCAGACATTAGGCGAAGATGCTGTACCCTATTCTTTTACGGTTGCGTACTGGGTGGCTGAATTTAAGAGGTTGGTCAAGCTGTAAAGATGACCCGCGTTCTGGGCGGCCTTCAAACCTCCGTTACGGAAGAAAATATCAAAAAGGTTGAGAATCTGGTTTTGGAAGACAGAAGAATGACTATAAAACATATAGCTGAGATCCTAAATATATCATTTGGTAGCGTTCAATCCATTTTAATTGATTCACTGGGGCAAAAGTCTCGGCAAGATGAGTATCACGAATGTTAACCGACGAAAACAAAAAGCGACGTTTGGAAATTTCCAAGCGTAATCTCGAAATGTTCCAGCATGATTTGGATAATTTTTGCCGTCGCCTTGTCACCATGGATGAAACGTCGGTCCACCATTTCGATCTTGAAACTAAAAGACAAAGTATATCTTGGAAACGACCCTCCTCTCCATCCTTTAAGAAATTTCGATTTGCTCCTATTCTGGCAAAGTTATGGCCTCTGTGTTCTGATATAGTGAAGGAATCCTTTTTATTGATTACGTGCCAAAAGGCCAGACGATTACTGGACCCTATTATGCAAATTTAATCCCGAAAGTGCATGAAGCGATTAAAGAAAAACGTCGTGGAAAACTGTCGTTGGGCGTGTTGTTTCTTCAAGATGCGTTATCCTGCTCATCGATTGAAAGTTGCGCACAACGCAATCCGCTGTGCTGGCTTCAATCTCCTTGATCACCCACCATATTCTCCGGACTTAGCCCCAAGTGATTTTCACTTACTCCAAAAATTAAAATTCGGAAATTCGTGGAACAAAATTTCACGATAATGACGCAGTTATAGCTGCTTTTTCGAGAGTCAGGATAAACATTTTTTTTTCACAAGGAATAAGGAAGTTAGAAACGCGTTATTCTAAATGCATTGCATTGGAGGGAGATTATGTAGAAAAATAAAATATTTTTGTTTAAATCTTTGCATTTTTTAATACCTATTGATTGCAAGAATTTATTGATTCACCCTCGTAGAGACATTCTATGGACAGTTATACACGTCAATGATTAAACCCGCTACGGATCTAGCTAACGACCCAAGAGCAAGATTGACCCGGTACTATACCGAGGATATCCCGGACATTACGGTGGCTCTGAAGCAGCTTAAAAACAACAAGGCTTCGGATGACGACAGAATTACAGCCGAACTACTGAAGGCGGGTGGAAAACCGGTCCTTAAGGCCATTCAGGAACTGTTCAATTCCGTCATAGAGTTGTGGTGGTACTCTTCTTTAAGAGGGGCGACAATGCCATGCTTAAGAATTATAGGCCCATCTCGGCCATCTCACTGAGCCATGTCTACAAGCTGTTACCAGAGTCATCACGAACCGTCTCGCAGGTTTGACGACTTCCAGCCTCCCGAACAAGCCGGATTCCGAAAAGGCTTTAGCACCGTAGACCACATACATACGCTCCGGTAGGTTATACAGAAGATCAAAGAGTATAATCTGCGCCTCTGCTTAGCGTTTGTGGATTCAATCGAGACTTGGGCTGTGTGCTGCAGTCTCTTCAACGGTGCCAGATCGACTATCGGTACATCGAGGTTTTTTTTTTACTATAGATAGGCACGTGTTTGACCACTATCTCACCTGATGGTAAGCGATGATGTGGTCGAAGATGGAGCACGCTTGCCTAGAAATAACCTATTCACTCTTGACTTTAAGGCTTGACTGAAATGTTTGTACAAAAACGCCTCCATGTCAGTCCGACTTCAGGATCGGACCTCGAAACCTATCCTCCTGCAGCGGGGTGTGAGGCAGGGAGACGTCATTTCTCCGAAACTGTTCACAGCCACAATGGAGGATGTCTTCAAGGTTTTGGACTGGAGACGGCTATATCAGCCACCTTCGATTTGCCGACGATATAGTCGTCATGGCTGAGACTACCGACGACCTCAGTACAATGCTCGATGACCTCAGTAGAGCTTCTGAAAGAGTGGGCAGTGCACATTGCGTGCAAAACAGATGGTCAACGGGGCCAAAAAGTTCTGGAGTGGCGACCGCGTACCGGAAGACACAAGGTAGGAAGGCCTCTCATAAGGTAGACCGATGACCTGGTGAAGGTCGTGGGTAGCCGATGGGTGGGAGACGCGTATAACCGGTCGTTGTAGCTACGCTTGGGGTAGGCCTATGGCCAGCAGCAACAGAACCGTTGTGGCATAGCCCCCCGGCCACCATTCAAACTTTTTTAACGTGGTTGCGGCGAACAGTCAAAAAATGTTTGGCACATGGTGGCATAAAGTGGCACGTTGCCGAGATATTTCGAAGTAAAGTCACCATGTGATATCATGACTATCATTAAAAATGACTTGATTATATGCTTATTTGGATTAAATACCACTCAGAATCCGTAAGTCCCTTTCGGGACGGTTGACAACGATTTTGCCCCTCAAGGGCTGACTACTGCTGAGTGGATTCGAATCGAGTTCCCAGCTTGATTTAATAATCTTTTGGCAAAAGTAAAAATAAAAACAAGTAAAAACCACTTCATTAAGAACTTCACAAAATAAAAGTGTTTAATTTATATAAATGGTTAAATCCTGCCCAGAAATATTATTAGAATATAAACCACTGCATAATAGCGCGTGATAAGTTCATTTTTAATCATTTTCATTGTTCTCAGTGACTGACTTTACCTTCAAAATCTCGGCGACGTGAACTTTTCGGGCACCATGTTGCTAACATTATTTGCTTGTTTAAGTATACTCTACCCATATGTGCATGTTAGACCGTGCGCCGCATTTTGAAAAAAACTTAAAATGGCGGCGGGGGGGGAGGGTCTGGCTATCCCAGCTCCATAGAAAAAAGTTCGAACCCCCCTTCAACAGAATCGGTCCAGTAGATCCAGAGAAAACTGGCTGTAACAGACGGACAGACAGACACCCGAGTAATCCTGTAAGGGTCCGTTTTTTACGTATGATCGGAACCTTAAAAATAATGCTAGGGGCATTATTGATAAAAATCAAAATGAATGCATATCTAATTAACCTATCTAGAGTATCTAATACAGTGTTTCAGTCAAGCGATATTTAAATGTAAATGTTCTGTTGTAATTAGTTTATTTTTGTTTCCCTTTCAGCCAGCCCAAGTAAACCTGAATCACATGCTATGCCCGGCTATATTGGATCCGTTTGATGGGCCCTGGTACAGAGTAGCAGCAGTTGTGCACCAAGCGCTGCTATGTCCTTTGCTATGTAAAGCTTTTTGTCTAATCGCTGACTTCTGCCTTACGAAATTCCCGCCTACTAAAGTAAAGCCGCATATGAAGGATTCACTTATGGACAGTCGTTCTGCTAAAAAACCAATTGACTACCAACATGAGGAATAGTAGCTGTTGCAGCTGGAACAAAACAAATTATGGCTGTAATCCCGCTCAGGGTAGATAACACTAAATACAAATTGCCTTTTGAGTTGGAGAACAATATTTCATCGCGTCCATTTGGTTTTGGTGGTTAATATATTAATAAGGTAAGAATTATAATAGAATATCTATTAATTAACTTTTGCAAAGATTTTTGTGATGACATTATTGTTGATATTAGGTCTATTGTAACTGTAATGATTGGTACCAATAATCTCAACTTAACATGTAAACACGCCTTCGTTGCCTTTATGCATTGTATCTTGGGTTATAATACCCAAAATGGCAGTAAGTACATGTGGGTCAATTCATGATAGAACTACGACTAAGTAATTTAAAATGTTATTGATTACACTGTAGTTACAACAAAATTATTATTGTATATTTATGTGCGCCACACACACATAATGAAAACGCTCATTGTGCGAAAAACGCCCACAACGTGTTGTAGTCTGAATAATTCACAACGGGAAATTCGTGTTAGGCATTTGAATCCAATGTATTAAGAAACTATATAAATAAGTATAAATATAAACAGCCATAAAACTGACCAAAAAATAGTAATCTGTTATGCATACAACATTTTGTTATGGAATTCCGCAAAATAACGTTGGATATACCTACCAATAGATTTGATATTATTAGGTACTATTAATTTCAAAACGCGTTGAGGTCAAATATAACTAAACTACAGTTCGCGTCACGTTTGTTTACCTCTCCGAAGTACGTCGCAATTCATTGCGCAGGATGTCAATTTGGCAAAAAACATAGGACAGCGCATGCGCGCCGGACAAGATGGCGTGTGTAATGACTTCTCGTTAGATGTATAATTGTATCCCGCTTGCTTAATGCAATATGACTGTTGATGCGAAAAGGGCTACATGTTGTTATTGTTTTTAATTATTTATTTTGGTTATTTCTTACTGTTTGATTTGTGTTCTTGTGGCGTAGGGGTTTGTTGTGTTACTTTTTGATATTTTTATTGTTCCTGATAGTCTTTGTTAGTTAATAACATAATACGTAAAACCAAAAAAATATTCTAGGAACGTAACATTTTTTTACGCGATTGCACCTGCGCGGTCGTCACTAAAATCTAACTTCCGAGCGGTAAAGAACCGTGGTGCGAACTGTAATCTCGATATATGTCAATTTATGGACGCGTTGTGGCTGTTTTTTTTTCACATAGGTACCTGTTTATTTCGGTATATGGGTATCAGCTAAGTATAGGTATTAATTATAATGGTATCCAAACAATTTTTAGTTTGTTAATTTGGTAAAATTTACCACGAAGTGCGACCTAGTCCAAAGATCTTATTTCCGTGTTTGTGTGTTAGATAGCCTTACTTTTGTAGGTATAAGAATATATTATATTTGTCTTGATTTTTATTTTCAAAGAACGAAATGTAGAAGCTCTATTAATATTGTCAAAAATATATAGAATATGACTTTTAAACCACAGCGCGCAACGCAGTGTTGGCCTAGGAATTTCTGGACCCCATAATATTGTGGCCTTTAAAACTTTTATTGAAACGAATCTCAAAAAAAAACGAAGCGGTGCCATGAAAAAGAATAAAGCTATCCGCCAATAATAATTTTGAACTTTTATGTGTTGTCTGACTTACATTCCCTACTTTAGTCATTTTATTAAAGTTGCGCTTGCAACCCGCAAGTGTCAGACGCACGCGTGGCTGAAATTCGGTCCTAAGATATTTACTGAAATGCGGCGAATAAACTGTCAAAAAATCAACATTGATAAGCACTAAAATTTATACGGTCTACCGCTTTGAAAATGTTGATCGAATTCGATACAAGATACCGAATCTACTTTAGTCTTTGACTATCGAGTAGATTTATTAACAGTCGACAACTTCCCTTGGTCATGATGGCGTGCCGAGCACATAATACCTATATTTAACCTACAAAGTAAACATTACTACATTTATGTATAAGATAGTTGAATAGCTATCGCAATCTTTTATTTAATGTGGAACACAGAAGTGCAAAGATGTTTATTCATTACCCATAGTATATTTTGTATATGTGTGTTGTATATTTTACGCAAGTAAGTCGTAGTAAAGTAAAATAATTAACGGTTTCCATATAAAAAAAACTAGCCACAATAGTACGTTTTATTACACCTAGTCATTAATTACAGTCCTAACTAGATGCACTTAATAGTAACAAGTGCCCACTGTAGCTTGAGCAGCAAACATATTTCATTATAAGTAGGATTACTGCTTCACATTCGATGTAGAATGGGTAGAAAATAGACATCCATCCACGTGGATTTCAACGTGGTATTTCCTGCACTTATCTGACAACTTACTAGTGTTAGACATTGTACGCGAATATGTAGGCATAAATGAGCTACATAATTAAAGTTTTTACCAATTCCGCAAAGCCTAATAAATTAATACTTAATAATAAATTTTAACCCAATCTGCTTAGTTTTAGCACTACGTCATTCATGTAACGTCATGAACTCTTGATCCTTACTTCTATCTTACCTACCCAAATTGATTGAGCCGTTAAGGTTGTGAGTAGGTGATGAATTAATAGGTATATGTAGGTGCCGGCGACGTAGACATATTGAAAATTGTCGCAAACGTTTGTTATTAATTAGATTTTAATTAAAGATATTCAGAGTTATTACAAAAAAAAAAAATTAAGCTTAGGTACCTTATATTAACGGATTCTAAATTAAAATTCTCTATAGAAAAATTATAAATCTGCTAATTTTTAACCAAGCATATGGTTAGTGTTTTTGTTCATATATAGTCCTGATTAAGCAAATGCGTGATAATGATAATGGAATGATGTTAACATTGGACTAGATGATTATTTTGGTATCTAAATAATTTAAGTAGGTAGCTCATAAAATAAGATATGCAGCTTATGAAAACCAATTCTTAATGGAATGCCAAGAGCAATTTGAAAGAGTAGTAGGTGGGTAGCACCTATAGGGTGGAAAGAACGAACGGGTTCTGAAAGGAGAGTACCTATGAAGATTGTAGAATTGTAGACCCTACATATTGAACAGCGGCCATTTGCGTGTCGGACAGAGGAGGGCTTCGTCGTCTGGATGTATATTTTTCATGCACAGTAGGTACCTATTCAATTTATCGACTGCAAAAAATAAGTTTGTAGGCATTCAAAGTACACTTCTCATCAGAAAACTCGAAACACCTTGCAAGTTTAAGTTTTGTAAGGATTATCAGAAAAATGTGTATATTTAGGAAATGTCAAATGTCGTTGAATAGTGAATAATATGAGGTTTTCAAATCCTAATGTTAATGTTCTAAATTCAGATTAAATTTTCATAGGTTTCTTATTTTGTTTAATGTCATTTTACCCTGTATGGAGTATAAAGGAAATTGATAGAACAACACATATAAATGAAAAAAAAAAGCTAACAAACGTTTATTTAATAACTTGTATTCCCTCCCCGAGCTCTTATTACTGCTTCTGTACGGTTCTTCATCGATCGGATGAGAGTCACGATCAAATGTTGTGGCATTCAATTCCTCTTGGATTGCATTTTGCAGCTGGCTAAGTGTTTCTGGGGCAGGATCTCTTGCACGAATTCGTCTCTTTAATTCATCCCATAGATGACGGATTCATGACTGGGTTTCTTGCTGGCCATTCCATAATGGATACCGACATCGGTAACATAATCTTGTACGACGCTCGCAGTGTGAGCCCTAGCATTGTCGTGCATGAATATGAAACCGTTGCCAATAAAATGTGCATAGGGCATCACGTGAGGCTCAAGACACTGTTCGATGTACTGATGACTGTTTAGTGCAGGCAGACGTGGCCCAAACACAAAGACAAGCTCTTGTCTTACCGTCAGTGCTGATTCTTCCCCAAACCGTTTACGAACCGCCACCATAGCTAACCTTTTCTTCAATGCAGCATTGTGTAAAGTGTTCCCCATCTCTTCTGTAGACCTTGTTCCTTCCGTCGTTACCATACAGCATAATTTTACACTAATCAGAAAAGAGGACTTTGGTCCACTAGAGGTATGACCAATTTAGGTGCACACGTGCAAAGTTAAGGCGCGCTTTTCGATGGATTGCAGTTAATTTCGGCCCATTTGCTGGCTTGTGCGGTGCTAGTCCACGTTCCTTCAACCTTCTTCTAATTGTAAAGTCACTTACAGTCACCCTACGTACAACATGAATCTGTTGCTGCAGTTGAAAAGCATTAAGGCGTCGATTTCATCTCGCTCAGAAGTGACCCGAATCCTGCCAGATCCTGAACGGCGTGTGAACAAACCAGTCTCCCGATAGCGTTTATAGACTATGAACAGACGACAGGCTTAGATGCAATCTTTCAGCCACAAAACGCTGACTAAGTCCAGAATCCAGCAAAGCCACCACTTGGGCGGCTTCTGCAGGCGAAGTATCCATATGTTTTACAAAAAAAACTTTTTCAGACGTCCCAAAGCCGCAGTAAACAAATAAAGAGCAAAAAGTTTTAAGATAAGCGCAAATTTTTAGTTTTCAAAGGTGAAATGTACTCCAAATTAAACACACATTTGTCACAAAACAATCAATCATTTCAAAAGGATAAACAAATGAAATTCTGAATTTTCGCTTATCACTGTAATGGCTAAACTGCCAACTAACAACCATCTGATTTTTTCATGGAGTGAAAACTCTTTTTGTGTTAAATTAGGACAGAAACTATAAAAACTGAAGTATTTCGATTTTTCTGATGAGATGTGTTGTTCTGAACAACAGAACAATTGAAGATGGAAAGAAACTATGAAAAACATAGTTATTTCTACAGTTTGTTACTTAATTGAATATAAAAAATCACTTAAATCGGCCATACCGTTTGGCGCCAATCGACTGAAGTCAACTGAACACGGAGACACTGCTTCAGTCCAAATATGTAGTTGAATCTTTACCAAGTGACTTATCGTTGTTATTAAGGTATAGCTAAATCAAGATCAACCGACTCTTCCGGATCGCCAAGTTGACTTTATTTTCCTTATTGACTATAGTGGTGTTATTTCCATTTTTGACTACTTACATGAGTGTCATATCGTCATATTTTATGTTCTCACTGACGACAATCGGGATACTTTATTTCATTTGTCATCAGAGGCAACGAAGCCTGTGGCGAAAACTGTGATAGACTGATAGCAACAGTTGAGATTTTTTTTCATTTGTCACCATAGTCAGGTGGGGCATGTGGGAATATCTTTAATTAATAGATACCAAAAGATATAACTCCTAAGTTAAATCCTCGCAATTCGACTGCGGAGGAGGTAGATTTATTACATAGGTACGTTACGGGGATCCCGTGGGTTTGCATCATGTCAAAATGTTAGATAAGGAATGATCGTGAGAGTGGAATGCCACACACAAACTGCCTCGTGACCGCAGTTGTCTGTGTTAACGTTCGGTCGAAGACTTCACGACACGCAGTTGATTTTTGCTTGGAGATGGGAGAGTAGCACTACGCGAATACACAATATGCGTTGAGATGAAATCTTTTTTTACAAAAAGAAACAAGATTTAGCTAATGAAAATGTATGAAACCGCTGATATCTTTTCAGTTTTCAGGGTTGTTCTCAAAGTAAAAGTTGTTTATAATCATGTTTACTTTCACTGCCTAAGAGGTTGTTGGTGTTTTACAAATAACTTAGTTAGTTTAAGCTCTTGAAGTAATTTCGAGAAAATTTGGACTGACATAAAATGGCAGAGTACAAATTATGTCCAATTTATACGTTTACGTATGATAGTAAACCTGGCAAAAAGGCTCTCATTGGTCTACTCAGATGTGAGCTAACATATTATCACATAAATACGCCATAAAGTTACGGATTAAATGGTTAAATAATTTTAATATAATAAAGAACGATATAATTTCGTTTGATATAATTTTCATTTGTTATAAACATCTAATACTTCACAACTTATGATATACATTCAAGAGATATAATTTTATGTAAGCTTCAGGTGACATATTATCATACACTTCAACTAATGATTGAAAGTCGAAATGTTCATATTCTATAAGATTTCTTTCAAACATGACATGCACGCAAGACGCATGCATACAATAGGGAACATGCAGTATATATTTTTGCTTTAATTTTAAAGAACTCCATGTAGAATCGACCACCACATAAACTAAGAAATGAAAACGCTTTAATTTATTGCCAAAATTATGTTTTTAAACCGCCGGTTTAAATTTTCGCGCGAAAACGGACGATGGCGTCACTCCTGTCTGTCACTGGTCAAAACTGTCCTAACTCAAAGACATAAGGTTGCCTTTTCGTTGTCATAACAGCAGTGGCGTCAATAAACGCCGATTGTTGTTTTGAAATATGTTCCGTTTCACTTTAATTCATTATTTTTTGTTAAAAATCGATATTAATTATAATAAAAACGTTGCAATGGCCTTTATTTCATACTTTTTTTATCATTTTATAAACAACATTCTCGTAAGTTCTGTATTTGCATCTTCCCTATTCTATAGCGTAGTACGTCAACAAAACCCAATGAGGGGCAAAGTTTATAATTTATTTAACACACCAAAACAAATAAATTATAGATCAGAGTGCTGATTGGTCGCCAGTTTATGTCAGTCCACAATAAAATTTTTGAACGGGGCGTGGAGATATGATAGAATACAAGATTTTAATTTGTATGATTATGATTATAGAACAAATACAATCGATTAGATGCAATCTTTCAGCCACAAAACGCATAGATTTTACGATTATAGAACAAATACCTACTCATTTGACAATTTATCGAGAGTTTACAATCTCTCAAGATATTTTGTAATCTTACCCACTACGTAGTTTGTATCCGTGAACTGTATATGAAATACTTAATATGTTATATATTTATGTTTGTATTTATTTGAAAGAACGAAGGAAGGTTTCATCGCTTTGCCTCGGTCTACGAATTCAGATTTTATATGTAGGTACCTAAGGGCGTTTACTCCTCACGGTGTTGCATACAAATTCCTTATTCTTGGAAATTAAATAACCAATTTTAATTAAACTTGATACGCAAGATACTTACATAGGTCCAACAGTTAGTTAAGAACTTTTTCAATAAGAGTTTGAGATAGTGAGAGAAATTTTAGTTTTCTATAGAAAGTGAATGATCACTCTCTTCAGCCACAGAACAAGAGCCAGAGAACCCGTGTAGGTAGTTGAATTTTGTTGCATTTTGTCCATCCGGAATTAAGGTCTCTATTCCACCCGATTTAAATGTCTACAACTTCTGTCATTTACTCGTAGGTACTTTCTCGCTTAGGTTTTTCGGCCTAAAATTCATCACCTTTTTAAACTAAATATCAAAGGTCACTGGCACTCACTGGTGGCCTTTTTTCTTTACTGACCAAACAGGCTTTGTTAAAAGTAGGTACGCTAGTTACAAACAATTGAAATATAACGTAATATGTACCTAAATAATGAATTACACATATAGGCACTTGCCTAATTGTGTGTAAATATTTACGAAATAGTGGTCTTATTAACAAGTGACATGTATAAAGAGAACATTAGTTTTACTTTCTGTAAGTACAATGACCTCAGCGAATGAGGTAGTTAATTAGGTACCTAATTACAATTCGATAAGTAGACCTAGTTTGTAGAGTAGGTAAGTACGTATAAGTCATTATTGAGTACCTACCTATGAATATTGTATACTACAGCTTGAAGCTGTGAAGTGATATGCAATAATCCTATTATAGACTTGAAGTCATAACACTTTCCTAATAATTAGTGAAAAACCCTGTAATTATCGGTATATATTATAAAAATAAACACCGATCTAAATACAGCAACAAGCAAGGCAACGGAAAGACCAGCAACTGCAGAAAAAAAATATTATTTAATTAATCAATACTTCGCGTGTCAATTTACCTAGGTACTTACCTAAGTGCTTAGGTATATACCTACTCATCGATTTTTCATTGACATCGATTGCTGTTTGGCCTTCAACGTTGTCTTGACGTGGATATCGTACCTACCTACTGCTGAACGTTCATGCTCGTTAACACGAAATAAAGGTAGGTAGGGTAAACTTGCCTAATTCGTACCCCTTAAGAGAAAACCATCATATTTAGAAAATTAGGAAAGATAAATTAGTTTTAATTAAACGTAATTTTTGTTTGCTAAATGCTTTATTGGTTCTATAATCAAATTTAACATAAACCTTATAAACTTCTCAAAAATAAACAATTTAAAAAAAAACTAAAAAAGTACGATTTAAGACCATTCATCCCAAATCGTACTGCTATATCCTTAATTCGTACTTTGAGATCTATTCATTGGTATACAGTATTGAGAATCAGCATCATAATCAACAATGTGTTATTAAAACAAGTAGTAATTGTTAGCAAATTCGACGGATGGTCTTCGCCAATTCTCGGCAATCATCGCATCATTCATAAATAGTTTTCCTAAATCGTACCAGTACGTTTTAAGAATTTAACTCGAGTACGAATTAGGAGCAAGAGCCAAACAGATTTTAAATTTACCGCCAAAAAAATTGACAAGAGTTACGAGTATGATAACACGTCAGATGAAATCGCAAAGATACACATGAATACGTGTCAAAACGTAAAATAGGTTATACATAACCTTATTTGAATGAAACTCTTACGAAATGTGTAAAAATATTACAACAATAGTTGAAAAAAACTTACTTTTTCAATATTTTTGTCGAGAGCAGCTTCACAGGTGTTATCTGTCAGGTGGTGAAATGGCCGACTGTTATTTCTATTTTTTGATACCAGAGGCGCTGATAGCTGTTACCAAAGTCGAGTTTTAAGTGTAGTACGAATTAGGCGTAAGTACGAATTAGGCAAGTTTACCCTAGGTACCTTCATTATTAAATATTATTAATGGCAGTTACTGTCACTAGACTTTTACTAACACCGTGAGTTAATACTTAGTGGTTTTTTTATTGTATGAGAAATCATCGAACGACTTCTTCCGCTCTGGGTGGAGTGAAAGGCAGTGTTATTGACTAAAACCCACCTGTGTCCCACCCAATTCCCTTTGCGCTCCAGGGTCGCGTTATCTCTTTCGAACAGATACCGCAACCCTGGCAGGCAGTCAATAATACTTACATTTGAGTTTGCACTCATCCGGTGACAGATACATTAAATTCGATCTTACCTATATACTTGCTATGTTACATCCAAAATCTAGGTGATCTGGGCAAGTGCTTCACCGTACTGCCATACCAGATTTTTACATTTTCACGTTGGTATCTATTACCTATCTATACAATAATAATAGTAATATGATTAATTTATAGATATCTAATTTTAGTCTAAGTTAAGTAAAAATATTAGCAGTAAACTGTCTACCTACACAATTTTGAGGAATCCTAATTCCACTCTGCCCCACCAAGTTACCATCAAGAGGAAGAATGTAGTGGCGCAGAAATTTCGACTACCTCCTAACACAAAGCGGATAGCCCTAATCAACTCGTTAAGACGACGACATACGACGTTGAGGGAACAAAACGCGCACTTGTTTCACACCCGTGCGACCCAAAATTCAGTAGTTTTTTGTACTTTCTTTATTATTCTATGACTCAATAAAAATGCTTTATACCAAAATGTAGATCATAATTAAATTGTCTTTAAGACAGTGCAAATTTCATCAAAATAGGTACGTCCGGCGGTTTTGGTGTGCGATTGTTGTTTTATGTCCGTATTAGACATAACTTTACAAATTAACTAGGTGACCCGTGCCCACTTCGTTGGGCGGTATTTTTCGGGTTAATATAAAACCTATGAAACTCACAAATAACGTGGCTTTCTATTGGTAAAAGAATTATCAAAATCGGTTCAGCAGATCCAGAGATTACCCCCTACAACCTCGCAAACCATACCTCTTTAGTATAGATTACACTAAAAACTCAACATTTTGATAAATCAAATCATTGAAGAAGTACTTATTCGAATGTAACATAATATATTTATTTCGAACAAATCTCGAATAGCCTTTTCGACGCGATTCTCATTTTAAAATCAGAAACTGAGGGGTAGCTGCGCCATAAATAAATTGATGATTACGTTGTGTCCGAGGATACTGCTGGTCGAAGCGTGATTCAGGCATTCCGCTGTCAACATTTTTTCCCAACATGATTCTGACCTACTGATTATATCTTTGGCTTAGCTTAAATTACAAGGAATTTGCAGAACCTGTTAGTTCTTATCATGCTATTTTTTTGACAATCATGCCAAGTTGCGGGCTAGACAAAGTCATTTTGAATCACATGTTCATTAGTATTATTATATTACTATTTTAAAATTGTTGTAGTTTAATTAGTATTATTAACTAGGTATCAATCTCCCTGCCATTGTCTGCAGGATCTTTAATCTGAAAATATCGTCTGTAGATGTCATCGTTTAATATACTTATTTACTTAACCGACTCATGGCCAATGACGCCCCAGACGCGTCATAAGTTAATGTCACGGAAGGCCTTTGACACACCTGGCGCGTCACATCGAACTTACTTAAAAACAGATTTTAAAACATTTAAAAGAAGAGAACTACCACTTTTATCCCAAATTAAACATTGAAGTCGACAATACCCTTGGCCATTAATTTAGAATTCATATTTTATAAGTCAGGGGGTAATTATCTTTGGTAACAGTTTACAAACTTATACAGGGTGGAAGGAATTTTAGAATTCACCATTATTATTAAACATTTGTACGAGTGTTTTTGTTTTTGTTTTTACTATAAAAAAACACTCGTACAAATGTTTAATAATTGTGGTGAATTGAATTTACGCTTCTTTAAAATATGCAAAATCGATCGACTACCTTCAGAAAAACATCATTTTCTTTATTGTTATCTTGTTTGTTAATGTTCATGCTTATTAGTGAATAATGCCTGACTACATTCAGGAAAAATTTCGTCTCCTTGCTGATTATCTACAAATAAAAAAATAAATGATGACGACCCCTGTAACATTTTACTAAAATAAATCCTAACTTGTGAAGCGATATTTCCTTTGAATACCAATCGAAACACACACCTGCCTGGCTAAAGTATGCATGAAAATGACTGTGGCAATGAGTCGGTTAAGATGTCCAAATACAATAATCTCAAATCAAACTGGTATTATAAGTGAGATCTCACACCTTCCGATTTATTATATGTACCTATTTAAATAGTTATTACACCTTGATCCTACAATAAACGAGGACGATTGTATTTAATGTTTTGTGTGTTTAACCCATTCTAAGAAGGAGGTTGGTTTTAATTCATCAATCTTTTTAATGGACCTACTTTGCTTTGACGGGCTGTGATGTCTATTGCTTTTTATGTACCTACCTTAATACTTACTTATTTGTAACGTAGGTACGACTTGTCATTAATCCGCTGATAGAAGCATTCACTTATAATGAGCATTCTAGCGCATGCTGTTTTGATTAAATAAACAGGAGCATTTAAGCGAGCACTCCAGCAAGCGTTCTAGCGAGCATTCTACCAAACGACAGTAAATTTGCTTCGAGCTTTTTGCCGAGCCAAGCAATTTTGTCATCGTTGTTTGACATCTTCGTAAATAATAGGTAGGTACATTTTTCACGAGCACTTACTAGGCCGTTCGCTAGAATGTTCGTGAAAATGTTCATAGCGATGTTTGGCTCTATGCTCGGCTCTGCTCGTTTTTCACTTCGGCAAATTTAAAGACTGAATGCTCGATGTTCTGTCTATCAGCGATTTTAAGAAAAGTCTACAAATAGCTGATGGGTGGGAAACAGACAGTCGCTGGAGAGAAAGTTACCTAGGTACATGTTATCAATATTAAAATATAATGGTGTCTCTTTCATTTAATTTGAATTGGACGATCTGATTATTATAATAAATTTATCTCTATAGATTTTTAGCCAAAATGTTAAATTTTACGCATTTGCGACTTTTGGATAAGCTATTGCAATTGTTTTAAGTAGGCAGGTACTTTCCTCCCTCGGATCAACTCTATTTCCACCCTAGGTGTATAAAAGCCACTTGTAATATGACTGGATTCCATATTGTTACGACTAACTTATAAATTGCTTATACAAACGTAAATTTATGTTGGGATTCTGGGCCTGATGCAGCTGCTGTTAAAATAGTGTAACGAATTCATTAATGCCCAATCGGATGATTTACTATCACACTAGCCGTGGAACAGTGTTGAAGTCAGTGTAGCCCCAGCATATAATAAAATAAAGAAATATATAAAGAGTCCGATTGTTTTGCTACCTTGTTCATAACTGTGTTATTACTAACTAACACTAAACTGCAATAGAAAGTTATGCATTATTGTATTTTCATATTTATGACAATTAATTTGAAGAATGTAATGCTAAAATAAAACAATAAAATATAAATAATTAACAAAGGTGTCTTTTATTACTATAAATAACAGAAATATACAAATACATTGCTAATGATTAAGTTATACTAAACGTAAGTCCATTATTTTACCTTATTAATCAATCTTTAGTGCATTTATTGAAAATATACGATGTAGACTATCGATGCATGAAAAACAAGTGTGTAAATATGTAATGAAAAACAATGAATAAAATAAAATATTCCACATAACATACCGGCCGTCACAAATTAAGTTTAAGGAATGATTTTTGATTTACTTATGAAGTATTGTATCAGTAAGGCTCATATCGACAAAGCAACACATCCCTATCCGACATTCAAAACGAAGCGCAGTTGAGCCACATGCCATGAAGCAATGTAGGTACTGGCTTCAATGGCTACCGTCTCAGCTAAAGTAATATAGGTCCAGTTACCAACGAACATTCAAAGTGACGCACTTTTCTATCTACTCTACCAAAACCTAAGGTAAGTAACTGAACTCAGTCAGTCATGAAAAATTTGTTTCCCAACTGGTAGGTAGTTGCCTAGTTTTACTGGTGGAGTAAATAAATTGTTATTCGAGGGATTTATTCATTCAAGAAGTATTTATCCGAAAAATATCAGGACTATCCAGAGTGGAATAGATTTCTCACCATATTAGTACAGTTTTATGTCGTGAGGTGGAGTTTTTTTTTGACTTCGATAACTCGATAACGTCCAATATGGACCCCAAGTACTCTTGGTCCATATTGGACGTTGCAAATCAGCTCTAGTATAACCCATTTCAAGGAGTGCACTTATTTACCAATCATCCTGTATACACAGGAGTTGGGGGAGGTTTGGAAACAGATTCCCTTAATAAAAGGGGGAAACCGGCTTGGAAACAGTAATCACACAGAAGGAGGCTGCGGAAATGGAGAGGGCGATCTCGATTTCTCTTCCGGCCCGCAGTAGACACGCCGGGCGTCGGAGTAGGGGCCTCTCTCGGCCCCCTTAACTGGGCCCAGAGGCGGCGTGTGGTGTTCCCATGCGCCCCTTAATGATGGCGCAGGGGGAGTCAAACACCTTACTCCCCGGGGTGGTTTTAGTCAGTAAGAGTCTGACAGAGTTCGCCTCAGGGCGGAGGAAATCCATGACGAGCAGTAAGGCAGAATAGGTATGATCGAAAAAATCGTTCAGGATATTATTTCGCTTTAAGGTAACACTAGGTAGTTTAAGTTTAAACCTAGTTACTTTAATTTTAATTTTTTTTAAGTTGAAATATATTTTTTGGGAACAAAATATTGCAGCAGCAATGACCTTCAATATCAGCCTAATCTGAAGCACAAGCCAAACACACCACGAGGTAAGTTAACTTAGCTTTTCTTAGTTATTATTGAATCATTAATAAATTACGCGTGCTTTGTGTCAACTAATCCGGTCATATCAAAACTGACAAAATAAACGCAATACCTCTTAAGGGGTCATTGTACTCATCATTACGAACTACTTTCACTACGGGACCAACACTGAAATCGCGAAAAAAAAAAAAACGACTGCCCCATAAATTTATGTGGGGATAACTCGAAAATCCTGAACAGATAATTTTTTTAGGGATTTCGAGGTTGATCACCAATGGATAGGGTGGTTCTCGAGGAAGGTTTATATAATAATTTTTCAAGTTTTTGTATATTTTGGCTAAAATATAGGTGATATTAGTTGGAGGTGTCAGAAAAGAATAAGCGAATAATAATTTGATCGCGGTGTGGCTATCGTTTTTATCAAGTAGGTAAGTAGCTATTAATCAAATATATTATACCTACCAAATGAATGTCAATTTTCAATTTTAACGAACACCAACCCACTTGTTTAATACGAGAAATAGTTTAAACCCTATTTAGTTATAGCCTATACAAAGATTACTTAGGATTACAGCATATTGACGCTGATTCATAGCGAAAATCTCTAAAAACCAGTCCAAGCAGTGTCAGGACACGCACGACTAGAGGGCCTAAGCACGAATATTTTAACGTATAGTAACGATAACGTAAATGAATGTTGAATGTAAAAAAACTACAACCCCAACACACAATTTATATCATTCAAAAATATGAAAAAAATAAAGTGTCCAATTCAAATAAATATTATGTGCGAAACGAGTACATATTGTAGCTGTGGTAAAAATTTACGTTACGTTACTATACGTTAAAAATTATCGTGCTAGGCCCTCAGTTTAGGATTCCATACTTGAACGTCATTAAAAACACCCATTACCAAAAAATGCATGGCACCAACGATACATGGCACAAACCAAAATCCAAGAATTTTGGTTTCGAGCCCATTTTCAGTATCTTTATGATCTCAGACCGCCCTGTCTGCCTTTATAGTGTCTACATAATACAAGGTGGTAGGACGCATTTAATTAAAAGCAAGGACCTATCACCCTGTAAAATTGTGTAGTTTGCAATAATTTATTTAACATTTTACAATAATATTATAAAGTCATTTTGCACCTTGCTTTAAGTTTTTATCCTCTATCACTTAAAGGTAAGTTAATTTCATGAGTCAAGCTTACCTTTGTAGAACTTTATTATAACTGTGCAGTAGGTTGTTCTGGTACTACTACCTAGAAGAATTATTTTCTATTGAAGAAAAACGGACGGATACCTATTGCACGTATTCGGCTGAATGTCTTTTGTTATCTCGACATAAATGCATGCATACTTTATGCTAGGGGGCAATATGTTACGCCTATTTTTATTTGATTTTCGTTAAGAATTTGCGAGTGAAACTTGTCCTTTAGGTATTTACTTAAGTACTGCGTCAAATGACATTATTTGTGGCAAAAAAAAATAAGTCACCTTTATCATTGAATTGCAAACCAGCCAAATAAGGTCTTATCACTAAAATAGTAAAAAAAAAACAATTTTTTTTTTTACTATTGACAGGCAAGCGTTTGACCACTATCTCACATGATGGTAAGCGATGATGTGGTCGAAAATGGAGCACGCTTGCCTAGAAGTAACCTATTCACTCTTGACTTAAAGACTCCCAGTTTGTAGTTATCAGGAAACACAGACTCCGGCAGGGAATTCCACTCCTTAGCTATACGCACTACGTATTGTTCCCAAAATGTTTTGTGCATGTGGGTGGAATGTCAACCATGTAGCGGCGGCGCATCGCCGTTCGCCTTGTGGTCCGATGACGGAACAGGCTTAGCGGAATTAAATTATGCAATTCCGTCGCACATTCCCCAAAATGCAACCGGTAGAAAACCGAGAGGCTAGCAACTCGGCGTCGATGCTTAAGACTTTGGAGCTTCGACTCGACTCGACGAGCCTATCATAGCCGATGATCCTCTTGGCTCGTATCTCAATTGACTCAAGGGCATCGAGCTGGTATCTGGCCGATACGTCCCAAAGATGAAAGCAGTACTCCATGCACGATCGAACTTGCGCTTGATAGAGTTTGAGCAGCTGTTCCGGCGTGAAGCACCGTCTCACCTTTACTAAATAACAAGTGAGGTATTTTAATTCCAACTAAAACTTCATTTCCGAAGATTAAACGACATTTTCGAAGGAGATTCCTTTAAGCCAACATTGACCATAAAGGTTGACCTCCGAGCAAAGCGCACGCGCCACGCGCTTGAAACACGCACATAACTCTCAAAACCTGAGTGCGTGCGCAGGTATATTTTTCTGAGGTTTTAGGGCCGGCGCACATATAGCGGAGCGCAGCGCAGAGCATTTTTAACTGTCAAACTATTATCGACCTTGTCCTCATTGAAATAATACCTAAAATCAATTAACGCAACAAATAATTTCTGAAGAGCATCGAAGCAACGTGTTAATTAATTTTAATTCATCTTGAAAATATTAAGACCCGCAGAAAAATTAATTTTGTCCAAGTTGTCTCGGCATTCCTCACACTCACAGATGCATCTTGAGCTCTCCTATAAATTTACTGAAACTTAGGCACCTAAGCAAATTACAAACTTTTAAAATATATACCTAGGTATCTTTTTTTTTTATTTGAGATGGCTTTGCTCTTTATTCTAATCTAGGTCAGAGATGACAGAGACAAAGTCTACGACGGAGCGAGCTTACCCAGTAGGAGCCTGTTCACTCTAACTTCGAAGAGATTAGGGTTGTAAGCGTTTGGAAACACAGACGCAGGCAGAGAGTTCCACTCCTTTGCTGCGCGCATTATAAAAGATGTTTGAAAATAGCTTAGTGCGAATTGGTGGAATAGCAACAAGGTAGGGGTGGTAATATGCAGTGCGTCTGGATGTCCGATGGTAGAAGGGGACCAGTGGGATGAGGTCGGGGAGTTCTTTACCGACAATCAGTAAAATATGAAGGTTAATCGGGACCCCAATATAGTTGGGAAAAGGCAAGGCAGATGAAGAATTCATGGTAAATCGAGCGGCTTTTGACGCTACACGTCGAGCTACGCTACAGACATAGCTCGAAATACTATTTTAATGTCGTGATTTTCATTTCTTTAGAACGGTCTTCAAGTTTGGTGTTTTGGTGAGGTTTGTTGTTCCCATCAATGAACACTCCGGATTTCAATAAATATTCATTCAGGTACAGTCGGCGTCATACATTTTTATTAAAATTATGATGGCTACTTAATTATAATACTATTCAATAATACTAACTACACACTATAGATACCTCGGTACACTCTATACACCGTGTTTATAAATTGAAGTCACATAATTCCAACTAATTGGACACCCCAGCTAATCATCTAAATAATGTAGGTACAATTTGCATTACAATATAAGTTACAGATTGCTTTATTTTTTTTCACCGTAACCTTAGTTGACAATACGTCCAAAACAATTAAGTATTTTTTGTCCAATTTTCCTTCGAAAAACAAAAGTTTTGGAAATATAAAAATTAGTTGGATGCATGTCCAACCGACTAATTAGTGCAAAAGCGAGCGAAGTCAGCTCGGAAAGTTGGGGCAGCCCGAACGGTCAAAAAAAGATAAGTGTAGTAGTGCTATTCTGTAGCAACATTTCGTGTCTCGACAACAAAATCCAAGGTGAGTATAAACATAAGACCTTTATGTTGTGTGTTTATAAAGTTCCCTTTGTGAGCTATCTCACTCACTCACTTACAGAATAGACCTATCACAGGTCTATCTTGATGTACCAATAGCAAAAAGACACTGGCGTTACCTAGCACTCATCATCTGCCTAGCCTTTTCCCAACTATATTGGGGTCGGCTTCCAGTCAAACCGGATTCAGCTGAATACCTGTGTTTTACGTGGAGCGGCTGCCTACCAGACCTCCACAACCCATTAACTGGGTAACACGGTACATCATGGCAAGACTGGAGTCAGATTTACTGGCTTCTGACAATCCGTAACGACTGCCAAAGATCTACAAATGACAGCCGGGACCAACGGCTTAACGTGCTTTCCGAGGCACGGAGGAAACTCGTTATGTTAAGACGGTCACCCATCCACAGACCAACCTTGGCAAGCATAGCTTAACCTTCAAGATCGACCCGTGCGGCTGTTATTATTTAGCCACGAGCTCCTCGCATATGGCGTTACCTAGCACTACACTACCGCAATTCAACCTACGCACTAACAGCGCTTCCTTTTGGCCTAAGTTCCGCACCTCAAATATTTGAAAAAATAATAAACTGGGCTGCCAAGTTCCTCAGAAAACAGGACATACGATTAATCGAGTACCTCGACGGTTTTTTTGATAGTGAATTAAAACCCACGGCTTCTGAGAAACGAGGTGTCATTGGTCATAAAAACTCCTACAAATTTGGGCTTCAGAATAAACTGTAATACAGAAATGAATCTAAAAAGCCTACCTGTACAAAAAATACAATCAC
The DNA here is from genome assembly GCA_950371165.1 of Lacanobia oleracea. Taxonomy (NCBI): domain Eukaryota; kingdom Metazoa; phylum Arthropoda; class Insecta; order Lepidoptera; family Noctuidae; genus Lacanobia; species Lacanobia oleracea. Next base: position 13,469,115 of record OX493393.1, on the reverse strand, counting down.
TAGAGAAAACCATCCTAAAAATCATAAAAAACGGAAAATGGAGTTGGCAACAAGCCAAGTCGATTCTGAGCAAAATGGAATTCGTTTTGTACGTGATACCTCTAGCTCGACTACACTGTCGAAAGATTCAACGAGCCGTAAACCGGTTACCAGAATCTATGCCCAACCTACACTTCAAAATGAAGTCAGAAAATATTCAAGAGTTGGAGTGGTGGTTGGTAAACTTAGAACAAAGGAAAAAGATAATACTGAAGAACCAGAAAGACGCCTCAAATATGGGTTGGGGAGCAGAGTTAGAAGACGAATTGATCTCAGAACTATGGAATACCTAATAAAAGAAATAGCACATAAACAAAAAATAAAAGATTGATACACATAGGCGTATATAGTGGGGGCGGGGGGGGGGGGCGTGATTTAATATCAATCCACATACTTTTAAACTACTCAATACTTGCTTCAGCTTCAGCATAAATCGCATCTCTGTAGGTGTACAGTGCTTCAAACATCGGAATTTTTTTCCAAAAAGTTAGAAAATGTATTAAATTATTTCTGCTTCTATTTTATCCTGGCCGGGGCGGGCAGGCCGCAAGACAGGCGTTAGATGGGCTAGGAGCCTCACCCAGCGTAGGCCCCGGCTCTTAATGAATGCTGATACTTACAACCTACATAATTAAGTTGATAAATTATCCATGGTGCAATAAATAATTTTCGAGCTCGCTTCGCTCGGTTTTGCATTCTACACAAGTGCTTGATTTTTTGTGCATAAAAATGTAACCTATATAAGTATAAAAATTAAACCTAATGAGATGGAGCGCAAAATTTTCAAACTCGCTTCGCTCGCTTTTGTATTCTACACTGTCTAAGTTCTTGAGCTTTCCTGATCAGTCAAAACGATTTTTCGAAGCGAGCTCGAAAATTATACTACGCAACAAATAAAATGGTTTTTTCACCGAGATTTGATTATGAGATTTGTAATTATCATGGTACAGAAAACTTAGGACAGTAAATCAAACTTTTCAATCACGTATTGATTTTAAGAGACGTTCATATCGTCCCGGGCCCCGGGATTGTAAACAGCAACCTGGGCCTTTTGACTATGACTGACCTAAAATTCCGCTTTTGATCGTATCATCGTACACACCGCAACGATTTTTCATATTGGGCATCGCATCTCAGGTTGGGGGCCAGGCCGCCCCCTGGAAAAAATCCCTAGATACGCCAATGTACAGAACAAAAGTATCCTTATTTTTGGCAATCTGAAATGATTTTTTGCCATTACATTTTACTAGATCTGGCGGTTAGTTAAACGTAAGTTGTGCACACATGTTTGTTTAGGTTAGGTTAGGTCGGTTACTGAATATTTTATCGAAATAATGTACTTAGCATGTCTTCAGATCGTCTATTCTGTAAATAACCATAAATGCGAATTTGATACCTCACCTCGGATTCCGTTGTGACACGAAAATGTTGTTACAGAATAGCACTACTGAAAGGAAGGTAGTCGATTGGAGCGCAATTTTAAAATTACGGTCAATATCAATTTGTCAAATCAAATCAGGATGCTTTCATACTTCAAACACTTGAGTTAACGCATACATTTTAATCATATCATTGACTTTAATTTGATTGGAACAACGGATAATCAAGATGCATTCTGTGTTCCAGCTACCCCTCGCTATTACCCCATTACGGTATTGATGCTCAATTTTTTTGCCAAGACGAATTTGGCTAATTATTTTAATTTATCAATTACAAAACCTTGCTGTGATAAAATATGTGTAATTTTCATCGTCGTTACAGACCAAATTGATTTAGTTCGCCATCGAACTGCATTGAATTACGCGGGGACTACTTACAGGTACAAAAATAAACATACCTGAGCTAACTTTCAGATAGGTAACTTCTTGACTGTTGTGTAAATAAGGTGGTTTGTTATCCGAGCTTGAGGTCGCTTGAGCCGCTTGTTGGGACAAGTGTGACCAAATAGCTTTTGGTACTTCCTTAAAAGGCTAGTTTGGATGTTGCCCTGCATTTATGATGCAGAAAAGTTTTGATTATCTCTTATGCTACGGCGACACTACCGTGACATGGCAATAATTATGGCCACAATTGAAGCAACACCTAGGTGTAGCCACAATTTATGGCCATAATTTTACAATGTTAAGAGCGCTTTCACAATTTTTCTTGAATTTGAGCGTTTGATTCGAGTTTTCATGTCTGATTATGCTTTAGATATAGCACAAAAAAAAAAACAAAAATACGCCTAAGAAAGTTTGACAGTTGATCTTGGGAGTGTTCTAAATAAATATATCAATTTGTTCACGTACATCAGTAAATTTCTTGTCTCCGCAAAGTGTGTTTCATAAAATTACGCTTTTGGGAATCTTTTGATGCTTTGGTACACCGAAGATATAATAATTTAATCAATTTTAAAAATGTCCATGATACAACTGTACCTTCTACTTTGGAATGATCAAATCAATTTGTTACGATTCATGCACTAATAAACCAAAAATAATTTTGTAAAACTGAGAATTATTGTCAATTTTCCGTACGAAACTATATTTTTTATCTATGAAAGTATAATCCAAATTCAAATAAAAATTATTTAATAATTAAGGAGGTATTGTTATAATGCATGAAAAAAAAAAATGGTCTATTTAAAAGTAAACTCATATTTTTAAGCAATTTTTGTATACAGCCCCACAATCACTATAAATCTCGGGAAACGCGGTTTGTAGCTTTAGTCCGGGGCAAGCGCTCGATTTTGTAATAGCGCCCTTAACCAATATGGCATATGATGGTAGGCAATAGCTCGGGTAGCGGTCTTTTTTCGCACATCAAAGACGACTACCGCGGTAATTTTTGCGTGAAGTAACAAACTCAAAGAGGGAATCGCACGTGCTGACCGACATGGAGTGGTCCAATGAAAAAGTACTGGAGTGTTTGGAAGTATTCCGATCGGAATGGGAAACCAAAATGTAAAAGATTCATGTAGATAATAGTAATTGAGAGATTATCTGATCTCGGTAAACTGTAGTGTAACCACACAACTTCACACGGTAATTCAGGCAGTAATTTAATAATTATTGCGGTAAACGAGCACTATGCGGTAACTCGGTAAGGTAGTGTGGCTGTAGCTTTAATGTCTGGTCTTTCATAAAGACATCGACTCCCAGATAGATATTTACAGTATGTACATAAAATATCATGATAACAGAAAGTAAACTTGAAACCGTTGTAAAAACATAATAAATAGATTACTTAATCTTTTACGTAGTCATAATTGACAGCGTACAGTAATTGCATTATAAAATTTCAATCTAAATAATTCGAAGCTGTATATCAAATCTGGTTACATATCATAATATCTAAAGTTATTCTAACTATTTTCGAGATAACTTCGGTCAAAAGACCTGTCGTTTAAAATACCTATAGATCGTTTCATAGATTTTGTAATAACTAACGAACGAAACACATATAGGAGAATTCACCTACAATTCATAAAGCTCAGGTTGATTCAACTAACGGACGATTCACCTACTGTTGGTGTTTAAACAAAATACTGATTGTGTCTGGTTTGTGCTTTTGAACCAGAAGAAAACGAGATGGTCGACGTCAGGGGCACCCCGAGGTTCGGTTTGGTTAGGTTGACAGAAATAGGAGCCCCGCAGCGGGGCTCCGTCGACCGAAGAAACTGTAGGTGAGTCGTCTATTAGGTGTTTCATACATATTTGAAATATCTACTATCTTAAACAATCATTAGATTAATCGTTCGTTAGTGCAATCAAATTTAGCTTAATCAAAATTAAGTAAGTCAAATAGTAGTTCAGCCGACCAATATGTGTTTATGAACATTTATGAATCAGCCGTAGTTATATCGAAAATAGTTATAATAACTTTACATATTATAATACGTAACCATCAATTCCCTAGGTACATACCTACATACATACATACATATTTTACAGGACAATGTTTATGTGGTTTTAATTCGAGAACCCACTGCGCTTAATATTTATTTTGTTGTTAATGATTAAAAATGTGAGAAATAGGTGTGTGCCGAGTGCAGTCAAGTAACACAATTTTACTATCATATTACAAAGGAATAAAACCTTTGTGTCATAGCCACCAACAGCAATTTTGTTTTTTAGGGTACCGTACCTCAAAAGGAAAAACGGAACCCTTATAGGATCACTTTGTTGTCCGTCCGTCTGTCTGTCAAGAACCTTTATCTCGGGAGCGCTTGGAGATATCGAGTTGAAATTAATCCATATAATAGGTATAAGATAACCATATAATAAGTAATCAGGTCTATAGATCCTTGAAGTTGTGGAAAAATCAAACTACTTAGTCAACGTAAAAAAGAGATACGGCCGTTATGCCACAAAAACGTATATTTCGACACTCTCACGGGAATCAAACTTTATTTGGTATTTCCCGTAGAACTATGAAATTTGGCAAGAAATACCGTCTTATACTACAAGTACTTATACGGAAAAGTATGAAAACTATATAGACCTACATTTGTAATAAAAAAAAATAGACTATATTTATTTAAAGTAATATTTGTGATATTTTTGTATGACTATATTTATATAAATTTGTACGGAACCCTCAGTGGGCGAGTCTGACTCGTACTGCCAAATCCGAAACTATGAGGAATATAGAAAAACACTAAGAGGAGTCTCGAGCCCGATTTTGATGAAAACTAAAACTACATAATTGGATTTCTGAAAAATCGTTTTTCCTAACCGGTTGACTTATTATTACACCATCCAAAAGCGTAGCTAATAAGGATCAAATTCTGGGAAGTAAATAACACATGGCAAACTAAAGGAAAGCTGTCATTAAATGCTTTATGGGAATTAAAAGGAGTTTACTTTAAAAAATCACTCTGTATACCCATATACAGGGTGATTTTTTAGAGGAACCAAAAAATTATGGCAAAATGGTGCCCTAAAGTTTCACGTTGCCGAGATATGCGAGGTAATGTCGCCATAATATGCGAACAATGCAAATCATTCAAAATTAACTAATCACGTGCTTATGCGCAGTAGATCGTATTCCAATAACAGTACCTATTCTAATACATGGTCCATAAAGCGCCGCGATTTTGAAAAATAAATAAAATGGCTAGTGGCTATGACAACTCCCATTCAAAAATATTCTACCCCTTTGATTATTTTGAACTTATGTAAAGTCAAATCTACAATAACATGAAAAAGTATGTATTGTTAAAAATATATCCTGTATTATAAATATTATTTTAATATTATTATTACTGTATAACATAAACAACAGGGAAGCTAAAAAGGCCACTATCGGAGAATCATATTAGAATAATAATATATTAATCACTGAACAATCTGTCAAATTTAATTTTCGTCTTTATTGCTTACGCATTCGGTTCAAGGTTGATTGGAAAAATTTGACAGTGACGGGTAGCGTGATTCTGCTAAAGTGGCCTTTTTAGACCGACTGGTTTCTGAAATCCTGATGAACTCTGAGCAGTAAATATGCTGCATATACATTATTGTGATGACGTTTGATTTGGCTGACTAATCAATATTTTATTTAATCTTTTACCTATTTGTAAATCATAAATCTTTATACCACTTTTAAGCTTTTACAGTAATTATCATAACTATATTAAAAATAATAGCCTTGAAACAGTAAATTATATCACATTATTGCATTTTGACTAGAAACTGCCAATTTTCTAGACATACTCATTTACTATCAGCCATCCACTGGGGGACCCAAGTATATCATGGACACTTCAGTGTTTCCGTACACAGCCGAAACTGTTGGGTACAGTTTTTTATTTGGAAGGCCTGTAAAGAAACACATGGTTTTAATATTATGCAAGTTTTTGATGCTATAGTTAAGGTTTATTAGGTTATTTTTATGTTTTTTGCAATTTGCCGGTCAGTGTGAAGCTGTATGTGGACCAAATGCGATCCGCGACCGTAACGCGTATTTATCTAAAGAATTATAACCATTTTCGGATCGCATTTGGTCCACATACAGCTTCACACTGACCGGCAAATTGCAAAAAACATAAAAATATTTGAATTTCGCGGGCTACCCTGGAGCATTCACCTTAAGTAGCTTCACTAGGAAATTTTTGCTGGCACTATGTTGTTAACATTAATTTTCGTTTGATCAAGTATCCTTAGATGCGTAGCAACTATCAAACAAAAAAAAAACAAACAATACGGCAACAGGGGAGGACATGCCACAAAGGTTCTATCACCTTTAGGCACTTGTCTCACCACAGACTAGGAAGCGATTAGGTATCGACTATTTTCTATTTTAGCGATTTTGTCTATACAAAAGAAATAGATCCTTACTTAATATTATACATGCGTAAGAAACTCTGTCGGTCGCGCTTTCACGCCAAAACTACAGAACCAATTTAAAAATGAATTTTGGTACACAGATAGTCTAGAGCCTGAGAAAGGACATAGACTTTATATCCCGGGAGTATATTCCCTAGGGACCACGCGAGCGAAGCCGCTGGCAGAAGCTAGTATTTTATAGTCGACTAGCTTCTGCGTGTGTTTTGAATTTAAACCATTAAGGATCAAAAACTTACCCTAAAAACAAAAATTAGATTTTTAATTAAAAAGTTTTTTTTTTCTTGCAAATACTATGCATTTTTCATATTGATATTTACCTCTGAATGCAACCCCTAAAAATTCATAATTTCGTTCAAATGATAAGGTGTTATCTTCACAGTCCAGGATCACTCTAATGCGCTCGCCAACCTGAAATATGAGACATCAAAATATTATTATTATTATTACTTCTTAGGCATAATAAGATACACACATCATAAAAAGTTTGCGATCACTAGCATAACCTGATATATTTTTTTCAAATTTAACATTATCAAGAAAAAAACTTAGTTAATGTGTTTTCTTTAAACAGAAAAACCCTGTTTGTAATTAAAAATAAAACTATTTTTAAGTAACAAAAATTGAGTAATTAATCAGAATGTTATAGTTACAGAAATTTTAAAGAAAGAAAAAGACACACGCAAAGACACTATTTAAAGAAACACACAGCAAAGAATTTCTCTTGATAAAGTTAAATTTAAAATAATATAACAGCTTATGCTAGTGATCGCACACTTTTTTTATGTGTGTAGATACTGACATGTTATTCCAATATCTTATTATGCAATATGCATTTAACATGCGTTCGTTATCATCATACGAGTACTCCGATGTCACTTCGTGGACAATAGTGTGGGTTATACATTCTCTCAACTGTCAGCCACCATCATCATGTCATTTTGTGTAAACATATTTTTTATGACGGTTTGTTTAACTTTATTTTATGTATCTTGTGCGAGTCCCAAATAAACATTTTTCTTTCTTTATAACTGTAATATTATAACTATGTTTTTGTAAATGCTGTAATGTATAACTGTTTATTGTCCCAAATAAATAAAATAAAATATTAATCATCATCCTCATTTTTAATAGAATGTTGTAAAAACTTTTTAACAATAAATGAAACTTCCGAAATAACTGAAAAGCAAAAAATAATCCATAAAAACTACTAAAAACACTCAGAATTAACTGTCAATTTCTCCATCATCATCATCTGTCTAGCCTTTTCGCAACTATATTGGGGTCGGCTTCCAGTCAAACCGGATTTAGCTGAATACCAGTGTTTTACGTGGAGCGGCTGCCTACCAGACCTCCACAAGCCATTAACTGGGTAACACGGTATTTCTTGGCAAGACTGGAGTCAGATTTACTGGCTTCTGACAATCCGTAACGACTGCCAAAGATCTACAAATGACAGCCGGGACCAACGGCTTAACGTGCTTTCCGAAGCACGGAGGAAACTCGGTATGTTAAGATGGTCACCCATCCACAGACCAACCTTGGCAAGCGTTGCTTAACCTTTAAGATTGACCCATGCGGCTGTTATTATCTAGCCACGAGCTTCTCAATATGTCAATTTCTCCATAATACATTACTATTATTACGTAAAAGTCATACCTTCATAACTTAAGAAATGAACATTTAATAAATATAAATAAATTAATAATAAATCCTAAAATAAACGTAATTGCAACTGCCTAATTTCTACATAACGCGATGAATTAGCAGTTTTGCGAGTGAAAACGCAATTCTGTGATAGGGCTCCTTTGAAGGAAAAATATCTAAGAATTATAGTATCTAACAATTATCACATTTTGCAATGTTCATGTTCAAGCAGAAAAAAATATTAACTAACTGTTGCATAACTAATTGAAAAATCGCTATAAAAACAAATTGCCGGCGGATTATTGTGCATATCTTGTAATTGCTTGGTTTTTTTTTTTCATTTTTTTTAATTTATTAGTATAAATCAATTTTATTGCTAAAAAGGCCGAAGCGGTTGTGGCTTGCGAAAGTCAAAGAACCCGTTTTCGGTGGTGTTTTCACCCCTCTGGGAAAGTTGTAAATATTAGATTGGTCCTACAGTTCCGAGAGTCAAGACTTTTTCTTAGGAAATTTCCTCCTCTTTCCGAAATTTTTTACAGATTTCAAAAATATTCATCAGATTTTGAGATATTGCTAAAGACGAAAACCTTCTTACTTTTTTCAGTAAATTGTTTATAACTTTTGCAATTTTTTCGAGCGGTACTTTATTCTTTGCAAAAATCATCTAAGTACATGCTCTTCCGAATCGAATGACACTTCATTCATAATTTTCCGAGACTGCTGAATAAAGTTGACCAAAAAAGCACTTGATATTACATCTCTGAAGTCAAGCCTGGCCGAGGTGCAGTGCAAGTTGGAGAAGTCAGAAAATACCATCTATGAACTACGTGCCGAGGTAGTGTTGCTACGCAGTGCTGTTTCGGAAAGTAGGACAAATGACGAAGCCAACGTAAACACGCGTCGTGGGGCGCAAAATACAGCAGTCAGCAGTTTCGCTTCGGTGAAATTGGATTCGTCGTCGATTGCAAATATCGAGGGCGATGCACCGAGCCCCGCCGCCCCGTGCCTCTCTGCTCCGGCAGAGAATACGACACGCGTAGCTACGTCGACCCCCAAACTAGCTTACGCCGCAATTGCTGCTGCAAACAAAACAGCTGCGCCACAACCTACGCAGCAGTAAGGGGGAAAGCAGAACCGTCGCTGTGAAACCCTTCCAGGGAATCCGGTACAGCGCTGTCCAGCGAAGTCAGAGTGTGATGAGGATGGCTTCACCAAAGTGCAAAAGAAGAAGCCTACTTTTCGCAATCAATGCGGTACTGGACTGACGGTACTGGACTGACAGGACCAAATATGCTGCTACTTCCAGCGGTGCCTACGACCTTGCTGTATGTGTCCCGACTACATCACTCAACGAAGGTTGAGGAGATCGTGGAGTACATGAAGGTGAAGACCAACTGGACCTTAAGGGTCGAGAAGCTGGAGCCGCGTCACAACACCAATTCAAGTCGTTTGTGGTGCGGGTTCCGACACAAGACCTTGACAGATTCCTAAAGGAAGAGTTTTGGCCGAAGGGTGTAGTCTACCGACGTTTTCGTGGTAGGCTACGCGACACCGCGCAGCGTAACACGACGCCGTCACTTCGTGTGTCTTAGTTTATATTTTATATGTATTAGTTTATTTTTATTTTAATGTTTTGTTATGTATTGTATTTGTATGGGCCACCGTTGCCTGAAATAAAGGAATAAAAAATAAATAATAATAATAAACAGTTTTAAGTGAAAGTTAAAGGACATCCTGGATACATTTTGGTCCAAAGCTGAAAACCGGCGGCCAATGAAAAAAAAACCGAAATTCTGTTAGAACTGACACCAACATTGTGGGACCATTGCCTTCGGCTTTATTTGAGTTAAAAGTAGCATATATTTTTCGTAACATGAATTGTCAAAACAAAGGATTTTGCTTATATAGAAACTTCCAAGTAACTGCTATTTGCCGCCACGCAATGTGATGACTCTCGGCTACCCGCTCAACGACCTAGCCCGCTCCGCGCAACACAAATTCGCAACAGTTACTTTATTTAGTTCTGAAAGCAACGCTATCGAGTAAGATGATGATGAGATATTTTGATGTTTTTGTTTGGAAAAAAGTAAAAATTACTTTTTCAGCGACACAGTCTTACAGCCATCACAAATATAGAAACCTCCTGAAAACGTTCCTCTTTATTTGTCGCGATGGTCATACATATTACTGACGTAATGGAACCGTATACTGCTGTTACATTTGACGCAGGAATCATGAATGCTATGATAAAACATCGAAAATAATCCGACATTTTGGAGATTATAAATGAAAAAATGAATGTGCTAAATGTATTAGCACAACTGGTTATTCGCCATAATTATAATCGCAGACGAGCTCAGTTCATCCTAATGATGATTTTCCGAGGCTTAGTAAAAAGATTGCTGAGATTATTCACTCTGGGCTTATACCTACCAGTTAAAACAAGCTAAATTATAGGATTCATTAACAATAGGGTAGATGACTAAAAAAGTCTAAGAAGTCCGTCAAACAGAATTAAAAAAAATATTGGGCACATTTTTTTTTTACGTAAACAAAATGTTAAGACGTCACAGGGCGCTGAAAGTTCGTAAGTACACTTCTTACATAATAGAGACGTCAAAAGCCCCCACATTTGATCTTTGATAAGAAAATCCTATACACCCCAAAAAAAAAAAACAAAATAACTCAATGAAAAAACACTACAGGCAGGCTATATTTTCTCAATATTGTATTTTTTAAACTATTGTAATGCTATACCATGGACTTACCAAACAACAAAATGGAAGGGACCATTTGGCAAGAGGAGTGTAGGTCGGCAAAGAAAAAGATGGATGGATGACATTACTAACGCGGCAGGAGAGGAATGGATGCAGATTGCCGAAAACCGCGAAGAATGGCTCAAGCTGGAGGAGGCTTTTACCCAAGAGGGACTACATAAACCACAAAATACAGTTTTATGTATTTATATTTTGTTAACTTTGTAAATGTGTAGAAAAAAAGCTTTATTATTATTATATTGCTGTACCACTAATAGTTTTTATTTTAATTCATTTCACTTAATACTAACTTTTATCAGTAAAAAACAATTAAAGTACCAGTAAAATTTAAAAAATCTATGAATGAATCAATTAAATAAATTAATAAAGTTTTGGTGCCATAATAAATGTTAAGGAGAACATAATATTTTTTTTTGTATTATCTTTACATCAGATCTACCCACCCACATTGGATGGCATAACAATAGCAACATATGGCAACGACATAGTGCGACACTTCATGCATTTGGCACGAAGTTTATTCGAAGCACATTAAATATAAGAGGGACGAGATAAAGTACAAGTTCCGCAACCTGAACTGAAAAAGAAAAAACTCATCTACAACTTGGTTCTCAAGACCATATGGACATACGGGATCCAGTTGTGGAGGTCAAAATGGTATCCTAAGAACAATAGCTAATGCACCTTGGTTTGCTAAGAATGAAGAAATCCACAAATGTCATCAATAAACTCTGAAGTTGTGTGATACAAAAATCAACACAAGGCATGCCTAGCCTCGCTTTCAAATTGTTAAACCCAACAATGGTGGAAAAAAGGCTGAAAAGTGAAAACACTTTCTATAAGTCGGAGGCGCAGCACTGGCTGCTCCACCACAACGTCATTTGTCATGGAAATTCGTTCCGGCTTATGGTCCGAGGACTGATTGCAAACAGAATTATATGGAAAAAAAGAATTAAAAAAATCTTTGGACATGAATCCTTTAGATACAAAATGTTGCAAATTTTGATATTGCCATATTTGATAGATTAACATAACTATTTGTTTATTGTCAAAAAACAATTTACCTGGTACTTTGGACAATTATTCAGGAGAGGATAATGTCCTTGAGTGTCACCATTGTGCAACAAATGATTATCAACTAAATTCCATCCCCAGCTCTGTTCATCTGACCCCAGTAGTCCCACATATCCATGGCATTCCAAAGGCGCGTCTTTGGTTGAAATTCCCACTACAGCTACAGTACCTAAGGGTCCCTCCCATATCACTTCCCAAGCATGCCTTCCATTGTAAAATCCAACTTTTCCTCTGCATGCATCAGTGCTCTGTGCTACCGGATTCCTGTTGAATATTGATATTTATAGTTATAAAATGTGAAAACATTAAGTTTAATTAATAGGAAGCATTTTTATTATGATCGCAGCCCACCTGTGTAAAGTAAATCCGTTAGCTTTGACATATATGTTTCTTGAACAGTCGTGAGGATTCCACGCATGGTAAAATGCCCTCAGTTTTGATTTGTAAGTACTAACAGTGGAAAGTAAATCCGATTTCATAACTTCTTCTGCTAATCTTTTCACACAGTGTAGTCGCCAAACGTCATTATTTTCATCACTAAGAATTCTATACCAACTCTTACAAACCAATGCACAATTTCGGAGATCTTTTAAACGAAGAAAGGAAAATATATTTTCTAATATGTGGTCAGGAACGACCTCTGCAATTGCATAGTCATCGTATAGGTCGAATTCATGCATTATTAACATTTAGAATGACAAATGTAAAACTATTTATTGCTTGAAGTCACAATATATTATATGTTTAAAGAATTAACTAATTACTTTATTTATGCTGTACTACCTGATAAAATTTGCAACAAAAAAATCATACACACTGATTGCGAGATATTCAGACAGACCTCAGTCAAAAACGTAAACATTATGTCAGTTCGACAGCGACGTCATGCTGTCAATGTCAATTTGTTTATTTTTGGCGTAGATTTTTGGCATTGAGGTATGAAAACTAGGTTTCTAAAACCCCTTCTACACGGACGTAATCTAGCGTTCCGTCAAATCCAATCCAAGGTGACCTTTGCTAGATTACATCCGTGTAGAAGGCAGATCAGATTAATCCAAATTTTAGATTGACCTTCAATGCCCTTGGAGGGCGGGCGCGCACTTCCATCCACGGATGGAGCGCGTCGATTGCATCTGTGTAGACGGTGGATTTAATCCAAACATGGTTATTTCATGAAAAAGTCATTCAATAGGGCTTCATGAACTTAGAGGGATTGATGATTAAAATGGTTATAATTCTTTAGACAAATACGCGTTACGGTCGCGAATCGTATTTTGTTCAACAAACACTTCACACTGACCAGCAAATTGCAAAAAAACATAAAATATTTGAATTTCGTGGGCTACCCTGGCGCTTCCACCTTAAGTTTATAATTGCAACCATTGAAAATACCGCCATCTATGGTCGAATAGCGGAATTTACTCGTAAATTCAACTTAGAATGAATTCAGCGTGCAAAGGGTTGCGAATTTAATTTTTTTTTAATATGTTATTTTAAGACTATAGACTTCTTATAGATTTTCCTGTAATCTATAGGTAAAGATCTATTATCATTATTTTTTTTTTAATTTTATGCTTAGTAGTTTCGTAGATAAATAGGGGGGAATGGTAAGTTTTCGTCTGATTTCTTGAATAACAAAACCAATTAAAATAACCACCAAAACAATCATTAGCAAACAAACCATATACCTAACCATTTTTTTTTTAATTATGAAAAAAAATTAAAATCCTCACAGCCCTTTCATTTGATATGTCACAAGGTATTGTTAAGAAAACTTTTTTTTTTAATTTTATAGTTTTACCCCTAAAAGTGACCCCCATACTAAAAAAAATATTAATTTTCGTAACGCGTATATTTGGGTCACAAAAGTCCATATGTGTACCAAATTTCAACTAAATCGGTCCAGTGGACCCGGAGAAAACTAGCTGTGACAGACGGACAAACAGATCATTTTTTTTGTTCGGAACACTAAAAATTAAATATTAATCCTAGCTAGCTAGATCGATTTATTGCTCCCGAAACCCCCTGCATACTAAATTTCATGAAAATCGATGGAGCCGTTTCCGATATTTCATAAATACAATAACTACTAGTACCGAAACTAAAGACGCGCCAACATGTAAATGCGTTCCAAACGCTTGCCGCAAACCTTTGATCTGTTTTCAAAAATCGACTTTGGTCCGGATCGGCGGCAAGCTCACGTAAGCCATACCAAACACCCCGTTCACACGCTTGCGTTTGTGGACGCTTGCCAAGCTTGCAAGCGTGTAAACGTACCATAATAATATGACACTGACTGACACTGACACAGGAGTACACTGTGCAGCATAGAGGAATATAATATATCGGGTACTGTGCAGTACGTACTGACGTAGGTATAAGCTTGTAAACACCACAAAGTACATTGTATAATATTATAGTGTGAGAGTATATTAGTATACACCAGATATTTGATCGATCATTAAATTTTTGAATAACTTTTTATTCAAAAATAAACGTAAAAGCAATCAACAATATAACAGTACCTATCACAAGTGTGTTCCGTGATAGTAATGCTTTTTAGTTTAGGTTTCTTCTACCTCTGTTAAGAAACTTGACAATAACATAGCAGGTTTGATGACTTTTAACATGCTCATGAAGTTATTTTACTTTACAGTTTAAAAGTAAAAGATCAACATGCCTGGAATCGATACAGCATTGAGTGATGAGGACTACATTATAGCGAAAGCTAAAGACGCACAAAAGTACAATATCCACTCCGCTAAAGCATGGATGCTCACGGCGAAAACTTTATTTCCTGCTAACTTCAAAATTCAGTTTGAAGCCTATTTAATGGAAAAGCAATCTGGAAATGTTCAAGAGGCTGCTGAATGTTTTAGTTCCTTAATGAAATCAAGGCAGAACTTGCCATCTTTATTGCCTGAAATATCAGCTATTGCTAATGCTTTGAGATCATCTGAAGGAAGCTTCCTGAGTCAAATGTTTGATAATATTTGTCCAGATATACAACTGACAATCCTTAAGACTAGTGTTGAGAACAGTGATGATACAATGGAACACTGCCGTTTGTTAGTTTTGCTGTTGAAGAAATTTCCCCAACTAGGAGTAGACAGTCTAGTGAAGACATTAATAAATGCTGAAAAGTTCTTTTATGACAACCGCTATGCTAGACTTCTAGTAGTGGAAACACTGCCCTTACTCAGTTCACTAGAATCACCAAGATTGCTACAGCGCCTGGTAATCAAAGCTATTGACTTTTATAATTCTTATGTATATGATGAAAACGAACATGATATAACAGATCCTTGGCAAAGGCTTTTTGGTGTGTTAGATCTAATGGGCAGGCAGTTGGGATGGGATTCTTTTTTTGTCAATTATAGTAACAGTTTGAACAAGGAGACATACTTCCAAAAATTGCTGACATTGAGGAATAATGATGACTGTCGCCAGCTTTTATATTGTGGTACAACATTCTTTCTAAGGTCTCTATATGAGCATAAGTCATTAAAAGGCAATCATATCCTTGTGGAGGCGTTGTCAGATCCTGAAGTGTCACTATCAAAAAGAAGGAAAGGGGACCTGGAGGTTACTGGCATATCATCACATCAATTTCAAGCAGCTGCTAACTGTTGGGAGTTGCTCCACAGTAATGAACTTATTTCAAGGGAATTCACAAAACTTGCTAATCAATTGCAAATCAAACCATGGTCTGATGGGTTTGCTGATGAGTTTGCTTTATACCGAGGAAAATATGATGAGGCTATGCCTCAAGTTACCGTTACTAGTCTCACAGCTAACATAGTACGAGTGTCTATCAACTATTTTCAAAAGAACTATACTGCCTGTATAGAAAGTATATTGGCTGCCCTACCTCAATTACCTAGTGTGGAAGGTGTTCTAGAACCAGAATTGATTGTGGGAGGAAAACATAGGCACTTACATTTCCTGCCACTCACCAAAGTTGCCATAATGCATTATTTCTGTACTCTGCTCATCAGAATTTTATCAAGTACCAGTAATATCTCTGATCTGACA
Organism: Lacanobia oleracea; assembly: GCA_950371165.1. Classification (NCBI taxonomy): domain Eukaryota; kingdom Metazoa; phylum Arthropoda; class Insecta; order Lepidoptera; family Noctuidae; genus Lacanobia; species Lacanobia oleracea. The sequence continues at coordinate 13,453,220 of OX493393.1, read as the reverse complement.
TATGGTCACATGCTTGTTTTGATGCAACTTGGTTGGCCACAAGAAGAAGCAATATTTTTTCAGATACTGGATGTAATTACGCAAAAAGGTGTGTTTCATTACCATCTCTTCTCTACATACATCATTCATATAGATTTATTAGAACAACTGTATTACATGTGGAATGAACAAGGTAACAATTTTGTGCTTGATATTATACCAAATACACAACAACATCTGGGACAGAGAAGAATAGGCACGCGTGGAGCTGATAAAGGTGTAAAAGAAGATTTCAAACAAGCAATGAAAGCACAAGTGGCTAGAAGTAATGAATCTGTGTTAAATTTAATGGTACAATTTATTACCTCAGAAAGGGCCTACTTTCTGCAGGTATTATAAAGTTGGAGATTGGAGTCTATAATAGTTAGAGATTTAACAATTGAGAGCGCTTTTCGACTTTTAAGGACAAACTAACGTGGCGATAATGATGACTGTAATTATCTTCCAAGTGTCTGATAATAATAAAAACAAGTTAAATTATAAGTTTATAACATTATTTTATTTCTGAATGGTATTTAATATTAAATTGAAATATAATCACTTATAAATCTAGTTGATTATGAACTGCCTTCATAGGAACCTACTGCAAGTAAAAGATTACGTCGTGTAAAGTGTAAACCCTTTATGGGTGAATTCTTTGTTGCAAATGACCGCAGTAAAAATTTATCTTCTTTCTGTACTGTGGTTGCCGCGCCTGCTTCCTCACCATTAGCTTCTTCTGTGATAGCATTGAAATCCCATAACTTGATGCTGCAGTCCAAGGATCCTGAAGAAAACGGAAGTGTAAACACAATAGGGAAAATGCGAGAAAATTTCTTTCACCGTTATTAGATCTTTACTGAGTAACATAGGTGATTATTTATTTTAAAAATATTAGAGATTATCATTTACAAAATTGCAATAATATACCTAATCCAAAGCAAAATTTTGCCTATAAAATTCAATATTGGGCGTGCGCTGAGAAAACTACTGATGAAAATAATGCACTACATAATTGAAGTAGGTAACTACCTACTCATTATAATGTAGGTATACAAAGTCCGCTAGGGTATTAATATGTCTTACTATTATTAATGGTTAATAAGTCGCAAAAATTCAATCATAACCCGTGTGGAATGGTAAAATGGGGTTTTTGGTATCATGATATTAATCCTTATACATTTAAATGCTTTGTTAATTATGGTTGACTAGCGACCCGCCCCGGCTTCGCTGGGGACCAATTTGAGCTTACTATAAAATTATGTATTTTGTAACACAAGTGCCTTTATTTTACGACAAGTTGACTCGCGCAACTTCGACTGCTCCGCTCCTATTGGTCTTAGCGTAATGATATATTATAGCCTTCCTATATAAATAAATGGGTTATCTACCTAATACTGGAAGATTTTTTCAAATCGAACTAGTGGTTCATGAGATTAGCGCGTTCAAGCAAACAAACTCTTCAGCATTAGTAGGTATAGATTATTGCTTTTTTCTTTTGGGTGGTAAAATCATCAAATGAGTCTCGCCCTGGGTGAAACGGAAGGGACTGTCAGACTTACTGGCTAAAAAGTAAAAACCACCCTGTTCTTTCGGTTGCTCTTTGCGTTCCACCAGGGCCCCGGTACCCTATTTAAGCGGCTTTTGGCAAGCGTGCTCCATCTTCGACCACATCATCGCTTACCATCAGGTGAGATAGTGGTCAAACGCGTGTCTATCAATAGTAAAAAAAGCAGTTGTGATAACTCCTAAGATATTCATTTAAATTGTATAGTGTTTAGGGTAAATACGTCCTAAAAAAAAACGAAAACGAACGAACGTTGGGGAAATAAACGTCTTTTCTTTCTTTCTTTTAAAATAAATATAACACCATACACCTTAAATAAGCTTCTAAAATTATTTTAGAAGCTTATTTACTTTTTATCGTTACTTTTTACGCAAAACTTAAAAGATGAAAATAGTTAAAGTGACCAACTGTTACACCGCGGCGCCATTTATGTTTCGCTGAGAATATTTTCAGTCGCGCGTAATTTTAATTCTGTGATATCTTCTAAGTTATTAATTTAAATGATATAATGTAAACGACATTTTTAGTCTATATTAAACCCGCACATAATCATGTTATAGGATCATGTTTACTAACAAATTATGGATATTCCGAAATTAAATGATTATTAATATTTTTTCCTTTATTCATTATATTTACATATTTATTTATATTTTTAAATATTTCATTAAAAAAAAAAAACATTTAAAAATATAATAAAAAATAGTAGCCCACCGGTATCGGGAACAGAGTCTAAGCTACCGGTGGTCAGGGCTCTCTAGAAAGGAACCTCCTTACTATTCGCGCTCTGTCCAAGTACTGCTTTCTGGATCAATCCCTTGGTCCAGCTTTTTTTTTTTTTTTTTACTATTGATAGGTACGCGTTTGACCACTATCTCACCTGATGGTAAGCGAGGATGTGGTCGAAGATGGAGCACGCTTGCCTAGAAATAACCTATTCACTCTTGATTTAAAGACTCCCAGGTTGTAGCTATCAGGAAACAGACTCCGGCAGGGAATTCCACTCTTTAGCTGTACGCACTATGAATGTGTTCCCAAAACGTTTTTTACGACCAGTAGTTTCGGCGTTTCGTTGTCTGGCAATCACTCAGTAACGGAGAAATCCTGGAACCTCCATGTCAAAATTCAGCTTCATACGACGTATTTTATGTATTAGGATTCCAGCTGCCCTACGAGAGCCTCTTGTGATGTTGGTCGAGGCTCTTTGCAATTATGCCATTGGCCGTCACGACTAAAGCATAATGACTGCTTGCTTTGTTCACATCCCACATGTCGACAACCTCGCGAGCTAAGTCAAGATTTTCATTTGTTTCTCTTACATACTAATTTATATTTTTAAATATATCTTAATTGTAGGTACGTATTATAAACTAGCTGACCGGGCAAACGTTGTTTTGCCATATAAAATAATAAAAATAGCCTACGACCTATTCTCAGACCTACCAAATATACACAATAAAAATATAAATATCGGTCTAGCCGTTTCGGAGGAGTTCGATACCAAACACCGCGACACGAGATTTTTATATATTAGACTAGCTTTTGCCCGCGACTTCGTACGCATACAGGTACCGTTTTTTTCCGTTCCTGTAAGAATTTCGGGAAATTCTCTCTTAGTGCTCCCCTACACTCCTCAAGAAACCTACAAGCCAAATTTCAGCTTTCTACGACCAGTAGTTTCGGCGTTTCGTTGTCTGGCAATCACTCAGTAACGGAGAAATCCTGGAACCTCCATGTCAAAATTCAGCTTCTTACGACGTATTTTATGTATTAGGATTACAGTTTTACCGGTTTCATACAATCTATTTATTGTGTATTGCTGGTTGAGGAGACTGATTGAATGAGGAGCTCATAGCTAAGTAATAACAGTCGCACGGGTCGATCGACCCGTATGTATGTTGAAATGGACACCTTTCCTCAGTCCGACCTCGGCAAGTGTTGCTCAACCTTGAAGATCGACCCGTGTGACTGTTATATTGATATATATATTCCAAGGCACGCAAGAATCTCAGTACCTATGTTAAAATTAAAATGGTCACCCATCTATAGACATACCAACCTCGGCAAGCGTAGCTTAAGTAAGTGGAATGAACTTAGAGGGCTATATTTATGGTTAAAATGGATATAATTCTTTACATAAATACGCGTTACGGCCGCGAATCGTATTTTGTTCAACATAAAGCTTCACACTGACCGGCAAAACATAAATATATTTGAATTTTGCGATCTACCCTGGCGCTTCCACCTTAACAGCTTAACCTTGAAGGTCGACCCGTGCGAAGACTTATCGAATAACAATACATACAGATTGTAATAATAATCGTCATGTTGATCTTCTTCGGTAAAAAATCATATCCCAGCGGAGAATCTTAATACCGCCATTCAGAAAAACGCGTCATCAGTATAATGCCTTCTATCGACAATGTAGTTGAACTGACAAATATAAGATCGAACTCAGAAGCTCACAATTGTTAGATACGATAAATAATGATTAGATACTAAAATGTTCGCTTTTCTTTTACTACATATTAAAAGTATAACAAATAACTCAACAATATGTTTTTGTGTTCTTTTCACAAATTTGTTACTATTCATCATCTGCCTAGCCTTTTCCCAACTACATTAGGGTCGGCATCCAGACAAATCAGTTTCAGCTGAATACCAGTGTTTTACGTGGAGCGGCTGCCTCCACAGCCCATTAACTGGGTAACATGGTAGGTACATCTCGGCAAGACTGGAGTCAGATTTACTGGCTTCTGACAATCCGTAACAACTGCCAAAGATTTACAAATGACAGCCGGGACCAACGGCGTAACGTGCTTTTCGAGGCACGGAGGAAACTCGGTATGTTAAGATGGTCACCCATCCACAGACCAACCTTGGCAAGCGTTGCTTAACCTTCAAGATCGACCCGTGCGGCTGTTATTATTTAGCCACGAGCTCCTCAAAAATGAAAAATAGTAGTAACAAATTTGTTACTACTATTTTTCTCAATAGATGGCATTGCAAGTATCTGGATTCTCAATGAAAACTACCTATTAGAGCTCGATGAAGTTTCTTCCTAAACTTAAAAATTCTATATCTTTTGATTTTGTGGGTCGATTTTGATGAAGTAAACGCTAAATGTTACTCGGGATAGCACTTACTTTTTCAAGTACCTAGATTTTGAATCCAATCAGTGGTTTATTATGCTCGATGATTGATTACGTACTTTAAATAAAGACTATATCGATGCCTTAGTTCACAATTGCACTAACTACAAAATCTTGAATTTTCTCTTTTTAAATGCCAATCACACTAAATTTCATGCTCTTTCGTTTGCGCCTATCGAAATACCGTTATTCCGTCTCTTTCTACCGAAAACGTGGGTTACAGTTGTATTAACTAAAGTCTAGTAATGTTTCATGAATATTGTATTGTACTAATGACCTTTATTTTTGTAAATCCAAACAAGATATACTTTATGTGATTTTAAGTTTCTTAATCTCAGAAAATTTCAAAATACAAACGTATTTTAAACATTTGCAATATCTGCTCATACTTTTCAACAGTGCTATCGGAGTGTATTATGTGATGTCAGTACAAAAGCATCAAGAAAATTTGATGTACAAGTGTGTTATGTACTTTCGTTTGAAGGAGTTTGGCATTTTTGAAGTGCACAATTGTGAATTGCGTATATGTGAAATAAATAGAAAAGTGGAAATAAACTAAGACCATTTAATTAAATGTTTATTACGTACTGTACCTCAATCAAGGTGGTGTGGAAACAAGTTATTCAGCGAAAACGCGTGTTGAATTAAACTTTGCAACACTCGTACGCCAAAACTATTAATTTTACGAAAAAGTTGTTGAGACACAAATGGTAGGAAATTAAAGAAAAGAGATATCATCAAAAACTGCTATAAGACACCATTTATCCAATATGGCGACGCGAGCGGCAGAGATACGAGGTGGCAAAGTTGAAATTCATAAAGAGCACTTCAAAATCTACAAAACTACCCACCCATTTTCAAATCTCCCGGAAAACATTCCAGGTAACGCTCTGTTTTTGCACCAAATAACTACGGAGTCTAGAAACATGTCAAAGTATTAATTACTTCGGCAGGAATTGCAAGCGCTAAAGATTCGCAACTACCAGGAGACCAGAAACATGTCGAAGCTTTTTCGAGGATAGAATTATGAGCCAGAAACATGTCAGAATATTTTTCGGCTGAAATTGTGAGCGTTAAAGATTTTACAAGTACCATGAGACTAAGAAACATGTCGAAGTATTTCTTTAGCTGCAATGATCGCTAAAGATTCACAAGTACCAGGAGACCAGAAACATGTCAAGCTTTTTCGGGATGGTATTATGAGCGCTAAAGATTCACAAGTAGCAGAAGACCAGAATCATGTCGAAGCTTTTTCGGGGATGGAATTGTGAGCACTAAAGATTCATAGGTAGATACCAGAAGACCAGAAACATGTCAAAGTACTTTTGGGCTGAAATTATGAGCATTAAAGATTCTCTAATACCAGGAGACCAAGAAACACGTCAAAATATTTCCAGGGCAGAAATTGTGAGCGCTAAAGATTTGCAAGTATTTTTCTGGAGTTGGAATTATGAGCGCTAAAGATTCACAAGTGCCTGAAGACCAGAAACATGTCAAAGTATTTTTGGGCTTACATTGAGAGCGCTAAAGATTAAAAAGTACCAGGAGATTAGAAACATGAAGTGTTTCCGGAGCTGGAATATGAGTGACAAAGATTCTAAATCACCAGGAGACCAGAAACATGTCGAAGTATTTTCGGGGCTAGAAGACAGAATTTATTGATTTTCTTATTTGTAATAATTCAGAAACTCATTGTTTTAGGAATTAACTAAAGATTGGCCCAAAGGCTTCAGACCTTTTAGTTTTTTTATTGTGAGTTCGAAAAATATTTTTTTTGATTGTAATTTGAAAAATTGTGTTATATAATAAAAATAAACATTATGAATATGGTCTTCATTATTTTGTCTATTTAATGCAATACCCATACATATTATTATCTTTCTTCTTGGATCTTAAAGCAGCCTGGTAATGCTGTTAAATTTAATATTTTAGAATTCTTTACTTAATGCCTGTTAACATAATCAATCGTAGTGCACACATGAATTAAATGGGGGGTTTTATGTTTATTTAGTAATTTTAAAAAGGTAACGTGTATTCTAATATTACAATATTGAGATATGATGGAGTTAAAGGACTAGTCTTATGAATAGATGCATATTTGTTTTGTTATTTTACTTGGTTTTTGTACTGTTCTTGTCTAAACTTAAAAAAACTTTAAAGCTCTCTCCTCAAAAATGTCATTTTTGTAGTTAGTGCAATTGTGAACTAAGGCATCGATATTTTTCATGATTTAAGGTGAATGTTACGGGTTGCTCATTGCCATTTTCCCGCGAGATGGCGCTGAAGTCAACATTTTCAGTTTTATTTTGTTTCGAGTGTAATTGGAACAATATTAAGTCGCAGAAATAATGGTGCGACAATCGGATATTCCACTTTATCGAAATTATTATAAAAACCCTTCTGATTCGCCAACAGGCCCTTTATCCAACCGCGTAACGCTAGCTTCGACGGATGATCATCGAAGCGTTTGGCCATTAGCCGTAACGACTATCGGCAATGACAGCTGAGTCCACATTCCACATGTCCACAACTTCGTGTGCTAGGTCGAGATACTTGATTTGTTTCTCTTCCTCAGCCTTCACGAGGTTCTCGTCATGCGGAGTGGTTACATCAATTATCATTGCGCGGCGCGCTAATCGGTCTATCACCACTACATCAGGCTTATTGACAACAATAGTCCTATCAGTGATGATATACCGCTCCCAGTACAACGTGACATGGTCATTTTCGAGAACTGGGTCGGGCACATACTTGTAATACGGTACCTCAGAGTTTGTATTTCAAAGCAAGTTGCTGATAAATAATCCTGGCCACTAGTTTGTGCCTGTGCAGTACTCACCGTTAGCCAGACGAGAACAACCAGAGATATGTCTGATGGACTCACCCGGACGGTGGCATGCCCGACACGCATCTACCATCCCGTCCTTCATAATATGCCTCCGGTAGTTATTCGTCAAGATAACTTCGTCCATAATCGCACAGACAAAACCTTCAGTTTTCCCGAAGAGATTACTGAAACATAGCCAGGCCACGAACGCTGATAAATCTACATCGGATCCATGAAGAGCATCGGGCTCTTCATGGATCCGATGTAGTCACGTTATGACGATGTAGTCAGATTATGTCACGGGGTGAGACCCTTGTCCACTACGACCACATCTCGGTGCATACCCAGTAAGTAAGTAAGTTTTTATTTGCAAAAAATGTGGTAAAAGATAAAAAGATTTTACATTATATAGTTCTGGTGCAGGACACATTCCGCAATTCTATGATATGCAAATATTTATACATAACATTATGCTTATCATTAAACAAACTTCGAAATGACATTGACTCACATCAGCTTTGATAAAATATTCTCTGAGATTGCACATCTCGCGGTTGTGGAGTCTCAACCTCGACCTCCACACTTCCGCGGGATGTACTCGAGAAGTCTCATCACCGACGATCGTGGGTGATGCATTCGGTTTGTCAGCAGTGTACGGACCCTTCTATCTAGGGCGTCGAGTTCGGTTTGAGTCCATTTGAGTATGCGAAAGAGTACATTAATACCGGCATGACCCAATCGTTGATGGCGCGCACCTTATTTCCACCCGATAAAAGGCTATTTAAAACCTTTTTCAGGCGCAAACAAAGCGCTCCCTCAACGATTGCTTCATGTCAGTAACGTTAATGCCCAACGCTTCCGACATACCTAAATACTTGTAGGTTCTTCCGGTTGAGCTGAGGGATCTAACCATTATGGAATCCGCGAGTTGAATTCCCTCAGATTTCATAATCCCCCCTTTCTTTACATGCATGACTGCACATTTGTCCACACCAAATTCCATCCTGATGGCACTACTGAAGGTTTCAGTTACATTCAGTAGCTCCATCAGTCGCGAATTGTTGGGAGCAGAGTTACAGATCATCCATGTAAAGAAGGCGAGATATGGCCTGACCACCTCTTCTCAACCGATAGCCTAGACCTGAATCCTCCAGCAATGTGCTTAGAAGATTTAGAGCTAAACCATAGCGGACTCAAACTGTCGCCCTGAAATATTCCCCGTTTAATCCATACAGGCACATCATTCCATCATCCTAGATAGCGAAGGACTGTCTACCATTACCTCATACATGACTCAAGAAAGGTGCGAAGAGTTGCATCTATTTTGTACAACTCCAGCACCCTCATGAGCCATGTATGTGGCACAGAGTCGTAGGCCTTCTTGTAGTCTATCCAAGATGTCGACAGATCCTTGCGGGATCGACGAACCTGTTGGCTTATGGCCATGTCTATGAGGAGAAGCGCCTTAGTAAAGCGCTTCGGGTAATTGAGTTAATCTTAATGTCCTCATTGATCTTCACTATCAAGATGGATGTAAGAAGTTTATAGACCGTTGACAAAAAAGTAATTGGTCTATAGCTCTTGGGTTCCCCGGGTCTACCGGTCGTATGGAGCAGGTGGGTAACGCCAGTTGTTAGAAGCTGTGGTAGCGACCCATACTCTAAGGATGACTGGAATTGAAATGCCAGGAACGCGTGTGAGCTGCTATAGTGCAATACCATTTGAGCCAGAAGTCATAACTTCACAGCCCGGACGATCCTGGAGATTTCAAGTTCGGTAACGGACGGACTGCTTTATTATTAAATTAGCTGACTCGCGCGGTTTCGCTACCGTCAACTGGCTGTCCTACCTACCTGCCTTCACGCTGTTGACTAGCCTAAACGCTGTTTTCTGTGGTACTGTATGGGTTTCATGAACTTTGACGTGTTGGACTTCTCTTTCTAATTGTCAACTTAACCTGTGATCATCTGGACGCAATAGCCGTTGCGAAACCACAACAATTGACGTGTTGGACTTCTCTTTCTAATTGTCAACTTAACCTGTGATCATCTGGACGCAATAGCCGTAGCGAAACCACAACAATTGACGTGTTGGACTTCTCTTTCTAATTGTCAACTTAACCTGTGATCATCTGGACGCAATAGCCGTAGCGAAACCACAACAATTGACGTGTTGGACTTCTCTTTCTAATTGTCAACTTAACCTGTGATCATCTGGACGCAATAGCCGTTGCGAAACCACAACAATTTGACGTGTTGGACTTCTCTTTCTAATTGTCAACTTAACCTGTGATCATCTGGACGCAATAGCCGTTGCGAAACCACAACAATTGACGTGTTGGACTTCTCTTTCTAATTGTCAACTTAACCTGTGATCATCTGGACGCAATAGCCGTTGCGAAACCACAACAATTGACGTGTTGGACTTCTCTTTCTAATTGTCAACTTAACCTGTGATCATCTGGACGCAATAGCCGTTGCGAAACCACAACAATTGACGTGTTGGACTTCTCTTTCTAATTGTCAACTTAACCTGTGATCATCTGGACGCAATAGCCGTAGCGAAACCACAACAATTGACGTGTTGGACTTCTCTTTCTAATTGTCAACTTAACCTGTGATCATCTGGACGCAATAGCCGTAGCGAAACCACAACAATTGACGTGTTGGACTTCTCTTTCTAATTGTCAACTTAACCTGTGATCATCTGGACGCAATAGCCGTTGCGAAACCACAACAATTTGACGTGTTGGACTTCTCTTTCTAATTGTCAACTTAACCTGTGATCATCTGGACGCAATAGCCGTTGCGAAACCACAACAATTGACGTGTTGGACTTCTCTTTCTAATTGTCAACTTAACCTGTGATCATCTGGACGCAATAGCCGTTGCGAAACCACAACAATTGACGTGTTGGACTTCTCTTTCTAATTGTCAACTTAACCTGTGATCATCTGGACGCAATAGCCGTTGCGAAACCACAACAATTGACGTGTTGGACTTCTCTTTCTAATTGTCAACTTAACCTGTGATCATCTGGACGCAATAGCCGTAGCGAAACCACAACAATTGACGTGTTGGACTTCTCTTTCTAATTGTCAACTTAACCTGTGATCATCTGGACGCAATAGCCGTAGCGAAACCACAACAATTGACGTGTTGGACTTCTCTTTCTAATTGTCAACTTAACCTGTGATCATCTGGACGCAATAGCCGTTGCGAAACCACAACAATTGACGTGTTGGACTTCTCTTTCTAATTGTCAACTTAACCTGTGATCATCTGGACGCAATAGCCGTTGCGAAACCACAACAATTGACGTGTTGGACTTCTCTTTCTAATTGTCAACTTAACCTGTGATCATCTGGACGCAATAGCCGTTGCGAAACCACAACAATTGACGTGTTGGACTTCTCTTTCTAATTGTCAACTTAACCTGTGATCATCTGGACGCAATAGCCGTAGCGAAACCACAACAATTGACGTGTTGGACTTCTCTTTCTAATTGTCAACTTAACCTGTGATCATCTGGACGCAATAGCCGTAGCGAAACCACAACAATTGACGTGTTGGACTTCTCTTTCTAATTGTCAACTTAACCTGTGATCATCTGGACGCAATAGCCGTTGCGAAACCACAACAATTTGACGTGTTGGACTTCTCTTTCTAATTGTCAACTTAACCTGTGATCATCTGGACGCAATAGCCGTTGCGAAACCACAACAATTGACGTGTTGGACTTCTCTTTCTAATTGTCAACTTAACCTGTGATCATCTGGACGCAATAGCCGTTGCGAAACCACAACAATTGACGTGTTGGACTTCTCTTTCTAATTGTCAACTTAACCTGTGATCATCTGGACGCAATAGCCGTTGCGAAACCACAACAATTGACGTGTTGGACTTCTCTTTCTAATTGTCAACTTAACCTGTGATCATCTGGACGCAATAGCCGTAGCGAAACCACAACAATTGACGTGTTGGACTTCTCTTTCTAATTGTCAACTTAACCTGTGATCATCTGGACGCAATAGCCGTAGCGAAACCACAACAATTGACGTGTTGGACTTCTCTTTCTAATTGTCAACTTAACCTGTGATCATCTGGACGCAATAGCCGTAGCGAAACCACAACAATTGACGTGTTGGACTTCTCTTTCTAATTGTCAACTTAACCTGTGATCATCTGGACGCAATAGCCGTAGCGAAACCACAACAATTGACGTGTTGGACTTCTCTTTCTAATTGTCAACTTAACCTGTGATCATCTGGACGCAATAGCCGTAGCGAAACCACAACAATTGACGTGTTGGACTTCTCTTTCTAATTGTCAACTTAACCTGTGATCATCTGGACGCAATAGCCGTTGCGAAACCACAACAATTTGACGTGTTGGACTTCTCTTTCTAATTGTCAACTTAACCTGTGATCATCTGGACGCAATAGCCGTAGCGAAACCACAACAATTGACGTGTTGGACTTCTCTTTCTAATTGTCAACTTAACCTGTGATCATCTGGACGCAATAGCCGTAGCGAAACCACAACAATTGAATAGTTTTATTGTAAGAAAATCGGCGGCCGCCATGGTTCTTGGTCGATCGGGGGCCATAGATATTAAACACTATGCTTTTTCTATTAAAAATTGAAGTTTAAACTGCGTGATTTGGTATCGCATGTGGGATGCCATTAAGCGTCCATTTCCGTTGACTCTCAATGGCACACACGTGTGCCGACGACGACTGACAGGTACTTCATTGCTGATGAAGATATTTTGTAACTTCTTTCCTAATTGTTTACTAGAGGAAAAGTTACAAATACTTTAACTAGAAAAAAAAAACGACATGCATACTCCGTATTATTTTTAAATAACAAATACAAATAGCTTAGACTATATAGAAAAACCGATAGACTTACCTGATGACAAAATGGTGCCATCACGACTAAAAGCCAGTGCATGAATAGGAGCAGTATGCATTGGCGGTAGCAGAGCTGCGGGCGATCCTGTAGAAATATCCCACACGATGAGTTCTCCATTACCTCCCGAAGCTAGCCATCTCCCACATACAGAAAACGCTAGGGTAAATATGGTAGACTGAAAATAAAATAGATGCCATAAATAAAAAATAAAAAAAACACTAGAGCCAGTTTGTTTGACCAATAAGTACCTTATGCCCAGTCATAATTCGAACTTGTGTTCCTGTCAAACAATCCCACAAGCGTACTGTTCTGTCACTTGATCCAGTGGCCACATAATTGGAATTTGGGTGAAATTGAACACACTGAAATGAAGAGATATTACAGTTAGTGTACCACACTCAAATTGAAATAGTAGTGATAGGGCCGTCTAAATATACGCCTTTAACAAATTTTGTTTTTTTTTTGTCGCGGCCAGCTATCTTCTGCTACGGCGACACTTCGCATTAACGCGAACTACACTTGGTGTTATCGCGAAGTGTAGCCGTAGTATTCGAGAGGTCGTCTCTAGAAGAAAGTCGACCGCGTGGCGATTTCGCTTCGGTCTAGTCGGGCCTGTGTGGGACCATATTGTAGCTACAGATATACCGCCCTGTCCTTACTATGTAAGTTAATGTACACGTCTGCTTCATGCATGTTTTGCAATGTCGCAAAACATGCATGAAGCTGAGGATGCATGAGGAGCATGAAGCGGTTCCGAACATCCGGAAAACACGGAACCCTCACTCGGGTGTCTGTCTGTCTGTCGGTTCGTCTGTTTATCGTCACAGCCAGTTTTCTCCGGATCTACTTAACCGATTCTGTGTGTATACTGTGGTTGACTTCTGTAAATATTTGTTTAGTATGGTATTATTACTTTTGAGGGTTAAACTAGGAACTTAAAAATGTTTTTCAAACTGTATCGTGTGACATATTAAATGAAAGGGCCAATTATATTTTTTCATAATTTTAAAATAAATAGTTTAGAAGTTATTCAAGAAACTAGATCTACTAGAAACTACTGACCCTAAAATTTTGAGAAAAATGCAGATAATAGTTCTTTATCAGATTACAGGAAAACCTACAAGAAGTCTGTAGTGTTAACATAACATGTTAAAAAAATGAAATTTGTTCGGAACCCTTTGCCCGCGAGTCCGACTCGCACTTGGGCAGTTTTTTTTCTTATAATCAGATAAAATAATTACGTCGACATCCGATAAATGTCCTGCAAAAATTCGTAGTGGTTGATGATGATCAGTGGCCCACAAGCGGGTGGTCCGGTCGTGTCCCGCGGTCACGAAGTAGTGGCCGTGCGGAGACCAGCGCACATCCCACACCGGCCACACGTGCCCCCGGTATACCACCAGGCATGTCCAGCATTGAAGAGACCATAACCTCACTGCAAAAGTTATAGGAATAGTTTAAGATTTTTTTTCTATGATTTACATATTTAAACAATATAGTTAAATAATAAGGTACCAGTAGAGTCTTCAGAAGCTGATAGTAGCATCGTTTTAAAAGGATCAAATGCTACTTTATAAACTGATCCGGAGTGCCCATACAGAGTACGACAAGTGTCTCTATCTCTTTCTTCCATCATTCTTACGAGTACGTCACCTACAAAACAAAACGTTAAAAAAAAACTATGATTTATATTTTACAATAATATTATTATAAAATTCATAGAAGAATACATACATATGTAAGATAGTAGAATTGTATTATATTATTTTATATAGTCATCATTTTATCTTTTGTTACCTACTAATTTTACGTTTCTAAGTCGAACGAGGCGTTTAGCCAAAATCCGTAGCTCCGGCGCTTTTATAACGCGGGCGGCGTCAGAAGACGAACTAGATTTTCAGCTCTCGGCGTCGCGTTAAGCATTTTATAGGCGCTAACGATGCACTCTTTGTGGTAATTAATTTCGTTTATTTAGGAGTTATAAAGTCACAACTTAAAATAAATTACGATTAAATAATAACTAAATATACACACCTGCCTCCCTGTCAATGTCTATTAATTTTTCTGCAGATTTCATCCCCCGTAATTTGACAGGAGTCAATGTCCACACCTAGATTATAAGAACACTTTATATTATATAACAAATGAGGACCCACAACAAGATGAGTGTAACTTATAGATATTATAGTTCTACAGATAAACTGATGAAATGGTACAACTGGAAGAAAATGGTTTTTTATACCTTTATGGTAGAGTTACTGAAGCCAACTGCTAGCAGTGTAGAATCGTCACAAATATCAGTGCAAATGGCACTGTGACCACTGTTTAGCAGAGTGTAGAAACAAACAGAAGGCAGGCTTTCAGGTCCCAGTTGAATACGCTTGGAAGCTTCGCGTAAAGCTTTACCTTTTTCTATTTTATCAGTCTCCTTTCTGGAAATAAATACAACTGTGATAAATCACGTAAAAATAATAGCAGTTACCAGTTTTACTAAAATATTTCCAACATGCTTGGTAAAAATAAAGCAAGCTCTGTAGGCAGAGTCAAGATAAAAAAATTATTGCATTTGCCATGATTATGCTTGTAAAAATTATCAATATAAATAGAAAACATTAACAAACTGTTCTGTATTATTAATATGTACTGGTAATAATTATTCATAACAATCTAGTAATGATCCTACCCTTTTCATATAATTATAGAAACTCACAGTTCTGGCAAAGGAATTCTGTCATTTGGAGGAGCATTAGGATCAGATTTAGGTTTTTTCATAAAAATGTGTTCTTTCTTCGCCTTTTTCTTTTTTGGTTTATCAGGTGTCTCTTCTACTTCTTCCTCATCTTCCACAGGTGTTGGGAGGATTTGAATATCAGGCTCCTTCAGCAATCCATAATAAACCTTTGTCCGATTTTCTACAAGAAAAGAGAAATGTTGAATGTGTCCAGTTCAATTAAATTGTGATGTGATATTTAAGTATTAATTACAATGCATGTTTCAGTTTCACAAAAATGGACAGCAAAATACAATCTCGTCAAATCTTCCGGTTCCTATTCTGCACATATTAATCCGTGGACATTGGTGTGGGTTATATATTATGTTTACCAATTCATTATTTTACTCATAGTTGTAATTAAACCTTAACATGTAACTGGTTTTATGTCCCTTAAATAAATAAATACCATTTCTAGTGGCTTCACCCAGCAGCCCGCCTGTAGTGGAGCGCACCTGTGCTTGTGTCCTGCCCGGGCCATCGTGCACATCGACTTGGATGTGGTTGTTTATTATATTAATGATTACAGTGGAACTTTTCTGCTCTTGCAAAAATCGTTTCAACTGAGATGACGCATCTCTTGATAATTGTACAACAAACTTGTTGGTGCTGGAATACAAACTTTTATATTGAATACTTGCAAGGAACTATTGCATATTATTAAAGTTATATTTGATTTGATAACATCTTATAAATCGATGAATGCCGGTTGCGCGCATGGAAAAGTGTCATGTTCCACAAGTGAGAGTGCAATAAGTAAAAGTCAAAGTCTAAAACGTCATCATTACCTTTAAAATAACATAGTGACTCTACTGTCCATTCGGAAGGGTAGATTCTTATGGAGAAGAACAGACAAAAAACTCCATAGTAACTCTTTTCAAATCAATGTTTTACATGTGCTGTGGTATACAAAACTTTTGTTAATATATGTGAGGACCATGAACCTAGAGTATGCAGAGGTAGACTTATTAATTTTCTAAATAAGTACATGGTACTCACATATTTACAAATATTGGAACTGTTAACTAGCAAAGTGTGAGTGAACAGAAAAATAAAAACCCAAAAATGAAACAGTAGGTACAGGTTACAAGCGATAGAGAGGCACACTTCACCTAAGCATTCAGCTTGTTTGTTAAGAATTCAATTCTTATGACATTGTTATGTAAAATATTGTTCGTAAACCAACTGTTTATTTTTCATTTATTTAGCAAGAATCATTACTTAAATACCTGTATATTTCAGCCAACTCATTCCCCTTGATTTGGTCCTTCTGTTTAACTATGGACAATCGTTTTAAATCTTCCTGATAATAGTCTTCTTGCTCAGGTCCAAATTTTTCCAAAAAATTAACAGCATGTTCATTATGGTCATATAATATTAGCACCAGATACATATGGACAAACACTGGATACAAAAGTGTTGACAATTCATGCTAGAAAAAAAAACTAATTCAAAACAATCTATGAGAACAACAGCAAGACACAATATGATTCAAGTACCTACTAAGGTAAAACACAATAAATTGGATTTTAGTATTTGAAATTGAAAATAAGAAATGCTGTACCAGATTCCACAGGTTTACATTAACTAAGGTACAGGCAGTTAGTAAGTGAAAAATAAATGTCAGTTCTTGTTTAGTTATAAGGTGTGGCTAGATTTATAGGCAAATAAGATAATATTACCTTATAAATATCTAGCGAATTCTCAACAAACTTCTTCAGGTTATCGTAAGCAAATTCGTAGCTGTATGGATCACTTTCTGTGTGATGAGAAGTAAGAATGCTCGCTAATTCGACCTCAGGGAGATCCAAGTTTTCAAATTCCACATCTCCTAAGCTAGCTTCTTTTCTTAGAATATCTTCTGTACCCTGTAAATTCATGAAATATAAAATAAAATAAAGTCTTTTAGAGGCTAACATAATATGCCATGTTATTATGATATGATTACCTTCAAATTATACTTTCGGAGAAGCTGTAGCACAGCCAAAAGTGGGGTATTCTTCTCCCCCATTATTGCTCCTTTACAGAAAATATCTGGATATAGATTAATAACTTTGTAATGTATTTATTTTTTTCCTCGTTATGCTTAAGTTTTCGACGCGTCGAGTCGCAACACACATACACGTACGCGTCACATCACAACTTTACGTTCATTGAGTTTGAGTTACACTGACAAGTGACAGATATTATAGTGTGACAGCCTCACAGAACATATATATTCTATTCTAGGGAGGCCCTGAACCACAGAATAAAAAAAAATACTACTAATAGAGCTGCCATACTAATTCCTTCCGGAATCATGTTACGGGTTGCTCATTGCCATTTTCCCGCGAGATAGCGCTGAAGTCAACATTTTCAGTTTTATTTTGTTTCGAGTGTAATTGGAACAATATTAAGGTGGATGCTCCAGGGTAGCCCGCGAAATTCAAATATTTTCGAAAGAATGATTATTTCTGAAATATTCATTCTTTCGAACTACATGAACTTAGAGGGCTATATTGATGATTAAAATGGTTATAATTCTTTCTCGTATTACGCGTTACGGTCGCGGATCGCATTTGGTCCACATACAGCTTCACACTGACCGGCAAATTGCAAAAAACATAAAAATATTTGAATTTCGCGGGCTACCCTGGAGCATTCACCTTAAGTCGCAGAAATAATGGTGCGACAATCGGATATTCCACTTTATCGAAATTAGTCAAAATACGGCATAAAAACCCTTCTGATTCGCCATACTTCAAATCATACTTTCAATCATGTCTATGTGTGTGTAAACGGTACTATAAGCGAGTGGATGTGCCAGGGTAGCCCGCGAGATTCAAATTGCAAGTCAGTACGTTTGTTGCAATTTGCAAGTCAGTTTTAGGTTTTATGTTGTTAAAGTATGATTCGCGGGCGTAAGAATTATGAAATTTCAGAATTATAACCATTTTAGTCAGCAATAAAATTCCATAGGACCAGGTAAACTTAGGGCATTACCTGAAAGAATGACTATTTCATGAAATCTTGACATTTTAGGATTATGCTGACTTATGGACTTATTTTTACGCATATTTATCTAAAGAATTTAAACCATTTTAATCATCAATCAAGCCCTCTAAGTTCAAGAAGCCTTTTTCATGAAATAACCATTTTATAGGGCTTCATGAACTTAGAGGGCTGTATACCCTGGCACTTCCACCTTAAGTGGGTGATAGACGTACGAACTTATAGTACTCGGTTTCTAAGATCGCGAGCTTACTCGGCTCGACGTCGGTGACACACGTGAAAGCTTGCTTATTACTCTGGTATCAGGGGGACCACGATGACGTCAATGGAGGAAACTTTTTCTTATTCAGGAAAAGTATTTTATTATAGCCAGACAGGATACTTGGATGAGAGAAGAAAAGAAAAGAATTCTGTTAATTATTAGTGTAAATAGCTTCGAAAATAAGTATCTATTTTTTAAAAATAGCACTGACGTGTCACAAAACAAAGTAATTGCTCGCGGCTTGCGGCTCGCGGCGCTGACAACGGCAACGTGCGAGCCGAGGCGAGCTACGAGCAAAATTTCAAACAAATGTTTTACACTATGCAATACACTTATTATAGGTTTTCCTGTTAATACAGGTAAAGAACTATTATTTTTCAAAATAGTAGGCTCTTAAGTTTTGGAGACAAAGGGGTATGGCCATTTTTCGTCTAATTTCTTTAATAACTTCAAAACCACACACTAGACAGTAAAACCTTCAAAAATGCCGGATTAGATTTCAATAGCCCTTTGCACAGGGATATAGTTGAGGCATCCTCACAGAAATGCCACTACAGTATCGCTATTTGTTCAAAGACCACGTCCCATACACACTCCTACCCTTTAAAAAGCAAAAAAAAAGGAATGTGTTTAGAAAGGAGGTTGATAGATCAAGTGAATTTGTTTATGGGTCAGACACGACTCACTATAAAAATGTACTCTGTGCGACTCACGGTCAGTGTAGGGCTGCCATCACATAATTTGCCGACGCCGCCGGGCAAAAACTTAAAAAACCCCGGACATTTGGGTGAAATTTAATGTTTCCCCAGACGCAAACAAAAAAAAAATCACCCTTTTAAATAAAAACTAATCATTGTATTTCTTTGAGATATAAATTACAGCGTTACAAATTAAATAGGCAATTAATACTCTCTTCACTTTCTCACGTAGGTATGTAAATCTGATTACAAAAACAACTAGGAACACTGTTCTTTTGGCATCAAGTTAAAAACAATTAATAAATATAATAGGTACTTATAAACTTATAAGTTTTTTATTCTGTGAGTTATCATATCTATCTTACTAATAATAGCTGAAGAGTTTGTTTGTTTGTTTGCTTGAACGCGCTAATCTCAGTAACTACTGGTCCGATTTGAAAAAATCATTCAGTGTCAGATAGCCCATTTATCGAGGAAGACTAAAGGTATATATCATCACGCTAAGACCAATAGGAGCGGAGCAGACGAAGTTGCGCGGGTCAACTAGTAAGCAATAAAATAGTCTAATTACAATGTAACTCAGACGGACGGATCCAGGGTTTCACTCAAGAAGGGGCGCAACCACTTGTTTGTGCGGGGGAATTTCATTGTCACAATGTGTTTGACGTTTTCACAATTGTTTAACGGTGCTTTAATATAATCTAAAGAATCGACATTAACGTAGCGAGCGTGAAAATTTTAGGAGCTCGTAGAGTTCCCTAATACCTTATGTTTTTTTTACTATTTACAGCAACGCTTTTATGTGGAAAGGCTGTAACAATCAAGCGAATGCGAAATCAAGGGCGCGCAATGCGAGCTCGCTACCTTTAGTACCCTGGATCGGATCAGGCCCTGATTCGAGTGCTCCTGAATTCCTGAATCTGATACTTATATACTGGACTTCGTGCTTTGAGAGTAGCCCCTCTGATTGGATATTTGTATTAACCAGTCATATTTACTTCGATAAGATTCCTTGCCAACTTATGCCTAAAAACATATCTAAATAATTATGTAAGTACCTAAGAGCGAGAGGTGCTTCCTCGATTTTTTTGCCAAGTTTGCTAATACTTATGCGGCTTATAATTACGAATTATTTTTTTACTAAGATTTGTTTTAATATGTTTCTACATTTAACCTTTCAATCAATCGAGCTTCCCCGGACACACAAAAGTGAACTCTTTTTGATAACCCCACCCGGACGCTCCCCGGACGCCCTCCAAACTAGGACAAATTTGGGGAACCCCTGAAGGATGGCAACGGCAGCCCTAGGTCAGTGTAACAGCAGTTCAGACACTGACTGGGATTTTGTTTAAGGTAACGTGTTATGTATGTTTATGAACAGTCAAGTTACTGAATACAATAATTACAAGGTATCGTAAACTGTAAATGGGCCCCGCTTATTTTAAATACTCACGGTTCTAAACAGATTTTGATATTGTTAGCGAGACATTGATCGTTTAAGGCCGCGGACACGAACTCAGCAGTGCGGTGGCGGCGCGACCAGCGGCGAATGCATAGATTTATATGGAACTGTTCACGAAGTCAGCGGTGCGGCAGCGGCACGGGCGGCGGTGGCCCACGAGCGGCGCGCGCCAGTCTAGCGGAACCCGCGCGTCTGCAGTGACTTAGTCATAGATAGGTAACTTCTTATAATACAACACTACGCGCGACGCTAGAGCGGCGCGCGTAGTGTTGTATTATAAGAAGTTACCGCCATCTGCCCACGTCCCTGCCACCGCCGCTGCCGCCGCCGCTGAGTTCATGGCCGCGGCCGTCAACTCTCTGTCGACGATGTAGATAGAAATTTGATATTTATAGTCGCTACGTGTGTTCCTAGCACAGGAATCGCAGCAGGCGCATTTTGCAGTTTCTGCTTAACCCGATGGGAAGAAGGTTTGAGTTACTTTTTCTTACAGTTGTTTTTTTATAAATCGAGCTTTTCCCGTGGCTTTGCCCCTGTGTGCCTTGCTGTTTAGCAGAGTTGTGAGTCGGTTTCCTATTAAATCCAGTCATAATGTTCTTTTTAGTTTTAAAACCCATACCTAAGTGAAAGAATTTTCGAATTCGCATTAATATTTCCAGAGATTTTCTTTTACAAACATAATAGTTGTTATCTATACAGTTTATCTAAAAATATACAAAAATATTCCTAAGGCATCTGCCTCCAGTTTTGCGAGCAGCGGGGCGAGGGAGGCAGCGGCGCGGGAGCGGCAGGATCTAATGTGTAAAATCAAATGACCGACCCTTGAAAAGAGCGGCGCGGCAGCGGCGCGAGTGTGAGCAATGAGCGGTGCGCGCCAGTCCTGAATTCTCTAGCAGTGTGCTAAGAACGAAAACCTCAAACGGCGCAAATATAACAACTTAATTGGAAGTTACATATTTGAGCCGTTTGGCGTTGAAACACTAGGCCCATGGGGTCCGAGTGCGCATCGAGTCTTTCGGGACATTAGCAAACAACTTGTCGACTGTTCACGTGACCAGAGGGCTGGGCTTTTTTTCGGCCAAAGATTCAGCATTGCGATTCAACGCGGCGATGCTGCCAGTGTTCTGGGAACTTTTGCCATTGACAGCGATGTGGATTATTTTTTTGATGTCCAATGATTAATTTTGTTTTTATACGCGTTTGTACATAATTTCGTGTATGTAGAAAGTCGGTGTCAAAAAACGAAAAAGTAACCAATAACACCGACTTCCGAAATTAAAGTTCTTTTCTTTCTTACGAGGTTATTTTGTACCTTGTAGTATTCTGTAACCGGTCAGCTATGCAGCCATTATTTTAAGTTATCATCATTGAAGAAATGGTAAATCTTTTGACCAAATCTATGTTATTAAGAAATAGTTGAAAGTAAAGCAAAATATAATCTTAAGTTATAACGTTTACGTTATTTCAATTTGACATCGCGATGTAATTGAAATAACGTAAACGTTGTACAACTTACAACTTTCTATACTGGCTGGTATAGAAAGTTGGGAACAGAAATGTACAACGAGTTTTTTTTTATAATTTGACGGCTGTGAGTTGGAAACGATTCTACCTAGGGCTGAAAAGTAATACTTCCGCTCCTCAGGCAACTTCAGACCTACTTTCCTAGTACCTATGAGTAATGAAAAATATGTTATGTTTGTTTACAGGACAAAAGGTATACCTAGACTTTGGAGAGGGTTATTGTTACGGCCAGTTTATCAAAAGGTGATTTAACCGTCATTTAACCTAAGTATATTGTCTGAAGTTTTTCGAGCATAAAATGAATTGATTGAACATGAATAAAATTCTTTTTCCAGAACATTATTCGTACCTAGGTACGTGTTATCACACAAAGGAGTGTGTGGGTGCAGGCACGCAGGGAATGTTAACCAAATAGGTACCGGTAATATAAATAAAACAACCATTTTAAAAATAGGTGTTTATTGGAGCTAATAGAACAAATAAAGTTCTAATTGGTTATTTCAGAATACCTACATGATATTTATCAAATATGAAACAACTATAGACAAATAAAATATTATGATACAATAACATCAAATAAGTTGGTATGCGATGTTCAAAGAGTTTTAAGGAATATTAAAGGTACTCAACATGGTTCACACTAGAATTCTTTATAAAACTATTAGAAAAATCCTAAAAGCAATACTCTGACGTATTGTTTGTCTAACGCGATGAATTTATGAAAACTTGTATCTAAATATTTTATACTGTTTTATAAAAACGATCAAATAGTAATTTGAAGACAAGGATTCTGCTTAGCAATTTATTATAACGCCTATGATCAGGTATTGTTATGAGATATGTCTCACGGATAATTTAATAAGTCTTTCTCATTAATTGAGAAAAAATAATAGGTACTAGCAGGACATTAGCGTTAGTCTTCCCTTTAGGAATAATAAACACATCTTAAGATATTATAATGTAGTGCGTAACATTAATTGTTTATACTTAATTTAACACCGTAGCAAACGTACCTACACTAATTTATTTCTGAAACCCGTCAGTCTTAAGATCCGTCTATTATTACCAGTGTACTGACAAATATAACTATTTACATTGCTAACTAATATTGCGTTAGGAGGTACAAATTGTGTCAAGTATCGCACGCAGCACTAGTCTGCAATGGCAGCTCTATCAGGCCCCTTATCTTTGAATGCAGAATTCTGAATTAGATATAATTGTCAAAGGAGATGGGAACTTTTGGGCATAAAATGTAACGAGTTGAGATATGGTTAAAAAAAATGGTAATATTATATATAATTTCAAAATACAAAAAAAATGCCCAATTCAAACATTAAATTGTACATAATTCAGATAGTCTATGATCGTTCATCGCGCCTTTTTTTTAATGCGTTTTAAGTGCATTTCCCATTATTTTACTGATAACTTCTTCGACCCCTACTTTTTTTCATACCGGGCATATGTGTAAATTTGTTTAGGTATGATGAAGTGCAGGGTTCGATTTCCAGATCGGGCAGTATTAGTGTGTTTTTCCGTCACCTTAGTTGCAGTCCGATTAATTCCCGGTTAGGTTAGGTTAGGTTATGAGAGACTTGGAACAGCGAGTTTATTTTGAGAGAGGTATACCTAGTGACTTATTACCGCAGCGATACTTGCACGTTTATTAATAGGGTCAGTACTAAAGTCTAAATCTACGATTATCTATTATTGGTCGTTGATAAGGTAAAGCTATTTATTTATACAGTGCGTTTTTATGTCAAAATATTATATGTGTATATAATATTTTATTCAGTCGCGTTCATTCTATTAATTTAGGTAGCTAGCGTTCTCAATGAAAGCTCTCAAAACGACTGGTAGAAAATTGATTTCCGAAAAGGCAGTCTGGATTTTCGTTTCGTATTTTCCGGAGGCCGCTCAATCCGTGATATGAATACCTATACAATCCCGTCATTATCATATACAAAGACAATTTCTCGGCTCACAGAGAGCCCAATTCAACAATTTGGTTAGTAATAAACATTTGAATAAAAACACACTGTATAATTATAACATCATTAAAGTTTATAATCATTAAATTTACTTTATCTTAATGACTCAAATCGTCCTCAAAGGTACCTAATAATACCTCTACTTATTTATTTATTTACGAAGTTAAATATACTGCCTTATTTCTAGTCGCATTTTATTGATTGGATAAAATAATCAATATTTAAAAAGCTTGAGGACAAGTATTACAATACATAGCTATATTTGTGTAAATGCATAAAACCACATGATCTCATCTGAAGAAATAAGTAGATATATTAATTTAATATTTAGACAAAAATATCAAATCACATCTAATCGGACGATAACAATATTATAGGGTAAAATTATACGTAAGTAGGTATCTAAGTAATAATTAGACTAATTATTAAAGCTTGATAACAATACTATTTATGTTGATGACCGTTCGCGTTAGATGTTCATGTTGGGAACATTCCAATATAATTTATGAACTTAGTTCATCGAACTCGGTGCTGAAGTAAACAATAGCAAGTATTACCTACTTGCGACTGTTTCACAACATTTGTGTGAGACCTAAGCTGAGCACATAACGAAAAATCCTTTAATATTGAAATTAGGCTAACAAACTATAAATTAATCAAAATAGTAAGAGAGATGCTATTAGGTTACCTATGAATCCTATGGTAGCTTCGGTTTGACTTATAATTTTATATGAAATCTGAAATCCAACCCAAAACTGAGTAGGTAGTATACATACTATTACCCAGCTTTACATCTGTTCGAGAGAATAAAACAGGTTGTAAAATAAGTACAGAAGGCCGCAAGTCAGTGGTAACAAAACCAGTATAAGCTGGCGCTTCTATTGAAACCCAGTATTATGGTGCCTGTCCATTACAGTGGAGCGAGGCAGCGGAGCGGAGAAACGGAGTAATTTAAACCAATCATGTCAGAGTCACGTGGGACTTACATTTTACGGAGATTTTATGCAATTTCATTGGTTAAAATTTCTCCATTTCTCCGCTCCGCTGCTTTGCTCGCTCGCAATAGACAGGCACCCTTTTGCTAGAGCCAGTGGTTCCTAAGCTTTTCAAAATTGTTACCCCTGTGACCAATATGGAATACTGATTTTACTCCGACCTTAAAATGTTAGGTTGAGGTATCAGTACAAATAATATATGCAAATAAAAATGTCTTTATTAGTCACAAATTGCACTTCAGTCTTACAATTTTAACGAATTTCATACAGGTATCCAAACAATAAAATAAGTAAAAATTTGTAATTGTTTGTAACCGTTGGTATTGTTTTGTATTCGCCATTTTTTTATGTTAGGTTTAGTTTCACTTTAATTCCATTTTAAGTGCCACATTGAGAAGGTTTCCGAGTGCTAATTCTCTTAATTTTCAAGCAACATTTGCATTCACATCTCAGTCGCGATCTGTCAAAAATTTATGAAAAATTTAGGTATTTTTTTAACAGTTTTATCGCGATTGAGATGCAAATGCGAAAGTTTTGCTTGAAAATTAGTAGATTTAGGCCTCTTGCCTTTGTTTTCAGTGTACAGTGTAACTCAAAGTTGAAAAACCTATAGATTTAACTATAGGTGGTGGCATAGTGTAGGTATTATCATTTTTGTTACTCATGGCTGATATGCGACTTTAGAAAGAAATAATACATGTGGTATCTACTTACTGTGCGGCGATCTATTATTTCATTATTTAAAATCAACATAGCTACGTATTTTATTAGATTGTCTTTATTATTAGTTCCAATGTTACCCCCACAGAATAGCTAATTTACCCCTGCGGGGGTAATTACCCACAGGTTAGGAACCCAGGTGCTAGACCGGCTCGAGATAAAGCTGATATCTACCACCAAACAACTCGTCTCGAAAATCAAACTTTGGATGTCATGATTGTAATTTTAATGTTGAGCTATTTAAGCTAGATTTTTGGATCAGACGGAACTATTTAAAACATTCGAATATTTAGCCGTTTCGGTTTCGGTATCTCGTTACTAATACTTTAACTTCCAGTAACTTCAGATAACTAAGTAGAGACCAACTTTCTACCAGGAGCTTGAAAGTTTCAGTTGCAAATCTGCATTTATATCTTATAACCAAATAAAATTCTGACAATTTATACGCAAAAAGTTAATTAAGGAATGGTTAAAGATAATGTCGGTATCGTAGTGCAAACAATGTGTTTACAAATTGATTAAATGCGGTAGGTAAGTAATGTGTGGGTATTGTCGTGTCCCGGCCGAGATTGGGCCGAGATAGATGACTATTATTTATTACTATTACATCCTTGGCCGTGGCAACCCTCAACCTAACGATTAACGCTGTTGTTAAGGTGGAGGGCTGGAAAAAAGCAATATTGTGTTCATGAGAAAATGAGGTGGTATGATATAGTGTTACATTACGAGAAGAACATAACATAATCAGCCTTTAATGCCCCTAGGGACTGTTGGACCGTTGTCTGACACGCGGACCTTAAAACGAGAAAATCCCACACTGGTATTTTTCCAAGTCCTAGCAGATAAAGTGCTCGCAGCCGTAGCACCAGCCACTCACGTAGCACCGGGTTCGATGTAGGTAACATTTCAAGAATCAAAAAAACCGTTCCAATGCAAGCTAACAAAGTCTTTTCAAAAATTGTCTTCATCTGATAAATTATTCAATTAAATTCTTGTCTCATAAGAAATCTACTGTTATGTTAAAAATTCTAGACGCAGAGTAGGTTCCTATATAAAATATTTCAGGATTAGTCATTTTTTGAACAAACGACAGCTGTGTTGATTTAGAAGTCTTGACTCGAACAGTTGTGTGTGTCGAATAGTTTGGGCGCGACATCCTCGTAGGGCGCCACGCGAGCAGACGCGAGGTCGCGCGCCACGCGCTCGGCGGCGCCCATCACTCGCAGCAGGTTGAGCCCCGCCAGCTTGCGCAGCTCCTCTATGCTCCAGCCCTCCTCCATCAGCTCCGCAAACAGCAGCGGATACGACGACACATCCTCCAGGCCCTGAGGTGTACTGCACGAAAGCATTCTTTGTAAGATTAATGGCAGACGCGCGAATGAACAATCTACCTAGACGACGCACGTCGACGTCGACAGGCTTACACTGTGTACCTAGTACCTAGTTAGACCGTTCCTGTTAAACAAACACGTTTCAGGATAATGTCAAGTGTCTGTGTACAAAAAATAAACCATTTGAAAAATAAGCCTACAGCGTTTATGTACACAATATTATTATGATTCAAAAAGTTATAAAGAAGAGAACTTCCGTAGGTATAATAGCCTTCAGCACTATTAAACTTTTGTTCAAAGCTTTATCCTTTATAAAGCTCACGCTTTTGGGATTTAGGATTTTATTGCTTTTGCTGCGGTATAATTTTAAAATATTTTTCGTTGGAAACAGTTCCGACGTAGAGGAAAGAAATAATAATTTTACCGTGGCCATATGTCTGGGAGATAGGATCTACATGGGAGATAGCTACACATCGCAGTATGTACTCACTAATTAATGCCGTCGTAGCCAGCGCCAAGGCCCACGCTGTCCACACCGGCTACATCCCTTATATGATTAATGTGTGCTGTAAGACAAAGTATCCGTTAATTAATGGTCTTCAGATAAAACACTTTTTTACTAAATCAGGTTTTCCCGAAACAAGGAACCCTCAAATATTTTTCATAACGCCGCAAAACTACGTCACCTCAGAGGACGGAATTTCAAAGTGATATGGAAAACGAAAATATCGTAGGTGCCAGGAGGGTGAAGGGTTGAACATGTTTGCTTACCGATGGCATCTTGCACGGTAGCTGTATCTTTACACGTTAGGAATGAGGTGTAAAAGTTGACCATGATGAGCCCCTTGTTGGCGGCCAGCAGGCGCAGCACGGCGTCGGGCACGTTGCGGGTGACGTTGCAGAGCGCGCGCGCCGATGAGTGCGAGAACAGCACGGGCGCGCGCGACACGGCCAGCGCGTCGCGCATGGTGCGCTCCGACACGTGCGACAGGTCCACCAGCATGCCCAGGCGATTCATTTCCTTCACCACTATCTGTCCGACCGATCAATAACAATTTGTTAACACAAGATTGATGACAGGAAAAGAGGACGCCTAAAAAAGAAAAATGCCTGTCTTCTCCGACCACTTTAATTGAGTTTTTTGTTATTAGAGAATAAAAGCTTAAGTACCATAATACGCCATTTACATAAAGGACGAAAAAAAATTGTTTTAAAACACGTCGGTATAAGCTATTGAAATGAACTGCAAACACAGTTCCGGCTGCTTCTGGCCGTTTGCATATTTATCATAAAGTAAGTCTCTATTGTTCCAGCCGCTTTTGAAGTTCGTATGAGTTTGCGTTGCTTTAAATTAATTGCTAACTTCTTAGAACCTTTGTGGTTGTGAATTCAGAAAGCCGACGAATTTTGAAAGCGACAAATTGTCTTACTTAGTTAGTTTTATAGTTCCTGACGTCGGTGTCATTTGGTTAAATAGGTAGGTAATATTCCATTGTGTGTAATCCTTTAGCCTCAATAACAGATTAACAAATGATTTACCGCGAGAGTTTCTAGCTAGGCGCCTGGGGGCCGCCACCGCGAGCTGATTTAATAGTCAGTTTCAATAATCACAAACAAATATGTACCTACACAATTGCACAATTGCTCTGATCTTAAAGTAAAGAAAGACAAAGAAGTATCAGAAATAAATGTTATCCTACCTAAGACTGAACTAATAAGATTGGTTTTCGCAGTGATCGTAAATGATGGGCTAACAAGCAGCCACTACTTATAGTTTATAGCCATCTTAAATTCCGCACTGTTGCGCTATCGACCGGTTCTCCTATTAAGATAAGTACCGCTTGGGGTTCTTTCTTACGTTAAGAAAATGCTTGTACAACCACTTGTAACTGGCAAGTGCATGCAGATGATATACAGTGTCACTAATAAAGACCATCACGAGAACTGCTGCAGACAGAACTGTCAAGTACGAAGGCAAAAAAGTTAGGAGCAAACAGGCAAAAATGTTCATCTTCCCACTACGCTCAAAACATTCATTCGTGTATAACCTTTTCAACTTAAGACTCACTTTAAAGTGGGTTGTCAAAGACTTGTCTACTCAGTACACCCACAACATTACTTAAAAGAAGTCGCGAGCTTGTATACTTATCTCGTATTTTGAGTGTACCTACTGAAGGTAGGTTTCGAGTTTGAGCGTAGGAGTGCCGCGGCGACGCCTACGTGGCACGCAGCGTGCAGTTTAAACAAAAGAAAATATTTCGAAAAGTATCGTTGCAGGTAAACAAAGAACTGTTTTCGCGAGCAGCGAGCAGCGAGCAGCCGACTTCGTACAAAGAGAAATATTGCGGTGTGCCAGGATGTTTATGATTATGGCACACTCACTCTACTCGACGTCTCAATCTTTACGGTTGCCTGCTGACTACTTAGCTACGTGTATTTTAATATTCTTTCGCATGCTCCAAGATTGCTCTTTATGAACACATACATATGTTACTCATATACTATGCAAATTGCTTTGTAAATACTTCATACAGATTTCTTTAAGCCCCGTCCGCTTCTACAAATTCTTAATAACATCCAGCATGTTCCTAAGACAATAAATTCTCTCCTAACGAGCTACCATTGTATAGTCAGCAAAGAGGATTATAACTTCATCTAATCTTAAGAGATTTAAGAAAGAATTAAGGGGAGATAACTCACAATTTAAACGCGTAAGAATAATCAAAGTTTAGACAAACATTAATTCTGTTCTTTTCAATCTGCATTTTAGGTGTTTTATAAATGGTTGAATACTGTATTTTAAATTATAAATATAGGAACCTAAATCTCTTTTTAAATGTTGAGACTGATTAATTAAAAAGTCGTTATTGCGTTTTGCATGTAACAATTAAAGTATATTTGTAGGTAACATCATATAGATCAAAGAAAAAATATTTTTTTAAACATTTAATAAACATTTAAAGTTTTTTGTATCCTAAGCATTTATTACCGCTATTAAAGATACCGGATGAGCAAGCAATTAAAAACAAGGCGTTCGTCAGAGAGTTTTAATATATAAATAATTTAATATGTACTCTTCATAGCGGATCCGTATAGATTGGCATCGGCTGTCTTTTGTATTATTATAATAAACCATACGCATACATGTTATTCTGCCTTCAAATAAACCTCTTTTGGTCTTTAGAATGAGCATCGTATCTGTTTTTAGCAGTTCGTACAATCAATTAAGCAGGACTGTTCTCCGTGTATAGAATCTTACCAAACGCCAAGAGCGTCTTTTATGTTTGGCGTAGCTTCGTAGCCGAACGTAGCAGTACGTAGCACTCACAGTAGCAGGACTTCACTTTTCAAAAGGATCGTTTTTACCGCTTAAATTATGTTTGGTGTACCATAGTAGCCACTCGTAGCTTTTCATTGCAATCACCCTTACATTTGGAAAGGAGCGTTACCTCTTACCAAACGAAAACATTATGTTTGGCGTAGCATCGTAGCTACGCGTAGCATTCCGTAGCACTTACCCCTACCTCTCGAAAGGAGACTTACCACACGCTAAAGTTATTTCTAACCGATTTAAAAAAATTGGAGATGATCAATTTGACCCGTATGGATAATATTGTCAGAATTGCAGTTTTTGTATAAGTTAGTACCTATATGTCAGCTTCTAAGCTGTGTGAAAAATTTCACAAGTGTATGCCGTTTGGATGTATGAGTATGTTTTTTCCGCTCATATCTCAAAAACGGTAAGTCGGAATGCAAAATAAATTACTCTGAAATCGCTAAAACAAAATCGATTGCTCCATACATTTATGTGCGCATAACTCGACAAAATGTACTAAACACCTTTTTTTTTACGAGATTATGGGGTTGGTCCCATAATAATAGTTGTCCATAATGATTACAATGACCCCTTAAGAGTCTACGCGTGAATAAACGCAGTAGCGTTTATCTGTTACACGATGTTTAACGAATTTAATAGTCGACCTACCTATAAATTGTACTTGGAGAAGTTGGCAATTGTGACATGCAACTACGGAGCCCTACATTGCGCATGGCTCGACATGCACTTGACCGGTTTTTAGTTATTAATTAATTACATTATCGTTTTGAAGTCGTTTTATTTTTTTTAATTACTTTTAGCGGAACATTGTAGCCACGCGTAGCAGTTCGTAGCATACACCGTAGCAGGACTTAACCTTTCGAATGGTGCCCCACACGACCAAATTACATTTGGCGTAGCCTCGTAGCCACGCGTAACAGATCGTAGAGCTCACCGTAGCAGAACCTACCTTCCCGAACGGCGTGAGTCCCCCTCGCGGCGATGGTTCAGGTTTATCCGCGGACGCGCACTCAGCCCAGGGAGTGTCGCAAGTTGAAGTGAGGGTCAGGTATCGGACCCCCACTTGGTACAGCGTCCTCAGTACGCCCAGCGAGCCCCCGATCGCATGACCCCCCTCCACCCCCACCAGTGAACATAGCCTGTGGTTGGCGTGCGCCGAAACTATATCTGTGACAATGGACAATCGATGTGAGAGCTACATGTTCAATCTCTGTTAAAACAAAGAAAGGGATTCATGCATCAATTAACTTAATGAAAAACATATCGGTTGAATTATTTCGTCAGCTCAGAAATGAATGCAGTGAATAATACCGTCATATTATAAATGAAACACTTGAAAGGAAATAACCAACATTGCCAGTCAACAAGCTAGCAATTCGGACCGTTTTTTAATGCCCGAAGAGCTCATCCCCCTTTTTTAGCACATCACATTTTACTTTAGTATAGTCTAAATAAAAAAAGAAATGGAATTTTAAAACAAAATCACTTTGAACTTCTCTTTTTGAAATCGAGAATACATTGTGTTACACGATAATGAATTTCGTTTCTTCTTTAACATAGTGAAAAGATTCGTCTGTGTTCTGGACTTTAATGTATTGTAAATGGAAACCTACAAGTTTTTCAAGTGTCTGATGGACAGTATTACCACTTGTGAAATAAATTGTCGAAGCAAGTTCATTCTTTTTTTGTTTTCTTTGTGATCGAATGAAGAGAAACACGAAGAAAGATCGTCGAATTTTTAATAAAGCTTGGGGACGCCAGGATATTTTTTATACAAGTGTTTTTTCTTTATCTTTGGTCCAAGGAAAACAAAACATCAAACAGATTGAGCTTATATTGTTACTTTTGTTTTTGTAACAAAAAGTCCTCGGCACCTGCTGTAATGGTGTTCTGTTCCACATGGCTTTGATTTGTGTGCACAATGCACCATTCCCCGCCGACTTCGGAGTAACGCGACATTGTTCACAATCCACATTGTTAATAATATACTTAGCGTGATTAATGACCTAAAAGCGATAAGGAATTCCAATAGATGTTCTAGAGCCAAGTGTTCATCTCCATCACTCACACGTAAAGCTATTTCTGCTCAATATGTCTGATCTATACGCCGTAATAGCTTGTAAACATATTAATAATACATGTTTACAAACTGTTGCAATGTGTTAACATAATTAGGTAGGTACAAATATTAATACAATGTACAAATTAATTCATCAACTAAAATACGTATTCAAAAGCTTTAACGAGACTTCATGTTACTGAATTTATTATGAAGTAATTTAGGGTTGACTCTAAAATGTATATAATTGTTCATTGACTGCTGTCTGCAATGCAGTAATCTACTAATTGACGTGTATAGCTGGCCATTTAATTTATAATACTCATGTATTATAAATTAAATGACCAGAAGTGAATAATTCAAAAACTCATGTTTTTGAATTATTCACTTCCCACTCAGTTATTCGTTAATTAAAGTTCCAGGTTCGCCGAAATTTACTGAACTTGAAATCACGTTCTTGTTTGCGAACAATAAGCGAAATAAGTCTAAAAGCCGTTTATTTTAATTGGGTTCATTTGAATTACAAAAAAAAAAACAATGAAGCTAAAGGAAATGCACGAATTAATTTAAACAGTTTAATTTTTTAAAGGCTACGAAGTGAAAACAATGGGTTTCTCATGCTAATACACCTTACGCATTTACATTTGTCCTTTTTAGACTTGGCGTACTTACCTAGGTAACGTGTTTGGGTAAGTAAGTGGACATGACTTGTACGACACTTATTGCATATCATACCTACCATCAGCGGAGGTGCAGAGTGTGAGCTGCGGGTGGTACTTGTCGGTGAGGCGCTGGATCAGGTCGATCTGCTCGAAGGTGAGCTGCACGGCGTCCCGATGCTGCGCGTCGCACGGCACGTACGCCGCCCAGAACTGCGGCAGACACGTGATATGCAACATGCGACATGCGACTGATTCAATATCACGCACGACTTCACACATCCTCGGCCAGAATTTGAAATACCACTCATACAGCGATACAGCGAACCGACAAAGACTCCATAATGGAATCAGTGATGCTGATGGCAAACGTGAGGCCACGGGCGGTTAACTCGCTGCCACCACATATTGTATTATGTACGTTACACAAACACATCAATCTCGTGGAATTGTGCGATGGAGTTGAAACAATTAGCTCACTATCATTTCTGTTTCGGTTCATTGTACCGTGTTTCCGATATAATTATAGTTGTTTTTATTATGACAACATCACAGAATTAATCCTTTGATTCAAACAATTCGCTCTGTCATTATTTAATGACAATATTATATATGTAACTGACAATCGGTGCTCGGATGAGGAGATTGCAATATCTGCAAGTATTGTGGAAAATTTAGAAAATTAACTTCTTGAAAACCACGTCGATGTGGTTGCACATTGTGAAATGCAAGTGTGTTTGTTGAAGATAAGCATTTTAATTAAATAACGTAGGTAAACCCGTACCAATATCTTTTGATGGCATAATAACGTGGGCGTTATGATCCACGCGGCACATATTAATCTTGCTGGGGGATTACGTAGAAATGACCCACTTTATTAAATGCACAATTAATTAAATGGTGCGGTTTAAGGAATTTCGCTCACCTGTGCGGCCACCCGGCCCTGCTTCAGTCGCGGCAGGTCGGTGTGGCTCCACGAACTTGTTGCCCACGGGGAGATCGTCCGTAAGTCCTCGTCGAAACTACGCGGATTACATATTATATTATTAGACAGTTATTCACTCGTTGGAAATTGTGTGGGCAGCAGGAAAGTATGTGGGAAGGGTTCATCATTTTATAGTACATTGATAAATTGCTAGAAAAACAGCTCATAAAGGTACCTGTGAACAAAAAATCAACCTACGTCTACCTACATGTTTTCTTATTCAAATTCAGTAAGTCTTTGTATTTTGGAATTTATTACATTTCTTTTTAGAAAAGGCACCCACATATCGCATGATGTTGACGCAGCGTGATAGTCACGAGAAAGATGCGTGTTAAAACGTTGGAACTAAATTGAAAGCTGGCAGTGAATAAGAATATGTTCACGCGGAGTGCACGCTTCGTCCACGCACGCGCTACAGACGTCCCTGAGATGCACCATGAGTAACGCGATTATCAGGTACCTACATAGAGTGATACGGTCGAACTCAGTGGAAATTCGCGCCTGTTCTTGTCCAAAGGGCGTACCAATTAGAGCCGTGTACCTTGTAGGTACTGCTTCTAATTAAGTTTTCAATTAGTCAGACTAACAAATAGCCTGAATACTCGAATAAAACAAAAATTAAGATTGGTATGTCTTTTTGTTGATTACAAAAACAAAAATGTACTACCAGTAAAAATATAATAACGAACTACGAAGAAGTATAATGGTTAATTTGATGAGAAAACTTCGTAAAAAAATCGCATTCAGAAAAGATAATTCCACAGCAAAACTTTTATTAACATATTCTTTCGTGTGGAAATGTAAGCGAATTTAAAGAGACGTAAAACTAGAAAAATCTAGCAAACACTGGTAGCAGAATCGAATCTCGCACCGCACGCGTCTCCAACGACCTGGCACTGAGCCAGACGTCTGTCAAGAAACATTTCAATTCTTTACGCGACGCCGACGTGTGAACTATGATTTCGTTGTAAGTGCTATTGAACTGAAGCCTTGAATACGTAATGTGCAGATTACCTCAGTCACTTAGAGGACTCTCTCGGGAATACGTTAGAAAAAATGTTCTAAATCTTTTTAAATTGAACTGCTCGACGAATTTACCTTATTTTTCCATTATTTAAGATACACGACGTACGTTTCCCCACTTTATATTACACGAGAATATTTAAGTCGATTTCGAAATGAATCATCGCACACCACTTGGTATCCATGTTAACCATAAAGTCGGAACGTTAGCTATGCCGCGACTAACCAACAACGTGACCAAATCCGATTCGGATGTGTCGGTATGTCCGAGTAACACCCACATTCAGCTAATCCTCTGCATATTTTTTTTGGATTTACTGGACGGGCCTTTTATTTAATCTGGCTGTTAGTGGATAGGTAGCCACTCACGTCCACACACAGTGAGTTATTTCTGTAGGTAAATATTACCCTGATAAGTGCAGACAATAATAAGTGTTAAAGAAGAACCTGCCTCGATGTAAGTGAGCTTTTACTCAGCTCCGACAAAGTGGTGATTAGCTAGGAAACTCTGCACATTACAGACTACGCACAGTAATGGCAGGAGAACTAAGCGGACGCGGACGGATATACGAGTTCACAAAGTAAAGTTCACCTTTATTCTTCACTTCTAGTGATGCGCGATAGGTTAAAAATTCTGTCGACATCGACCTAACTATTGTTAAGTTTGTTTAGCTACGTTTCAACATTCGAATGAATAATTTAATTATTGTTAGTTTCGTAAACATAAAGCCCTATTTACGTTTACGAAACTAACAATTGTGAAATTGCCCAAATTTGACTATATTATACATGCAAATGACCTTGTGCCTACAAACGGAGCTAACTACACCTCTACGCGCCACTCCGCTACCCGTGTTTTTAATTTTTTGTTATAAAAATAGTATTTTTTTTTAAGTTACAAAACCATTTTTTTCCGTTTGTATTGCGAAGCAGTAAATATATTTTTATACTCTTTTGATTAAAAATGAAGGAGCAAAATGGTTTCATCTCAACGATTTGGAGGTGATTTGATGATTTTTTTTCTTCTTATGTAATACCGATACATCAATTCTGGCTAAACCGAATAACGTAAATCTGTCTAAAAAAAATAAATAAATATCATGTAGATTACTACCTATTTTTTTCAAATGTAATTTCTCAGTGAATGCCGACGAAAAACTGCTTTATCTGCACGATATTTTGAAGCTTATTTCGAGAGAGCGGCCTCAATAGTTCGTCCACCAGTTTTAGTCACTATTTGACGATGTCCTCTACTTTTTCAAACACGTTTGGCACTTCAGATTGTCAGAACAAAATTGCCAAACATGTTTGAAAAAGTAAGTTATTATTAGCCGTGTATCAGAATATACGGCTAATAATAACCAAATAGTTCGCCTCGTTTTGTTAAATTCGAACGAAATAGGATAGTGCAGTGCACATCCCTACTAGCTAGTAACGAGAGCGGCATTACGCCTCACGGATTTCGTTAGCTAGTTTAAAACAGTTGGGTTCAAAGGCTTTTACATTGCACTAAGTGGATTGATTCCCCGCTCATCTTTTATGAGCACCCTACTGCCGCTACATATTTGTTTTAGTCCGCTTTTTTCAGCTCTTTGTTATACATCCTGGTAAGGCATGTACCCATGTGTAACCCATGCTCCGATTTTCTGTAGAGTACACGTATGTACTTAACAAAATAAAAACGAGGACGACTTCAAATAAACCCTTTTAAAATCTCTAAACAAGATTTAATTATTTCCTAAATAAATATCGGTCGCCTTACGTAATACGTATACCTTCGTGGTCGCCATAATTACGTTTGGGGCATCTACTACGATGTCTACGGACTTTTATTTATGTGTGTTTATGTGGCTGGATAGAGGAAAATTAAGAATGATAAAGGATGGTAGGCATAAGCATAATCAGCCTATAATGTTCCCACTGCCGGGACACAGGCCTCCTCTCGGTGAGAGGGAGTGGGCCGTAATCCACCACGCGGAATCAGTGTGGGTTGGTAGATGTCACATGTCTTCGAATATTTGGTTCTAGGACATGCGTTCACCGTTTTGTGAGCAGTGGTGATGAAATAATTTACACAAAGTAAAGCGCCTGCCTGGATTCCTACAACTCGTAAGTCGCAGCCATTATCACCGGGCCACCACTGCTCATGGTAGATATACGAGTACGTACTTAAAATCCTTTATCCTATTGTGTAGAAACTTCCTTATGTTCCATGGCAGGTCGTTGTGGCCGTCTATGAGCGGGGTGTCGTGCAGCAGGCGCTCGGCGAGGCGCAGCCGCTCGTGCAGCGGCGCGCCGGGTGGTGCTCGCAGCGCCAGCGGCCCGGCCACGCACGCCGTGCCCGCCACCAGCACTAGGATCGCCACGCAGCACCAGCGCCGGTGCCACACCGACAAACCTACACATTATTTATTACACAAACTACTCAAACAAAAACTCATCTGCCTAGCCTTTTCCCAACTATATTGGGGTCGGTTTCCAGTCAAGCCGGATTTAGCTGAATACCAGTATTTTACGCAGAGCGGCTGCCTACCAGACCTCCACAACCCACTTACTGGGTAACACGGTACTTCATGGCAAGACTGGCGTCAGATTTACTGGCTGCTGACTATCCGTAACGACTGCCAAAGATCTAAAAATGACAGCTGGGACCAACGAATTAACATGCTTTTCGAGGCACGGAGGAAACTCGGTATGTTAAGATGGTCACCCATCCACGGACCAACCTTGGCAAGCGTTACTTAACCTTGAAGATCTACCTGTGCGGCTGTTATTATCTAGCCACGAGCTCCTCCTACTACTCAAACAAATACTAAACACCCAAAATTCTATTTCACGACTCATTCAGATATTCAAATGTTTATTCAAATATTCTAGCATTTGTTTTGAAAAGGGAATCGTTTTGGAGCAAAACTTTCACTTATAGGGGCGAAAGGAATTATTATGATGAATGGTTACGGAAATTACATAGCACTGCGGTTCAGAAACGTTGTGTTTAAAGTTATTTTAGGTGTTGAGTATTAAGAAATTCTTACTCAATAGCATAAGTTGCAGTAACAATTTAGATACCCGTCTCTTAGGAAACAAATAAATTGGCTCTACAATAGTTTTTAACTGGTTTTTTTTTTGGAATTGTACCGACAAGATAATAAATAGTTAAAGAAATGTTTAAAAATCCGAAAAATCTTGTAGTTGTAATAATTGTAAATTCTATTATTCAAACCGAGACAGCAATAGTTTTTAACTGAATTTTTTTTTGGAATTGTACCGAAAAGACAAGATAATAAATAGTTAAAGAAATGTTTAAAAATCCGAAGAATCTTGTAGTTGTAATAATTGTAAATTCTATGAAAAATCGAGACATCACTAATTGCGTAGGACTTCACACGCAAGTAACACCGTAGTGAATTTGCGTCATCCAATAAACCGTTAGATATAAGAACGAGTATCTAAAGAAGAATAACTTCAGAAGCGTAAACCTGATTTTATTGATTTTTTCACAAATTGTATTATTTATGTAGGAATCATAATTTCTTCAAAAGGTATTCATTCTTGTAGATATTTGAAAGTAGTCAAACATTAAATGTTGTGAACATTGAATATTCAATAATATCAAATCGAAAAAACAAAAACAAAAGGCTTCGTAAAGTACCTATAAAAATCAATTTGGGTCGTAGCGATCGCTCGTTACTGTGCTTCCTATAATCTTCCTGTCAGAAGCAAACTTACTCGATCACGACCCGATGCCGGCCGGATGCAGCAGCTTAGCTACATGTTTAGGAACACTATTGGAGAGGCTTTGTAGAATAAAAATGTGTCACTGTAGCATTATTAGCTAAGATACCTTTTAGTGGCAAATCACAAGCGAATGAACCTATTTGGGCCGTTTTCATGTTGAACATCAGGGTATTCTTTGATAAGTTCAGCTGAAATTTATTTACAGTATTTACTGATGTTGTTTTACTTATCAGTATCAAAAAGCCAGTCATCAGTGTGCTAGTGGTAATTACGGATAATAAAATATAGACTAACGTGAAGAGTTTCCCGTGGTAGTGGAACTGTGGCTGGTGGTGGAGGTGGTCCCCGTGGACAGCCACTGGGGAGACTTGCATGCGTTGCAGGACGCCAGGCGGCCGGCCGCGCCCTGGCCGCGCTCCGTCACGTCGGGCGCCGGCGTGGCACGCTTCTTCCCCTGCACCAGGTTTCAGTTCAAACAACACGCTCAAACACGCACGCTACTCGTACTAATGCTCAATTTAATGTTGTTCAGTGATCGCCCGCGGGTACAAGCGGCAGGTAAACACCAGCTGCCGGCCGCTCAGCGCACGCCCCGCGCTCGACGCGCTCTGCATACATAGCTAGGTATTTGTCCTGTTGGCAAGGACTATTGTTTGGTCTGCCTATAATGCGGTTTAAAAATGGAAATCATAGCATGCGGAACTCATTAATTTAATAAAGCCAGACCCTTTTGCTCCATATTGCTCACTTATTTTTTTCCCGACGGTTTTTGGGTTACAACTACGCGGTAACACGAGGATTTTGTTTTTACAGCCTTTCCTTGCCTGTGCTTACAGATATTTGAGAGTGCTTTTGGTAAACTGGACACAAGCTTCAATTCAACCTCAAGTCCAATAAATATGCCAGTATCAATTCCATAATTGTTAATCTATTCTCCAAAGTTCACGCTGGGGACTGTGTATTTACTATTAACCAGTTTCTAAGTATCTGAACAGGTGGAGTAGTAAACAAAAATGGGCCCACATTTGCATCAAGAATGCAACTGCAAATAATCTCCTACCCTCCTAAGTCTTAATCGTTAGATAATGGTTCATTATCCTTTTTGAGTGCGCGGCTATTAGCGACTGCTCTAATTTCTGTAGTGCGAAGCGCTCGCCTTCCTAACCGCATAGGTACTCTAAATTGGTGCTCCTATAGAGCAACGTTTATAAAGAGCGTTAGAATAACACCTGACTTTATTAATGTAGAAAACCTTATACAAGAGATGAAAGCTCTTCTATAAAATATAGAAAAACATATTTTAGCTCCTAGTTCAATTTCGCAGTAAGGTCAAAGTTACTTGTAGGTGGCATTTGGGGTATCTTAGACCCAACAAAACGATGCTGAAGCTTGTGTCTCGACTCTGACGGATTTCGTAGTTAGTAGATGCTTATTTATAGATATCAAATCTAGTTTTAAATTATAAATGTTTAAGATCGCTAGAATTCCTTTGCAAGCCATTACTCATACGACTTGTTTCAATATATCTATCGATAAGTTAACTTGCTACCATTTATAAGGTATCCGAATTTAATTTCAATAATTGCATCAAAACTTACCGGGATTCAAATTCAAATATATTTTAGTCTACATATGATTTTATTATTTATTTGAAGAGAAGTAATGTATAAAAATGTCTTAATCTAAGCCCCAAAAGAAATGAATTAAAAAATTGTTGTGTATAGATTCTAGGTGAGCGAAAATAGCAAGACGAAAAGAAACATTGAAAGATCCGCCCTACTAACAGTTTACACATGGCTTGGATAGGTCTTCAGATAAAAATATTACACTTTACTTGATTTTCTGTTTATGAAGTTTATGTAGCTTGTAGGGAACGTGCACAGCGTTAACTATGCCATCTAGTGTCACATATTCGAACTTTTAAGGGTCAGAATACTTGACATTGACGCTTCTGTGCTGCTACCTGCGTTTCCTGCACACTCAGTTTAGGAGAACGTGCGTGAAGTAGACTGTGCCATCTAGCGTTGCCATTTCGAATTTTATTGGTGAAATATACTGCCACCTATAGTTTCTGCACGTTCCCTTATTGTAGAGGTACTCATAATGTAAGAATGGCTCTGAAATTACAACTGAAAAGATTTCAAATATACAAAGTGGATAAGACCTCTAGGATCTCTCAGATCATCACAAAAATATAGTTCTAAAGCTAAACTATGTACTTACATGTGTGTCGTAGAAAATTGAGGGTAGTCGGGTGTCCTGAGGCGCCTCGCACGTGCAGAGAGCGTGCGCGCCGCGCGCCGCGCCCAGCCCCATGTTGTCGCCTTCCAGAAAAGTTTGCGCGTCGTCATCAACTAAGTCGCTGCGCGTACTTCTCGACTCCATTGTGCTCTCGTCCCGCGTCCAACTCTCCGATAATCTATCTCTAAATCTTTCACTTGGAAAATCGTTGTATGACATTTGCCTTTTAATACTTTTACACCGACTACGATTGTCTAGAGTAGAAAATTTCGTTCTTTCTAAACCTGGTGAGTTTCTTGTAACGAGTATTTCGTTATTATCAAAACTCCTCATTTTAACCATTTTTTGTGAGCTTCGTCTATTTATATCTGAACTTACATTATAATCTCTCAATTTATCAAAACATTGGTCCACATTTCCAGAAAAATTAGCGTATGTAGAAGCGTTGCTTTTCATGTCTTCCTTTCCCTGATAGCCTGAAGAGGTAAAAATACAACTTTGGCTGTTAACTCTCCTTTGTGACTTGTCCGCCAGTGACAGTGACAACACCGATGCCTTCTTGAGCGAGCTCGTCGACCCTGATGTTATCTCGGCCAGTTGGACAGCGTTTTGATGTTTTTTTGATATTGCCTCGCCGCCCATCTTTTTTAAGTTAGATAGCTTCCTTTTTATCTTTTGCACGAGTGTATTTCTAGGATCGTAAGATATTAACTGTTTTGAAATGTAGTTTGACACTCCGATAGTTCTACTTTTGTTGTATTTCCTGTCAAGACTGCGATGAGATCCGATCGCAAGTTGGCTCCGGCCTGTGTCCCGTTTGATTCGTTCCAAGTCGTAGATGTTAAGGGTGTGGCCTCGTTGATCGACGTTTCGATGGCAGTTCACGAAATTATTTTGTTGCACATTACAGTTACAAACTAGATCAAAATCATGTTTTGATATGTGTTCGTCTAGGCATTGTCTCTGTGCGGCGAGAGCAAGACAGGCCTCGCAGTCGACTCCGAGCAGGAGCTCGAGGCTAGTGTTCCTGATGAAGCCGTCGCTGAACGTGCGCGAGCGGAAGTGAGCTGCATTCTGCGAGAGGCGCGTTTCCCAGTCGGCAGGCGGCGCAGTGGCGGTGGCGGCGTGCCCGCTGGCCTCGCTGTCCACCATGGTGGCGGCATCGCGGTTCACGGTAATGACGCGCGGCTGCCGGAATACTCTGCTGTCGCTGCGCACAGAGCTCCGAGACGGCGATGGCGATGGGCGCTTGAAGCTCTCGACTTGAATCATCTCTTACACTTTATTGTATGCGATGTGAAAGATGCAACTGTAACAAACTTAAAAGTAAATTCCTTCTGTTATTTTGAAATGTCTCTAAGGATCTATAGGTACCAACGCAGTTGGTAAAGATCTGGCAAATAGTGAACGCAACCGAGATCAAATGGTATTTTTTTGTTCACGCGAGCATGTATACAATCCTATCAAATGTGTTTAGTCACCTACTCACAAAATGTATCGAAAGCGCGGTCAGTTTCAGAGTAACTGGCCAACACTGCGCATGGAACGTGCTGCGAATTCATATTGAAATCAGATTCTCGAAATAAAAACGCATATCTTATCAGCGGGCCTGTTGGATTAATAATTCAATATACCATAAATACATGGTTTACATGTATGTAGATGTCTGGGCTCGTAAACAATCCCCACATAACTCTTGTAACTTTACTTGGGTTGCTCTCAGTTCGGGGGAGAATAATAAACGCGTGTAGTCGCAGCTTAATGAGTGATGACACAAAGAGTGTTGTGTTACCCAGATTATAGCTCAACTTTAGACAACAATGACAATAAGGCTAGCTTGGTATTGTATTTTTGCTAGAAGAAAATATAAAAAAATACGTTGTTACATTAGCTAAATACAGTTTATATGTAAAATGAGAGAAGGCACATAGACAAGGGCCATTAACGGCATTGGATATCATAACGATCTGTGAATTCCAAAGCCGGGTTTAATTGTTTATTCTGTTACACACCAAACATTTGAGGGCACGGATAATCTCCAATCCAATTTAAATGATTGGCTTAGTATGATACGCAATAAATACCCGAATATTCATTTTATGAAATGTGGGATGACAGCTATGAAGGATATTTCGCAATTTCATACTAATATTAAGTCTATAGAGAATGCTACAGAGCCTATATTGTTGCTCCATGCTGGAATGTGTCTCAAAGTTAAGAACTTTGGGGTGAAAAACCCTTCTAATGATAATGCGCGCCCTAAACTTGGGGATTTGATTACAAGTTGAATAACATGCGATCGTAAAGTCAAGCCTATCAATTAACCGCTGTAATTGCAGGCATATGAGACATTTCAGTTTTGTTTCAGGAAAGGTATTTGCGATCATAAGATGCTTCTGGTGTCGCAGGAGTCCATAAGTGGCGATGAACACTAAGAGATCAACGTTTAGCTTGTTAGCCATCCACTAACATTAAAACAAGAGCATTCTTATAAAACGTTCGAAAACAACTACCTACGAAGTAAGTGAGTAATGTCCTCTCCCGTGATTTTTAAAGTTTACATATTTTTCGCTCCACGCCCGCCGTGGTTTGCATAAATATAGCCACATTGCCTGCACAACAAATGTAGGCAGCTGCCTCCAACTGAACTCCGTGTGAATTTATTTCTGTTTTAAATGACCCGAACTCTGACTGCCGACCCTTGATTTCGTGTTTTTTAACGTTTACTCTACCGTGTAAGTTTTACCAGTTAGCTTAATTATGCCTACGGGTTCTTTTTCAGCGTTGAAAAGGCTACTGTTTTTATTTCATTATAGTTAATCATTGTCTTTACTCTGTACCTACACATCTCTTTGAATTAATTCCATGAAGATAATTAAAAAAATGATATGTATAGATATACACGTTTTGGAAATAAACAAAACTTTAATTCTACTTTTTCAATAAAGACAGCAAAAGTTGGTATTGCAGAATCTATTCTTCTTTAAAAGCGAATGTGAAACTGTAAACATTTTGAATCTCAAAAGAAGCATTTTCAAGTTGAAATCTCTGAAATTATATTTCTGAAAGAAACGTGTATGGTTTCGAAACTGCTTCATATCCGTAGTGATCTGTACCGCAGTGTATTCGTACATTGCTGCACAGGATAAAAAAATAAAACTTGTTGCGAGTGGAAATCGGGATACGTAACAGTACGTAAACAGACATTTTCCATTTTGTGGTGTGTTCGAAACCTCGCATCGAACGAGTACATTCACGGATACAGTTACTTGTGTAACTTTTTCTTTGGAGTATGTTAGTTGACCACTTGTGCGGCTCCGATCGCGCTGTACAAGCATTCCCGTTGAATCCGTTACAAACAAGATTCACTACACAAATAACTTAACTGCCATTAAAATCACTGTCTGCATTAAAATTGTTTCAGTGGAAAACTTTCAAAGATATGCTTCGAGATCTAATTAGTTTTCTTTACAATTTTAGTCACAAAAGAGTGCCTGGAGGCCTGAAGAGTGCCTCGACGTCTTTTTCGATAGTATCGGCACGAAGTTTAGTGTAATTATAGAATGAAAGAGCTTTTCTTTCGTCTATTTTGCGTGAGTTGGGCCCGATTGCTTAATTTAATTTCTTTTTCGTGTAAGGTGAATTGGGTACCTAAGGTAAAGGGA
This sequence comes from Lacanobia oleracea, assembly GCA_950371165.1. Classification (NCBI taxonomy): domain Eukaryota; kingdom Metazoa; phylum Arthropoda; class Insecta; order Lepidoptera; family Noctuidae; genus Lacanobia; species Lacanobia oleracea. The sequence continues at coordinate 13,408,292 of OX493393.1, read as the reverse complement.
CTAGAAAATGCGATTGCAGGGAAAATTCGCCATTATTAGGGGAAACACGCCGCATTCGCAAATAATGTCCCACTTGATGACGCCGTACTTAGGTAGTCTTCGGTCAACTGGATTTTGATACAGTTGTGAATTGTCTAAGAAAGTTTCAAACAAGTAGAGAATACTTAATGACTGCCAATATCAGTATTTTACTATAAGCAGGTATGTAGCTACTTTGGAGCCTGACCAAGTGCCGCACATATTTAAAAATCCGCAGCGGCTTCGTATTCAGGATGGTGCCGGCGTGTGATCATAAAGTGGGTGTGTCGGGTCAGTTATTGTTTCCGTCTCCCTATAGAACATGCCGTACGCTCCGAAAACAAAAGTGGAACTAGTCTGGCGAGCGAATACAGCGTGTAAACACGACGGCAGCCAGGACGTATTGGAGGCAAAACAGGATGCAATAGACCAGCGTAAACATATCGAGCCGCCATTAGAGAAGAATTACATTACATCAACATATTAGGTATCGCCAAGTGACTGCTACAGATTGGATAGGGTTTATAAACCTTTACTCCTAAATAAACTTAGCAATTCAACAAGTTAGTCGATGTAAGTAGAAACAATTTCAAAAGTCAAGCAAAATATTGTATCACAAAATATCTGAGCAAATTCATGTTATTCCGTGTCCTAAATTTCAATAGTTGTGTACCACTTCTCGGATACGATAACGGTGACATTCGCGAAGCCAGCGATCCGCCGCCGCCGAGGTGAATGGAAGATCCGTACGAGTCGTGAGTCGCGAGTCTTACGAGACGAGACGCAACCTCCACGAGCGACGGGAATAAGCCATTTCTGTTTTATGTTTGTTTGGCTCAGCCACGACAATACAGCTTTTGTGTCGAGTGTACATTTCAGCATTCATTATCAACAGATTACTTATGTGCATACTTGCATGCTGAACCAGAAATGCACCAAATATTTTAATATTTAAAAGCTTGCATATATGCATTTGAATACAACGTTGTTGAGAATAAATAAGCTTTTGTAAACAGCGTGTTCTGACATCAAAGAAAAGGAAGTCAAGATTATTGTTCAGTGGTGGTGGTGGTGGTGGTGTCCACATGTTTTTTTTATAATTATTAATCCAATAATATTATTACAAAATAGCAGACTTAGCTATATTTGGTGCACATATTTATTACATACACGCACAAAGTTTGCTTTGATTCGATTCTGCTAAAAAAAATAGGTTAACATTTCAAATGAAGTAACTATTTGAAACTGAGTCAAAATCTTACAAATGCCAACTGCACAAAACCGGCACGAGAAGATATTTCAAAGCTGCTTCACCGCCATTGTGAAGTTGACATTAACACAAGTATAACGGCCATCATATTACATGGCTGAATATATGTATATCATCCATCTTAATTACAAAAGCATATTCCGCAAGACAAAAACTACGCAATGTATCCACATGTGCTACAAATATCGACATCTTAAGATAGGGCTTCATTGTTTGACCATCCCTGAACACCGTTCCATTAACAGAATAATGGAAATATCTACGGGAGGGAAAATAAAATGTGGAGAAAGATTTCTCTGCAGGTAACTAAGCGGTCATTTGTAAGCGGTCGAGAAAAATGCTCACTCGTCCAGAAAAAATAATCGAGTGAACGACGACAGGAGATATAACTACGTATTGCGGCTTGTTCGAGTGACGGCGGCGGCGGCGGCGGCGGCGGTGGCGCTCTCAATTACATCAAACTCAAACAATCGAAGGGCATTTTAAATGTCTAGCCACTTTGATGAATTAAATAATTATTGGGACAATACGCTGATTGGCAGCTTACGCCAGCCTACTGATTGGTAATCATTCTCCGCTCTTGTTTCCAATCTACTGTTTGCTCTGATAATAGAAAACGGAGATGAGAGTCGAGCATGAATCTCGAAATTCAGCAATTACAGAATTTTTAACATTTTCTTTAATATTATGGAATTTCTTTGTGTTATTGCGTTTTAATAACTTTACACTCTGCAGATCGATACACAGCACGCACTCGGCACAGTTTTGCACATGGGTACATAAGGGATATTTGCGGTAAGTTAACAAATCTGTAATCTCGTTGGCGGGGAATTGGGGACGTACCATTAAATTAATATCAGTGCTTAATTACGTCATTTCAGCTGCCGTTTCATAAAAAACCCGCATAAATGGAAATGAGAGCGTTTTCCATCTAAGTTGGTACTTATTGGTGATATTTTTAATGCAATCCTCGCCTCGTAATTGGCTCAAAAACGAAAATATGACACAAAGTACCTAATTGAATTCCAGTTGGTGAAGTGACTAATAGACTGGCGGCATTGCCACGTTGTGTGGCAATGCTTATCCTCTGTTCGAGGAAAAAGTCAGCCCTTGGGTCACGCGAAGTGTCCACTAGCAATGCGGACGAACTTTTTGACGCCTTATTTTATTTAAGTTTTTTTTTTTTATTTTACCTGTATGTAGTTTGTTTTAATAAGTGACTTTAAACGGTATCATGGAAAATTCTATACTGTTTCTATTAATTAAAAAAAAAACGTGTCCGCGGAAAACATAAAATATTATAAGTGTAAAATTATAAATTACGTACATATGTTTAAAAAACCTATAAGACAAAAGAGATGTAAGTGAGAAGCTCTGCTAAAAGTAGGTGCAGTGGGTTAAACTTCAGGGAAAAAGTTTTTATTTGTGATGCGCCCCTATAATTTCACCAAAAAAGATATGAGAAACATTTTGAAAGATTTAAATAATAAAACTACATAAATGAGTTAAAAGTTTTCCTTAGTTTAATAATTAAGTTTTAAGATATTAGTAGGTACCTATCATTGTAATTTATTTAAACAAGATCAACAAATTCAGACACCGAGTCAAATTTTTTTTTTTCATTTTTACGCACTTTCTCAGTCTTCAATACCTAAACGTTTCAATTATTGTATAGGAAAGTAAGTGGGTGAGATTCTTATCAAAGGGTGACTTTGAAACAATTAGTTCAGAGCTTCTTCACAAATTAATTCATAAGTACTTCTTTTTATAGTTTAGTTGTGGAATTAAGTTTTACCCAAATAAGTACATATTGTCAAATCCAAAAATGCCTATAAAATATTTTTCATTGTTACAAAACTTATTTCTAACTTTTTGCATGAAAAAATGTTTATGTACATTGGAGCATACATGTGAAAAATATTCGTTAAGCAAACTTTTATTGTTAATTTAATACTTACACGTAAATGAAACATCAACGAACAAATCACGTGAAAGTTTCACAAATATCAATTGTTCCACAGGTGCTCTCCATGATAATTGAAAGTGACATTAGTCTTGTCATTTGAACACAATGGTGCCCGCATTAACAACGGCATGCTTTTAATAGCGTCGCGTAGCCGAGCTCGGCGCTACGGGTGGAAGGTTACATTAGGCGCGCGCTACGACTGCTACGAGCAGCGAGCTACGGACGTGCTACGCGTGGTCGTAAGGCTACGCCGGGAGCGCAAGTGACGCCGGGCACGAGCGGCCGCGGGAGGCGCGAGGCTCGGACTGGCTCCGCTCGCTGCTGGCTGCGAATAATCCATACCCGAGAGGCGAGGAGGCTGTATTTACCGGACCGAAGGGCGGTCGGGCGAGCGAGCTGCTCCCGCCGCCGCGCCGCGCCGCAGCCGCGTGCACGCCGCGCTCCTTCATGTTGACACAATTTCAAATAATGTCACATAATTTAGGGTCCGTACACTGATTGCGCTTCGCACGGTTACGTAAAGAATCTATCGATGGATCTGTCAATCGTTTAACGCCCCCAATTTTTAATGCTGACTCTCTTAATTGAGTTTCTAAACTAATGTAACTTTGAACAAACTCAAACAGTCGGTTAAAAAAGTCACGAATTAAATCGAAATCACTACGTTCTTCAATTGACTACCTTTCTTATATGATTTTCAACAAACGAAAATACTTCAGCTGTAAAAATAGTACCTACTTAATTATTGATTTTAAAGTTAGGGGCACTGAGCAAAAAGATAAGTGTTGAACTATTAAAATGATGGTAGAGAGGTAGAGAAAGGGGGGAGAGGTAGAAGATACCTGACTGCGTGCTTATCTAACTTACAAAGAGTTGAGAAAAGTTGAATTTGCAAGTTTAAAAGGCATGTTTTACCACCTGAGATAAGCGACAACTGGGGATAAATTCTAAAGTACGACTTGTAACTAGTATAAGATTGTTTCAACCTTATTTGAATATATCCAGTAATCGTAACATTAGAGTGATTCGATTTAATAACTTCAAAGAATATTTTTGCATAATTTACTTTACTAATAACGAAACAGTAAAAATATGAGTACCTATATATTATGAAAGATATTACAGCTCCGCTTACATAATTTAATTTGCGAAGCTTCGTACTGTTTGTGCATGTTCGTCTTTGTTTACACGGTACGATATAAGTAAAACGTATCGAACACCATGATCACCGTCAGGTATACATTTCATTATATGAATATCTGAGCGCGGAGGCAACATAAATCACACGTACGGTTAAGGTAAATCATGAAGATGCGATCGGTAATATCGTTTTTATTGCCTCCTCTTGTAATTTAGCAAATTCATCATTAGCACCTATAATATCGGACTTATGAGGGTAGTCGGGTCTTTTGTCGTAGAAAATGAGGGTAATCGTTACCTACACGACTAGGGAGTTTGAAGTTAGTGTAATTAAGTAGTCTGTTGTCATTTTTTACTGCAGCTCGGGGTTGAATTTTTGCCCGGAGTGGGGATAAGCTCCCACGTTTTTACTGTAAGTATGAAAACTAACACAATGATACCGGTGTGTCCACCTAATGCCCCAAATCGTACCAAAGTTATTACAGTTATAATTTTGAAAAATCCTTTTTCATGGCTAACCAATTACAGGAAAAATGCTTTTTTGTATAAATCAACGTGTAATTTTAACTGATTCTTCTTTTCCAATTTCACTCTAATTCGAAAAGGGTGGAGCACAAACAAAGTCCAGCGACGCGAGTTTCTTGTTCTTTGTTGTTCCTATAACAATAAATAAGGTTGACGTGACCGGTTTATTAGTAGCTGCATTAGCTGAGGTACGACTGTACGAGTAGGTAAGCTCTACCAACAAATGAGATTTCGGGTATCGGACGCGCGCCTGCAGATACAACTTCTTAAATGGGACATCTGGGAAAATATGCCAACAAAATAGCGTAAAATATAAATTTGTCGGCCAGTTACTTCGCTCCGATCGCGGCTATCAGTGCCGAGTCCTGTTTGTTTATTGACCATATCCTTTGTGTCCAAATGGCTTTTGAGAATGATTTAATGCCCGCGCACTCCCGGCCTGCTCCGTTTCGTACAATTTTTATTCATAACCGCAAACAATAACCTTTAGCTAAATCTAAAATGTTCATTTTTATGTTAGGGATTGAAATGTTTTCGTACAACGAGTCGAATCGAACCCAAATATTTTATATTCTGATTTCTGATCAATCCAAAACTTTGGGATAAAGAGTAACGCTGGCTCGTAAAACGTTAAGTTTTATTGCAGACGGGAAAATTTTCTGAGAAATGTATAAGATTTCTAGCAATTCTTGTAGGAAACGGCGGAAAGGTAAGGTAGAGAGTAAAGTGTATGACACGAAGGGCAGCGCCTCCCGAGAGTACGGTGGGATGTGCGGGCGGGCGGCTGGCGGGTCGCGCTCTGACAACCGCTTATGAATGCTTCACACCCTTTTCAATACAGCCACCAAAAGATTTTACACGTTGATGCTTCTTCAGTAACCTCACGCTATTGTTATTCTAATAGAATTTTTGGAGATATTTCTGTGCCATTGTTAATATTTATTTACTTACACGTGCGTATACTTGAACATGAATCGTTACATATGACATGACACTACATATATACTTATCTCTTTTAAAAGTAAGCTGTTTCAACGTATTAAAAGAATTTATTTAGGTGGTAAATTCTTTGAAGTTTAGCAGCACTTGCCGAGATCGGTCCGTGGATGGGTGGGGACCATCAACTTAATACATTAGCACAAGAATTTTATATATTAGAATATTCGATTTTTTTATATAATTATTGAATTTTATATAATAGAGTTTTATACAGGGTTATTTGTAATTCGACGTATATCCGTCAGGTGCTAGGTAGTGCTAGTGCAGGATATTTTCGGATATTACGGAACCCTAATAATGACCACCACACTAAACCACATAAAACTGAAGCTTTCTCATTTTAAGTACGAATTAAACTAAATAAAAAATAGAAGATCCAAAATTGCTAGTGCTTATTCATTTTAATACTTATTTTGAAATTCAGATTTTATCGCTAAATAGTAAAAGATAACAAACAGAAACAAGAATTAACAATAGTGACCGATAACGAATTAACACCCGCCACATCATGAATAAATTCGCCAGTAAAATCGGATGTTTTAGTGAGGAACATTCACTAAAAACACAGATGATTTTTTCTCCCCGCACCGATTCAAACACATGCCATAACACGGATCGCGTATCTTTAAATATTTTTTATACTTTTTTGGAAAGCTAACAAAGTAGACAAGTTATTTTAGTTATTTGTACAATTAAGTTAATAATATTTTTTTGAACGACACAACATTTTTTGAAGAGTGTAATGAAAATATTGGTAAGATATTATTCTTAAATCACTCATTATTTTAATATAGTTGTTGAATTAAATTCTTTTATCTATGTTCATAGCTTAATCAAAGTGCCAGCTACAATATCATATTCTAATGGTACTCATTTCATACGCAGTTTTCTTTTTATTTGGAGTTGAATGTGAAATTTTGGGTAAATATCGAAAAAATGTAAAGATTTAAATATCTCGAAAACGATTGAATTTCGGCCATACATATGGGGGTTTAATTCGTAGCTCGTGGCTAAATAATAACAGTCGCACGGGTCGATCTTTAAGGTTAAGCAACGCTTGCCAAGGTTGGTCTGTGGATGGGTGACCATCTTGACATAACGAGTTTCCTCCGTGCCTCGGGAAGCACGTTAAGCCGTTGGTCCCGGCTGTCATTTGTAGATCTTTGTCAGTCGAAACGGGTTGTCAGAAACCAGTAAATCTGACTCCAGTCTTGCCAAGAAGTACCGTGTTACCCAGTTAATGGGTTGTGGAGGTCTGGTAGGCAGCCGCTCCACGTAAAACACTGGTATTCAGCTGAATCTTGACTTGAAGGTTTGACTGGAAGCCGACCCTAATATAGTTGGGAAAAGGCTAGGCAGACGATGATGATGATATGGGGGGTTTAATTTGTTCCATTTTGGCCCCTCTATCAGCACCTGAGGAATATACGTCGAATTACAAGTAACCCTGTATATAAAATTTTTCCGATCCTGACTGATTGAGTGACTGACAGACAACGCACAGCCGAAACTACTAGTTGTAGAAAGTTGAAATTTGGAATGTAGGTTCTTTGGGGGATGTGGGGGACTTTTACGAGAGGATTTCTCGAAATTCCTACGGGAACGGAAAATAATGGGATATGCGCGTGCAAAGTCGCGGGCAAAACCTATTATTGTATTAGTAATTATCTCTGAAAGCATTTTAAGCCGTTTATTCCAACTGAAATTTGAAGATCTATGTCAGTCTTTACGCATAGTGAGAGGCCAGAGAATCTTACACCAGTTTTGCCAAGTAACTGGCCTAGCTGGGTTCTGGAGGTCAGACAGGCAGTCAAATCAATCTGCGAAGCTTTTTCCCAACTAAGTACAATGGAGTCGGCTTGGCAGTCGCACCATGTAGAATGCTGGTACTCAACTGTATCTGGGGGCTACCGTGCCCCCGCCAAGACGAGCAAAGCGAAGCTCAAGAGCTCTACCTATATTTTATCGAACAGCTTCGTTGTTTTTTTGAAACCTCATAACTTGGTCCAGAAGCCGACGCCCATTTAGTTGGGAAAAGGCTAGGCAAATTAATTGAGTTTTCAATATGATTCAATCAATCAGTATTCATTACTCGACTCCGGCGTGTAAATGTGAAGACGTGACATAATTCAGTACGTAGGATATAATCATATATCAGATGAATATTACATAACGAATTAGACAAATTCACTATACAATACCGCCTAGCGAGTCCCAGATAATGAGTCCGCATACATTCTAAGACAACTTCGTTCGCTGTTCCTCATTATTAAACATAAAATACATATTGAATACCGTGTGAACAAACATCGTAGCTTGTTATCCGCAGTTACTAACACAGTAACTCTATTAGGAAGCAGTGTTTATGGAGTATAGTTAACCTTAATCCACCGTAAGCCTACCTAACAGTATATTATTAACCAGTGGAATATTGTAGGCAGTGTGAACACGAACATGTCTCAGCCGGCGGATGCTTACAACCATGTTGTTTTAAAGAATTTTAGTGGTAAATGAAACTTAATATCGCGGGTTAATTTAGCGAACTCCTGCAGGGTTTCAGATTAAAAATTTACACCGTAGACTTTAAACAAAGATGTGCAACTTCTGGAATCGTAACTTCACAAACTTTATTTTGTAAAGGAATTTGGTAACAGTGTGAATTCAGAATGAAATGAAAGATTTTGGGTTTTTCTCGGGTAAATGTTAATATTCTAAGGATAGGACAGGACGGGCGTGAAGCACAACACCACGCGAAACGCCACCGCCGCACGCCGCCCTACACGCGCCAGTTATTTTTATTACTAATTAGGTGTAAGTAAATCAGATTGATTTACTCTATCTCCCATATCACATCACATCGAATCGCTTTGGTAAATATAATATTTTGTAGCTAAATATAAAATGAAAATAATATAATATAATATTCGTATAACGTAGGAACTACTATTTAACCATAAGTATCAAATATGTAGTACAAACGGCTGGGAATAAAAAGGCTGTCAGAGAAAACTGACAGACAGACACCGCTGTGATTCCATTAGTGATTCATTTCACAAATGGTATGGAACGCTAAAATACGCACTTTCACATATGAAAGACAGCTAGACGGTATTGATGTAGTTAAGTTTCCGTGCGGCAGTGTTTGAGGTCAATAGTGAGAAGTACGGAGAATGGGATTGCTCAACACACATGGGTCTCACCTATCGCTCTTAAATACGCCGGCGTCGCGCAGACACTCGACGTAAAAGTAAATGTTTGTGTTGTACCGAATCGATGTCCCATTCCGAACTTTGTCATCGTATGTACTTACAATAACATTACAAAGTTAAGGGTCGCGGAAGTTCTGTGACAAACTGCGGGAAATACAGTTATCTTGATAGTTGTAGAAACAAAACGACGATACGAGAGATGGCTTTTGGCTTTTTTTACCTGCTAGGTATAAGTAGATTTCAGAATCGACTTACGTCAATAGTTAAAGGCGACATTGGGACACCAGAAACTTGATGATTTAATAATAATAAACAGACGCGACTGGCGCGGCCGATTTTTCCGCTGTGATGACACATGTCTGCTAATTACCAACGAGGCATTATCATCACCCAATCATCCTGAACGGCTATCACGACTACAACTTGGTTCCAACATCCTGAACATGACACTTTCTTGGGAAGCCCCGTTTGCTCATTATATTGCCTCAGTACCTATATTGAAATTAGTTAGGTCAGATAACGTTTAAGCTTCTTAGCTATTCATAAAACCATGCTTACTGCTTAAATATTTACCAGTAATCGCGCCGCTAAAAAAGTGTGGAACGTTACGACTCCTTTGTGAATTTGAAAAACTGAAATCCACTTTGACTGACAGAATCGTATGTGAAACGAAGTCATTTATATTATTCAACAAAGGCTTTTCGGGTTTCATGACAGTATAGACTATATTGCAGTGTTGTAGCTGAAACACTGCTGTAAACAATTCTCTGAACTCGTGTTGTAATCATGCAGCTATCGCCGTCGGCTACACCATTCTCGCTGAAATCCTACGAACCTCAGAGAACTGCTAAGGCAAGTATAGACCATAGATCATGAACACAAATTAATTTTCCAGGAAAATTAGTGTCCGGGGTGCTGAATCCGTTCGAAAGAGGCACCATACCCTGGAACGCAAAGGGCAGTAGGAGGAACACGGATGGGTTTTAGTCAGTAAGAGTCTGACACTCCCTTCCGCTCCGCCCAGAGCGGAAGGAGTCATTTGATGATTTCCCATCCTTAAAAAAAAAAAAGAAAAAAAAAAATTAGTGTTTGTTTTGTTCTCAAAATTAGTTCTTCGATCTTTATTGCACGCTAGCTTTTGGGTTTGCCTTATTTTAGTTTTCTATTTGACTTTAAATAATAATCCAACAGTATATTTTATCTAACTCTCTCTAGAGCCGTAACGAAGTTTCAAACTTCAACCTGCATACTTATGAAACGTGTCTCGATGTAAAATTTTACTTGAAATACATACATAACATTTCAAGTCAAGTAGGTAGGTTTCCAAGTTAAATGTTAAGTATTATGTAATGTTGATGTGGAGTGAAACCAGGTCTGTTCCTTCTGTTCGTAGACGCCAACGCAACGCAAACATTAATCACGGTACTTCCAGAGATAATATACCAACACAACATGTAGGTATTCTTTGACTCGCTAAGTAAACGCACGCCGCGAGCTCCGGTACAAGACGTCGACTATGTGATCAGTTGAATTAAAATTTTAAAAGCATCGTCGAATACCCAGACTGGCGTCTTATAACATGCTAAAAGCTCAGCTTATTTACTTTCACTGTAAGGTACATTACACTGTAATAGCTTTAATTGTTTTTTTTTGCAACTACAGTATAAAGCTCGAACGATTGTTTTTATTATAGTCTAGAAACATTGTAAGTTAAACATTTTGTTTCGAGGGGCGACAGAACATTCATTTAACAGAGAACTTTTTATGGTTCCGTCAGAAAGAAAACAACCTTTAATAATAGGAATTCCTTCGGATACTGTAAATAGGAAGACGTGCAAGGGGAACACTGTTATCTGGATTCATAATATTTTCTCGGACTCGGACTTTACTTTCGGCTTTAGCGGAAAACCTGTTTTTATGTTGGTATTATTGGGTATAAAAGGACTGTCTGGAATGTGAATCCACATACAATATAATATGTAGTTGAAGATTTTCGGGCTACAACTGGTAACATATTTTTGCACAGGACAATATGTTGTTTCTGTTATATTATACTACTTACACTGGGTTTCATTACAAGTACAATAAATATTGTACATTATTAAGGAAAACACAAAATCTTTTTGCGATCCCTCAATAACGATATCAAACTTGGTAAGCAAGAATATACAATTGCCAAAGATATATTAATAACAACTTCTTTAGTAATGTTGTCTACCATGCAATACCGTAGCCAAAATGATGTACATTTATTGTAGTTTGTATCGAATAATAAGCAATGTTATCTTATAGAGGCCGACAGAATATAATATGTACGATATAATACCAAGGTTTTTATGAGCGTCAGTGCCAAGATCTTCCCCTACACATCAGAACGCGGTAGCTCGTGTTATAATAACTGTAGTCTGCTAATATCCTCTCGGAACCCCCTCTTTATGTCTCAGAGCTGTCAGCCCGAACTGACCTCCAATATCCTATCTGCTATTCAACTAGCGTTGCTAAGACGCCGACGTAGAAATGGGGGTATTCGATGTTTCATTCGAAGTTTTATTTGATTAAGTATTACTGAAATTAATTACTTGATTGTTAACACAAGGTAGTTGCTGTTTTTAATTAATTTAAATGGCTGGAAACTATTGCTTGCTTAATTTGTCTGTACTGGCAACTTTTGTATTAATTATAAGTACGAGTAGGTATTCAATTCTATATATATAAAACCAATTAGAGCGTTAGTTTCGCAAAAACTCGAAAATTAATCGACAGACTTATTTTTTTTTGTTCGCATCAGAGTGGTTAAGGGCAAAAAAACACAATCCAATTTTTAGGCAGTCCCAGTTCATGAAGTCATCTAGTATTAGGATATATACGTAATATTTATATGTACGTATAAATATTTCGAATAGTAAAACTATTCATTATAGGTAATTGAAAAAAAAAAACAAATAATGCGAAACGATATTTTATTCTAATAAGAAAAGCTTACAAATTGAATTATCGACAAACTTGATTGTTATTTCTAAACAAACGGTCATCCCTAGCTGACATACGAACACATGTTAGGTGTGATCTATGATTTAATGGATTTGAAGATATATATCACATATGACAGACCAGCAGCAAGCAGAGTATGAATAATATTATACGATTGCGATTGTAGTTCTCCACGTTAAAGCCCTGTTGAGCTGACCTCACTTATACTAAGTGTAAAAAAGAATCAATAAAACCTCTATAGGTACTGAAAAATAACCTTATTTGTTGACGTCTAGTATGCTTGGGAGGAAAATAAATTTGCTCTGCTGGATATGGGGAGCCCGGGGCACTCGCCAACGACGTCTTATTGAATGCAGATCGTCGACTTGATACCCACCTATAAATTTGCATTGTTCGGGTTTGTGCTTGGTCCTTATATTATAAACAGTAGTAATTCAATTTATTTATAAAATCTTTTACAGTAAAATGTGTATGCATAGCCACAAAATAAAATATATGGTATTAAAAATGTTATGTAAAGATAATTAGTGCCTAACTTAAAACTAGTGTATGGCTAAAATTAATAACAGGTACAAGATATTTAATTAGGAACTTAAAATATATGTGACCTGCCCGATTTAGGTTTATTTAAAACTGTGTTTCAGGTCATCAAAAAGGTGATTTCTTATTTGATAAGATATATTCAAAGGCTTCTTTGTTTTCTGAATTACATTATTTAGGTACAGTGAATTATTTGGAGGAGTTCGTGGCTAAATAATAACAGCCGCACGGGTCGATCTTCAAGGTTAAGCAAAGCTTGCCAAGGTTAGTCTGTGGATGGGTGACCATCTTAACATAACGAGTTTCCTCCATGCCTCGGAAAGCACGTTAAGCTGTTGGACCCGGCTGTCATTTGTACATCTTTGGCAGTCGTTACGGATTGTCAGAAGCCAGGAAATCTGACTCCAGTCTTGCCAAGAAGTACCGGGTTACCCAGTTAATGGGTTGTGGAGGTCTGGTAGGCAGCCGTTCCACGTAAAATACTGGTATTCAGCTGAATCCGGTTTGACTGGAAGCTGATCCCGATATAGTTGGGAAAAGGCTAGGCAGATGAGTGAATTATTTGCGTGGATGTAAAAGGTAAAACCAAGGCAGGTAATGTCTGTTTTTTAATCTCGGAGACTAAATTGACAACTTTAAATGTCAAAACTGACTTAAATGCTATATGTCATTAGCAAGGTTGGAGTCGGAACGTCAATTGTCACAATTCCTAGACTTAATCAAAGGACTATACAGATTGTATAGGTAACGGGAATTCATAGGATACCTATATTCTTTTTTTTATTTGCTCGTGGTCCGCCGATATTCATTCACGTCAAACAATTTTTGGAAACCTCATCCTTTATTAAGTTTCACCGAGATTCTTTTCCGGTATCAGAATAGGTTGATTTTGTATAGTGTGTGTAAATAACAACATATTTTATTTATGGTAACTGTAAGGTATTGCATGCTGGCAATTGATTTATCGGTAGATCGGGACTATGAGATGTCCCGCTTCCCACATTTTTCACTAAACATATCATACAAATATTATGGGCGTACCATTCGGAAATAGGGATATATTACTAACACTCGCCAATATTTTTGTAGCTTACATAAAATGTACGTTAGCGCCACGGGTAGCCCGGGTAATCGGGTAGGCTTACCTCTGTTTTATTCAGATTTGTTTTTTTAACCCTCAATCGCTTGTGATCTGTTTGGCTGCCCCTGGTATAAAATATGTGGAAATGTAGACGTTTCCAGTTAACAGGTTGTTTGACGAAAACGATAGATCACGTGCTTTGATTTGATTTGCTGTGTCGCTGTGCGGATGAACTCAGGAAAGCTCTTGAAATAACACAGAGCTAAGTACCTAGGTATAAGTAACTACACATGACATTGTAATTATGTTGAGATTTACTTTAAACTGACGTTAATGGAGACGTGAACCAATATTATTTATTTTGCTGACCATTCTGCTGTGCTAAGGCTCAGATTTTGGGAGAAGTTTTATTTTGACCTAATACCTACGTTAGATCAGCAGTTTCCAAAGTTTGCTGGTCTGCAACTGCGATCCTAAAAACTTTCAAGTCCTGTAAATCATTGACTATCACTCAAACTCGGTTACAATCGAAAACTATAGTTTATTTATTGCAAGGGGTGCTAATTTAATGAGATATTTTTAGTGGTGTTCAATGTTTAGTCAGTCGATATAGAGTCATGTAGGGCAAGTGTGCGCACTTAAGGTTTGAAGAGTAATATGATAAAAACTGTGAAACTGAATGAAACAAAACCAGGTTTATTTGCTACAATATTTAATAATCAACAACTTGAACACAAAAAATAATAATTATCGATGGCACAAATTCTTTAGAAATCAATAAAATCAAAGCAGTCCAAATGCGTACAGTTAACCAATTATAGGGTAACTCTGCGCAGTAGTGCGTGCGTAAGTGTACGCAACATATAACATAGAAAAATTTGAGTCCCACTCATATAATAAACTAGAAAATCAATATTTTTAACTTAATCACAAATCAGTGAGATTTATGAATCAGCATTAACTCATAAATTAACTTTTGGAGGCTTACTATAGTCATACCATAAAAAAAGATCGTCATTTGGTTTCACATACTCAAAGATTTCATCTTCTTGTGCCTTTGAAAATGTGTTGGAAATCTGCCCATACTTGTCGTAGTCAATCCAACCTTCAACCGTTTTCGTAGTGTTCTCCTTCAATTCAACTTGAGATGCAGTTTTCCATTTACTAGCACCCATTGAAATTAATTGTTTGGCCGATTCTAGCTGTTCCTCTGTAACAACACTTTATCTGGCACCTTTCTCGTATAATTTTGAGGCATTTTTATGTGTAATTATACTCTGAAACAACGAATTGCACCATAAATACAAAGCCAAAGCGATGAGGGGTAAGTGTGCACACTTACTCGACATGCGTTTGCGCACACTTGCCCCGAACCACCAACATGAAATTCAATCAAAACTGAGCAATATTACGTATTCATCACTACCAAAACATTAACTAAGTCTTGTATTAGCCATTATGTATTGTTTGATGGTGTAAAGAATAATTTTAAAACATGGATATGTTAAAAAATAATGAATTCCTAATTTGAAGCAAAAATCGTAATAATTCAAGAAAAAACCAATACTCACCTGCGAAAACAAAATAGCGCGCCGGCGGACAGCGACACGTATGCACTAAATAGGACGTTGCGTGCGGCACTGAGGAGGTTGTCAGTTCGTACATACAAACCATTTTCGAGATACTTCGAGTGCGCACACTTACTCGCTGCGCATACTTACCCCATGTGACTCTATTATAAATAATTGAAAGAGTCCTATAAAATGATAACAAAAAGTCAATCTGCGGAAACTCTTTATTAAAACAACCTATTTACAACGCAAAATGAAAAAGAGTCAACATAAATTTATATCTAGCCATTATGCAGAAATTCCATCATTATTACAAATAAATTAAAGGTTAAAGTTCGTCATTGTCAGGTTTCATGAGTTGTAAGTAAGAGCGTCCCTCGTACCCTTGGTAGTCAATAGAGGCCGCTGCTTCTTTGCACTTTTCCTCTGTTTTGGGAACCTCCATAACCCTCGCCATTGCGAACGCCGTCAGGTCCTCGCAGCACATCATGCCGAGCCACCGCTCAACAAGTTTCATCCTCACGTCTGCATACTGTATCAACGGCTGCGGCATCGGGCGTCCTGTAACATAAACCATTACTTACTCACTTCTCCATCCAACTTTAAGTTTGTGCTACTTATCCAGTTCACCTCGCTTTCAGAAGCTAATCTCATTTGTAATGCCCTAAGTGCAAATTAGGTGCTTTAGTACTATTTCTAAATTCTGAGAACATGGAGTAACTATTTAGTAAGTTTAATAAAACAAACTGAAAAGGAAATGTTACCTAGAGAACATTGGTTCTGAAAAAAGTAAAGACTGGACAACAATGTTAACGAACAAAACAGTAAAGGTCATTAGGAGAAGACCATGAAAAACTGAAAAAAAAATGTTTGAAATGCGACCTGTTTATTATCATTATGAGCCAAGTCGAGCGGGAAAAGTTAGGAGCGGAAATGGCAGCAGGGGGAGTGGGGGCGGGGGCAATATAGCGCACCTTTATTGCGCTGTTCGTTTTTGACGACGGCGCGGAAGGCGCCTGGCGTCCCAGCGAATATGAACAGCACCTCCACACCAGGCTTCGCGTTCATGAACAAGGTTGCCTTCTCCCATTCCAATTCAGTGTCACCACTAACTGCCTCGTAAACCTCTCTGAATTTTTTGACCCTCTTAAAGCAAAAAAATATTATTTATGTATATATATTCAAGGACTGAATTCATTACATAGTAAATTTATTTCAGGCATTGTTCTTTTTTCTATTATTTTTTTCTACAAACAAACGCCACAAGCGGAACATCATACAATAAAATAACGTAACAACCTGCACAAGAGCAAAAATGTCACAAAGGTGCAGCTTTTTCAGTCACAGTCAGTCTCTTCGAAATATAAAATAACACCTGGACATATAAAAGGATTGTCGGTATGTGCGAGGACAATACGTAGGTAGGCAAAAAAGTAAATTGGGTTACCCAATACACCGGAAGAAATATACATGTAGCAGCGATTGCCAAGAATATTTTTGTCGTAGACAGGTTTCATATTGAGTGAAAAACGTTATAATGCCACCCTGCCTGGTTGGCATTATAAGATTCACAAATACAGCCTGATTTTAATCATCAAAAATATTCTAGGTACTCGAATCTATCGAAGACACAATATACCTATGCGCAAAAAAGAAAGAGACGGTTCTCTAAAATTAATTTTCTTTTAAAAAAATGGACGATGAAATAAATCAGTATACATAAATTATAAAAAAAGAAATAGTTCTTACAGTTTTCCCAGCTAACGAGAAGACGATCGGATTTAGCTCAGTATTATTTGACCAAAAGTAAAATATTTTCCACATTGAATCGATGAGTGCGTATGGGTTGAATCGAGCAGATATTTCGAATTTCTCGCAGGTGGTGATGTTGGGCGGGTAGAGGGATGGCTGGGCCAGCGCTGGGCCAGGCAGCGCCACTGCACTGAGCGCAACTATGCCGAATATCCGCGCGCACGTAAACATTGCTGTTACAGTTCGGTTTGTAATTACGCTGTGCTGTTTACGGGCACGGCTTTATATACCAACACCGGTCATAGATTTTAGTATGTTTGCAGACGATGCGAATCGTATTGTGCACCAATAATTCTGTTTTGTGTAAATTGTACCTTATAAAAGAAAATTTTATAGGTCGGATCATTAGACTGCTATGGACCCTTGTCTAAACACACTCATCATGTTGGTTAGTACCTACCTACGAGTACATACAGTTTATACATACTTGTATATTATTAGCATCACCCTTCCGTCATTATTGTAACAAAAACCTTGGTCTTTCGTAAAAATTTAATTACAATTTATTAAATCAATTAAAAAATAAAAACATTATTAATTAGGTACATGCTTTGTCGTAGCAACCTCGTAGCACCGTAGCGTAGCACTCGTAGCCGTCAGTCTACGAATTTTGCCTTACCGCACTTACTTATACTTACTTACTTATACTCACTTATTGTTTTAGTAAAACTGTCTTAAAAAGAAAAAAGAACGTATCTGTTATATTGGCCAGAATCTTTTAATCTTTGTTTAAACGGACGGATTGAATTTTGCCGTCGAAACTACGGGTTTTCAAAACATTCTTCGATATCCGAAAAAAATAATAAATAATGCATAGCAGCGTGCTTACTCACTTTACATGAATCAATAATACCTTTAAAGAAAACAACAAACATATGTAGATACATTATTATGCTGTTATGTTTGCCCAATTGGCAAAACAATAGGTAGGTAAGCCTATCAATTTAGTTCGTAACTTTACGAGTATGTAATTTAGTGAGCAGTGTTTTACATTTATATAGTCTACATACTTACTTACATTTGCACGTACGTGTTTATTGGACGTGAAATCTATTTATTCGTTTCAAAGAGCTCGTTACTCTGTCGGTATCATTTGACATTATATTTATCACCGGCACAACTGAATGTCTTCTGTGCAATTTGCACTAAACATTCCTTCTCGAGTGCAGCTCGTAAACCACGTCACCTGCTCTCTAGGAACTAGCGAATGAAAGTAGTTCTCAGAAATTCTAGACTTCATTCCCCACGTGAAAATATATCTAGAATATATTTTGTTTAATCCGAGAGACCCTGACCTGTTCATGTGCTTAATTACTAAATTAATGAAACCACTTTCATCTCAGAGATTCTGTTTGGATTCTAGATTAGTGTTCGAATAAATAATTTCAGCTTTATGATAATGAGTGCTCATTTAAATATGAATTACCTTAATTTAGTAAAAAAAAAACTCTTTCGATTACATACTCAGGTCACTACCCTTGTGGCGTGAGCTCGTCTCTTGTTTTGATGGGAGGCCATTATTTACACACGTAATTAATTTCCCTGATACGATTTATTTGAACAATGTAGGTACATAATAGGTATACTCGTAGTGTATACTTTGTCGATACTCTTGCGCCATCCCATCTTCCTAGTTCATCGTGTTGTACTGGCGCTGCTGCTGCGGCTGCGGAATACCTCAAGCGGCGGAAATATAGTAACCTTATTGGTAATTATATTTTCGAGCCGTTTGGGGTTGAAACCTTCGGGCCGTGGGGCCCTTGTGCTCACAGCCTTTTCAAAGAAATTTTGAAACGGCTGGTTGACACTTCCCGCGACCCAAGAGCTGGCTTTTACTTTGGGCAGAGATTAAGCATTGCCATTCAACGTGGCAATGCCGCCAGTCTCTTGGGCACGTAACCAGCTGACGATGACGAGCGTTGAGGATGAATTTTTTGATGCTATATTTATATTTGTTTTTAGTTTAGTGTATTTGTTAGTTTAAGTTATTATATTATTACGTTAAATTTATACCAAATTAAACCATAGTTCATTTACTCGTAGTTGTATAGAAGTTGGAAGCAAATCTCCTCAGAATGGGGAAGAAGCTTTGGCCGGTGCTGATGTATGTCCATCATCATTGTTCTCCATCATAAGGTTTATTTACCTCAATAAATACACGTTTAGAATAAAGTCTTAGATATAAATCGCTTGGAGTCTAAAAGAGAAAATGAGGTATGCTTCGTTTTGAACCGATGCCAGCAAGTTAAGAAATATAGAAAAATTGCCAGCCTTTAAACGAGTAGGTACACAAAGCGTAGACAAGGAAGGCTAAAGCTTATTGTGATACCGTCTAACTACTACATTATTACGGTTACGTGTATTTGGTTGGAAGAGGGTAGACAGAGGTTTGGTTGCTACTTACTGGTTAAGGGAAGGTAGATTAACGACCCTTTCGTCGTTTGCCAGAGATACAGCTGCTTCTTCAAACAAATTTTGACTGACCAGCCAGTAAGTTTTTACTGTGGTAAAACAATTTGTAGTGTGTAAAAAATAAAACGAAACATTTAGAACCAAACACAATCAAGTATGCGAACAGGAACAAAATTATTCAAAGCAAACAACCTAATTCTCTTCTACCGCCTCTCTGCAATAGCGTATCTTGACAAGAAGGTTCCGTAGTCATAAGGAACCCTTATAATTTCAGCCTGCCCTCCATCCGTCTGTCTTATCCGACCTCATATCACAAACTCATGATTCCCTCAATTTGTCACCGTTTTAAGAAATTTCACAGGCGGATGAAAAGTGGCTGCAAAAAGATTTTCTACGTTAGCTTCAAGAGGACAACATTTATTTTTACCATGAAATTCCGCGGACTGGTTCGATTTAGGGTCGCTTTCGATAGCCGTTATGAAATCAATCATGCTGTATTGGTGTGTAATGAATAGGCTGAAAATTGAATTTTCAACTTCAACTCTTGATTTGTGGCTTTTGTCGAGGTCACCGTTATGTAAGACCATCAAACGCAGGAGTTAGTACGCCGGAAATAAATTATGAAAGAACTTGCACAGGATTAGTTTGAAGGGAACTTAAAATCGAAAAGTGCTATACACTTTAAACTAATTATTACTAGAGCTACTAAAGTTAATTCAACGTCGATTACAAAATCGTGAAAAACGATGGAATAAAGATTTAATCACACTCTCATTTTAGCAATCGATAGATCGGCGCTGAATTGTTTTTTCGGGCGAATGTTTTTATTATTTAAATGGTTTCTCCCTACCTCCCAGGCGGCAGAACTTGATTAGACGGAAGAGAGTCTGTATCAAAGTGATACATCTGAGATTATCTGGGACAATGATTTAGAATTATATTCCTAGATCGAATGCTAATTGATTGGTTTAGTAGACACCTAATGCACTCTTTAGTCTGTCACATGTAGACCGTGTGTAAAGAAACCACAACATTACTTCTCTAAATAGATACAAATAATGAAAATACATGACCTAATTTAATAAATAATAATAATTTATTTGTTTTAAGAAATTGTTACAAATTATACAGTATTATAATTGAAATATTGTTATTTGCACAACAATAAAAAATGAGCGACTGCGCCTGAGCTAGGCCAAGCCTGTATTTCAGGACGCAGTTCACTTTCCAGAAATAATTACCAGTGATAACAGTAGATAAGTTTAACGTTTACATGTCTAAAAAAGAAAAATATTATAATTTACAACAGATAACTTATAATAGCACATAGCGTGAGTGTGAGTGTTGTGAGGGAGTTGTGTGAGTGTTGTGTGGGAGTTATGTGAGTTGTGTCAGTGTTGTGTGAGTGTTGTGCGCTTGCGTTGAATGTATTTGCAAGTGTAGTTTTAACTCAAAACTTTAAGAAGCTCTTCTGTAGTTTTATAATTACATGTTAGTAGAAAATCTAACACTTTAATTTTGCATTCTTGTTTACTTAATGTACGTGATATAATTACTTCATTGGTCTCCTCGTAAGCGCAGTTGCATAAAGTGAGAGCTTGGGGTCTATTATGCGGTCAGACAGTGTTTTGAGAAATGGCCTTTTCCTAAACTGAAATTCTAAGTAGCCATCCCCTCACTACGACATAGACTTAGCTCATCTCCAGCAAAATGTGGCTGTAGCATATACCTATGTGTGGTGTGACCTTTCCTATTTCAGAGAATGATTGAAATGTGAAAATATGTTTTATCGAAGTAAATATATGATACCGTACAATGTAGGTATGTAGTACAACACAGATCAAGTTGGGTAAGGACACGACCGCCTGCAGTGTGCGCAGCGCACTGGGATTTCATCGGAGCGAAGCCCCAATCACCACCGTAAATAATAATATATTATTCACCACGACTATAGTATACAAACCTAAAACTTATAGGTACTTCGAAACGGACTTTTACAGCGCTTTCTCAATATTCAATTTCGTTGTTTAAACAAAGAAATTGGATTGTAGGAAACGATTAAACTCGTGCAGCAAAATCTTGCAATTTGAATTATTGATGAGGTTATGACGTAACTTATTATTTCTAGTGGGTTCTTCTTGTGTTCCATTTGTGGTAACTGGAACAGCTAAGGAAGTAAGTGAAAAAACACAAACCATTAACTAGAATAAAATGATATCTACCTGCAAAGTGAGATAAAAAACCGGACAAGTGCGAGTCGGACTCGCCAACCGAGGGTTCCGTACAAATTTGCAGCTACAAATTACTTTAAATAAAGATCATTTTTATGTTATGATTAAATTACAAATGTGTAGTTTTCCCTATACTTGTAGTTTAAGAAGATATTATTTGCCAAATTTCGTAGTTTTAGGGAACCCCCTATACATTTTGATTCCTTTGAGAGTATCGAAATATACGTTTTTTTGCAGCATAAACGGCTGTATCTTTTTTTAACGTTTATTTAGATGTTTGTTTTTTTCACAACTTCAAGGGACTGTAGATCTGAGTGTATGGTTATAATTTCAACCCGATACCTCCATGCATTCCTGAGGTAAAGGGTCTTGACAGACAGACGGATGGACAACAAAGTGATCCTATAGGGGTTCCGTTTTTTCCTTTTGAGATACGGAACCCTAAAAATAGGTAGGTAGGTAGGAGTTTGGTTTCGATTTATTGTTATTATTTATTATTGTTACCTAGTAATAATAGCCTTAACAAAATCCGAGAAATCTATTACCTGCCTAGGGTACATAAAATAATTAGTTATTTCGTATCTAAAACATAACTTTACCAACTTGTTCGACACGCAGCTTCAATGTACTCAAACAAAACGATGTTACATAGACACCCCTGTCAGTAGAGATATAGAGAGGTCTTGTGCAAACTATATTTGTTATCATAATATTGTGATGGCGGCGTTAATTGAATAGATAAAACAAGTGTGCATGTAGCGAGCAGAGAGCAGTGAGCCGCGCCGAGCCGCGCCAGCGAGTCAGCGACGTTTGCGGTATCTGTATATCGGTCCGCCTAGACTTTCAACCGCACAGAATTGAATTTTAATTCAATTTCCCAACGAAATAATCATGTTTAATAGTTCTGAGCAACTGTAACTCGCTCGTACTGAATTCATATTGTATCAGTGTGTTCAGATAACTAACCAGGCGGCAGATAGACGTAATTGACTTGCATGAGACAGCTATTGTGATTTGACTAGATATCTATGTAGCTTATGTCGGTAATACAATTACTTCTGCTATCAGATATCCGACGTGTCTGCCAGAAACGTAGTATCGTTCAAATTTATCTACAGGATTTGATCGAATTAAGATGTCTATCTGTATAAAGTCTGTCACTTGAAACTTATTTTGGAGAATAGTAGAGCATTGCATAGTACACTTTTTGCGTGAAAGTATTGAGTGTTGAAGAGTTGCCAGCAAATATTGTGATTACGAGCGTAGTAGGTATATACGTAGAGAATTTTCAAATATAGAGCCGAAGCGCGGTGAATGACCGATAAAGGTTCAACAGCTGCTACTTGGACAGGCAATATTACCTTCAGCACGAGGTAGACTCATGGTGTCGTCGTTAAAAACGTGGGTAAAGCCCTTTCATTGACTCGGGACTCGGATCGCTACCCGCCACCGCCGCCTGACTTTTTACAACACGGACTCAGTCGTTTGCACTTAATTTTACATGTGCTTTCTACATGCGACGTTTTGTTTTCATTACCATAATACTCGAAGGTTTGGGGTTATTTGGCATTCCAGTAAAAGTTACCTAAAGTAGAATAAAAGTTTTACAAGACCCAGATTTGTATACTTAAGTAGGTAATTTTTTGTTCATACAAATTAGTTTTTGGTTACCATTTTTATCTGCGTGTTGCTATGCAGTTTTCTAATAAGTGTTTCCATATGTATAAAATAAGATTCCGGTAGAAAGTGCTTTTCCTTTTATTTGCAAAGGCAAAATAATATCTCACATTGTAACGTGTGAAGTTGGAATGCATCAATAATATTATAGTATATTAGGGAGTTGCGTTTCGGCGCTCGGTTGCTGGAGCGAGCGAGCCGCGTACATTGCTCCATGTTGATAACTCTATTAATATCTACTGGTGTCTCGAAATGTACTCCGCGGCCAATCAGCGGCCATCACCGCGCACAATGCGCACACTGTAGTGGCCACTGGAAAAAAACTCGCTAGCAACAATTTTAAAAGTTAGGTAGGTATTTATTTTATTTTTATTATGTTCAGCTGTTAGTTTATGATACGATAAAAAAAAACGGATGGTTTGTTAATAATGTTTCATAAGTGTAGCTAAGCGTATTGAAGAAGACGCCATAAATCCTACAGGATACTTTTAAGCCTAATTTTTCAGAAGCAAGTAAAAGTTTAGTGCGACAATTTATCAAGGTCGTGCCACTATTTCGTGATACCTAACTTTATTATTTTGCAACATAACAATTTATGACAGTCAATGAATACCTAAGTAAATCTGGATAACATCCTCGAGCAGATATCTATCTTCATGACATTGTATTATGTGGTGTGACATGGATTTGCTTCACAATTGTTACGGTTTAACCTGTAATCACCTGGACGCTATAGCCGACGCCACAACAATTGAATAGTTTTATTGTACAAAATTTCGTATTAATAGTCGATGAGAGGCCATAGGATACTAAACACTGCGCTTTTTTTAAAAAAAAAAGAAGTTCAAACTGCGTGATTTGGTATGGCATGTGGGATGCCATTAAGCGCCAATTTCAGTTGACTCCCAATGGCACACACGTGTGCCGACGAAAAACCACAGGTAAGTAATACATAAACGCTATAATTATAATTTCTTGGTAGATAACTTATGTTTGAATTACCCTTGTCTTATCTTTACCCTAATTAGAGAATCCGAGGTGACCCTTGATCTCGATGAGCTTTTTCGAGCTAACTAAATAATTAATGTCGAACGATTAACAAATAATAACACAAAGATAACGGATTTATATCTCAGCTTTGTGATTTAGTATTCATTTATGTTAATGTATTCTCCTAGTAGCGAGTCTCAAGAACGTTCAACATTCAGTGTTCATCTCGTCGTCAAATCGCGTGTTTAGTTAATCTTCGAGACAAATTGTAAGACAGAGTTTTTTCTAGAGATTTGTTTGTGTTGCTCCAGTGTGTGGGCATCACGCCGTAGATACGAGTGTCGCGCGTGTGTTCATGATAGTGCTTGTTTGCGCGTCGCGTAATAATCATGTTTTCCTAAATAAAATAAAACGAGTATAATATTTTGCATCGCGTTGTGTGAACTTGAATCGAGTTTAACGCTTGAATTATAAGAGCTAGTAACGTGAGTATTTCATTTAACAAAGTACGAGTATTTTAAGAATTATTTTGTAACTCATTGGTAATAATTTAACAAATTAACTGGGGCTTTATTGAAACTAGTTGTATTTAATTGTTAGGACGTCTATAATAAAATTCCATATAAGTATAAGTTACGTGGGTTTGAGCCGGTACAATAGGAAATGCCATAATAAATATTATTTGCCTATTTACTTAACTCTAAGCTAGTTTATCATAGTAAAATATCATCAATCAATTATTTTTTGTCAGGTATTTGCCTACGTACTTATCAATCAATAGATGGTTTATCAGCTGGACCAATCTTGCAGAACATTTTGGTAGTTTTAATAACATCTAAGTTCCACATATTTATTTATTCAAGGTCCAGTTTATTCCACCGAAAATAGACACAGAGGTACGTACCTCGTAACCTTCGACTCACTCACGAACAAATAATAAAATGTTTGTTTTTTAATCAGCATTCAAAGTAGGTACTATTGTACATCTGGTATCAGTGCGTTAAATTACACTGTTGCCAAATTATGTTTATGGCACTTTATCACCCAGTGTCACTCTGTGGTCTCAGAAATGGTAATGGTAGTGGTAAATTACATCATGGCAACTGAAATCTTACTTTCCATATTAATATAAACATAGACCGATTTTAAATAACAATGCATTATTGGGTTTAAAGTGTAACGGATTGGGATTATGTATGTATCGTGTTTACGTGTTTGGTTGCTCTCAGTTTTGCTAGTCTGAACCTTCCAAACACTAGTTTTGTAGCGTAGTTTACTGTGCTCAACTTTCCAAGTCGAACCTAACGCCTTATTGTTTTACATAAATAGTTTTTATTAAAGCACGTTGGCCGACAAAAAGGAATTAGTTTAAAAACTAATTTCCTCGCTTTATTCAAGAAGAGTTTCACTTCTCGCTATAAGCCGTAGGCTTTAGTGGTCTATGCAAGTTATCAGGGCACACAATAACTCATTTCGGCGCCCTTCGTGCTCAGGTGTATGTCGAGACGCTTAAAATATTGTTGTCACCGAAAACGATATTTCTTTAGCTGCAAAAATGTCTCAACCGCTTTTATAGGAGGCTCCCCAAGTTTTTCTTGTAGTGATTTATGTTTAATTAGAGTGTCCTTCACATTTTTATGTCATTCCAAAATAATTTAAGAACTTCGCGACGAGGGCTTCGGGAAAGCTCGGCGAAAACTTTTAAAACAATTATGAGTTTGTCAAGGGGACGTTACGATACGTAAATTCCTTTCGTGCCAGTGTTACAATGTTCCTCAGACGCATGCATTACTCAGTGGCAGTGGTATGTATAGGTAGTTTAATTGTGGCAGATAACGAGTAGCGGGGGATCAGTACGCGGTGACCTCCGCTTTCGTCTCCGAGTCACGTAACTACTGATAGGCAGGTCGAAGAGATTTATCATTCGCTCAAACTTGTATTAATCTTCTCAATATGTAATACAACTGTTAAGTTAGCTAAGCCGATTCAGTAATGGATAGAGGAGTTCCGTTTTACTGGAACAATTTGTATAACTGTCAACTGAGATCAAGTCGTAAAACGGTGGTTCTAGTCTTTCGTAGCTCTCCACATTAAACCACAGACACGTTCTTACAGTTTTCAGTTTCGCAAAAGTTTTGTTGAGAACAGGCGTCGCGTCGTAGCGTCATTTTTAACGCTTTTAGGGAAACAGAGCTTGGTAGTAACATGCCTACTTTATTTTTCAGTACAAAAATATCTGTAGGTATATGAAACGTCCGCGTGTGAACCAGTTTCAAAGATATGGGTATCAGTGATTTGGACGGTAAACAAAATAACTGTGTAGGTACTAATCACATATAAGTACCTACTTCGATTAGTGTACCGGCTGGTTTTTTCCACGCTGAAGGTATGAAGTTATATTCTATCAGATATGGAATAAAGCTCAGATGTACCTTTTCCTCCACATTTTCCTGCAAATCACAGAATAAGCAAAAGTGCTACTTTAATATTGCATGTATTTTATATGCTGTGTTAGTATCTATCAGTCTCGTGAGCTGCCAATTCAATAACCTAGAATATTTTTCCGTAAGTCATTATGAATTTATGTCTATTGTTAGAGTAGATACGTTATAGCCTGTTGCTGCCCCATAGATCGACAACAACTGAAATATTTGAAAACGCGCGTTTGACGAGCTCGCTATTTCGTTTTTTTTTAATTCAGAAAACGACTTCAGATAAAAATGGTATAAGCTAAAGAATATGATAATTTATCCAGCATAAAAGAAAATTTTCTAGTGAATAGTAAATTTACTATTTCATTTTCTAATAAAATTGTAAATTTTCTTTCCTTTTCTGTCTGTAGAATCTATATTTTCCACCGTTTGAACCGTAGACAGAGAATAGATATAGACAAGTCCTCAGCGTATAACGGTAAGGGATAGCGATAGTTCGACATAAGTACATCATTACAACTTCGTGCATTTAATATTGCCATACTTAGACTTTTACCCCCATTGTGTGGGTAATCTCGTTCTTATTATTTTGGTTGTACGTCTACTACGAGTAATGTAACTCATATCAATTAATAACACGTTTTTTTTTAACTTTTTAAGGGGTAACGTATGTATTTATTACTATTTGATTGTGTTCGCGCGCGAACTGTATGCCTTAACTGCTAATGTAATCAAGAAGATGAGTTAGTATATTTAAATTTTTAGATGTTTAGTTACTTAATAACAAATTAAGTAATATATTTACTTTACCTGGATGAAAAGTGTGGGTATCGCACGTGGATTTAAGTAGGTACGATTTAAGTTCTGTCGAAAGCAACTGTCTTCGAAATGTCGTGAGCAAATACGGGAGTGACGACTTGGATGCCAGTTAACTCGGCCCGTACAGTCAATCCATTTATTTTTAAAAAATGGATCATTCGGAAACCTAAAAAGAAAAATACGTTTAGGGGTAAAAATAATCAAGTGCTGGTATCCCCGTCAAGTTATTATCCGACAATTTACAAATGACATGAAGTGACATAGATAACAACCTAACATAAATTGCCTCACACTTTGGCCGGCTAATATGAAAAACAATTTAGGATTTATCGTCTTTTTAGACGTTAATTATCAATAAACTTTGCTTGTTATTGACAGAAAATAGTCTTGAGTACAATAATCTTTGATTTACTTGCTGTAATAGATAAAAAATGCTACTTACCGATGAAAGGTTATGTTTGGTTGATTTCGTTCACTACGGCTTTTACAGCCGTAAATACTGCAATTCACCATCACTACACACTTAATAATACCTTCTGGAATATCACTAAAGCAGTAAATCACACAAAATAAGCTTCTATCAACGAAAATACGCTGACAGCACAATTTGTTTGCCACCAATGACTACTGATGGCAGACAACAAAAACCGATACGCAAATAGAGATAGAAAAACTATGCTGCATCTTGCTCACACATAGACATTTTGCATATGCGTCGTCTTACTTTAACAATTATTATTATTCTAAGAGCATGTCTATATCTATTCTCTGTCTACGGTTTGAACGTACACGACGCGCGACGTTTCATTGAGATTATTTTACGAAATTAATATGACATCTACTTTAGTGCACAGATTTTCTACATTTTCTAGCAGTAAATAAAGTACTTTAAAATGAGAGAGAATAGATTTTCTCATACATCATACCGTGTTTCAGTGCGATGTTTATTATTTTTCTTTGGAGATAAGAATAGTCGCGACATCAGACTACATAAATACTCGTTATTGATTGCACTGAGGTCTGTGACCATTTGATTTATTACCATTTGTACACATTTATCGTTATGTTAATTACGTGTCCAGACCATTAAGTACCTAGATAGGGTGTTCAGCCTTTAATATTTTTCAATCACTTAGATTTTAAACACCAAAATAACTACAGGAGAAATTCCTCATTCACTCATTCATTCAAAGAGACAGGATTTAGATTTACTTAGTATTATTATACGTATTTGCAGTGCAGTGGTGACCCGACGATGATGGCTGCGACTTACGAGTTGTAGGTCATAGGTTCGAACCCAGACAGGCGCTTTACTTTGTGTGAATTATTTCATCACCACTGCCCTCAAAGCGGTGAAGGAAAACATCGTAAGGAAACCGGCATATCCTAGAACCAAAAATTCGAAGACATGTGACATTTACCAACCCGCACTGGGCCCGCGTGGTGGATAGCCCACTCCCGCTCGAAAGAGAAGAGGCCTGTGTTCAAGCAGTGGGAACAATTTAGGCTGGTTATGTATACATGTATTAAGTATTTGCAAGCACGGCTTAGTAGTCTTTGACCGTCTTCAGGGTTTGACGATACAGGTTTACAAAAGCATTACAAACTCACTTTCGGGTTTATATTAATACTAGTTATTACCGTTGAGTCCGACTCGGCTGAGCGGCGTTCGGGAAGTTGCGAGATATATCTTCTCGTCTCACATACCACAGAGTCAAGACGAAAGTCTATGACTAGTGCGTGTTGCCAGTGATGACTTATCGAACCAAAACGTGGTCACTCACTATGGGCCGCAACAGAAGGATTAAAGTTACCCAATGGGTAATTTAGAGGGCGCTTGGAGTTTCCTTGCGTGATCAGGAATGATGTTATCCGCAAGAGAGCCAAGGTTACCGACATAGCCCGAAGGAACGCCAAACTGAAGTGGCATTAGACAGGGCCTTTTGCTCGTAGATCAGAACCGGTTGTTGTGACGACACTTGGGGGAAGCCTAGCTATGTCAAGCAGTGGACGTCTTTCAGCTGGTTTGATGATATTAGTCAAGATTAGGGTCTAGGATAGGTAAATCTTTAATGCAACTTCAATAATAATTACGCAATTTGGCAGGAAAATGTAAAGTTTGGAGGCGTCCAGCTTTATAATAATCTACCAGCAGATATTAGGACCATTTCTTCTTTTAATATATTCTAAGCTAAACTCAAGCAGTACGCCACGGTTAAGCAGTCGACAACCTCCTAGGCTGACAAGCGAGAGGCCACACATTAAAAAAAAAGCAGTACGTCACTAACAACACAAAACTTCTAAGTTAACGATATAAGTCTTACACACAACAGCAATGTCGACATCGTACCTACCTACATTAAGAAAATAAAACTGTTAGCTAGGTCTACACTAATCTTAGTTATGTAGGTATTTATTCGCTAAGTGAACAATGTAACATACATTGTTACCATTGTCACTTAGAGAATAAATTACTTACTTTTAGAATAAATAAAGAATCTTCAAACCCAAATGTGGTAATTTACTGTGATTCACTTTATATACTTTCTTTAGAAAAATATGTTGGGTACCTACGTATTAAAATGCTTACATAAGCAGTACCTACTTACAGGTGCAAAAGCTTACGAATATTACGTATCATACATACGTAGGCAATTAGCCACTCAATAATGGTTCCCTTTGTCAATGCAATCCACTTCACGTTCCGCTTCGTCCTTATGATATCGATCGCATCATGTAGCGATAGCGAACGTGGACACCTCCCAATATTTCTCACTGATTTCATCCTTTGATTACAACAAACAATAAGAGCTTTGAAAGCGACCAATTAATATATACGAGCATTATCTATTTTACATTCAATACTATTGTCTGGCTTGTGTTAATATTTATCTATTTAATTACATAGGGATAGCCTATCCACGTGTAGGTACCTATCCCGAATCGGTAAGGTCACAACACAAATAAGAAGCGATAGTGTATAATTTAAAGTGTAGATTCGGACACAAAAGTAGATAAAGGAATTTTAGGGCATTTTAGAAACATGAGGCTAGCTCTCCAATGGATTGGAGAGTGTAGCCACGAGCAGGGGGTCACCTATATTGGTTTTCAGTTGTAGATCAAGAAAATAACCCCATTCGTTGGTTGATATCACAAACAACTACAGCATTTTATGAATTCATTGTAACAGCTAGGCTACTACCAATCTACTATAGTCATATGCAACCACCACCAATATGTTTGTGGTTATGGCAATAAGTCTAGTATTCGGTACTAAGTAGGTAGAAACAAAGTGTTCTGTGGTAACACCATATTGCAAGAATCACGGTTAGATAGTAGGCGGCGTGGTATGTGCTGTCAGATGTTACTTATTGTACCCAAGCCATTGCTGATATAAGCCATTAATAACGCCGCAGACACACACGGGAAAAATACGAGTTGCCCTGTTCGGAGCCGGAGATTTCGTACTTTTTAAATCAAACCAAAATGTTACGTTTTTTTAGTAGGAACACACAAAAGCTTTTATTATGCGTAGTTCACTTATACACAGATAAATTATTGCAATTATAGTTCATTGGTTTCGTTCAATTTAGGAGCTCGTGGCTAGATAATAAGAGCCGCACAGATCGATCTTCAAGGTTAAGCAATGCTTGCCAAGGTTGGTCTGTGAATGGGTGACATTCTTAACATACCGAGTTTCCTCCGTGCCTCGGAAAACACGCTAAGCCGTTGGTCCCGGCTGTCATTTTGTAGATCTTAGGCAGTCGTTACGGATAGTCAGAAGCCAGTTAATCTGACTCCAGTCTTGCCATGAAGTACCGTGTTACCCAGTTAATGGGTTATGGAGGTCTGGTAGGTAGCCGCTCCGCGTAAAATTCAGCTAAATCTGGTTTGACTGGAAGCCGACCCCAATATATTTGGGACAAGGCTAGGCAGATGATGATAATGGTTTCGTTCAATTATGATCCAACTTTCGGAAAATCTCCCCTAGTCATTTTGAAACCACTACTTTTATTCGTTCATTCTGAAAGAATGCTTTCAGCGATAAGACAGCTGATTGTATTATGATTTGAAATTCAACTTAATGCGTACCTTTAAAATTAATAGTAGCTCGAAAGCGCCGAGGGGCACCGCGCGCCTCACGCGCACCCCGCATGCTTCCACGTGGAAAGTTCGAAATATCGAACCTAACGCCCAAACATCAAATTAATTGAAACCGCCAACTGATTCAGTGTTGCTAATATACAAACTTCATAAGTTTCTTCTGTCAAAATATTAAAAAAACGGCAGCACTCTTATAAACAATGATTAGACGTAAATAAAATATTGAACGCAGAGAAATAAGTTCTATTTATTTTTTACAGGCGTTGGTAAATTATATAATGTTTTGTATGTCCCCTAATTATTTTGAAAACTACTTATTCAGTAGATTTTAAAGCATATGGCCACAATTGTGCGATAGAGATTTTCTGTAGACTAGCACTTCGCCCGCAACTTCGATCTCCACAAACGTAGGGCAGTTCGCTCAAACCGCAACACTTTTCTTACTTAGAGTATTTTTATATCCATCGTTACTTTTAAACAAAAGGTTCGTTATTATTAATTTAAAGTGTAATTTACATGTACATAACCAACCTTAATTATTAAATAATTTAAATAGATAAAGATCAATATCATAATACTAAAATCTCCACTATTCCATTTCACCCGGGTTTTGATTGAATAATTTCAACAAAAATGGTAATTGTGACTTAACCACAAAAGTTAGACATCCCTTGCGGATATTTTTTTTTTGTAGTTATTGATGTCCTCTATAAAACTATAGTACATCACTTTGCTCTATTGTCAATAGTTTCCGCAGCGTACGCGATATAAGGATCTTTTTTGGTATTTTTTTCACACCTTGGGTTACATTATCAAAGTTTTCATACGGATCCCTAACTTATTGAATTTTCCCTAAACATTCTATAGCCTATATTCTTCAGGGATAATGTAGGATTCTAATTGTTAAAGAATTTTAAAAATCGGTCCAGTAGTTTCGGAGCGCATTCAATTCAAACAGACAAACAAATCTTTCCTCTTTATAATCTCAGTGTTTATACATAAAATGAACTTGTCCAAACTGTATTAAAGCTATACATCTGCAGTTTTGTCTGACTGTCTGTAACCATTGCCGCAATGTCTATTGGGACCCGAACATAAACTTATAACACGTTTCGTTTATTAGGGATATTTGACAGTTCGATATTTATGGCTCTTGGTTTTACTTGTGCTAACATAATATAGGTAGGAATCTTTCTTGAACGTTTATTGTTAGAGTAAGTACGCCTTATCGTTATAGTCATTAATCAGTCATAGGTCATCTGCGCTGTAATAACATGTAGTTATGAAGTAAATTCGATCGGTTTTGTAAGAGGGACAAGTCATCATCATCCTCATCAGCCTAGCCTTTTCCCAAATATTGGGGTCGGCTTCCAGTCAAACCGGATTCAGCTGAATACCAGTGTATTACGTGGAGCGGCTGCCTACCAGACCTCCACAACCCATTAACTGGGTAACACGGTATTTCTCGGCAAGACTGGAGTCAGATTTACTGGCTTCTGACAATCCGTAACGACTGCCAAAGATCTACAAATGACAGCCGGGACCAACAGCTTAACGTGCTTTCCGAGGCACGGAGGAAACTCGGTATGTTAAGATGATCACCCATCCACAGACGAACCTTGCCAAGCGTAGCTTAAACTTTAAGATCGACCCGTGCGGCTGTTATTATTTAGCTACGAGCTCCTCAGACCTCCTCATAAAAGATCCGTAAGAGGGACCTAAGTGACGTTACGTTATTGGGTGGCCACAACCGCTAAAGTTCAATAAACGAACCGTCAATGCAAGGTGAACTTTACCTCCATTCTTGGAAAAAGTTGGACTGATTGTAAACAGAAAAGTTCAAAGTTGTACCGACTTATTTACCGAGAACTCTCGTAAATCAACTTACCTATCTGATTGGTTGTACACTTTCAATATCGGTGCTTGTATATAATATATCGAACACTGTTTCGAGGGTCACTAATGTCAAGTCTATACGAATATAACTGAATACAGGTCACTCCAGTAATTTAACAAGCAGTGTATTATTTTACATAATGCATGCTAATTAAGATTCTTAACGCGGTTTCTGGGTAATTAATAAAATGAACGAAGAAGTAGGAAACGAAGTTAAAACTTGAGAAACTTATTTTGCTTTATTGCAATTCCTCAAAACGTTCATTACCCGAAGGAATACGTGTCGTTGGATGTGCTGGATTCATATAAACAAATGTTGTGCTCAACACAAGTGGCAAATGTCTATTGCCGTTCGATGGAACACTTATACAATTTCTTATTAACTTGGGGATTCTCTCTTTAGCTGTAAATTCATGCTTTAAATGTGAATTCAAGATCAAGAACCACCCGTAAAATAACTTTGTTTTCTAGATCATTGGAAAAAAATTGGGTCAATAAAGTGGATTACAATAATACATTTTCGTATCTTTATTGAAATTAGCATTTGTGCACTACTTTTCGTGTGCTATGCATACAAGCAGGTGCATTAACTCTTACACTGCCGTGCCAGCGCCTACGGAACAGTCACATTGTCTCGACACGTTCCAATTCCCCTCAGCATCTATATTGATGAACGCCTTTGTATACGAACGGAGCGATGGAGGTAATTCATCGCCGATACTCGTCCCTACGCAGAATCGAATGCACACGACACATCGCGTCTAACACGAACTGACAAGCACCATATTCACTCAGAATACTGATATATAGCTATTTTACGAATATAGTACATACCCTATCTGGATGCACGGTTCAATGGATTCCAGCAAGTTTCAAAGAGTGAGCGCTGGACAGTCCGCTTTACCCGAAGCGCTTTGCGACAATTTTTGCAACTCAGCTTTAGCAAGCAATCGGAGCCTGACTTTTACTATGATTCACTTTGAAACTTTTCTTACAATTCTTGAGCGGATTTTATAAAGAGTAAAAACTAACTTTATTTAAAGCTGCTAAAGAATTAATAATTTAAACTGGGATATATTTTCAGCTTTCCTTGAAGAATGACACCGACGAACGGCGTGGGGCCGGAGCCGCCGCAGATAGTGGTGCTGGACGGTGGGTTCTCCACGCAGCTGTCCTGCCACGTGGGGCACGTCATCGACGGAGACCCGCTGTGGAGCGCGCGCTTCCTCTACACACACCCCGAAGAGGTCGTTAACACCCATCTCGACTTCTTAAGAGGTACGATTTAAATCATATTTTATAACTTTATTTTTAAACAGATTTTCCTCGAAACATAAATTACCTAATGAAGTGTGCATTGTGCACGCGGAATACGAAATTCTACCGGTTTATCTACTTACATAAGTGCCCGTTTACGGAGACGCGGGGAGTCGAGCGTCGCGAGCGGCGTGGTGTCGGACGGTTTTTCCGGTCAGGGAGAGGCAGCGCGTGCAACGGGCCGCATCATCACACACGCAAACACAAACATACGGCAATGTATGATGTTGTTTATGGAGACGCCGGGCGTGCAAAGGACGGACGGCGGACGCTTGACACTCAAGCCAGCGTTGCCAACGTGTGGGAAATTCCCCAAATTGCGGAGAATCTCGAGTTGATTGGGGATTGGCAAGATGTGGGTAAAAAGCACCGAATTTGAAAATCGATAGTCCGGGCCAAGTCAGAAAACTTTATCAAGAAATCTAAATACCTGTCTTAAGGCGCAAATATCTCTCAGTAGCTGATTTAAAATGAGAATCACGTCTAAACGGCTTGTCGTAGTTTTGGAAAAAATTAAGTTAGGTACATTATACTATTTTATAATAATTTTTAAATGAAAATTTTTAGTTAATAGTGTAATTAATTTGTTATGTTACACGGACATAAAAACGATAGTCACATCGAAACCGCCAGTCGTATTTAAAGGTAAAAAAAACTTATAAAATCTTTATAAAATGTTTATTATTTGTATGGATTAACAAAGCAGCGCGGCACTTTGCGAAAAATTTAAAGGCGCCCTTAGCGGAGAATCAATAGAATTTTTTGTCCTCAAATTGGTTAATGTGACTTGGATTTTTCGGGGAATTTGATAAATTGGTGTTGGCAACGCTCTTCTGCGGTGGCGGATATCGCCGTATGTTTGTGTTGCTGGGTGCGAAGCCGCTGGCCCCGCCGTGGGCTCCGCCTGCATTTCACGCCTGTAAAATCGCTTCTCCGTTAAGGTGGATGCTCCAGGGTAGCCCGCGAAATTCAAATATTTTTATGTTTTTTGCAATTAGCCGGTCAGTGTGAAGCTGTATGTGGACCAAATGCGATCCGCGACCGTAACGCGTATTTATCTAAAGAATTATAACCATTTTAATCATCAATATAGCCCTCTAAGTTCATGATTATTTCTGAACTATTCATTCGAAAGAATGAATAGTTCAGAAATAATCATTCTTTCGAACTACATGAACAAAATTGCAAAAAACATAAAAATATTTGAATTTCGCGGGCTACCCTGGAGCATTCACCTTAACGCTCTCATATAACGCCATATATGTTTGAATTTAGTGCAGGCTGCCTCGCCACACGCGACGCTCGACGCCCCGCGTCTCCGTAAACGAGTGAAATATTTTACTTAAAGGTAAAGCTGCTCGTTTCATTAAAAGGTTACAATTTTTAGAGAATAAGTAAGTATTTTTCGACGAATGTTATTTAATAATAGAACTAGGTATTATCATGTATTGTAATTGGTATTGTATTAATAAATTAGTGCTTTATTGTGTCACGTGGCAGACAGCATCATCGAACGTCTTGCTAAAGTGGTGGGCGGACACGTGTCCGAGCTTAATTGAATAAACAGAAACAAATTACAACTGCATGCAGTACGGAATAACATACGAGTAATAATACTAAATTCGGAAATTGTTCTAATTCCAATATTTATAGCTAGTACACGACAGGTAATATAATACGATACCTAATTTATGTTTTAGTTACAGCTTATGTTAGGATAGTTATACACCGACACGTTTGAATGAATCCGGACATAGTTCAACAAATACCGCAAACGACTGCGAAGTTACACTGTGAATACTTAC
Organism: Lacanobia oleracea; assembly: GCA_950371165.1. NCBI lineage: Eukaryota > Metazoa > Arthropoda > Insecta > Lepidoptera > Noctuidae > Lacanobia > Lacanobia oleracea. Next base: position 13,371,487 of record OX493393.1, on the reverse strand, counting down.
ATAGACCCGCAAAACGTTGCGGCTAAGTACAAGTGTACATGCGTGTTTTGACGAATTACACGTTAGGTCGCTTTTAGCTCGACATGTTCATGCATCTGACAGCGAGAGTGCGACCTCGTCTCGTGTCATCGTCCTCTGAAAGCGCTTTTCTTCGCCACAAAACGGACCGTTTCTTTTCATAAGGAAAAGCTGAAAAGTGTCTGCAAGCAAATAACTCCCTGGAGGGAAAAGCCTACTGCCTTGCTTTGGTGCCTCGTATAGAAGATATAATGTGAAAAAAATATAAAATATGACCGCGGACTTTGTGGAAACATGAACGCTTTGCACTCGCGTCTCGTCGAGAACGCCGGACATAAGATAACAGTCTCTACTATCACTACCGTAGGTATATAATATGCGTAGGTAGGTACATGGCTATTATTGGTGGTATTACTGTGATAGGTGTTTACTACAAAACACCTATCACAGTTATACCATTCATTATCACTCACATACTAGTAAACTCACAGCGTTACATAAACTCTATACAGATTATATTCAATGTAGGTAATCCATAAAGTCGCAAGCACACATATTTTGCCGCTAGGTAAGTCGCAGCTGTTCCGCTGTGATTATTATGATTGACGCTATAGCAAGTTGGCAAGTGATGCCGCTATTCCTCCCTCATCTACTAACTACTTCACATTTGCATAGTACCGCTCGGAGGCGGCAGGAGGCGACAGGAGGCGCGCCCTGCCTGCCGCTGTGCCGCGCAAGGCGCTCGTATACAAACTACAAGTCCGGATACACAGCGTTGTTGCCATTAATCACCTTGTCTGTCTAATACCTTTCCATTCGCAAGCCGTGCGCCGTCTTCTATTTATTACATAATTATTTTCTTCGACAGAGAACGGTTCCTTTGCCGACCTCGCTTCCGTAATATTGAACAAGCCGGGCTCGTGTTGCATTACTAAGTTTTAATAATATTAATTGTTTACGCCTCTTAGCCGCACCCCGCTCATACTCCGTAATACTAACGGACTTCAACTTTAGCCATATTTATCGAACTAGTTTGTTAATACCGACTTCGGAATATGTGCACTATTAATTAACGTTGACGGGAAAACCATGGAGATATTGGTAGCATAGCTAAAGACATTAATCTTGGGATTCATTTGTTTTCATTAAATACCGGCCTGTGTTTAATGTGATTAATGCGGCCAACGTTATGACTGTTTGTGGGCTATAAAACGTGTTTTATGGTTATTTTGCAGCGGGAGCAGATTTAGTAATAACCAACACTTACCAGGCTTCGGTGGAGGGGTTCGTGGAGCACCTGGGCGTGACGGCGGAGCAGGCGGTAGAGCTAATCGCGCGCGCCGTGCAGCTGGCCAAGCGCGCGCGCGCACAGTACCTCGAAGAGTACCAGGACTACGTGCTGGACGGCAAGTACCTCGTCGTGCCCACGAAACGACCGTACATTACAATATGCGGGGCTTGAATAGCGTGACATATTTCATAAATGAATACCGTGGAGGCAGGCCTCCGCAGTAAATGGGAGACTTTAAAAGATCAAATGAAAATGACAAATGGGTCCTTGCCCAATGAAATTACATTTGTAGAAGTACAATATGTAGATGTTTTTAATTAAATATCACGAATAAAAATATAAAGTTTTGGTATTCTTAGTTGGTAGATTATGGTCGGACTACAATGTAGGTATACTTGTAAAATATGTATCACTAGACCCGCGCAACTTCGTCTGCTTCGCTCCTATTGGTCTTAGCGTAATGATATATCCTCCCAAAAAAACCCTCCCCCAAAAAAGCCTTCCTCTATAAATAGGCTATCTAACACTGAAATAATTTTTCGAATAGGACCAGTAGTTCCTGAGATTAGCGTGATCAAGTAAACAAACAAACAAACTCTTCAGCTTTATATATTAGTATAGATTAATCTACCTCCACATAGGTACTTGACTTTAGTAATATTTGAGTACAACGTGTAAAAGATTTAACGCACTGCCTGAAAAGAGGTCATTGTACTTATCAGTGTGAACACTGTTTACTATGGAACTGGAATCATGAAAAAAAAAACAACTTTCCCAATCATTAATGTGCACATAACTCGACAAAATGAACTGGTTAGCTGGTTTTTTTTTACGATTTCGGGCAGGTCCGGTAGTAAAGGGTGCTCATAATGATGAGTACAAAGATCCTGGGCCTCAAGTCTGCTATTACAATAGTGTCAGAATGTTCTATCACTGATTCCATAATTGCTGCTAATTTTGACAAGTTTGGTAATCTATTAAAATAAAAGCCTCCTAATGACTTTCCAATGATCAACCACTGACACTCCATTGAAAGAAATGGCATAGAATGGTAATCTCGTACATAATGACACAGGAATAAATAATATGTAAAAATATATATATATAAGAAATCTGGCATAACTTAATGTTCAAATTTAGTAGTAGTTTTTCGAAAATCGTTTCTACTAACGGGTTTTACAATAATGGCAATACGAAAGTGTCTCTCTACCACGATTCTATTACGAGACATTGACCGACCAGTGATCGACCATAATGAATTAGCAGATTACAAACTTTTAGCAAAATGACAATGGATGATCATGTTGGAATGACGAATTTATAAAAAATTGCAGACTTGGGGCCCTGGTATTGGGTACCTATATTCTGTTACACGTTGGTATAAAAGTTGGTACAAAGAAAAGTGTTAAGTATGTGTTACGTTTTCAAAGCCTATTTTCTGCTTAGAAACACAAAAGAGCAAAGTAGATTTTTTTTTAAATTGCCTAAGATGACACTTTCAAACGAAAAGCGATGTAATGAAAGTGCCCTCGGAGCAAATATCTAATTTTAACATTCATTTCTCAAGTCCTCGTTCATTTTCTAGTAAATAGGCTATAAAACCACTCCAAAATACGCTTTTAAATCTTTATCACTGGTTTATCATGTACTTTATGACCGGTATAACTTTTTAGAATGACAAGTGGCTATTTAGAACGTAATAGGCACCTATACTTTCACCTGATTTTAAAATGAGTTTCGGTGCTAAACATAGAGATTCTTGACACAAAGTAAAGTCACAGTATAGGAGATGTAATTTATTATTTAAATTTATAAAATTTCAAGAATGTTTGTGTTTTGCTGTAAACAAAGATTGTAGGGTCCGCGGCGGCGAGGGTCGGGTGCAAGCACGCATTAATTACACTTTGCAAGGGTTGGAAGTTATGTGTATTCGCGTAGAGAGCGTGGCGCGTAGAGTATAGGGCTAGAGATATTATAAACAAGAACTTGTGTATTTATGGTTGTTACCTGTTCCTTTAGATCGTATCCCGCTGATCGTGGGCTCGGTGGGGCCGTACGGGGCTCATCTGCACGACGGCTCGGAGTACGATGGCAGCTACGCAGATACTACGACTGTTGAGGTGAAAAATATTCATATTTTAACAAACCAACTACATTGATTAAAGCAACACCGTTATATAAAACCACTAAAAAACACAAGCACAAATTGTTATTTTATCGTAGTAACATGTAAATCACCTGTTCAGCTAGCACAAATAATGTTCTCTGTATGGAGCGAGCTCGTCTGAATATCTTATTCAATTTTTACGTAACTTAATCTAGATCGCCTATAAAATAAAGATAGATAAGCTACCTGCACACCCAATAGAGCCAATATTCTAGACATAATTCAAAGATAGGTATCTAACTCGTCTGCCTAGCCTTTTCCCAACTATATTGGGGTCGGCTTCCAGTCAAGCCAGATTTAGCTGAATACCAGTATTTTACGAGGAGTGGCTGCCTACCAGACCTCTACAACCCATTAACTGGGTAACACGGTACTTCATGGCAAGACTGGAGTCAGTTTTACTGGCTTCTGACAATCCGTAACGACTGCGAAAGATCTACAAATGACAGCCGGGACCAACAGCTTAACGTGCTTTCCGAGGCACGGAGGAAACTCGGTATGTTAAGATGGTCACCCATCCACAGACCAATCTTGGCAAGCGTTGCTTAACCTTGAAGATCGACCCGTGCGGCTGTTATTATCTAGCCACGAGCTCCTCAAAGATAGGTATCTAACTAAAGTTATCTAAATAAAACTAAGTAGTTCGCTTAGATATATTTAATAATTAATGAATTTGCCCGGCGCCAAATTGGTTCTTTGTCTATTTCTATATATTGTCACTGAGTGCTTTTAGGGCGCAATCGGTTGAATCGATCTTGTTCAAATGTTAAAGGTACGTGAAGCTTTCTAACTAAAAGCTCCTGAATTCACTGAGTGAGTATTTTTATTATTCTACATTAACTATGCTGTTCGAATTTGGGGTTCCTTTTCATTAATACTATTTGTAAAGCTGTAATAAGTACCAACTTAGTCTAGGTAAAAGATTATAAATGCCGTTATTGCTTTTGTAGTTTAGTATCTAGTACTTTAAATTAGTTAGTTACCGTTTCTCAAACTTATAGCCAACAAAAGCTACCTTTCTTCTGATTATTTACCTTCTTAAACATATTCGCTTTACTACTCATAAAAATCACGGGAAGTTATTGGTCGTCGTTGTCGTGGCTAAAGCTTGGATGAATACATAAAGGAAACACTACTTTCCTTCTCCCCACCATTCCCCTATCTCGGGTATATGGTAACCTGTTCTTTCCCGGAAAAATTGAGACGATTTTTCATGAATCTGCAGACATGCTACATATTTTCATATTATAAATTTTCCTAGTAAGGAAAAGCGAATGCTTTTGAAAATAGATACCTGACTTAATCTATGTAGGTATTATGTCTACGCTAAGGTATGTAGACAAATACGTAGATTTTAAATCTAGAGTGTTAGTACTAAATGTTAGAACTTCAGTGCAAACTATTAAATCAGGCGCTCGATCATTCCTGCGGAACCCCGACAGCCATGAATGCATAGCCTAATAAAGGCCATTGAAAGCGGCGGCTAAATCGTAAAGAGGGCCGTAAAGTTGCCTGCAAATTAAAATTTACATCGGCAATATGAAAAACTCCACTCCATTTCTCTTGTTTTTTTTTCCTGTACCGACAGCATTTGACTGGGGTGGACAGTTAATTAACGAAACCTAGAACAAATGGCTATCTGAAACAAACATGAAGTAACAAAATGTGCGCCTTAATTAATTTGGTGTTCTTTTATTGTTTTCATTAATGTCTTGTTTAGTTTAGAATTATTATAATAAAATTGAGCTTCATCATCACAATAACTTGGGAATTTTAATAACACGTTTATTTACCCGACTGCGCCAGGAGGAGAGATATGTTTTTCAGTTGTATGTATGCATGTGTACATGTGTGTATGTGTATTTCTCTATGTAGCCTAAACGGTTGGATGGAGTTTAGCTTGAGAGGTGTCGTTAGATTCGTCTTGATTACGAGAGGGACACTGTATATACAATAAAACTTGAAATGGTTGATTTTTTGCGACATAATTTTTTCTTAATTTTTATTTCTCGATACCAATCGAGTGTGGTATAAAAGGGCTTAAGGAGCAGATTCCAAAAATGTATCTCACTTAAATGTAGGAAATAAAGAAATTGTCTTTGTCAAAAACCCTGACAGTAATTTTTTTTTCTATTTAATTATTAACGTTGATTTTTGTATCGTAGACTATGAGAGCTTGGCACCGACCTCGGATCCAGGCGCTGGTTGAGGCGGGCGTTGACCTACTGGCGTTGGAGACGATCCCTTGTCAAGAAGAAGCCGAAATGTTATGCGACCTTCTCCGAGACTTTCCACATATAAAGGCTTGGATCGCATTCAGTTGTAAGGTAAGCATCCGTTAACTGAAAAATGATCTACGTTGGTAGATATTATAACCGCATAATTTTAAAATCCTGACAGTTTTAGTTATATTGGACGTAAAAGACATAAAGAGACCTTGCCAGCCGTAACCAGGCTCGTCTATTCAAAGCTTGGGATCGATGAGTTACGTAATAGCTTCGATAAATTCTCCATCGTGCACCAAACCAATTTTGAAATTCTAAAATAACGAAAATCATCGATTTGTGGGAGCGTGGTATTGACATGTTGCGTTACTGCCGCTCTGGGTTCTACGGAAGGGTTATTTATTTTTGTACATAGATATCTGAACACGGCGGGTTGGCACACCGTGAATACCTAGGCACAAAATATTCAAATGGAGTTTGTTATTCTGTTCGTACGAATAGCATGAATCGGGAACAAAAAGCCGATCACCTTGATAAAAGATTTGATAGAAAATTTTGTTGCGAGAAAACCATTTTATTTTCAATACACGTATCTGACTACCTAACTGTACAAAAACATCTTCATTTTCTATACCATATCAACGGTTCTATTCACAATTTTACCAAAAATATCAAAAAATAAAACAGGCCTACTGACTTTTTTTAAAAATCACTGCTATAAACTTTACAACTTAAAAAGCCTATCGTTGCCTATTTGCTAGTCAGCCTACAAGTACCTATCGCTGTAAGATTCCTCATCTAGCCAACTTTTACAACTTTCACGAAACGATAAGCACTTTCGAAACATTGTAGCTACCTACTGTTTTGTGTTTATTTCCAGATAGAGGAATCTTTACGTTTTACTGTCGCAATACGGTACAAATCCTGCTTACCTACTACTTATTTTATTTGCCATAACTGACTTTTCTTACTCTTTTTACAGGACAATCAAAGCATAGCTCACGGCGAAAGCTTCCAAAAAGTAGCAAAGAAATGTTGGGAAGCGAATCCTGACCAGCTCGTCGCCGTGGGAGTGAACTGCTGTGCGCCTTCCTTTGTGTCAAGTCTCGTGAAAGGCTTCAACGACGACCGGCCACACGACCCCATTCCGCTTATCGTTTACCCCAATTCGGGCGAAAAATACAACCCTCAAATAGGGTAAGATTTCCGAGTAGGATAACTTATCTGCGGTTTAGTTTGTGTATTCCCAAGTGAATGTAATTGACAAGATTCCTTATTCTAATGTACGCGAAACTGCTAATGAAATTAGATCGTACCTACTTAAGTTTTGGCTGCGGAGCTGTAACTGTAACCAACTCAACTAATCTACTCGCAGTGTAATACAATAGTGGCTTCACATTTTATCCGCATAATAGCCAGTTCGTAGCAGCTACTACGTAGTGTCGTAGGCCGTAGCACAGCCATCTGCTACGCCGCTACGACGTAGCCGGAGCTACGATTTGGTCAAGGTCGTACTGCCTACTTTAGAAAGTATTCACTGGATTGTTATAGCTTGGCAAGGGATTAAAATATGTATAATAGTAGAACTGGCTCACTGTTTAGCATTTTGCTACTGAGTTTAGTGCTAACAAAACTGAGGTACTTTGAAAAGACTTGTATGATACAAACTTTAATTATGTGTTTGTCAGATGGATAGACCGCGACAAGTGCGAGGCAGTGGAAGTGTTCGTCCAGGAGTGGCTGGATCTGGGCGTGCGGTACGTGGGGGGCTGCTGCCGCACGTACGCCGCCGACGTTTCGCGCATCCGCAACCAGGTGCACTGCTGGCGCGACCGGTGGCGCTTCCAAGCCAAGTACCCTGATGCGCAGAACAACAACGCCTCTGAGTAGACTGCAAAGTTCCTTGGCGGCTCATTACTAAACATCATTCATGTATTTGTGTTTAATCAGCCAGTTTGTGCAATCAAAAGTAGCCATCTAAATAAAGAAGTATAGTGGCCACTTTTCTTCTCGAATATGCTCACCGGTGCATCCCATGTAACAAACATCAAGCGCAGTCTGTAACTGCGTTTGTTTACCGGGTAAATAATACTAAATGTTTTAAGAAACGACCTCCTGGTCAAGAGTTGTCTACCTATATTATAATATTATTTAAAAAAGATATGTGCCATCACCTTAATTGTAAGATTTGTAAGTAATTTACAATTGTATACCTATTTTTGAATATGTAAAGAACAAATAATATTTTAATTCAAGATTTTAGTTTATTTATTCCGGTTCACAGTCCTATGAAACACATGTGGTCTTCGTTGAGTGTTTAACTATTGTGTTTGCTTTGCGGACAGTGAATCTGTTACTATTAGTGGTAGAAATTATCGAAAATTTTCCAATCAAAAGATATCTATCTATACAACTACATAAAAGTACCTTTGTGGTGTACCTTTATTGATAGATTTTGGAATGATGAGATAAGTTAGGTGACGTAGTGATACGAATTGAAAAGAGTATGCTTATGTAGATGGTTTGGCAATATTGAGACGAATGAGGCGACTAACAGTAGATGTTTACAAGGAAGACGTGAATGGAAACGTCGGAAGGGGACGCCCTAGAAGGACATACAGATCTTATTGATGATTGTTCTTGATAAAGGTCAGATGAGTAGTACGTAGGGAACTCATAATAAATTGTCGCCTGTAGGTATATGACCAAATGTATGAAGTCAAACAAAGCACAAGGAGCACGCACCAGCGTTCTTTAGTTTCTGCTAAATCTCATAATAAAAAAACCGGCCTAGTGCGAGTCGGACTCGCACACGAAGGATTCCGTACCATACACCTTAATATTTAATTATTTATTATTTTTTGGTATAGCGGCAATAGAAATACAAAATATGTGAAAATTTCAACTCTCTATTTATTATGGTCCTTGAGATACAGACAGATGGACGGGCGGACGGAAGGACGGACAGCAGAGACATAGTAATAGGGTTCCGTTGGTTACCCTTCGGGTACGGAACCCTTAAAAGCGTGAGTTAACCGAACCTATGTACAAAAGACAGAACCAAGGCACGGCACATATGTATTGGATCATTTCCTAGAGTTAAATTTAACTCAATTTTTATTACAACAAAGCAAACTAATCAGTCAGAAGAACCAAGAAAACATAACCCTCGGACGTGGTTGAGAAACTACATTGGTCAGTCAGGTGCCATTTATATCGCGTAGTGTTCCGATTTATAACTTACGTCCTCAGTTTAAATTATTTACTGCGGTCCGTGAAATTGAAAGGTCGCTACAAAGTGAACACAAATCCTCAAAGTTACTCTCACATAATGGCTTCGTTTAATAGGTATTCTTGAATAAATGGTTCAATTTAATTTATGAATGTGACGAATGACAGTAATGAAATGAGTGCAGTGTTCGTAGGTACCTAAAACCTGGGTTTATTCATTGAAAATCTACACTAACATGCAAGGTCAAATCGTATCAGACATCACCACGCTCCGCTCGGTCGCCCCAATACAAAAACTCATCTCCTTTTTTGCACCGACTTGTTTTTTTTATTATTTTAATCCTAGAGTTTTGTTACAAAACCGATCCTTCGTTTTACGGCGTAACAGTATCTACCTACGCGTTTAAAATTCGATAATTAAATGGCCCTGCCTGTAAATAGGTAAACAGTTAGGTAGGTATTATTACTAGATCAGGTACCTATTGGGAGATAACTATCTATAAAGAGCCTATGTTCTGTGGGTAGTGACATTTATGCCAAGTTATAAATCAGTAACTAAGTATCAAAAACACCATCGATAAAAGTTATTAATACACTTTCAATGACTTGCTGAAATGCATTAGCGCGGCACCTACCTACCCATTCATGAGCGATTAAGCTCCCGTCCGAAATAAACAGACGTTAAGTGAGGTAGCGTGAACTTTTAATTCTTGACTTCAAACACGTCGTTATTTATGTACGAAAAGGTAGATAGGTATGCAGAAGTGGGAAAGGTGCCGCCTCCAGCAGTAAATTGAAAATTAAATTAAAAACGGTAGCGTTTGTTGTTGGTCATGCCGAGTTGCTGAAGCGTTCACGACGCTCGTTTGCAGTTGCTACAGAAGAAATAAAAACATTCCGGCAATTTTATCAGCTAGTGGAGGAATGGCCGGCTAATTGGATCGACTTCTTTTATCTAAAAGTAACTTAGTAACCGTCAGTAGGTACCTAAGTATAGCGAGATACCGAAACAGTGGCACGCGGTAACAAGGTCACTCATTTCTCTCTTGAGATATGAATTTTCATTCGTACCTAAGCCTTTTCGTGCACATTACCGCAGCCATGAATGTAATTTATTTCAGTTTAGTAAGTTCCCGAGTTCGATTCCCAAGACAGGCAAATGCTGACTTAAGAAATAAGGGAGTTGGAATTGTGCCCGATAGGCGACGGGTCGGGTAGGTAAGTGTTTCGAGATCAACTCAACCTCTATTAAAACAACTTACACGATATACTACCATAAGATTGACAAAATAGTGGATAAGATCTAAGTTGAGTTTAACGGTTCTCAAGGTTGGTCCGAGGATGGGTGATTCATTACATTTCATATCGGGACCCTTCTGTGCCTTGGAAAGCACGTTAAGCCGTTTGTCCGGACTGTAATATTGAAACCAAAATCTTTGATAATATTAATCGTTATGAATAGTCAGAAGGCTGTAAGTCTTACAGTCATAGCTAGAAGAGAGAACCCAAAGGGTTTCGTGTTACAAAGTAGGAAACTGGGTTTTGGATGACAGACAATAATGCAGTTGCTGATTATTACCTACTGGTCCTGAAAGCGTGGACTCTGTATATTTAGAAAAAATATGACAGATCGCTTATTTTTTTTAGACATCCATGTGTCAACATCGAAATGTAGATTTGAAACAGGCAAGGCCGGATTTAAGGGAGGGCAATCAGGGCAACTGCCCGGGGCCTCCACAAGAGAGGAGCCCCCACATAAACTGTAATAATTTTACGATTTGAAAACTTACCTAGTAATTTCTAATATTATAAAGAGGAAAGATTATTTCGTGTGTTTAGTAATGAGTTGGTTCACTTGGTATCTTTGATAAACTCATAGGTACAAAACAGACTCTAAAAAAACCAGCCAAGTGCGGACTCTAAGTGTTCCGTACCATAAACCGAAAAACACGTTTCTTGTACGGGAGCCCCCTAAAATTTTAATTTATTTTAATCGCGCCAATAGAGATACACACTGTGAAAATTTCAACTGCCTATCTCTTATGGTTCTTGAGATACAGCCCGCTGACACACAGACGCACGGACGGACGGATGCGCACGGTCGGACGAACGGACAGACAGTGGAGGCTTAATAATGTGGTTCTGTTGTTACCCTTTGGGTGCGGAACCCTAAAAAGATTTGTCCCAAATATCAAAATCCAATGCGAATGTACCTACTTGGTTTTGATGGTGTCAAATTGCACTGGAGAGCGCTCATTTAAAAAAAAAACTGGGCAAGTGTGAGTCAGACTCGCCCACCGAGGGTTGCGTACATGGACAATGGGCAGATTTGTATAGAGTTTGTCCCAACCCTTGTACCAGTATATGGCATGTGGTCAAATGTTGTACCTATTCCCCTTATTACATTAAATAATCTCCTTTTATTGCGATATTTGGTCTAGATCTATATTTCTATGCTAGTGTTTTTTTTTTTCGTTAAAGGAATAGGTAATTTTAATGAAAAAACCCGTTTTACTAAATATTATATTTTTATTTGGCATAATAACAAACACTTTCACAGTTATCGATTAACGTAAAAAATTGATCATCTTATTTATTACTTATGGTCGATTAGAATTACATCCTCCAAAAATCTTGCCGCTAAAAATCTTGCAGTGACTTGCATCGATTCCATAAGCCGTAAGACTTGGACTTATCTCTTGGCAAACTTCTGTAGAGTATATACCGCCACGAAAACGTTCAACAACACGATCTTGCTAGTCTGATTTGATATGTGCCCAGCGCAATCGATATCAAATCTTCTATTTCTAAAATAAAAAATATTTAACGCTATTTATTTGTATGAATTGTGCTCTTCGCCTGTTTATTTTGTTTTCAACAACAAAGTCTCCCAGACGATTTGTAACATCCAGGATGGATGTTCTCTAAAATAATAATAATCTCCCTTGCTTGAGCTATATAAGCTCCTAAAGGATTTCTAAATGCTTTAAAATATTCCTGTCGTAATAACTTAAACTCGCGTTTAATGCGTACATTAATTACCTCAACTAACCAACGTACTATGGTTACAAGCAGTGAGGAATTGTGAAATGATCAATCTCGAAATGGATATTAGCCGAAAGACTGCTGGACATAGGCCTCCCCCAAGCATCGCCACAACGACCGGTCCTGTGCGTCTCGCATCCATCGGCTACCTGCGACCTCCACCAGGTCATCAGTCCACCTTGTGGGAAGCCTTCCAACGTTGCGTCTTCCGGTACGCGGTCAACACTTCTGTTCCTCTTAATGCTCTTTGCATTCCAGGGTCGCGGTGACTCTTCCGAACAAATTCCATAACCCTTGCAGGCACTGGTCCTGGATCCAACTAGAACCTCTTATGTCTTTAAGTCAAGAGTGAATAGGTTACTTCTAGGCAAGTGTGCTCCATCTTCGACCACATCATCGCTTACCATCAGGTGAGATAGTGGCCAAACGTATGACTATCAGTGGTAAAAAAAAAACCTCTCAACTACTATCGCAATCCCCGCGTGTCATAGCGTCGGCCGCCGCCTGGTGCTACCCCTCTTGCGCCAGAACCAGCATGTCATCAGCGTAGCAGACCACGCGCAGCACCCAGTTGTAGCCGATGTACCGCAGGAGCAGGACATGCTCTCGCCAGTTCCACTCTCCCAGGTGACCGGGGCAGGTGACGGCCCTGTCTGTCAAATAAGCGAGATGGCGCATGACGCGTAACAGCGTTCGTCATTTTTACTCTTTTACGTTTCTTCTTCTTCTTATCGTGTGGGCAGTACCTAAGGTCTAACAACCCCACACACACGTGTAAGAGTTTCTGAACCGCCTTAAGAGCCTCTGACATGGTTTCGGTTTTGGTGTCTTTTACGTATTAAATAAGATAAATAACGCCAACTTTTATTAATATTTAAAGGATCCTTAATCGCCTTTAAGTTTTTTCTGACGTGGAATTCAGCTTCGTGGGCATAGAATAATTTGTTCCACTAAATGATATCTACCTAATGATATATCACTCGAAGTGCTACAATACTTGGGACAATTTGCTCATTATATAGGCTCTAAATAAAGGCTATATTTTTTATGATTTAACAACTTAGTTGACCCGCGCAACTTCGTCTGCGTCACAATGTTCTGGACTGTTCAGCTCCTATTGGTCTTAGCGTGATGATATATAGCCTATAGCCTTCCTCGATAAATGGGCTATCTAACACTGAAAGAATTTTTCAAATCGGACCAGTAGTTCCTGAGATTAGCGCGTTCAAGTAAACAAACAAACAAACAAACTCTTCAGCTTTATATTATTAGTATAAGATTACAAAATATAAGTATTTTCAGATTTTTTCCTATACAAGTTGTAGTATAAAACGGTATTATTTGCCAAATTTCATACATACTTCTAGGTCAACGGGAAATACCCGTGAGAGTGTCAAAATATACGTTTTTTTGAGGCATAAACAGCTGTATTATTTATTACGTTAACTTTTAAGTTAGATTTTTTCACAGCTTCAAGGGACTGTAGACCTGAGTACCTAAATGGTTTTAATTTCAACCCGATACCTCCATGCGTTCCCGAGATAAAAGGTCTTGACAGATAGACAGACGGACGGACGACAAAGTGATCCTCTAAGGGTTCCGTTTTTTTCCTTTTGAGGTACGGAACCCTAAAAATAAACATAAAAAAATGACTTTGCCAAAAGACCCGACCGTCGCTTTTCAAGCAGTCTGATGCAGTTGGTGGCATCAGATCAGTGATTGAACTGTATCAGACACAAGTTTCGAACTTTCTGTCGGTTTTAGCGGTCGGGTTTTTTGATAAAGTATTTTTTTTTTATTTCCTACATTTCAGTGAGTTAAATTTTTAAAATCATCTCCTCAAGCCTCGATAGGTTTTGAAAAAAAATACATTTTCACAATATGGCGTCTAGTAGTCGCCATTTTGAATTTTCAGCAACGAAATGTCTTAAGTGACACTTGCTCGACTAAGAGGAATCGATTGACGTGTGAATCATAAAAATCTGCCCAGGCGTTTGGTCTGTATAGTGCTTCAAAGGTACATACATACATAGGCTGATAAACACATTACCACTCCTTTGCATCGCGCAGTCGGGTAAAAATAGGCTAAGAACTACGATGAGACAAAACCGCCTATCAAAGTTATCCCTACTTAGACAGTGATTTACTTCGGGAGCTGGATTTCAGTGAAATAATCAATGATTTTTCGTTCAAAAACCTTTAATTTAAAGTTTTTTTTACTTATCGTGTGATTTGATTTGTGATTGCCTGTTCTATATTTCTGTGCCATACGACTAAATAAATACATGATTGAAACTCTTGCAAGAAAAATATTATTTAACCTATTTGAAAAATAATTAGTGGCCTCCAATCCCTTGTTGCCACAGGGCCTCCCAAGATACCTCTAAATCTTGGTCTGGAGACAGAAGTAGGCAAAATCGTCAGTTTCCAGTCAATTGTGAAATAGGTACCTACCTACCTAGAACAAGAAAACTTTTCATTTTCAATTATTTCTTTAAAGAAGCGACTAACTATTATTGAAAAGTTTTCATCCACGTGGCTTACCTTTCTGTAACTTTAACCGACTTATATCGCTGACTGTAGGTATCTAATTCTACCCTTCCTAACCTTTTTGCCGGCATCAGAAGCCGGACAGTTTGTTTAATAAAAACCTATTTAATCAAGTATTGGAGCCTACATCGACCTTTATTTACCTGACCCATAAGTAATTGCGGTGAACGCTTGACATTCGACGTATTCGCCTGGTTTGTGGGGTTCGCATCATGACTTGCACCCTCAGAGTGAAAGTGACCTAAATTCTCAAACATTGCAATTTGTGGGAATTTCAGCAAAAATTTTTTTGAAAAAGTATGGCGTTAAGTAGATTTAAATGTATCTCTCACGTGACCAATGTAGGCTTTTTAAGGTTAGTGTAAAGTTACTAGCTGACTCGGAAAACGTTTTGCCATCCTAATCAGAGTCAGTGATTGACAGACAACGCACGGCCGTAAGTACTGGTCGTAGCGTAGAAAGCTGAAACTTGGCATGTTGGTTCCTTGGGGGGTTGTGGAGGTCTTAGCGGTAAGAGAGGATTAACCGAAATTCCTACGGGATCGGGAAAAAACAGGATATGCGCGGGCAAAATCTAGTATAAAATAAAATAAAAATTTGGTCCAAAAAAAATGCCTACCTACAACCTATTCTACATAAAGTCTGTCAAGCAGTTTCGGAGGAGTTCGATAACAAACACTGTGACACGAGATTATATATCAGAAGAAATTATTATCAGAAATTACAGGAATTGCGAGTTAGGTCACTTTCATCCTAAGGGTGCAATGTATTTCATATCCGACACGCGTCGGACCAGTGTTTTCTAGGCACTTCACACATTATTCACGTGTGAGGCACTCGCAGTTGTTACTCTATTTCCAAATTTGTAATTAACTGATGTGCAGTAACAGTGCAGGTGAAACATTTGCGTGAGCACGTATTGGTTGGACATAATTATTACTGGACAGCTTTAGCTTCATGTCCATTATGTAAGTGTAGGTACAGTGAACAACGAAATTCCATTAGTATTAAGATTTATCCTAAATATTTTATTCTGCTGAATTCCTAACACTTTCTTTTCTGACTGTACCTTCATACAGTTTGTGTTTGGAAATATAAATAAAAGCAAATTGTTATTGGACTAGTTACCTATACAATATTAGTCAGATACGCTAAAACCAAGTATCGTATAAGGTACAGGCGCCGTGTATGGCCCACTTAATTTTAAATCACTGTAAAAATCACTGTAAAACTGTAAAAAAAAAGAGATTAGGAAAAACATATAACATGTTTATTAATGACACATTTTAAATAAATACAAGTTCTTTTTGTACCATCACAACAGAGAAAAATCGTTTTTTTAAAACATAGTGAATGGGCCATCTTAGGAACATAGTAGCCCAAGAAAGCCCGTTATGAATTAAGGAATATCTATGTAATATTAAGACCAGCAAAATTATTTTTTCACAAACTGAATTCAATATGCAGTTTTATTTAATATTAAGTGTTTTAGATTAATTAATCAGTAAAAAAAATGACATTGGGCCTTCTTATGTCTATAGAAACTTGGAATGGCCTTAAAACAAAAAATCAACACTTAAACTAATAATGGCGTATATTTTGAGATCCATCTTCTTTGTTCGTAACTAAATAATACTTATAATATCCTCTAATAGGTCATTTATTTTCAATTGTGGGCCATATTAGGTATATTGAAAACTATTTTTAATAAAAAGGTATACTGTTCGTATACTTAGCTTAAAAACTTATACAAAAATAAAAAATCTAAAACAAAAACAGAACCGTAATCAACAGTAAGTTTTCACTAACAATATTTTTCATTTTCTCTTAAACTAATAACATAATCAACAATAAAAAAGTCTGAACCTTATAATTGCAGGTAGAAGAGAGGACTCTTCCAAGACCAATTATATTGCTCAGACTTTTTAGTTACACATTGGGCATAAGAAAATATCGGTGTCTTCTTTTGTCAAACCTACGCAATCCTCATGGTACCACGCCAAACACACTTTACATTGACGCATATCGGCAACCCTGTCCATCTCACAAGCTTGACAAAACCACACTTCATTTTCAGCAGTTTCAGTCTCCACTTTTTTCTGTTTTTTAGCATTTTTTTTTTCTGTAGATTTACCGTTCGTTTTTTTTTGTTTTAGCTGTCCTTTTACAGGAATTGATTTTTTCTTTTGTTTTTGTAAGCCTTTTTCTTTGGCAGCGTCAAATAAGTCTTTGGTAACCTTTTGCCCGATATAATTTAAAGCTTTACGCCTTGGTTTATTCTTTATTGTTGCGAAATTTGGCGTAGGAATTTGTTTATGAAATGGTGTCTTAGCGCCTGAAGTGCCTGAAGTTTCTTTAATTTTAGAAAGTGGTACGTTATCATCAGAATCCTCAGATCTTTCCTGATCACGTTTAGCAAATGAACTGTATTTTTCTCTCGACTGTGGGTTGATATTTTCTTCTTCCGACTCAGATGACGACGTATAAATGTTAATATTTCTTCCAGGATATTGTGCATGGGTGAAATTCAATATATTTTGATCAAAATCTTCTTGATCGGACACGTCTGACGTAGAAAAATCTAACAGTCGTTGAGGGTGCATACTATTTATACCGGAGGTGGAAGGAATAGGTGATAAAAACTGAGAATTCCTGTCGTACGGAATGCTCAAAAGGGGCTGTCTACGATGCTGTTCTTGATGTTGAGAATCCTCAATGGTAGATTCGGACGAGGAACTATAGTCAACTAACTTTCCACGAGTAGTAGTTGAACACTTTGGAATATCTAATATATTTCTTTCTGCAAGTTCATTTTCTGGGAGATCATCTTGAAACTGGGATAAAATCGATGGTGACAAATCTCGCAAGTTATCTTCATTGTATGTGACATGATCTATCTCAAAGTTATTGTGTCGTCGTGGGGAGACCACTAAATCTCCGAAATCAGTAGCTTGTTGCATTTGAGAGTCGTTTTGATGTTGTATACCAGGTAATTGTGTAAGCGCTGAAGGCGCGTAAGCTTCTTGAGGAATTGCATTGGGATCATAAGGGTAGAGTCCGGTGGCTCTGAATCCGTTAATTATATTTTCTTGGGTCATGCACCTGGGCCATACTTTGGTAAAAATCTTACTGAAGCGCTGTTTTGTAAGTTTGCGATCTGGATATTGATATGCGTACAATAATAGCTCCTCATCCCAATGATGCTCGTACGATTTATTAACTGACTTATCAAGGGGTTGTAACTCGTGCGTTGTGTTTGAGGGCAAACAGTATAATATGATGTCGTGTTCATCTGCTGCATCTACGATCCTGGCATCCAAATGACAAGAAGCGCCATCAAAAATTAATAAGCATTTTCCTGGAGACTTATACTGACCCAGATGTTCGATGAAGTCCACGAAAAGTTCGGTCGTCATACTTCCCTTGGGTGCCATCTTTACTAAGCTTCCAGCAGGAAAATTGTCACAAAATTCTGGTTTTAATCTTTTGCCCTTGAATAAGATCATTGGAGGCACTGCATTTCCCGTTGCATTCACACACATCGCGATTGTCACATTTTCTGCATGTTCATTAGCTATAAAATGCACTCTTTTTGAACCTTTTTCAGCAAAAACTTTCTGCTGATGATGAAGGTTCAATCTACAACCCTTCTCATCCATATTATATAGACGTTCTGGATGATTTGATATATCCAACTCGCTATATATTTTTTTGACAGCTTCAAAGTGTTTTTGAACGATGTGCTTATTAAGTTTTTGTGCTCTGCCGGGATTCATAAACTGAGCTTTACGAAGTGATATCTCCGAATTGCGTTTGAGGAAACCTTTCAGCCATTTCTTCCCTGCAATATTTGTTTTTTCACTGAACATGTTTGATATGCCATTTGCTCTACAGAACTCGTACGCTTGTTTCCGAACAAGTTTGGGGGTCAGCGGCATACCTACGTGAGCAAGTCTTATTATCCGTTTTGCTAAGTCCTGTTCATGTTTTTTATTCAGAATAGGTGGTCTACCAGTTACCTTTTCTGTTTTTCCGGATATTAAGTGGTTTCGCAATGTACGCCTTGGGATACAAAATGCTTCAGCAGCTGCTCGTTGTGACATTTCACGTCTCTTTACTGCCTTTATGGCATTTTTTAGCTGACATTCTGACCACTGGCCTCGAGGTTTTTTCCCAGTTGGCGCCATTTTGTTGAATACCAGCCTATGGAAGAAAAACTACGTTAACAATAACAAAAATTGAAAAGTTTTCAAAGAAATTTTCTTGTCATAAGCAAATTTAATAAAAGGATTAGACATAGATAGAAATGTATGTACTTATATGTAAACTTCAAAATATTATTTTTATTGCAATTTACAAATGTAATATTCGATAGTCCAAAGAAGGCCCGGGCCTTATTTGGGGGTCATGTAGTGGGCTATCTTATGGAACTTTGCCTTATGGCAGTAAAAATCATGTTAAAAATTAAGTGACACCATTAGAATATTAAAACTTACTTTGATTTAATCTTAACACTGTTAGTACTAAGATTTATCAAGGTGTAACGCGATATTACTGTATTTTGTTGTAAAAAAATAAATATACTTACGTGAGTAAGGTTATAACACGTGCACTGCCTTGACGCGTCACTGACAACTGACAATAGTGTTCAAAATGGCCGCGCGTGATTGGCGTGATGACGTTTGCCTTTCGTCTAGGAACGCATTCACAAGATTCCCGCGAAATTTTAAATTGTTCTGGCCACCGAAACTTAAGTATTTTTTAAGTGGGCCATGATAGGAGGTGGGCCTTATACGGCGCCTGTACCTTATCTAACCATTTAGTTATAATGAGAAAGCAGTGAACTGCAGCGGAAACGTTTAGGAGTAGGTGTTTTACCTCCGTGAGCATTGCTATGACGTGCCCCTGTGGTTTACGCCTACGTGAGCGATGCACCCCGATGAGCGCTCGTTGAACCGAGCCACCCGTCACCACTCCCACCTATATTCGTAGTATAGAATAGGCAACCCTTACATGTAAATACGAATCTAGGGTATCAATCTACATAATGAGCCTGTGTATTGGCTGACCTGTAAAATGTTAAAGCTGGAACACCGAGTTCTAAGAGCGTCAGCATTGGCGCTCCAGTATCTATACTTCGGGCCCGCTAGGGCCGGTGCCTGCCGGGGTGCGGAATCCGTTCGAAAGAGACGCCGCAGCCCTGGAACGCTAAGGGCATTAGGAGGAGCACGGATGGGTTTTAGTCAGTAAGAGTCTGACACTCCCTTCTGCCTCGCCCAGAGCGGAAGGAGTCATTTGATGATTTCCCATCCTTAAAAAAAAAGTATCTAAGTATACTTCAATCTGTACTAATATATAAGAGTTTGTTTGCTTGAACGCGCTAATCTCAGGAACTACTGGTCTGATTTGAAAAATTCTTAGTCTTAGATACCTAGCCCATTTATCGTGGAAGGCTATAATATATCATCACGCTAAGACCAATAGGAGCGGAGCAGACGAAGTTGCGCGGGTCAACTAGTGTATCTATGCTTCTAAGCTTAATATATAAAGCTGAAGAGTTTGTTTGTTTGTTTGGTCAAGCGCTAATCTCAGGAACTACTGGTCCGATTTGAAAAATTCTATCAGTGTTAGATAGCCTATTTATCGAGGAAGGCTATAGGCTATATATATCACGCTCAGACCAATAAGAGCGAAGCAGACGAAGTAGCGCCGGTCAACTGGTTACTTACTTATAATGCACTTTAGCACATTTTGACGGTTCTCTATGGATGAGGATTTCAAAAGTGAGTGGCTGTAACTAACGTGGGTCGCAAAGTGAGCAATCTATTTCCTCACGACATCTCGTTTAGGTGAGTCAAAAGATTTATCAAAATAACTACCATCGAAATTATATATTTATTTATATATTTCTATCATCACATTCAAGCTTATAAAGCTAAAGGGGGCTGGGCTGTAAAAATAAAAGATAAATACTTTCTTACATTTAAGTTTAATACTTCTTTAAAATAATTAGCATTTACTTTCTTTCGCGTCCATCAATATGTTTCTCGATTGTAAAGTCGCGATGGCAAGAGTGCGGTCATGTTTTTCTTCGCTCAACTGTAGCTTTAAGTTCTTAACTTCCATTTTCAATGTTTTCACTTCATTCTGCAGCCGCATGACTATTGTCCACAAGCTGGGCGACGCCTGGCTCGACGTAGAATGTATCGGCAGCGACGGTGACCTCACCAAAGTCTCTATCGCGGGATTCTCGTCGTCGCATTCTGAAAATATTATTTTATGAAAGTATAAAAGTATTATCTTACGATTAGCTCTCGATGGATATTTTACCTGATACCCACCTTATATCAACGTTTTCTCAAGTAATTATTATGCTAATGACTATTTACTTTGTATCATATTTTATTATAGTTGTAGATAATTATTTTCTTTGCGAGGCCAAAGACTCATTATCAGATATCATGTTAGTGCAGCTATTACTGGTATTGGAAATCAATAGAACATTAACGACTAGTTCATAGTGTAGAATTTCAGGCATGCCGATATTATCGAGTGCTCATTAACTGTAGAATTGATTTCAAGATGTTAATAATAACTACAGTTCCATAGAAAAATATATATAATATTGTACCACACACTTTCGTTAACAAATAAAGATGTGAAGATTATAAAATTCGTAATACATATAGGATAAATGAATATTTTCGAATAACTTATACCTCATCCATGTAAAAATGTAATGTGCATTCGTATTTAAAAGTGGAATCAATATATTCATTTCGAGGACAAATCACGACAATCATTAAAACTAGACGAGGAACAAGTTGTACAATATGATCCTTATAACGATTACACAAACATTCAGAACGTAATGCCAACTTTTAATAAAATTGTATGTTATGTGCTAGATATCAACCCCTTTAAAATGGGCACAAAAGCAACGAAAACACGAACAATGATATTTAGGTTATTTTAATAACATACATATTATATCTCAACTTGGCTAGAAAGTAAATATTAATACATAGATTTTATTTTGTAATAATATAATACAGTATTTGACAACACAACACGTATTTTAAAAGAAATTAATGGATTAAATCCAACTCTTAAAAGGCATCAATTTGTTAGTTTAATAAATAGGTACACAAATACAAAATTACGCACTATATTATTGTTAATATACTACAAAAATCGAAAATATTAAATAAACAAATACATAATTTATATAGAAAAGATAAATTTAAAAAATCAGGTAAGCTGATTTAAACATAACAAAATTGACAACCTGCTGAAATTGTCAGTCTAGGTACCAAGAAATGTATACTATATTCTTGCTACTTGTATTCATATGCCATTTACATACTAATTAAAGCCAATAGGCTATTCAAATACCCACGAAATGAGTTTGATCAGAGCAGAGTTACCTAGGCACGGGGCATGCATTGTACATTCTGCGCGACCAACAATAAATCGATAGCTTCGTGTCAGTGATCTCGCCTAGTGAAAGCTTCGCAATGTCAAGCTTTACTGCCACTCGCTACTATTGTTACGAGAAAACATTACGATGCAATATTACTACGTACGCATTCTAAAAAAGCAATAATACAAAAAAAAGGATTTATATACATAGTAATCTTTGCATTTGTATTGACTGTTCCGAAGATGGAGGCCGTTCGCAAAAAAAAAAAAAACAACTCGAATTACGAACTGAAAATGTCTGAAAATCAAAATTTTAATTTCAATATTTAATTAAATTTCAGCAGTAATCAGTAAAGAGGCGGTGTGTGCGAACAGCACAAGGCGGATTTCCAGTTTCCACTTCAATTAATCAGTGCCAGCATATGCTTGTCAAGCTTCACTATTTTTAGCTCTTTTCCCTAATGGGCTGTGGGAATAGCGCTCCGCTGAATCAGTTCTTATAATATGCTTGTTGGTGACGCAAATATGTGTAATGCAATCTGTATAAAACGCGAATGGACTAATGTGACTTTGTGAAGTAATTAAACATTTAAAATTAGATAACACGTTTTTGAAATTAATAACATTTCCAGCTGAGTGGTGAAGGCCGAAGGCATGAATGAGATAAGTGATACAATGAAACAAGTCAAAGCGTAGGCAGTATTGCAGTTGGCACCGGTACGCCGTACAACGGTAACGTTCGTATGTAAATGTAGCATGCAGTGCATTGCGCTATCCTGTTCAATATTAAATGAATGGCACGCGGCGGCGGGCGCTGCTGCCCGCTGTGATTACCCGCCGCACCATCTAATAACTTGCCTCACTTGTCTCTACTAGCACTAGCTCCTACGAATATTATGATCTTTGGTTTTCACTGCTTAATTTACTGATCTGATATAAAATCATCGTCAAAGCTTTTACACAAGTCCTTTTGGTATTGCGCCATAATATTGAGATGTTAAGACTAATTTCAGGTATTTTGTTATATATAAACGTTTTAGTTTTAATCTAGCATTTTTTAAATTATTTTTAACGTCAAACCAGATCTAATCTATCAAACAAAATAAAATGGTTCACGATCAAGTTTATAAATAAGGCGCAAGTCATATTTATTTACTCGAAATATTTTATACATTTACAAATAGTTATACTCAACAAAGTAACGACAATTTTAATGACTCCTAATAGACGTCTGCGTATAAAAAGCACCATTTGGCATTTAATGGATTCAATAATAAATACAAACTTCTTTGAAAAAATTGCGTCCTTGGCATCATTCCATTACTGAGTTCACCAATTCTTGATTATTGTAGTTACGTTTTACCATTTAATATATTATTTCCTTACAATCTACTACTTGCTATAAGCATAATCATGCAAATTATGCTATAATTTAATAATGCACCACAAAAAATATATTTATAAAATATACAAGCAATATTTAAAGATTACTTTCTCTAATTACTAGATAATACTGCACACATGCATTTGTATATGAAAAATCTATGTAAACACAGATAACACGCTTGATCGACCGTTACATTAAGCCTACGTCAATGGCACTAGCACTCCATTGAAACCAAAGCGAATACTTTTGTAAACATTCGCCTTGCTTACAACTTGCTATAATTATTTGCTATAAATAATAGGTATAATTATATACACACTTATTTTATATAATGATCAGCTACTACGAAATAAGGATGCAATTATTCAAATAAAAACAAACAATTAATTATTAGTCAATGGGATCAGCTTTGGTTAAATGTAAAACTGGAGAATGAAACAGAATGTCAACGGTCACAGCTGTCACAAGATAACATGACGTGGTTAAATACTAGGTAATCCGAGCGAACAGCGAAAGGGTGATTGATATGTAGGAACAACAATTGAGCATAAACTACGGTTTTCTACTTATGTCAATCAAAGTGATGAGATTTGGTGAGCTGTTTGACAAAGGAGCCGCAGCACCAGGTGGAGGAGCGCGCGGAGCGGGCGGAGGGCGCGGGCGCGGGCGCGGGCGCGGGCCGCACGCTGCGCAGCGGGCCGCACGCCAGGCTGGGCTGCGAGCCGCTGCGCCGCTCCCGCCCCATCATTAGCTTCTGTCTACGCTCCTCGGAACACTCCCACAGATTGGGATTAGAACGGTTCATGTCGAATTTTCGGTCCGATAGCAGCCTCCTCGTGTCCGGTCCTCGGTACAAGTATGCGTCCGCCGCAGAGGAGCTTTTGTTACGCTTTACTTTTGTCGTTTTACTACAGCCGGAATATTCGGGCGTGTTACTTCGCTGGACGGTCGGAAGTTTAGTGTAGTTATAGTGAGGTATGTTAGTAGCGGGTGCGTGATATTGTACTTTACCGAGAGATAAGTGGCCGCAGTCCACTGCAGGTGCGATATAAAGGCAGCCGCATGTAACAAAATAGAAAGATTCAGACTACCAGATCAAGAGACCATCGAGTTTCAGAATGTCCTTATGAGATTATACTCCGGCATTGTTTAATGCTTATACACAACAAGCGTAGATTGAAGAGATTCTTGCGATTTGTTAGTTACAAGATATACTTAGGTGATGGCAGTAAGTAAGAAAACGCTAAAAATATTCAGCTATTGAAGATCGTCTAATCGAGTCTATATTCGATACGGACACAAAATAAATAAGTAACCTCTACAACGACTAGCTACTTTGTACTCATACGAACTAAAGATACAATAAATAAAATTACTAATTGTTACCGTATCTTCTAATTTGAGAATAAATTAACACTAACGATATCAGATCTACGAGAGCTAATACAGTGAACAAGAGATTATCAAAGCATGCTGCACATGCACTTAGAGATGTGTGCCTGTATAAATACCGATATAAATATGAGAGAGATACTGAGTATTGTAATAAATTAATATACTGATACACGAAGTGCTTAATTAATAAATATTATCGTCATTACACCAACAACAACAAACTTGAACAAATATTATTCTCAAGCGCTACTTTATGACTAGCGAAAAATTTGGTTTCATGTATTAATACAGATCTTTCATTCTAAGAACCAACTGATAATACGGTTTCTTGACTTCGCATGTCTCCTCCTTGTAGACTCGAATATCTCCAGCGGAATATTGGGTACTGCATAATAAATACGCTGTGTTAGTGGATACCTTCTACTTGCTTATAATGATCATTCAATTACTACAACCATTATACTTTTATTGGTACTTTTCAAACAAGTTATATTATGCATTAATCTCATACTTAGCGATATCGGTCTACTTTTATCGTTGGGTGTATAGCAGAGGCACAAAGGAGTCAATAATATTTCACAATTATTTTTAGATCCGCTGAAGCAAATAGTAGCTAGTTGAAAATAACTATAATCAATAGTAATTTCTTTCTACATTATTTTAACAAGGCTTGTAAGTCATCTGTTATCACTCACCTGAACTGACAGCATTCCGGCAGCGCGCCGAGGTGCAGTATGCTTCGATTACTTTTAATATTAGGGCGTCCTCTTCATAAGAATTGGACTTTCGTTGATGCGGCGCATAAGGGTGCGTCGGGCCAATGTTTTCGTCCGAGCCGACCGTGAATGATTGCGGCCTCAGAGGCGGCGCCGGCCGTAAACATGTTATGCTCCACCCTACGTGTGCATGGAAGGAAACATTGCAGTAAGTAGACAAATCTTATTTGTAACCAACAAGAAAAACGTATTGGTAACAAATAAGATTAGTCGATATACCTACCTAATTAATTTGTCATATTATACGATACGAGTTTATGCAGACCTACAGGGGGTATGAAATTATGAATAGTGAAAGATGGACCTCATTATCATCTTCTTTAAAAAATATGTTGCCCAACTAAGGTCCACGCTTGAATATTCTTCATAATCAAAATAATGTTTTGGAAACCATTTATCAAGATATAATCCAAAAGTTAATTGTTTGAATATCTGCAGTTTTTATATGAAACACGTGCGGCAAATAAACGAGAACATTTACCTTTATTGCTGTAGTTCGAGCCCGCCGTGTCGATGAAATCAACAGATGAGAACTTTTTGCCGATAGGAGTTTTATTTGGCTTGGCAGGTGATTGGTCAAGAGAGTCGCATGAATTTAGGAGCCATCGTGCTGACTGATTCTTTTGTTTATTTTTTTGCGTTTGTTGCGTATGTTGTGTGTAGCTTTGATGATTGTTGAATGAATGTGATCTTTTGTGGTTTGTTAGACCCGACGATAAATCAGAGTTATTGCTGTCGCTCATGGCCATCTGTTGAAAAACAAAACATGTTACTAAACTCGAACTTGCAATGCTGAAACTAGAAATAATTATGCACATTTTAAGAGTTAGCAAATAGATACATTTGTGCAAGTAGTGAAAATTTACACACATTTTCTGCAGCATCACTTGTTCAAACATATATATCTTAAATAAGCAAGGGCATCTAGCGGACACTCGCCAGCTGACGTAGCATTTCAAACATCAGATCAAAGGATTATAAGTGTGGAATTTATCACATTGGATTTCCCGAATTGTCTGTCTTTGGCGATAACACTTTCAAGTCCCAGTTCAAATGGGTTTCAATAAGATTATGGAAACCAAACAATGCTGTTCAATGTATATGTCTAAATATGGAAGTGAGGAACAGGTCATTAAGCCTTACCATGCATTGTTTTCTTCTTAATTGGTTAGTTTAATTACATGATATCTACTTGCAGTGATTGTTTTGTAGTTAGTAAGATGAATAAACACAGGCAAGGATGATCAAGTAAAGCACTGCAACACTGGGGTAACTCTAATGACAGTATTAATCTAATGGTTACAAATCCTCAAGGCAATATTATCTTCAAACCAGTGACACAAATCAGTAGCTCTTTACAAAAGAATAATCCTTGCCTGAGTCGGTGACCACGGTAATCGGTAATTTTGCTTTCATCCACCAGTGTGCGTACAAATCTGAGCGATACACCACAAAGCCGCTCTGGGCTTCAGCTAAACCCTTCTGCACTTTCGACAGGTCCTCACTGCGAGACCTCGTTTTACGCATTTGGGAATTATTTTCATCCATGCTTTGTATATTTTCCTTGTTGAAAACATCACGATTGCGTGGTACATTAGCTCGAGATTGCCTCTGCATATTGTTAACTTCGGGAGTTTCACGATAAATACGCATATGATAATGCAGGCTAGGCTTTGATCGTTCTGTTATGTTTAAAGTGCTCCACTGGCAGGGAAGAGGTTGACGCACGTTCTTAGGGATCTCAATGTGAGTGCTGGGCTTCCTGTATACTCGCGGCGGAGGGTCGGGTTTCAACCTGATCTCTGGCACGTAACGTTCAATGTTACATCTAATAGAGGTTCGCTTGACTTGCGCAGTTGGTACGGTCGGTGCCGCTGTAAACGTAGACGTTACATTCATGTTGGATGAATCCATGACGTCGAGACTGTTCTCCGAAGTTACACTGGTCACACAAGATGTTCTTGCGGTAGATCCGAAAGGCGAAGTGCACCTACATTGATCTTCGTAGGTAGCCGCTTCTATTTCAGACAGCGTAACTTTTTTTCGATGGTCAACATCAAAGCTGGCTTGAGACAAATTTGTTAGTGAGCCTTTTGAATGATCAGAACTTTTGTCGTGGGTGTCCGATTCATTGCCTGTGTTGCCAGAACTCGAGTATTCGTGCATATTCAACTCTGGCGAGGCCAGATTGCAACTTCCCACAACACCTGAGTCAGAAGATCGAGGGCTAGGACAGATGGACCTATTACAACATTCGCATTTCCTATGCATTTTATGGTTTTCGGACTGAGAGCTCATTCTATGCATCCTGGCATCTTCATTTCTGTGGTAATTCTCAGTCTCCACCATTGACCTAGACATGGAGCGCCGTATTCTTTTATCTGAATTAAGTGAATGCTTCCGGAAAGGCACATTGGTATTCAGATTAACGTTGATTATTTTCATGTTTTCCTCCTCGTTTCTAAACATTGGCGGTGGGTCTAGTATTATAGAATCTATAGGACTACTATACCTCTGTTTTGGAGAAGGAGGAGCTAAAAGCTGTAACACATCTGTTGTTAATTTATCATCAGCATTTTCTTCTTCAGGAGTGTAACTTTCCTCTGTTGATTTCCAAGGTTTGTTTACTGTTTCATTTTTGGCACTAACATTTGGGAAACTCCGTCTTGTTGGTATGAAATCTTTCTCTTCATTGCCAAGCATATCAATTTGTGTACTTTGATCCATGTTAACTAAATCTTCACAGGCCATGTAAGATCGTACATCAAAGCTGGAATTCTCAGTACTTTCGGAATGTGGGGCAAATGGTGAAAAAATATTCATACTTCCTAGGGAAGATTTCTGGTACTGTTGGCCACTATCAATAGTGTTCAAAGTGTTATAAGGTTTCTTACTGCCAGTTATACTTTCAAATATATCTCTAGTACAATCTGCCCTGACACTTGATTGACTTTCATCCAAATGCACATCAACGGCGTTGTCGAAATAACGCACGTAACCAAAATTACTGCCCCAACTACTACACGATGATATTGTTCGCGGGCTTTCCATAGCATTCTGTCTCAACATTTTTGAGCCACTAACAGCTTCAGCATCAGTGCAGCTTGAGCTTGTATATGATTCAGTCCCGTCGGTTTCTCTATCACTATCATCTGAATCAGAGTAATCTGCGTCTGCACCTATAGTGCCATCATCTTCTATTTTTAAACGAATATGATTTTTATGTCTTCGTCTCACTGGCAATCCAGTCAACTCGAAAGCCTTGGCCCATGTTCTCTCGTGTAAAAGCTTGCGCAACATTTGCCTCGTGATAACTTTTTTCTTTACGAGTCTCGCGAAATATTTTGTTAACGAATAGTAAGGAGATGCAGAAGGGTAGCTAGGCGGTGGCAACGTGACGTGATAAAGGCTGCGGCGACTAGTGTTGATGCTAGACAACGCCCCTTCAGAAGGAGAGCGGGTCAGCTATACAACCAAAAATAAACCTTAGTGTGTAAACAAAATAAATTCTATTTGGAGTGACTAATAGACGCAATTATGAATTCTGTGTTGTTTAAGCAAAGAGGGGTAAAATTGTATGCAGATACTTACATGTGGCAATGATTGAGGTTGTCCAGGCTCATGTGCTGGACTGCTGGTGTTGGAGTGCTTCTGTAGCAGGCTCACCCAATTATCAGCTTCAGCCCTAGTTTGACACACTGCCACTATTGTGTCTATCATTGGTCCACCAATTTCAAATGCATTCTTTCTGGTATCTGTATCATCTAATTTGGAGACTGTGATGCCAGTCAATGGAAGACAACCCTATAAAAAGAAATAAATAAGAAACATTTTGATAGGTATTATTGGTTATAAACTTTTTTCTTAAAGAAACTCACTTCATATACAAACGCAGACACCCTTTTGCTGACAGACAGTAACAGTAAGGCAGACGGGAAGAGAACGAGATAGCGGTCTTGGTGTGAAGGGCCTACAGCCACGCTGCCCATATGTAACACATCGCCAAGAGACGCTAGTTCACCGCCGGGCCAGCCGCGTACCTCACCAGTCACTACCTGAAGCTCCAACTCTTTTTGTCGTCTTAATGCCGCACAACCACTCTGAAAGTAGAAATTGATTAAGTGAGACCATAGTAACTGAAAGATTCTAATATGTACAAGTTTCTTAAATCAAAATATCTGCAGAAGACTTTTACCAACTTGCATCACCAAAAGCGTCAATAAACAAAATAATACACTGCACTGCACGCAAAATACGCGCTTAGTCGTGGAGTTGGGGAAACCAGCCCGATTTATATACTTACAAACAAAATAATACTCACAGCTATATCCTTGTACACAACCGAGGCACGGTGAGTGTCACCCCTGTCAGGATGTGCTTCATGCACATGTCGGGCCAGTTCCTGTAGCATCGCAGGATACTTGCCCAACCTACGGAATGGCTTGGATAAGCCAGCTGTCAATACTAGCACCCCTGGACAAACAGCACCAGCTTCCTCCATCCATGTGTTCAGTTCTTCCCTATAATAATTGTAAAATATTATATAAAGCAGTCCAGTAACAGTTACAAAATAATTCCCATAATTTAGGTATTAAGATCAGATCAGAGCAAGATATGGAAATTGGTTTTAGAAGAGGCTGAAAAACAACTATTTTTTCAAGTAACAAAATTAATTAATTTATTATTTATTGAAGCCATCTTTAATACTATTATTATTTACAATTATACTAGTAGTAGTATGAAAAATTATCATTGTTGTTTGTTGTGTGTTTTTTAGTTTTTATCTTTGTCTTTATGTATAGAGATAGATTGAGCCTTGGACTAATACATTGAATACTTTTAACTTCATTGCATGTTTCTTTCACAAGGGCCAAGCCATAGGAAAAAAGAGTAGTTGTAATATAAGAAAGCAAATAAAATAACTTCTAGTTTTTCATCAGTGTAATATTGTTATTTATAAAAAGAAGGCAAATATAGAATTCCAAAAATAGATGTTAATAAAGCTCAGCAATTTGGTTAGAATTGTTTACTTACTTGTACTTATCAAGAATGCAGACAGCTTTTGGATGGCCAGCACAATAAGTTTGATGGACAGTCTTTATTTTTGGGGCCCATTGTAGAAATAGACCACCCACTCTCTGATCTGGCCCCGTTTTTGTAGCGCATTCATCTAACAGAGCTAGAAACTGCTCATGTACTTGTAGCACCTCATTTATGTTGCCCGTCAACTGTCTGAACTCATCCCTTGTTAGCCTAAAATGTTACTTACAATTTGTCAATACAATCAAACTAAAAAAAAACATCACAACTCTAAAGGATAAGCACTGCTGTATGATATTCTTCTTCTTCTTGTTTTTATTAGTAATAAATATTTTAATATAGACGAGCTCGTGGCTAAAGAACAACAGCCGCACAAGTCGATCTTCTAGGTTAAGCAACGCTTGCCAAGGTTGGCCTGTGGATGGGTGACCATCTTAACATACCGAGTTTCCTCCGTGCCTCGGAAAGCACGTTAAGCCACTAGTCCCGGCTGTCATTTGTAGAACTTTGGCAGTCGTTACGTATTGTCAGATGACAGCAGTCTTGTCAAGAAATACCGTGCTACCCGTTTAATGGGTTGTGGAGGTCTGGTAGGCCACCGTTCCACATAAAATTCTGGTATTCAGCTGCATCCGGTTTGTTTGGAAGCCGACCCCAATATAGTTGGGAAAAGGTTAGGCAGATGAAATATTTTAATCTTCATAGAATAAGTAATTCGCTTTAACAGAACTTTTAAGGGGTAAATCTAATAACTTTAAACAAACAATCTTGTATAACCGGAAACGGCACCAACAATTTTCAAGAAATTTAGTATGCAAAGGGGTTTCGGGAGCGATAAATTTATCTAGCTAGGTTTCATTTTTAGAAAACATCGAAAAAAAGCAAACCATCATCTAGGTACTATTTTATTAAGTGTTAAAGTGGTGTTGGTTTTAGAAACTTGGTGTTGTCATCTAACCAAATAAAGAAAGCAGACCAAAACTTACATCTCACTTTTCTCCAAAGGCTGTAAGAAATTGCTGACCAGCCCCTGCATCTCAGCCACATGAGCCTTTTCTGAGTCTATTATATCTTTAAGAACTACATTTCTGAATGCCTGTATTTCTGATGCTGCCCGTATAGGCGATGTTGTCACACTACCTGATGGATCTGTGGTGAAATATATTTTTTAAGTATTATTTTTTCAGTAATGACAACCAATTCAAGTAAAGTTTAGTAGGACAATAATAATGGTGGTGCATAGCATACCTTTATGTTCAGTCACATAGTTGCTAGGGAACCAGCCTGTTGTCTCACCCAAAGTTCCCTCCCACCATCCACCTTCTTCTTTTTGGGTAACAGTAATAATATCGCCCTTTTTGAAACATAGCTCGTCATTGTTTTTACCCTTAAAGGAATAAATTGCTTTCACCAAGCAATTTTCGGTTGACATTTTACTTATTTCCTAGCACCATGTTATGAATTCTAGAAAAATAACACTAAATCAGAATAGGCAAATGATGATAGATATAGAGCTCTTGCGCACACAAAATAATAGCAAATGGAAGTTACATCAGAGGCTTCCCAAATTGAGCTACAGTAAGAATAATATGAGTTAACATTTTAATAGGGTACACGATTTGTTTCAGAATGAAATATTTTTCGGACAGCTCATAGAAATAACAGGAAGTGTTGGTGTCAAATCAAAGATTTGCATTACACAGTAAAAATATTGGATACATCAGGTAAATTGACTGCCAAACACTTCAGTACACTACAAATATGCAGAAACAAGACGGTGTGATAATTCATTAACTGATTATCAACGTACAAAAACGTAAAATCCTCGATTTTCACGGACTTCCAGTTCCAAAAATAAATAGACCACAGACTCAATTAAACTACTTCTGCCAAACGTAACATGTCAAAAATAGAGTAGCCCAGGGTCTATGGTTAGTAATAAATAAAAAGACAGTATTCAATCTTCATTGATGAACCAGACCCAGAGATGTATTAGAGAGGCGCGGTCGCAGCCCTAAACTTTGGGGGGTCAAGTCGAAAAAATTTAGTACGATAGGTTCGTTGTTTCGAATACTTAATTTTTTTCCTATCATGACACAAATAGATGAGGGCCGAGTCACCCGCGTCCGTAAGAGAATACCCAGTGTTTGACCCTACACGTGGTCAGGTGACACTTACCGATGGCTTGTGACCACCCACTGGGCAAACACGTACCGCCAAGCGGCCTAGCTGCGTTCCGTTACGATGCTCAGCTCAGTGTAGCTAATTCAGAGGAGTTGGATCGAAATAGTTGTTCCAATGCAGGCAGACCAACCAGGCTTGCCCTGGCATTTATTTATTCACAAAATGCATGGGCGTATCGGGAGACTGGTTGCGAAGGGTAGCAGAATCCGAGGCACGGTGCGTCGCTGGCCGACCGCAGGTAGTTGGGGGCCCAGTGTGCTACACATGAAAGGCTGCCCCGCCAACTGTCGAAAAATCCCGGAATGCACCATCGTGCTGGTTGGCGACCAGATGGAAAGACCCGATGGACATTCCCGGGGGGGCTCGGGTGTCCCCGCAGTCTCCAGACTAGTCCCCCAAAGATGTCGTCCTGTCAGGGCGTGCCTGAAGGTTAGCAGCATGGAACCTAATTTCACTTCCTTCTCAACATCCTTCATTCATTTTTTTTTTATGAACAGGAATTAAAAAGAAGCTGTGCAGCGGCAGCTAGCCCTTTCACACAAAGTGCACCTCTCTAATATACGAGGTATGCACTCAAATCTCGCCGCAGTCCATCACCACCTAGTGACTGAGAAACCAGCGCTCTTATTCCTGTCGAAGACGCAAATCGGATGTCCGTCGGACGTGTCATACCTGTCTTACCCAGGGTTTGGCCTGGAGTATCACTTCAGACCACGCGCGGGCTTATGTATGTACACCCGGAACGACATCTGCTATCGGCGTCTCCGCGACTTTGAAGACTAGGTTTTTAACGCTGTGGGCTATAGTGGACACAAGTCTGGACAGAACTGTCTACGCCTGTGTCTACCGTTCGCACAGCGGTCATTTGGAGACAACTGGGCTCATTGGTGTTACTGAGGGACTTCAATGCCCACCATCAGGTGTGGCTCTTCCCATACCAGTGCACAGACCATGCTGGACGTGAAACGCGAAAGATAGCGCTTGTGTTAAATCTTACCCAGCTGGTCCAGCCCAAGTAGCATTATGTTCTCTTTAATAGTTCACATTCAGTTCACTAGTGGTTTCTAAGTATTAACAATGGCCACACGTGGTTCATTGGTTGTATTAAAGTGAACAATTCTACTTATACCTGTATAAGGCATGTTTAAGAGTGTAAAATTGGTCTATTAAGTAACTATTGGTGTTATAATAGGATAATATTACTCTTCTAGTCAGCGTTTATTTTAAAAGCTGAACAAGAGCATTTTAAGAGGGGAAAAATACGGCATTGGTTATTTAAAGGTCCACTTGTATGGTGTTATATTTCTGGCATTTTAGTACAACACACGTGAACATTAATGCAACCAAAAGCTGTTGTATAGCACCTTTTGTGGACTGTTATTCAAGTTGTTGCCGTAAGTGGGTATAGTCTGTGATACATTAATCAGCCTTTATATTATTATATAAAAGATCCTTTAATGAGTTCACGTGTACGTTTAAAGTATATTACATGAACCACTATTGATATCTAGTAACACTGACAGCTGTTTATTTGTTCACGAGTACCATATTATTATCCTCTAAGCTAATTATTATGTGAACGTGGTTTTCTTTAACACTTGGACGACGACATTGGAAGCAGAGAGTGAGGACCGGTGGAATCAGAAGGAAAATCTTAAAAGAATATTTGCAGATAGTAAGAACAAAAAATCAATCTAATCAACTCATTGAACAGCAACTTGTTACGTCTACGACGACATGTGAAGCTAAGACCGTCAACACGATTTCAAGTGCAACTTCAAATTTTATTAATGACGGTTCCGTACTACATAATACAGAGAAAAAATTGCCTGAAGCTGAGGCAAGCAATACGATTTCAAGCGTGTGTTCAAACATAATGTATGACGGTTCCGTACAGAGCTTAGAAGAAACTGAGTGTGGTGGTTTCAGTTTTAGTGAAAGTGAATATAAATACGATTATGAAAAACATGTAAATTCTCGTGACTTGAAATAAATATAATAACTTTAAAGATTTCAAAATTTCTACCAAAAAAAGGAGATAGTTATTTACTGACAAAAAGAATCGAGGTTGTTAAAGTTAACCACATAGCAAATGACCACAATAAGATTTTAATAAGAGGTATTAGAATAAATAATACAGAAGAGGTTTTTACATATCCAATAAAATCGTCTTATCTTGCAATATACAAATCGAAAAGTCAGCATAATTGTGACCATACTTTGATTGTTTTAGAATCTAAGGATATTATGTGTAAATTAGTGTGCGTTGAATATAAAGAATTTCAATACTTTTTTTTTTTTTTTTTTTTTTTTTTTTTACTTTATACCTTTGTTGCATACATTATAAAGAATAATACAACTTTACGAATGTTTGAACAATTTTATTTTTAAATCACATGAACTTTGAGTCTCTTACACTTTGTATTTATTTAAATTCACAATTCCCATAAAAATCTTTTTGAAAAAGGTTAAAAAGTCTCAAAAATAGGAAGGTTTTTACAATACTTTGTATTTTGAATATTCTTTGTTTTTCAAGTAATGTATAATCATCGCCATCTTTTTCAAAAAGATCATTATATTTAAGAAATAAACTTATTATTATAATTTCAAATCAGTCAGTAAGTTTAAGGTTATTTTAAAAAACTTTTCGGTCTGTCCCATGGTAAATGTAGGATCCCATGAACGTATCATGTTACAAAAGAATGTAATAAAGTTTTTAAAATCTTTGAATAATTTCCACGACTAGCTCCAGACCAAGAACATTTACACATAAAATCGCGTGTAATCAATGAGTCGAGCAATTTGTAGGCAAATGTTAAGCCATTGCCTTCACAGGGCTGAAACAAAAATGATCACTGTTTTTGTAACTTTGCTCTCTCAGCTTTATCCTTTAAAGTATTTTCTAGACTATCAAGCTGTTGTTTATCGTCAATCTTTTCAAGACGGAACGCCTCATTTTCTTCTGGGTTAGCGTCTTTTAATAAAGTAACGGCCATTGGTTGATCAATTTTTTCCGTAATTGTTGTTATGCCTTCGTTAATTTGTACAGACAACAACGCTACCTTCTGGGTGAGTTTTTGCATATGTTCAACAATATCGTGAAGTATTTTGTCCTGGTTATTATTTTTTTGTAATAATAAGTTTTGATTACCAATATGTTGATCGCCATCGAGCATAGGTAACAAATTCAAAGTTTCATCCGTTATTATTTGATTATTGGCTTCAAAAGATGGACCATCACCCTTATTATTGTCATTAGGCGTCTGAAAAACAAAAAAATGGTTTAATGGTGATTAAAACGTATTCAGTCAATCACACCACCTACTGCATTTACTATCGAAGACTGTACATTAACTTACTTGTGGTATTCAATGAAAATTTACATTTTCAATGCGGATCTCTAAAATTTTGTATTTGCTAAAAAATATCTAACAGGGTAAAACGTGAACTAAGTATATAAGAACTGCATACCCGCCCAGGGCTGCTGGGCAGGTACACATGTGAATCTTTCTAGGACTCACGACATTATAATGGTACACATGTGAAACTTCAAAGAGTTCACAGCATTCATTTGGAGCTACAATGGTTCACTGTAGCTGAAGAAAATGTTCACCATTTTGTTTACTCATAACCTATAATATTTCTAAATTAATTATGATTTTATCATATACTACGCAGTTTTCTTGATTAATTTTGTAGTAAGTGTTTAAATGCAAAGCCATAGACTGACTTAGATGCCATAAAAACACAAATATGAATAATTGCTTTTTTCGTCCCTTCTTATTTAGATTTATTTTTATGATAAAAAGGCATTATTCCTGAGTCGCGTGAAAATTTTAACTCTAAATATGTATATACTTTACAATAAATTAACAATACCCATAATATTAACACAATAGAATATAATAAACACAAGTACTTACCAGTAAAATAAAATCACATTAAATTGATATGGACATCACTCGCACGACCACTATGTTGCGCGTATTATATTAAAAATAAATATTTACAAAATATGGTACCTACTCAAGTAAAAATTTAGAGAAAAAGTGGCCTACTCAAAATTTTTAGGGTAAACTTTTGAGCGTTAATTACTATAGAAGCTATATAATTGTTCACTCGTTACTTCTTTCAACTCTCTTGTCTGTATGAAGAACAACACGGAATCCTATATTAGTGTCGTTGATCAGCTTTAAGACCACTGTTCTCTCTTCAACTGCTATTAAAGTGCTACTATTCTGCTACTGTATACCTTTAGTGAACTTTAGGCTGAATAATTTGTGCCCAAACCGGTGGTATAAGGGCTGTATAGAGTGCTATAAAGCTCTTATACAACTTACTAAGACAGCTTAAAGAAAAAATGTGTACCATTAGCCAACTGCTATAGAACCCCCAATGCTACTTGGGAGGGGGCAACGAGGGTGCCGGATGTTGATTCGCACACTGCCAATTGCTTGGACCTTTTGCTGACTACAGATCCAGACCGCTATTCTGTGTCAATTTCTTCACCACTGGGTAGTACCAACCACTGTCTGGTGAAGTCTGTGTCCGTCTACTCGCCGTCCGATCCTAGCCCAAAAGATAGCCGGCGGGTATGGCGATACAGGTCAGTAGATTGGGATGGCATGCGATCTTTCTATGCATGTTACCCTTGGCAGCCTACTTGCTTTTCTTCGACTGATTCTTCGTCGTGCGCGGACGCCGGGACGGATGTGTTGCGGAGGGGAATGGAGTACTACATTCCATTCTCTGACATAACAATGTCTGGCGAAGCTCGTCCATGGTTTGGTGCCGTGTGCAATCGCGCTAATGCGCGGCAGGCGGCGTACCTAGCATGGGTCGACGCTCGTACGCGCAAAGCAAATGATGTGAGTCAGAAAAAAAGAGCCTTCAACAGGGCTGCCAAGTCCTGCAAGAAGGTGTTGCGGAGGGCACGGTTTGACCACATTAGCCGAATAGGGCACAAACTTGCTTCATACCCAGCAGGTAGTAAGGCTTTTTGGTCCCTGGTTCCGAACTTCTGCCGGCCCTCACTATCACCACTGCTGAGACCCGACGGGACGCTGGCCCACTCCACTGAGGACAAAGCGAACTTGTTTGCTTTTTTGTTTGTGGAATCTTCACGTCTGGATCCTGGTAGCGCGAGGCCCCCTGCTTCTCCTGATGTATGCGAGTCGAGTATGTCGAACATTCGCATTCATCAGAAGGACGTCCATAGGCTACTGCGTAACCAAGACGTGAACAAGGCTTGTGGAATCTTCACGTCTGGATCCTGGTAGCGCGAGGCCCCCTGCTTCTCCTGATGTATGCGAGTCGAGTATGTCGAACATTCGCATTCATCAGAAGGACGTCCATAGGCTACTGCGTAACCAAGACGTGAACAAGGCTAGTGGCCCCGACGGGATACCGATACTGCGTAACCAAGACGTGAACAAGGCTAGTGGCGCCGACGGGATACCGATACCGATACGGGGCACGATAGCCTTATTAGTAAGCTTCCTTTCTTCGGTCTGCCCGCCGGATTGTGCGATTCGGTCGCGATTTCCTGAGGGATCGGTCTATCCGAGTGATCATAGATGGCTGCTCGTCTGGACTGCTGCATATTAATGATGGCGTTCCTCAGGGGTCGGTGCTTTCTTGCTGCATATTAATGATCTGCTTAAACCCGGTACCTTTGGGTATGCAGATGACAGCACTGTTGCTGAGAGATACGTGTCCAACGCTCGAGCTGGTGGGTCGCAGATCCAGTCTCTCAAATACAGGCTGTCTTTGAATGGGGCGATGCCAATCTGGTTAAGTTCAATGCTGCTAAGGTCCAAGCGTGTCTATTTTCCGCCAAAAGGAGCCAATTCCACCCAGCTCCATCTTTCCGAGGTGCAATCGTGCCAATAGTGCCCGTTACCTCAACGCGTCTCAGAGGGTCATGGCCATCCGGCTGGCCCGGGGATACCGCACGGTCTCTGGTGAGGCGGCGAGCCTTCTTGCCGGACTGCCGCCATGGGATCTGGAGGCGAGAGCCCTCGCGCACATTTACGAGTGGAGGCGTGGAGGCGCAACGCCGAGGCGAGACACCTCTGCCGCGGCAAATCGCAGCAAGGCGGACGGAGCTCCGGCAGGATCTCATGGCGGTATGGAAACAGCGACCGTTGCAACCCAGCGCTGGGCACGCAACAATCCAGGCGATAAGTCCCCTCTTTGAGGAGTGGCTAGAGCGGCGCCACGGCGTTGTCACCTTCCGCCTGACACAGGTACTCGCCGGACACGGTTGTTTCGGGAGATACCTGTTTCTGATTCGGCGGGAGGACGCGCCCGGGTGTCATCACTGCGAGGATCGCCCGGAGGACACGGTGGAGCATACGGTCCACCGTATGCTCCACCGGCCAGGCCACCAGGCCTGCCCTGCTTGGGCGGAGCACCGCCGGGTCCTCGTCGAAACGATCGGCGGCGGCGACCTCTCGCGACCGGGCTTGGTTCAATCTTTGGTCCGGAGCGAGGAGGCATGGGAAGCGATCACCTCCTTCTGCGAAGCAGTAATGCTAGCAAAGGAGGAGTTCGAACGTGTGAGAGAGAGGGAAACCTCACGTCCCAGTCGCCGCAACAGAAGAAGACGCCCCAGGCGTCGGGAGTCGCAGGACGATTCCCGGCCGCCGTAGGCGCGGGCCTGCGGACGGCGAGCAGTGGGTGGCTCGCCGTCTGATCAGAACTAGGCCCGGGTCGGCGGCGCGCTGCGATCCCAGCGCGCCTCAAAGAGATGTCAGCGTGGAAGACGGGGCCCGCTAGGGCGGGTGCCTGCTGGGGTTGCGGAACCTGTTTGAAAGAGGTGCCGTAGCCTTGGAACGCAAAGGGCACCAGGAGGAACACGGATGGGTTTTAGTCAGTAAGAGTCTGACACTCCCTCTTGCTTTACCCAAAGCGGGAGGAGTCATTTGATGATTTCCCATACTTAAAAAAAAAACCGTGCCAATAACCGACCAACTTGGGCTTCTTGGGGTTACATTAACATCTACTCTCAATTTTGGCCCTTTTATAGTGGCAAAAGCTCAAGTCGCTGCAAAGAAGTTGGGGATCCAGAGCAACCACCAGCGCCCTATTCTTATGATGCGTGGCCTAAGTTCAGGCAGCACATTTGTAGCGATACTCCCGAATAGCACACTTAAACCCTACTTATTCATGAAAAAGTCATTCAATAGGGCTTCAGAATTTTTATATATTTGAAATGTGAATGACGTTCTAAAGTGCCGTGACCTAATTGGAATAAACGTTTTGACTTTGACTTAATGAACTTAGAGGGTTATATTCAATGTATAATGTACTCTGTGGTTATATTGATGATTGAAATGGTTACGGCCGCGAATCGTATTTTGTTCAACATACAGCTTCACACTGACCGGCAAATTGCAAAAAAACACAAAAATATTTGAATTTCGCGGGCTCCCCTCGGATGCTAGATTTAAGCACAAACCGCACAAGTGAGTAAGGTCACCTGTCCAACATTGAAAGAATTGTACACAGTGAAACTTTGCGATATTTCTAATACATGACGTTGGCAGATAGTGCTGGATAGCAAGAAAGGACATGCTCAGAACAGAACCAGTTTGCGAGCGTGCCGCGTGTAAGAGGACGTCTCTAGTGACACATAACCGATATTATTACAAAAAAGGAAGAATTTTTCGTAATATTTGGTGATTTTTTTTTAATTATAGAAAACTAGCTGACCTGCGCGGCTTCGCTCCCGTCAACTGGCTACCCTACCTACCTCCTTACCTCCCTACCTACCTACCCTTCTACCTAACTACTTACTGGTTTTTTTTTAATATTTCAATACTTATTATGCTATTCCGGACAATGACTAATCCAAAAACACAAACATCATGAAAATCGGTCCAGCCGTTCTTGAGTTATAAACTTATAAGTGTTCGAACAAACTCGACTTAGTTTTATATATTAACCTTTTGGCTAATGGAACCTTTTGGTTCCACCGGCGCACGTAGAAGTTAAGATTTTTGTCATATAATTTGATACTATCCTTATTGTATAATGTGCTCTTTTCTCCTTCCACTCCTCTTTACTTGAAGGAACGATTTCAGTTTCTTTGCGAATCTCACACGAAATTTCTTAGGTCATCGGATAGCTTGAGACTGAAAATGCCAATGCATTCCACTACTTTCATGGACAAGTATTTTACAGTCCAAGCTGCCCGTTTGTGTAATGCACTGCCAGTGTCAATTAAGCGCGCGCAATCGCTGCCTGTTTTTAAGAGACTTGTTAGGGAACACTACTTGTCGCTGATTACTTTTTCGATGCTGATTTTTAAAAATTGACTCTTATTTTCTTTTAA
The DNA here is from genome assembly GCA_950371165.1 of Lacanobia oleracea. Lineage (NCBI taxonomy): Eukaryota > Metazoa > Arthropoda > Insecta > Lepidoptera > Noctuidae > Lacanobia > Lacanobia oleracea. The sequence goes on along the minus strand of OX493393.1, from coordinate 13,330,418 downwards.
TGTGTATATTTCATATGTATGTATTTGTGTATCTATTTTAGTATTTTGTATTGCTTTTTTTCTACAACAATTTTTACTTAACTTTATATTTGCACCAAGTGCAACCCCATTTCGTGTCCAGGCTATCTCTGTCCATTCCAGGTTGCCTGGAAGAGATCGCGGAATGCGATAAGGCCGCCAATTGTATATTTTTTAGTTTAAAGTTTCCTTCATGTGTTTTAATTTGGTGTACAATAAAGTATATATAAATAAATAAGTAAAAACCAACGGAGCAAATCTACATCGCTACAAAAAGAACCGCAACGTCATCTACCCAACTAGTTTACCGTGCAATTCGACCATATAGGTACATCAGCCCGAATATAAAATATCGGGTAGTAGCCCGCCAGGCACAGCAACCGTCTGGACGGAGGATCCTTTTCAATGGAGGTTTGCGGGACTTTACTCTCTGTACCGCTTACCCTCCAAAATTACTTTTAGAGTTCCGAACGTCTCTATGGAAAAACGAACGGTTTTTTGACAAAGTATTTTTTTTTATTTCGTACTTTAGTAAGTTACAAATTTGGAATCGTCTCCTCGAGCCCTTTATCTTGATACCCCACTCGATACGTTTTGAAAAAAAATTATTGAAGTCAATATAGTGCGCCAAAAATCCGTCGACTTGGTTTTTTTTTATTTTGATGTACCCAGTGTCACTCTCACAGTAAATACGAATCTAACAACACCTCTCAAGCTCAAGCTAAACTCCATCGAGTCGTTTAGGCTCTAGGGTAAAAAGGAACTTTTTTGTTATAAGTAGGTACTTACATCTTTAAAATATACTATCATTTCGAAGATTTAAAATACATTGAAACACAGGAAAGCGAAAAACAATTTTCTCGATTGTAGGTAGGTATTTATTGTACAAATTACAATCGAACAGAGTTTCGGCTTAGGCTAGGTTCTAGATCAGAATAATGTTATAAATGCGCTGCGCGACCTACTTTATAAGTTTACCCCCCACTCTAAATCGAGGAGGGGATCGCCGCTCGGTAACGCCCATCGCGTTAGGTTGACAAGCGCACGTGACGTGCTAGTCAATCGACTTCCTCTTTGTTGTGGCTGCCGTGGCGTACTTGGTCGTCATGGCTATGGCTTTGGCTGAGGCTGTGGCTGTGGCTTTGGCTGCACCAAGACGACACGGCATGGCTTTGGCATGGCTGGCAATCGGGTGACCGTTACAGTCTGCCATCCTGAAACAATTGCTCCCGCAATGGGAAAAGGGAACACAATTAGCTTTCCAGTAAATCTATTAGGTCCTCTGTCTCTAACTGCTCATCAGAGCTGCTGGCACTGTCAGATACAGGAGCTACACTTTGATAGGGTCGCAAGGATTCAGCAGATACTAAACCTATGAAGTTCTTATATCCTCTCAAACCTTTTATACTCCTGATCCTGTATCTGTCCTTACCAACAACTTTTATGACAATATACGGCCCTGAATAGAGATCATCTAGTTTAGTACTGACTTTAGCCGCGCTACTTGTAGGAGCCTGTTTCCAAAGTACTAAATCACCTTTCTTATATGTGTGACATGGCTTACGACGCTTATCAAAATGGTGTTTCATTTTAGCGCTAGCTTTTTCAATGCGCTGCTTAGCCTTGGTGCGTTTCACGTGGGTCGATTCGACTACCCGCCCCGGAATAGAAACATCACATGCTGGCCTACTACTCCGTGAAAACATCAAGTCGTAAGGTTTATATCCGGTTGTGTCATTTAACACAACCTCTAACATGTCAAGACCAGATTTAACGTCGACTGAGGGTACCAATATGTCATCTAGAAAAGCTAAAACCTCGCATGAGTCGCTACTACCGCCATTTTGGGAAAAATGAATGGAGTTTACTATTTTGTTAATTAAACGCATGAAAACTGACGGAGAATTAGCTAAACCGAATGGAACACTGACATATTCAAATTGACCGGCCTGACAAATAAATGCACTTTTATGAGTATCTTCGGGTTTTAGCGCCAATTGATGGTAACCTTGAGACATATCTAAGCACGTAAAATATTTTTTACTGGCTAACTTGGAAATATGATCTTCAATATTAGGTAACGGATATCTGTCTTTTACGGTTATGGCGTTAAGTGCGCGATAATCTATGCACAGTCTGCTATCCCCGTTCTTTTTTTTTTACCAATATCACTGGAGAAGCATAGTTGGACTCTGATTCTTTAATAATACCGGCTTCTAATAATTCAGAGACTTTAGATTTTACTATTTCTTGTTCACAGTGCGATAGTCTATATGGTTGTCGATAAACGGGCTTATCGGTAGTCAAAGTAATTGGCATTTGAATTAAATTTGTGCAGCCGAGATCTTTAGTGCTGACTGCGAAACTTTGTTTAAATCTAATTAGCAATTTGATTAAATCTTTACGTTCCGTTACACTCAAACTGCCTATTTTTATGTCGTCTAACAAAACTCCACCTATGCTCAGATTTGAATCTTTATCCACAGGCAAAACAAAAGGCATATTTTCCGACACAGTTAATTTAGGCAAATCACATGAAATAGGCAAATCAGAAGGCTTTAAAGGCAAATATGGCTTGGCTTAGCTAACCTGACTTATGGTGGGTGATGTGTCGCAGCTCTCGGCGCGTGTGAGGACCTGGCCAGCCTCCCACACGATGTCTTCAGTACCGGTGTTGATGACCTTGATGTGTCCGCTGTCGCCTCGAAGGAGAGTGGCGGGCAGGGAGTAGGAAACTCCTTGAAGCTCGTAGTGGCGTGCAGTGGTACAGATATCGTTGTTCTGGCGGTTGCCCACTATCAGGACTTTGATGATGGAAGCTCCTGGTGGCAACGTTTCTCGCATAACCGTAACAATCTTGAACTTGTGGAGCTCTTCAACCACATCTTCCTTTGGCATGGAGTCAGATTCGCGCATCAGTTTGGCTGTTCCGTTGCTTACGTCGAGTGCAATGTCGCTCGCATTAATGACGGGTTGACCGATGAGTACATGAATGTCACCCATCTCGATGTCTGTCAGATACGCATCGCAAGTAACTTGAATACCGTCTATTTCCAGATTAAATTTTACTTTTCCACGGGAAGTAATTAACCCGCCGGCAAAGCCTTTTAGGATCGTACTCGTAGGTATGACGTCGAGAGTTAATAATTTGGAGATCCGACTGGTCATACGTTCACCTGGCTTCCGGTATCGATGTAGGTCTTCACGTGGACTCCGTTGATCTTGGCTATTTTCTTGTAGGTGTCATTGTAGTTTTGGATTATCTTAATGTCTCTGACGCTGTTGTTCACATCAAACGTAGATTTTTGAAGGGTAGTTGCAGATGAATTATTGCAGCGGGTAGCGATGTGGCCTTGCTTACCACATTTAAAGCATACACGTTGATCGGGAAGCGTACAATTTCGCAACATGTGACCCGTCTTCTTGCAGCGTGGGCAAGGATCATTCTCCGTAAAAATCTTCTTTTCGGCAGGCATTGGGCGAGGATCCTTACTCGGTAGGCGAATTTCTGGTGCGGGGCCGCGGTAGTCGTCGAGGGCACAGAGAAATGCTTCATATAGTTCATCAGGGCGTTCACATTGGAAAGCACGTGCTTTTGGTTGCAAAGATGAGGGTAGGCCTCGAATGATGCACGAGACACTGGCGCTGTCTGATAGCTTACAACGGAAGCACATGGATACTTTATCTTGATAATATTTGGTCATTGTTTCATTAGTCATCTTCCGTCTTTGTATCATCTCTTCTAACAATGCACTGTAGTCCCGATGTTTTGGAAAGGCACGCAGCAGCATCTGTTTCCACTCGTCCCACGAGTAATTATACTCGTCGAGTCGGTTGTACCATTTGCGAGCTTGTCCTCGTAGTTTGTCTTGCAGATGGAATGCCTTTATCTCATCGCTCCAACGATGTATGTCGCCGAGTTGATCGATTTTTCTTAACCATACTGATACTGTGCAATCTTCGCCATCCGGGTCGAATTCAGGAATGAGGGACGCAGCACGATGATTTTTGGATATACCGATGTCTGAATCCAGTTCGCGGACGGCTTTGTCGACCTCATTTTGCAGGAGATTTTTCAGAATTTTTCTAGCGGGCGGTGGTGTAGAATCGCCGTCTTCATCTTGCTCGGTGTCGCTCGAGGGGTCCCATCCGGGTGGACGCACCCCACGTCCATGAAGTTCACGGCGATTTCGCTTCATCTCACTTCTGAGTGAAACACAGGAAAGCGAAAAACAATTTTCTCGATTGTAGGTAGGTATTTATTGTATAAATTACAATCGAACAGAGTTTCGGCTTAGGCTAGGTTCTAGATCAGAATAATGTTATAAATGCGCTGCGCGACCTATTTTATAAGTTTACCCCCCACTCTAAATCGAGGAGGGGATCGCCGCTCGGTAACGCCCATCGCGTTAGGTTGACAAGCGCACGTGACGTGCTAGTCAATCGACTTCCTCTTTGTTGTGGCTGCCGTGGCGTACTTGGTCGTCATGGCTATGGCTTTGGCTGAGGCTGTGGCTGTGGCTTTGGCTGCACCAAGACGACACGGCATGGCATGGCTGGCAATCGGGTGACCGTTACAACATACTTAGATGAAAATTGACCCTCCCCTCTTATTTCCGACTGAAGCCTATTTTGTATACTGAGCCTATTGGATGTCGTCGATCGAGGAAACTTTTTCTTTTTCAGGAATAATATATTATTATAGCCAGACAGGATACTTGTATGAGACAAGCAAAGAAAAGAATTCTGTTAATTATTAGTTGAATAGCTTCGAAAATCAGTAATTTTTACAACACAATAGCACTCGCCGTATCATAACTTGCGGCTCTGACAGACGTGCGAGCCGAGCCGAGCTACGAGCAAAATTTCAAACCCGTTGGATCGCCAACAAACTTACTTGGCGGTTTTTATGTACGCGTGCTAACGGTGACATAGGAGCGAAAAAGCTAACATGATAATAATACGATACTAATCGTTCGGAACCCTTAACACGCGAGTTCGACTCGCACTTGTCCGGATTTTTTATGGAGCGGTGCCTGACGGGCGTCGCCGCGCCGAGACAGGCCAAAGAAACGCTGGCGTGACGTGACGAATGGTAGTTAGTCAATCGTCAATCTGGAAGAGCACTTAGTACCTAGTCCCTGAATACCATTAGGAAAAACTTGTATAAAAATTAAGAAATAATATTATATTAAAATGTACTTTTTGTTTAAAATAATTAATTTATTGATAACATTGATATGGCTATTAGTAAGGACAACTCTGTCTCTATATTAAAAATTGTTTCATTTTATCCATTAAGAGTTGTTGGTTTACATAAGTGACAAAATATTATAGCTTTAATGAACATCCATCATTTAGACACAAACACTAAAAAAGCAATGTTCTTAAAAACTATTACAACAATATGCTTTTCTCATAAGCTCAATTAATTATTAGAAATACTGAACTTACAATTAATTAAATGGGAAAAATATTTTCAAAATGGTTGGTGCAATAAAAAAATTAAATTCTTGTACAAATTTTAATAAATGAAAAATTACATAAAAAATATAGGTAATACCTATTACTTATGTGTAATTACAAATTATTAGATCATATATTATTTACATTATCTTATGTATGTAAGGATGTTATTTAAAATTATTTTGGAGATTACTGTTCATTACAAAAATTCATCACACCAATCTTTCAAACACTGATAACAGTCTGCCGATTGTTTTGAATTGGCATTGCATGTGTCTTTTAACCACTCCTGGAATAGTTCTTTGTCTTTCTTCAACACCAGAAACTGTCCCAACACCGTGTAAGCCTGCAAAAAATATTTATTTTAAATCAGATCCGTGTCTTTTGGTTGTGTAGCCCTGTGATCGGCAAATTTGACGTGAGCTACACGACAAGCCGCCACAGCAGCAATCAGTACATGATTGAATGTGTATCGGTGAGGTTATCACAGTTATCAAAATAGCTTGACAACTGCAAATCCAGAGCAGCCACCAGCGCCCTATTCTTGTTATACAGAGGTAAATGAGGTAAGTGTGGCCTAAGTTCAGGCAGCATGTAACAATACTCCCGAATAGCACACTTAGGCCCTACTGAATGGTTTTTTCATGAGAAAGTCATTCAATAGGGCTTAATGAACTTAGAGGATTATATTGATGATTAAAATGGTTATAATTCTTTATATAAATATGTGTTTCGGCCACGAATCTAAATATTTTGTTCAACATACAGCTTCACACTGACTGGCAAATTTTTTGCCAAAATTGCCAAAAACATAAAAATATTTATGCGGGCTACCCTGGCGCTTCCACCTTAACAGAATAATCTTAGCAGGTGTTGTTCTTTGAAAGATTAAGTTTTAGATTTAAATAAATGTGGCTCACAACCTTTTTAACAGGTTGATATTTTCATCTGCTCTCACCCTCAGCCACAGCCTTCTTGGGCTGTTAGGCAGAACTTTCTACCCTAGAAACACTAAACTATATAAAAGCCTGGAAAATTCTTGATGATACCTTTTAACATCTTAATGGATTTGGATAAAAGTTGTACCTGGCTTTTAATCTCCCAAAATCAGGACAGAGGATACTTTTTACCCCAGAAGTATTTGCTCTAGGGACCATATTTACTAACTTTTTCAGCGGCTTAAGGTGGATTGCAAACATATCCACTATGTGGACATTTGGAGGAGCACATAGTGCAAGAGGTTCGCGAACATAGTGGATACCCACCTTAAGCCGCTGACAAAAGCTAGTATTCTAATTCTGTCTACTGATCTACTCCTCCTACATCATAAAGAATTTTTTTAGTAATTTAAATAGAAACTGATTATTTAGGCTCATATTCTAAGAATACTATGACTTAATTAGTAACAATGAGTAGGTACTTAACACTCAAGGTAAAATATACAAGGGACCACTTTAAATCCGCATTAAATAAGAATAACCTCTATTGTTGCAGAAACAGTAAATATATAATAACCAATAAAAGGTCAGTGGGTTGTCTTAGGGGTGGAAGTCTGACTGAATAAAGACTTGCTTGCCCAGTAAAATAATGCTTTTTCAACTATGATGATGGTAGAGAAGCGGCTTAAGCAATCATTTTCTCTATTCAGATGAGGATAAAATCTCTTCATCAATAGTTTTCTACTAAACAAACGGCGTTAGACAAAAATTATAACTTCACTAATTCCTATAGTTATACACTGATGTTTACTGACCTTGTCGAAGCCCGCGACTTCCAGTCTCTTTCCTAAAACTTCACCGACGCCTGCTAATTCGGTTACTGGCTTTTCCCCCATGGGCTCAGCAACGAAGTTTCTATGTTTCTGTGATGTACTCGACATTGTGGATGTGTAGCTTGATATTCTTTTGCGAAATAATATTCAATAGTCTTGAAAAATGTAAGTACACAGTTGCACACTCGGGAATTCAAGATAACAATAACGATGATTAATTTAACGGTAAGCGTGCAAACAGCAAGCAAAGCAAGTCAATTACTTTCAGTGTTGCCGCGATAGAAATCATCTGTCAAACAAATCAAAGTCATCGAAGTAGATAATAAAGTATTTCTAGAAAATGTAGTAAAAACTTTTGAAATCTGAAGTAATTATGATGTTGGAATTGCATCGTCAATGGATATATTATTATTGTATAAAAGTACGCGATTATTATGTATAAATATTCAGTAGTACATACCGATAGCACTAGCACCATCCGAGCTAGTGTTATCGTGGAGCGATTGTCTGGTTAATTCCGGTAACGAACGACACTCTAGCCTGCTAAATAGGTGTCGTCATTTAGGTGTGCGTGCCTCCGTCACGGTACTATCAGCACAAACAGAATAGGCTAACTAAATGGTCTAATGGGGAAGAAAACTGCCTTTTTATCCCGCTTGGTGGCGTCTTGGGGACTGTACCTTGCTTTTTCATAAGAACTGTCAAATTCTCTTTGAATAAATAATGTCTAGATATAATAGATATGAATGTTTAGATAGAGCATCAAATGCGCGCAAACGTGTCAAAAAATATCAGTACTTAGCAAAATTAGAGATAGGCATGGTTTTAATATTAATACTAGAAATCGGAACAACTTAGATCAACCCCGATTCAGATTAGCTAAAGTACTCACTACTTTATGAGGTACTGTGTTAAATAAAAAAAAAAATACCACTTCATATTCTCGAACTGAATGAGAGAGAATTTAAAACATGTGAAACGCACACCATGTAGACAAGCATATTATAAACTGAAAGATTATGTCCTGGATAAAAATGCTTAGTTAAATGCCGGTCCTGCTCCACAGGCACAGCCGCATGGGTCCACTAGTTAGGTTTTTATAATTGGAAGAAATGCTTACACTTTTTTGTGCTCCTATAATTATAATTTATTTATTATTTCTTTGCAATATTCAAAAAATTAAAAAAATTCAAAGCATTTTATTTCAAATAAACCATTCACAGGCACTTTTGAAACGTCAAGGTCGGTCAGTCAAAAACATGGAAGCTATTTGCACGTTCCAAAGCGTAGATCTCTATGGAGAAGAACGTGCAAGAAACTCCACGGACACTCTTTTAAATCATGTTCTGGTTTTACAAAATTTCAAGTTACATATACTTGTTGCTTCTGCATGTGAGGACAATGCAAAGGAGAAAAAAAAAAAGGGCTTATTATAAGAATTTTAAATATAAAGATTAAAATAAGCCAAAGGCAGTTAAGAGATGACCAGTCTCAACCGACGGCGCCTGTTCACGAACATGACGCGTGTATCGGCACCCTTCAGCTCAACCATTTCGAAGGGAACCGAATGATCAAACCCACGCGCCGCCATCAGCGAGACATTTGAGTGAGCATGACATGCTCTCAACCACCATGCTCGTTCATGTCCAACAAGTAAAACTATAACTACTCACATAAAATGTAAATGGTTTCATGGTACTCACATTTACAAAATTTGAAAAATATGCTTCTACTTTTCACAAAACTATGGTTGTCAATGACCAAATAATGAAAAATAAATTAATAAAGAGAACGATTAAGATCTTACATCAAAAAGAATAAATAAGTAATTAATATAATAATATAATTTGTATGTATATAAGAATAAATAAACGAAATAATGTAAGAACCTCTAAAAGGAGCGAGCATCTCTTCCAAATATAAAAACATAGAAACCTAAAAAGTGGACCTAAGCAGCTGTGACTGTGGAGCAGGACCAGCATTTAGCCAAGCGTTTTTATCGAGGATATAATCTTCCAGTTTATAATACGCTTGTCTACATAGTGTGCGTTTTATGCATGCTTTAAATTTTCTCTCATTCAGTTCGAGAATATCAACTGGTATTTTATTATAAAATTTAATACAGTACCCCATAAAAGAAGTGTGTACTTTGGCCAATCTGAATCGGGGTTGATCTAATTTGTTCCTATTTCTAGTGTTAAAATTATGCCTGTCACTAATCTTGCTAAAGAGATGAAGATTTTTCCGAACATACATAATATTTTCGTAGATGTATTGACAAGGTACCGTCATGATGTTGATATCCTTAAACAGTTCTCTTAGGGAATCACGCCGACGGAGATTGTAAATGGCTCTGATGGCTCTTTTCTGCAGGATAAATATAGACTCGATGTCTGCAGCTATTTGTATTTGTATTGTAATTGCAAAGTAAGTCTAAGTACACAATAAAAGAGCTTTCTTTTTGAAAACCATAGTTCTGTATAATGTAGAAGCATATTTTAAATTTTTTGTAAATGTCAGTACTATGGAACCATTAACATATATATAGTTATAGATTTTGTTCACGGAACAGAAAAAACAGGTGGAAATGCTATGCGACGTTTGTATCGGAACCCACGGAACAGAAAAAACAGGTGGAAATGCTATGCGACGAAATTTGTATCGGAACCTGTGTCGCCACACTCACACAACTATACCGATAATCATATAATTCACCACAAATCAAGGATACGATTGATTAGTCGTTTCAATTTTGGTCAAAACAAGAATAAGTCAAAGAACCTACATTTGAAAATATACCTTTGGCTTTACACGTAGGATTTATTTTGCTAAAGTACGGCGAAAGGTAGGTACTCACGGCGTTTCGTTTTCAGAATTCATTCTAGGTTGAATTTACGAGTAAATTCCGCTATTCGACCGTAGATGGCGGTATTTTCAATGGTTGCAATTATAAACTTAAAGTACTAAGCAATAAGGTTCATTACTCTATGTTTGGGAAGTAACAGTTGCTACTCGATCACGGTTGTGACACATGAACTTTGACTTCATTGTCGATATCGATAAATAAGATAAATTTTCGAAATTAAATCCAAATGTGACTCGCTTGGTGTTGGAGTTTTGTATGGGAGCCATACATGAAACTTGTTGTTGGAAACGTTATGAAATAAGCTACCCATTTAAAATGGATAAGTTCGGATTTGCTTTGTAATACATTGTTAATAAAGTTCTACTATCAAAAATAGCGTAAGCGAAATATTCCCAGTTTATTGTATAAAAGTAGATACAAACAAAAAAAAAAACATTATTTCAAAGGTTTTTATTTTATTTATGTAAATATACCTTATTACACATTAATCAATAAAAATAACACACATCATACATTTTTTAGTGTTCCGAACATTCGTAAGAAACGGAACCCTTCCAAAAATTAAATTGGTTCGGAACCCTTTGAACGCGAGTCCGACTCGCTCTGGGCCAGATTTTTTTTCATACCACAAGCCTTACAAAATCATACCTATCATACTCGACTGCCGACAAAAAAAGGGGTGTTGTTTTCACTTCTGTTCAGTGACCTCTTTATGCCAAGTGGTTTACGATACTATCTTATTACATAGTTTGGTACAGAATCTTAACGCAGACAACGTTTTTGTGTATCTATAGCCTTTTTTAGGGTTCCGTAACCGAAGGGTAACCAACGGAACCCTATTACTAAGCGTCCGCTGTCCGTCCATCCATCCGTATATCTGTCAGCGTGCTGTATCTCAAGAACCATAATAGATAGAGTTTAAATTTTCACAGGTTGTGTATTTCTATTGCCGCTATAACAACAAATAATAAATATTAAGGTTCATGGTACGGAATCCTTCGTGTGCGAGTTCGACTAGCACTTGAACGGTTTTATTTGAAATCAAAAAATTGCTTTCTAAAAAATGCTCGGAGCATATCGTGCTTGTCTTGCTTGGCATCCAATCAGCTCTACCCGTGCATCTATCCATTTTTCTTTGACGATAGCGTCTTTGGGAAACCTAAAAATACTTTTAAAGTTATGTTTAGGGATTTAAATATAATTATTAGACGAACTACAAACAAATGTTTTTATCGATATCTATCCATCCAGTATCTGATCCGACTATTGAGTAGCGTAGAACTTTCGACAACGAAACAGTAAATGAATCGACGTAAAATAAACTCTATGCTAATGGGATAAGGTGGATTTTAACTAGACTTGAACTTACGTTTTTGGCAAGATCAAATTTGCTAAGATTTTATTAGAAATCAAATAAAATCGTACTTAGCGATGGTATGAAACACCTTCATTTATAAGATTTATTCTCCTACTATCATTTTTGCACTCCAAAATGGAACAACACGGCATGGTTCAGTTAATATAAATTTATATTGAGAGTGAGCGAGACGAACGGTTCGTCGTGATGTTAGTAGAACACGACTGGGTTGAGGACGTTGAGGTACGCGTAACTCCGCGTAGTACCGGCACGCGTGCCACGCCTACTTTGCACTTCTACTGTTTTTTCTGTTCTGTAATTTTGTTATTAAATTAGTTTGACATGAACGAGGGTGGCAGTTAAGAGCTTGTCATGCTCACACAAAGTTTCGCTGATGGTGGCGCGTTTGTTAGATCATTTGGTTCCCTTAGAAATGGTTATGCTAGATGGTGCTGATACACGCGTAATGTTCGTGAACAGGCGCCGTCAGTAGAGACTGGTCATCTCTTACCTGCTACTGGGTTATTTATTTTAATCTGTACATTTTGAATCGTTCATATATTTTTTTGTTATTTGCATTGTCCTCACATATAGAAGCAATCAAAGATAATGTAGATAAGATTTATGTAACACATCACATGGTTTAAAATAGTGTCCGTGGAGTTTCTTGCACGTTCTTCTCCATAGAGATCTACGCTTTAGAACGTGCAAATAGCTTCCATGTTTTTGACTGACCGACCTTGACGTTTCAAAAGTGCCTTTAAATGGTTTATTTGAAATAAAATGCTTTTGAATTTGAACTTACCCGCCGATTAGTATCTATCGTGCCGCCTTAGTGTCACTACGTTTTACGCGCACTAAGTAATAATTAAATAACAGTGATAAAATGACGGTATGTGCAAATATAAAGGAACTTAACTGTGCCGGAATTATAAAGGAAGGATAATAATTACCTAACACCTCACCTATCACTTTCTGTCCTTATCCCATGTTTTTTAGGGTCGGCGCAACATGTATTTTTCTTCCATTCTGTCCTGTTAGCTGTCACGCTATCACTAACTCCCTTTTCCTTCATATCGGCCCTCACAAAATCCATCCATCTTTTCTTTGGCCTTCCTCTCCCTCTCCATCCATCCACATCGATATTCGTAACCCTTTTAGTTACATGCGTTTCATCCCACCTTCCTCTTCACTTGATTATACCAAGACAAGCAATTCCATTTAACTTTCCGTCCGTGGCACCACTTTTAGATTACCATGTACTCATTTCTCACTTTATCCATTCTCGTTACTCTACACGTCCATCTCAATATTCTCATCTCCGCTACTTGCAATCTCTTTCATCCATTTTTCTGATCATATGACGATTTAATAGTGCACATTCAATTGCAATTTCTGAGTGAACAGAGAAATAACATCAGGCCACGTATTGGAGAAATTGCGTTAAATTATTATCCTATGGCCCATTAGATACCCCCCCCCCCCCCTATATACGCCTATGACCGCGCAACTTCGTCTGCGTCACTATTTATTGCTCCACTCCTATTGATCGTAGCATGATGTAAATGTAATACAGCTTCAGGATATCCAACACTAAAAGAATTTTTAAATTCGAACCAGTATACAATATAGTATGTATAGTACAAACTCTTCAGTGTTATAATATTAATATAGATTATGAATAAAATTAAAAAAAAATATCCCGAAAAAAAATTTTTCGGCGACGAGATCCCAATTTGCGCCCCAGGATTCAATAAGTGGTAGGGGCGAACGATGTGTATATGTTGAATATTTTGTAAGGAGACTGATTAGAATTCTAAGTAGATTATTTTTGTATCTAAGGTTATAATTGTTTTCTAATTAATTGTGTGTATTAGTTGTTATACGACTCGGATATCTAGATGTAAATCCAAAGGTTCTAGCAACAAGGATATAAAACTAAAAAAAAACAACTGTCTGTTAGGATCGCCTGACACTGTCCACTGACTGACAGCTAGCTTTTGACAACAAAACAAACCGAGATTGTCAAAGTATCTGGAGTTGGGGACGGGTAGTCTAAACAAAAATAACAAACTGCATGCTCTGAAACCTCCAATTTATATTTCAGCTTTGCTATTATCGAGCAATGGGGACTGCGCAATTAATGATCCTCCTCCATCATGAGACCATTACTAATTAATTAAGGAAATCCTGCACTGTTCAACGATTATACCACTTGATAGGATACTGGAGTAGGATTTACTAGATATGTGATCACCTGTAATCACATATAAATGGTAAGCTATTAGTAAACTTACCATGGAAGCTTCAATTGAGGAGAGTTTATATCGTGCAGTATTAGCTGAAGATCTGGACGCAGTTTCGCAGGCGCTTTCTAGAGGTAACTTTAATCATTTTTGCTCTGTTGCCTGGTAGGCACTTAAAAATAATATATAAAATGTATTGACTTATAATGTAGCAGCCTAATAAATCTTTGTTCCATTCCAGGTGCTAATCCAAATAAGACTGCCAGTCAAGGTAAAACTAGTTTAGGTGAAGCTGCTAAGAATGGAAACATTGATATTGTCAAGCTATTAATTAATGCTACTGAAGCAAAACCACACATGACTGTATCATATGCAGGGTCTCCTAAAAAAAGGCTAGTTAAGTGCCACAAACGGAAGCTCAGGCACCATGGACAACATGATGAGACTGTTATCAAGTGCAAAAATCTGAATGACAGAACTTTTAAAGATTTTCATTTTGGACAATATGAGACGCTTGGAGTGAAAGACAACAGTTCAAAATCAGACACCAACCAGGGATACTTTGTATTTATACACAGTGAAGGGTCTAGCAGTGACGAGAGTAAAATGGGTAGTCTGAAATCACCGATAACTCCATCATCATTGACACCATCACCACAGGCTGACTTAGAATGGGATGAGGAAATAGGGAATGTTGCGCCAACTACAAGTGAAGATGAAACTTGGTCTTCTATGTATAAGTAAATTACTTGTCATTGTCTTTAGTTTCTAATAACAAATGTCTAGCTATGCAGTGATGATATAATGACAATGAGTAACTTATTATTTTTGAATACACATTAAGAATGTCTCCATTTTGTATGATCCAGATGGTATGCAGCTATATTGGAGTCAACAGGGGCAGCCATAGCATCAGCCTCTGTAGTGACTAATGGAATTGATCAGCATGATGCATTTATGCAGACTGCCTTACATTATGCTGCAGAACAGGGTCATGCTGGAGTTATCAAAATGCTGATAGAAGCTGGTAAATATTGCTGGCCTACTCTATTAATTTCTTATGACTCTTGTTTGTCTGTTACCTTTTCACCCGTTAACTATTGAAGGGATTTGCATGAAACTTTGGCACACAAGTAAACCATGTTTCAGAATAAGAAATGGGATAGTTTTCATTCTGTTGGTATACACCCTTGGTTTAATTTTCAACACTCACGCGGGTCAAACTGCTGGCAGGAGTAAGTCTTCTATAAGTCATCAGTTTTTTCACTTAGCCTCCTACTGAAATAATAAAATGCTTTCAGGCTGTAAAGTAGATGCTGAAACAGGAGATGGAGTGACAGCCTTACATGTAGCGGTTATAAAAAACTATATAGATATTGTAAAGATACTTATTAGGGCTGGGAGTAATGTCAACCACAAAACTTATGATAGCATGACACCTCTGCATTTTGCAACATCCAGAGGTTTCTTGGATTTGGTGAGTGCTCATAAAATTTTATAATTGTCTATCTCTAGCAACACTGAGGTGAATTGAGAATGAGTTGCACAAGATGTGGGATGTGACTCGCATCTGTTGTTTTAATGATATCAACTCACACAACTATTTTAGTCTGAACACCTCCATGAGTTAATTTCGTCCTGTATCCCAAATAGGATTTTTGTTTTGCTTCAAGTTTTTATTAGTTTTAATAACATATAATGGTGCAAACAAATATATTATATCTTCCACCACATTTTCCCAAAGTATTTTTTTGCAATCTTTACTATCCAACTCCTGAAATTAGTAAGTTACTAAGTTCCCTGTGTTGAAATATTTGGTAAATCAGGCACACAACTTAAACAATGTGCCAGTTGCCCGCTTCCTTTAAGTTGGCTACCTATAACTTTCAGGTAAAGATTCTAGTCAGTAATGGAGCCAGTTTAGAAGCTAGGGATGCGAATGAGAGGACAGCATTATACATAGCAGCAGGTCGAGGTCATATGGATGTGATCAAGTATCTTATTGATGCTGGTGCTAATGTTAACAGTGAGGAGATCCATGGTAAATCATATTTTTCTATATTATTTTAGAAACTGACCAAAATACTTTTATTAAGTTACCTGTTAAGTTTATGTCCAAAAGTTACGCCGCTCTCTTTGTTGAACTTCTCTAGGAATGTTCAATTCCACTCGAAGACATTCGGCCCAATGCCAGCAAATGTGTGTTTGTGTTGGCGAAGTTGCAGTGCTTAGATAACTTTCTTGATATTCGTTTCAAATACCCGAGTCACACAATGGCCTATGTGAATAAATGTGAGTTTACCTACTATAAATAAAAATGTTTCAAAATTAATTTTGAAAATTATCTTTTTTTCCAGGCTACACACCTCTTTGTGAAGCTGTATGGCAAAAGTATGCCGTGGGAGTAGAACTTTTACTGTTGTCTGGTGCCAGGATCACTCACTCACATAGGCTTTTACACAATGCTATAATTCAAAGACAGGTATGTAATGAATGGAATCTTACAAGTCCTACAACTAGCTTATTGAAGCATTTATACATAGACGCAGCACGTGTGATGTGATACTGATCCTAATACACAAATGACCGACAATTTTAATAACTCACAGTTTAATTGAACATTTGAAAATGGGGGGTGCCTGAAAATTGGGTTACCATTGCAAAGTTCTGAAAAACATTTCCATGTCTCATACAAATATGTCACCTACTCAAACTGACTAATGTGTTGTTTTGCTATAATCTTAGGTAGAAATCGTGGAAATGCTGACTGCTTACGGAGCGGGCATAAACCTTTACAACGACAACGGTGATACACCGCTGCTTTTAGCGGCCAGACTATCGCAGCCCGCAATCGCGAAAATATTGCTATGTAAAGGTAGGTGATATATATAGGCGGACACTTAAACTCAAGCCTTACTTTTACTTAATTCAAAATATTTACTGTCTTATTTCACAGGTGCGAATTCTAATTTGTGCAACAGTATAACAGGTGCCAATGCGTTGCACATCGCTGTTGAAAGTGTAGCAGGCCATGAAGATTTCGAGGAATTGTTAAAATGTTTAATAGACTATAAGATAGACTTGAATGCCACAGCACTGACGGGCGACACTGCGTTAAACAGGGCTCTGTTGTTACACAAGTAAGTTTTTGTATTGTTAATCTATTATTGCGCTATGCAAGTCCTTGTCTGTTACACGTTTTCGTCTGAACGGATTTGGATGAACTTGGCACTTGGTTAGACCATTTCTTGGTATGGCACATAGGATACTTTTCATCAGGGGAATATGTCCCCTTGAGATCAATTTCGACAGTCACGCGGGCGAAGCCGGAGATGCTAGTATGCCACTTAAATTGTTTTTGGATGTATAACCGTAATTAACGCGTTTCCTGGAATTTCTCGTAACATTTAATAGATTTAGTAAAATAATTTACTCATAGGTGAAAACTTTGAGAATGAAAATGTACATGTAAATTATATATTAAAGTATTGATGTTTTTCTATTTACAGAGATCACGCTGCAGTACTACTAATTCGCTATGGAGCTGACGTAAACACTTGCGATTTACACTCGTGTGGTCTCGACAACCTGTCTATTGCCAGCAGACGAAGATCGTGCAGCTTAGCGTCGATGTTACTGAAGGCAGGTCATTACGTATCGGTTCTCGAAAAAGGCGTTTCCGTTCCTAAACCAGGATGCACAGCATATTGGTTACATTATGCTTGCAAACAACCACTTAGTCTGTCTGATCTCTGTAGAATTAAAATTAGACGCATAGGCGCCAGTACTGGTAAGACATTGTATCGCTTCATGTCATCCCTCCCTCTACCTAAGAGCTTAAAAGGATACCTTATGATGGAAGACGAAGGTCTATATTAAATCATAACGTGATTCTGTCAAAAATCTCGCGTAATGTGATTCAATCAAAACTGGTCGATCAAGAAACAAAAATAAATATCTATATGCATTTTTATTTAGTAAAATTACACAGTAGTACAAATGTGTACTTAGGGTAAAATATAAAATATTTGTTGATTAGAATATCTATACTTATGTGACACAATATGTTTGTCCACAAAAATCTTCAAAATGACTTTAATTGTTAAAAACACCCACCAGTAAAGAATAATCCTTCATTTCATCAATAACAGCTTTTAATGGAGAATGAGCAGATGTGAGTACTTTTATAGATGTTTATATTTTCTTGAGAGTTAAGTGGATCTGATCTTGTTTTATATCATGTTAAATAAAAGGTACAAGTATTTATTTTCTGTTGTACACAATTTAATGTTGATTATTTATATTTGATATGAAATTTGTATGAAATATAATTTTATTTAATTATATTAAACTAAAAAGGACCACTCATTCTCCTTGCATTATGTAAACAATGTCAAAGTTATGTGAATTGGTTGAAATAAGAATCTAGTCTTAAACTAATTAATACATGAATTATTAATACAATTAGTAATTAAAATAAATGATATGAATTCAGATATAATAATACATAGAATAAAGCAACCTCAAGTTGCTTTTAAGCCTACTTACACAGGGTGAGTAAATTATAGTGTACCTACCTATTCCGTTGAAAATACACTGTACATACATATGAAAATAATAGTTTTAATCATATTACCCACACTAATTAAAATTCTTGTGGGTTTTAATTAAATGTTCCTTTGTTCAAAAGGTAAGTATTATTGTAGTAGTAAATATGTAATTATGAAGAACAAAGCCATCTGGCCACAAGTAGAGTTGAATCATTTATCATTAAAATAAAGTAGGTATATGCGCCATTCCCGCCCCAATATTATTAAACGAAAACTTCTTTTGTATTTTTCTTCAAAAGTTATTTTTTTTACTCTGTTTATATGTCGGTAACATACCCACCTACTACAATAATAACATTGGCCATACAATACCAACACTATCTACAATAATTCACAGAAATATAATTTGTATATCTAACATATACCATATTATGAGACGGAAAATTGCAATTAGTGACTAAATAATTATAGAATATTAGGTGTTAAACATATAACATTAATAAATATTGTTTCTCTTAGTAATCACCTCTAATGGCAACAATAATATACCTATTTAAATCACACTAACATAATCATCTCTTTCTTAATTTGACAAAATAAAATAGGACTGTTAACATAAAATAAACATTCCTACAAATAATGATAATAACAGCATTAAAAGATATAGCACATTAACAAACCAATATACATAAGAATACACCAATTTGCAGATTGGATCTTGCAAATAAAACACAGCATCAATAAATACTTATCAATAGCAAGGAAAACTAAATGCAAAATAAAGCCCAACTAGAAATATCATAAGCTAGCGTAAAGGTGCATAGTAACTTCTTAAACATCAATGAGTGACTTCCAACTAACTACCTTTGTTCTTGCATATCTCTGGCTGGACTGAAATCAGTCCTTTGAGCTTGACATGTTATCAGAAGGGCAATGACCTCTTATATCCTTCAAAGTGTTCACTTTAGGGTATTGCTCCATCAGGAAATTAACTAAATCAAAGTGTTTGTTTTCAATGGCTTTATGCAGAGCAGTTTGCCCATCAGCATCTTGTGTTTCAACACAAGCTCCAGAGTTAATGAGGAATTTTATTGTTTCAATTTTACCTAAAAAGAGCATTGAAAAATAAATGAAATCTTCTAGCTAGATAGTCCATACAATTTAATGTAAAGACATGAAACCATTATTCAATTCTTTCTTATCTCAAAATGTGATTGTGTATTTACTACCAGTAAGAGTGAGATGAACCAATAAGCAATAAAAAAGTAGTTCTATTAGTATTGAGCTTAAATTGCGTTATTTGCTTTAGATGAGATATGGAAATGCATTAAATACTTTTGTGATCTCTATATAGTTATAACTTGATTAAGGTGATTACCTGCCGCAGCAGCTTTGAGTAATGGTGTAGCTTGACCACTATTGGTCCTTGCATCAATCAGTGCCCCGCTTTGTAATAATATTTTACAAATATCCACATATCCTTTACGTGCAGCATAGTGTAACGGCATGTATCCAGAATTATCTGGTGTGTTCACAATTTCTTTTGCATTTCTTGCCTTGTTAATCAAATATCTTACTCTCTCTTCATCACCGTAGAAGGCTGTAATATTATAATATTTATTTAATATTGTTGATTTACATGCTTAATTTTATCTGGCACAACCATGCTTAAGTGAGTTGTTAAGCTATCTTATCAGGTAACACTTCAAAATATGATACACTAACATAGTTACAAATTACACCTGATAAAGTAGCAATTTAAACATAGAAATGTATATCTTTAACTAATTACCTGCATACCACAAGCCCCTCTCCCAATCCATTTCAGACAATGTTTGGCTAACAGATGCATTAGCATGAGTGCAGTTTGAGTGGTCACAATTCTTTCCATGGTCCATATTTGTTATGATAATAGAATATTAAAAAGAACAGTAGAATGAATAGGTTGTTCTAAATAATGCGCTGAAGAGTCCAAGTGATCTCTGCCTCACCAGTGCTTGAAACTATCTTGTAACCAAGCTGGCTCAATGAATTAAGAACATCAAGAACATATGATTTGATTGAAACCCCATTCACAACTACTCCTGATCCAGGAAACTTTTTAGATAGAGCTCTTATCTCTTCTTCCCCCAGTCCAAAGACAGAGCAATCATTTGCATGTAAAGACCCTTTGACAGCAATATAAACAACACAGTCTTCTTCAGTTAAAGGTACTGACGACAAGTTGCATGGAGACAGATTCTGGCTGCCCTTTATGTCCATAGTATAAAATAAATGTAACTGATTGTGATATATTTTCGATATGTTTCTGGCTTACACTTCGTCGTCTTTTGTCTGGTGTTGGTAGTTGCCCAAGTGCATAGCCTCCTTGCTAAAATTGTTGATGTTATCTTGCTCCACAATTATTGAGGGTTCTGGTTCTGGTTCTGAAAACTCTTTTCTCATAGTCCACATATACTCATTATAATCTTGTTTGACAGCTGTAGAGCTAGATGCAACAACCTTGTAACCCAATACCTGTAATGTTATTGATCAATTAGCACTGTGACAATATGACTCATAACTATGAAACTGCAATGATTCAATTAGCTGTTATGCAATAACAAAGGAAATGTTTGAAGTCACATACCTCGAGTGCGCTAAGAATAACACAAGGATGTTGTAAATAAACAATAGTGGAGTCGTCGCAGTACCCGCCACATGCGAACCTTTTGAGCTGTTCTATGTCGCCAGCTAAATACAAACAAAATCAGGCCTTTAGTTTGTTGACATAACGGACACTCATTAAATAGTAAATAAAATGAGAAGAGGACTGTGCTTAATTCTCTACTTATTTCTCTCCTGTTTCTCATTTTACTTTCGAAATTTGTCAACATCTACCTTTCAAGCCGGATACCAAAACACGCCAAGGGTTTTTATGTCCATAAGATGCTAGATTACCTCTAATCAGAATGTAGGGCATTGATAACGGATAATATTTCACTTATATCGTATACTGTTACAGTACAAAATTAATAAAATTATTCGATTAGGTACTTACGGCTGAACTCTAACACAAATTGCGTTGTATTGCGGTGCAATCGCCGCCAGTAACAACACTGTGCAAACAAAACTAAAAAAAATAGATATGTTTATCATAAATGCAGGACAGCAATATATATTTCTATGAAGAGTAAAAAGGAGCGAGTAGGTAATAATGTTGATGCTATTTCTCTGAAAAGAGCAATGATGTGCATTAAAGTGACCAACATAATTCTAATATTTTCTACTAAATTATTCGGAACTGGTTTCTAAAGAATTTCAACCGTGTGGATATAGGCTAAATGCTCTAAGTGTGGATATAGTGTTTATTTTTGCCTGTTGTTATCAGAAAAAACAACTAGAAAGTTATTGTAAGTTTAATCGACTCACATACCTATACATTTGCGACGATTAATGGGAGGCACACTTCCTTTTTATCCCGCTTGGAGGCGTTTTGGTGACTGTACCTTGCTTTGACATAAGAACTGTCCTTTACATTTTTTGTACACAAGACCAAACTTTACGTTTTTCATCAAGAATGCCTCAATGCAGTGCCTTAAATTGTAAAAACCAGGGAGTTCATCTGTTCCTCAAAGAATTAAAACGCAGAAAGCAATGGGAAAGTGCTTTGCTGATTAAAAACTTAAGGGCAATTGATACAGCAAGGTTATGTAGTACACAATAACATAATACAAATACATAAAGTACAGTCCTACAACATGCCTTTGAAAATATTCTTGGATTTCTTACTGACTTATATTTGGAATAGGTGAATCAGCGTCGATGTTATTGAAAGTTTTAGAAGGCGGACATACATTATGAACTGGCTTCTTCAAGATCAAAGTGGACTACAAATTTCAGATTTCGATCGTATGCCTCCAAACTAGAGAATTAAAACATATGAGTTTGTTTTAACATAAAAAAGCAGACTATGAAAGATAACCTCAAATATTTAAAATGCCTATCCCTCAATCAAATCGACCTTTTTCCCAGCTATCGACGCATTTATTCATCCAAGCGCAGTTCAGAATTCACGTAAAGATAAGAGTAAGTACATTTTTTAAGGTCAATTACAAAATAAACACAAAATTGCAACCACACACTTGATAACGGATGTTAAAGGTACAGTCGCAGAAAGCCTCATTTGCTTCTAACTATTAGTGTGCCTGCCCGTTGTAATACTAGTAATAAGTTTGAAGCTTGTGGAGCCATTATAATTATTCAACAAAGCTACAACAGTTTGTAACTCAGTATATTTTTTCTGGTAACGCCCTTTTTTGAAAAGAGTGTCAGCCCTGTTTCCGTCATCTTGTGTCAAAGGACTGTCAAGGTTTTTGCGCGGCAATTTAAATGTGTCAAATTAAAGTTGATAATTGCACGGACATAAAAGTTGATCATTATATGGACACGGGGTTTTTGTGTGTCAAAAATTATTTTATTAGCTGGATATATCAACATGAACCTGCCGACAGAGATTAAAACTGATTTTAAGGTAAACAATCTATTATAAAGATTTAACCCTTTTTTGTTCTTTTTTTTTTAAAGGTGGGAAATCATCATAAGACTCCTCCCGCTATGGGTGAAGCAAGAGGGAGTGTCAGACTCTTACTGACTAAAACCCATCCGTGTTCCTCCTGGTGCCCTTTGCGTTCCAAGGCTACGGTACCTCTTTCGAACAGATTCCGCAGTCCCAGCAGGCACCTGCCCTAGCGGGCCCCGTCTTCCACGCTGACATCTCTTTGAGGCGCGCTGGGATCGCAGCGCGCCGCCGACCCGGGATGAAGAATTAACCCTAAAACACCAACTCTACCGGTACTTACCTACAAAATATTAGTGTAGGTAAGCTCGAAAAAAGCGGGTAGATAGATACATTACTTATCGATTTTATTCGTCTTATCTAATGTTACACGAATAGTAATGGGTTAGTCGGCTACATTATAATTATCAAGGAGGCTTAACCTCGCCTCGTCTCTTCAATCTGGACGTAAATGGACTCATCGATAGGCTCAGCAGTACCAACGTCGGATGTTCTATAGACGGGACATACGTCAACGAAATTTAAAAGGTCAACGCTAAGTACCATGCGTGTGCAGTACAACGATGCTTATCGTATTCTTATGAGACTTCCGCGGTACTGTAGTGCGTCGAGCATGTTCGCTGAGCCGGGAATTCGCGAGCGAATAACAGCGTGAAAGTCCGGTGACTTTCACGCTGTTATTCGCTCGCGAATTGCAACGTTTTCGAGCAGATTATTAAAATCGGCCAATCAGCTACTAAGGGTCGTCAGTGAGGATTGGTGCGGTCCGGTTCATAGGTACTGGCTCGAAGTCCACCGGAGTGCCAACCGACGATAATTAATGCTGTTTTTTTTTTTTTTTTTTTTTATGGATGTATTTTGATTTGTATTTTGATTTTGATTTTAATTTTAATATTTTTTTGATTTTGATTTTGATTTTGATTTTAAATTTTATAATTATTTTAATTCGATTAAAGATTTTGTAATTTTTTAAGTTTTAATTTTGTAATTTTATATTTATTAATGTTTTGTTTTCATTTAATTGTAATATTGGGACTTAGTGCCCTAATAAACAAATTTATTATTATTATTATTATTAATAACATTAGCTACGCGGACGATATGGTGTTGCTGGGCCCCTCCATAAGCGCCGTTCGTAAACTGCTCGCTATATGTGAGGAGTATGCCGCGGCTCAAGGGCTCATGTACAATGTACAGAAGAGTGAACTCTTGGTGTTTCAATCACCTGGCCACAAGGTCACGCACGTACCACCCGTCTATTTAGATGGTGTTTCGTTACACAGAGTTTCCCGTTTTAAGTACCTGGGCCACATGGGTCTCGGATGACCTCTCTGACCACGAGGATATTGAGCACCGGGCGTTGGCTGTCCGATGCAATATACTGGCTCGTAGATTTGCGCGTTGTTCCAAGGCTGTAAAAGTAACCTTGTTCCGTTTTGCCAATCTTTTTACACGTGCAGTCTATGGGTCAAATACACGCAGAAGACAATCAACTCCCTACGCGTACAGTATAACAACGCTTTTAGGATGTTGATGCGGCTGCCGCGGCACTGTAGCGCGTCGGGCATGTTTGCCGATGGGTGAGTCGATGGCTTTTATGCCATCCTCCGAAAGAGAGCCGCATCCCTGCTAAGTCGTATCAGCGGGGGTAGCAACAGCATTCTGAGCGTTGTGGCTGGCCGAGCTGACTGTCCAATACTATGGCATTGTGTGCAGTTGCATGTCTTGACTGGGTTTTTAATTTATTGATAAATTGTATACAGGGTTATTTGTAAAACACCAGAAACCTCTAACTCTCTCGAAAAAAATATCAACTGTTTCATACAAAATGCAATATTTAGTCAATGAAAATGTATGGAACAGCTGATATTTTTCTCGAGCTTTCGGAGTTTTCCCAAAGTAAAAGTCGCTTATAATCATGAGTACTTTCACTGCCTAAGAGGTTTCTGGTGTTTTACAAATAACCCTGTATATATAGATTTCTATCATATCATTGTTTGATTTACTTTTTTGGTAGTGATGTGGGGTTGAATTTATTATGTGTCTTATCTGAAATACGCAAGGTACTCGTAGATTCAATTTCATGTCGTTGTTGGAGAAGTGAATCAAATACCTAATACTTAATATTATGTTTGTGTATTTGTTATTATTTGATTAGGTGCTATGATCCTTTGTTGGTCGAAATAAACGTTATTATTATTATTTCTAACTACTGTGAATTTGATATGTCAGTTGTAGTGACCACCAGAAAAAGAAGATGACGAAGAAAAATTACGGGAAAGCTTTGAAGCTCAACGATTCGTGCATGGAGACATGATTTACTTGTTGTTAACGGGATTCCCCCTACGTAAATAACCAGAAAAAGAGCAATGGAAGACAAGGTGTGAAAAATTTAAATTCTGCTTTCCTTCATATCAAGCAGAAAACAGAATGGAGCTAGGCCAACATAACCTATGAGACGTTTCCAGGGCCGGCCTTAACCTTCTTAGCGCCCCGGGAGAATCATGCATTTGGCGCCCTTTAATATTTAATTACAATTAAAATAACTTATTTTCATGGCGAGAAAAAGTGTTATTTAATTTTAGCGCGCACAGCGCCCTAAATGTACCGGCGGCGCCACGGGCGCCCGCGTTGACTAGACGTTTCCAACTTTCTGGGATAAGCTTCTGGAGTTTGGCCACTGAGCTTGGATGAATAAATTAACATAAATTATAACGTATGGTTAGTTAACGTTACATATTATAGGTAAGTTAGGTAACCATAGTAATCTTGGTAACTACTTAATCAAAATAGAAAAGGATCAACCCTGGGTAGAGAAAGAATGTTTAAAATGTTGAGACAATTTCAAAACAGCTAGGTAACGTAGCGTATGCTACGCCCCGAAGCGCTGTACCTGGGATTAATAAAATAAAATTTAGGTAGGTAGGTATATTCAAAGAAAAGTCTTCAGTGATGGTGAAGCTCATGTAAAAAAGAAAAGACAGGAATTCGACATACGCTATACAAGTATGTATTGTTTACTCGGAAGGAAATCCTGTCTATCAATACATAATAAAATAACCCTTTATAAGCATAATTATTCTGATGCCCATTTGTACGTACGGTATCCAACTTTGGGGCTGTACTAAAAAAAGCAACGTCAAAATATCCAAAATATAGTACTTTGGGATGCGGTCAATGCACCCTGGTACATAAGAAATGACGACCTTCACCGTGACCTTAAAATGGAATTCGTCACCACCATTATTCAAAAATTTGCTGAAGCCCACGAAATCCGACTTCATCGACACGTGAATGTTGAGGCAAGTCAGCTGCTAGACAATACAGACTTAGTGCGTAGGCTAAAAAGAACTAAACCTTTTGAATTAGTGTAGTGTAGTGTACGAAGTGAGTGAATAATAATAACAATGTTGTGCCATACATATATCACACGGACATAGTGTTTTATAAATTATTATTTATATCATATTAAATCTAATCATATTATATCTAAGAATGTGCTACTACTATTGTAAAAGTGCAAATGGACACTATTCTTAGTTTTAAGATAAACTAAAAAAATAAAGGGGCCGAGTCACCCGCGTCCGTAGGAGAATACCCAATGCTAGACCCTATACTTGGTCCCCGGGTGTGTTAATCAGGTGACACTAACTGGTGGGGCTTCGGTCGATAGCTTGTGACCACCCACTGGGCAAAGACGTATCGCCAAGCGGCCGCGGCATCGTACCGGAAGCTAGCCGCGTTCCGGTACGATGCTCAGTGTAGCCAATTCAGAGGAGTTGGGTCGAAATAGTTGTACCAATGCAGGCAGACCAACCAGCCTCGCGTTGATATGGGCGTATCGGGAGACTAGTCGCGGAGAGTAGCGGGATCAGGCACGGTGCGCCGCTGGCTGACCGCAAGTAGTTGGGAGCCCAATTAGTGTGCTAGCCACACATGAAAGGCTGCCCCGCCAACTGTTGAAAAATCTCGGGGTGCACCATAGTGCTGGCTGTAGACCAGACGGAAGGACCCGATGGACATTTCCGGGGGGACTTGGGCGTCCCCGCAGTCTCCAGACTAGTCCCCTAATGATGTTGTCCTGTCAGAGCGTGCCTGAGGGTAGCAGCATGGATTCTCATTTCACTTCCTGCTCCTCAACCTCCTTCACTCAAACTCATGACGAAAAGGAACAAAATAAGAAAAGCTGTACAGCGGCAGCACTTCCTCTCCCACAAGGTGCACCTCAGCAATATTCGAGATCGGCACTCAAATCTCGCTGCAGTCCATCACCACCTGGAGACTGAGAAACCAGCACTCTTGTTCCTTTCCGAGACGCAGATCAGATGTCCGTCAGATGTGTCGTACCTTTCATACCCAGGGTTTACCCTGGAGCACCATTTCAAACCACGTGCGGGCGTATGTATTGACGCCCGTGACAACATCTGCTATCGGCGTCTCCGCAATCTTGAGGACTCCAGGTTCTCAACGCTATGGGTTTTAGTGAACACAGGCCTGGATAAAATTGTCTACGCTTGTGTGTGTGACCGTTCGCACAGCTGTGATTTGGAGGTAACTGGGCTTACACAGCACCTTAGTGAGGCGGCGGATGCGGCTCAGCAGCGGTACCCTTCTGCCCAATTGGTGTTACTGGTGTTACTGGGGGATTTCAACGCCCACCATCAGGAGTGGCTCTTCCCATACCAGTGCACAGACCATCCTGGACTAGAGACGAGAAAGCTAGCCCTAGCGCTAAATTTTTCCCAGCTGGTCCAGGGGGCAACGAGGGTGCCGGATGTTGATTCGCACACTGCCAATTGCTTGAACCTTTTGCTGACAACAGATCCAGACTGCTATTCGGTGTCGATTTCTTCACCACTGGGTAGTTCCGACCACTGTCTGATGAAGTCTGTGTCCGTCTACTCCACGCCCGATCCTAGCCCAAGAGTCACCCGGCGGGTATGGCGGTACAGGTCAGCAGATTGGAATGGCATGAGATCTTTTTCATGTTATCCTTGACAGCCTACTTGCTTTTCTTCGATTGATGCTTCGTCGTGCGTGGATGCCGTGACGGATGTGTTGCAGAGGGGAATGGAGTACTACATTCCGTTCTCTGACATCGTTCATGGTTTGGTGCCGAGTACAATCGCGCTGATGCGCTTAAACACGCGGCTTACCTAGCATGGGTCGACGCTCGTACGCGCAAAACAAATGACGTGACTCGGAAGAAGAAAGCCTTCAACAGCGCTGCCAAATCCTGCAAGAAGGTGTTGCGGAAGGCACGGTTTGACCACATTAGCCGAATAGGGAACAAACTTGCTTCATACCCAGCAGGTAGTAAGGCTTTTTGTCCTTGGCTAAGTCGGTCGAATCGAACTTCTGCCGCCCCTCACTACCACCACTGCTGAGACCCGACGGGACTCTGACCCACTCCGTTGAAAGCGAACCTGTTTGCTTCTTTGTTTGCGGAATCTTCGCATCTGTATCCTGGTAGCGCGAGGCCCCCTGCTTCTTCTGGTGGATGCGAGTCAAGTATGTCGAACATTCGCATTCATCAGAAGGACGTCCGTAGGGTACTGCGTAACCTAGACGTGAACAAGGCTAGTGTCCCCGACGGGATACCGGCAATTGTTCTGAAGACTTGTGCGCCTAAGTTGTCTCCGATCTAGACACGCCTTTTTCGCCTTTTGTTTGTGACTGGAAAAGTGCCGAAGGCTTGGAAGCAAGCTAACGTGCAATCCGTGACCAAGAAGGCTAGTCGAGCTGACGCGTCGAATTATAGACCCATCTCGGTAACGTCCATACTCTGTAAGACTATTTTTTTTTTTTTTTTTTTTTATTTGTAATGGGTTTGCTCTTGACTCTAGTCTATGTCAGAAATGACAGAGACAAAGTCTACGATGGAGCGAGCCTACCCAGAAGGAGCCTGTTCACTCTAACTTTGAAGAGATTAGGGTTGTAAGCTTTCGGAAACACAGACGCTGGCAGAGAGTTCCACTCCTTTGCTGTGCGCATTATAAAAGACGTTTGAAAACGCTTAGTGCGAATTGGTGGAATAGCCACAAGGTAGGGATGGTAAGATGCAGTGCGTCTGGATGTCCGATGGTAGAAGGGGGCCGGTGGGATGAGGTCGTGGAGTTCTTGGGCACACTCACCGAAGTACAATCTGTAGAAGACCGACAAGCAGGCAACCTTACGGCGATGAGCCAAGCTATGTAGCTTGGCATCCACCAGTTTTACGTCGCCGATGAGCCTCTTAGCTCTGCGTTCCACCGAGTCAAGCGCGGCAAGCTGATACTTAGCTGAGCCATCCCAAAGGTGGCTACAATACTCCATGCAGGATCGGACTTGCGCTTTGTATAGTGTTAAAAGCTGTCCAGGCCTAAAGTATCGCTTCACCCTATTTAGGATGCCCAGCTTTTTGGCAGCAGTTTGGGCTTTGTACTCGATGGTGGCGCCGAAGTTGAGACTGGATGTCAACTCCATGCCTAGGAGCTCGAGCCGATCAGTCACAGGAACAGATGCACCCCGAAAAGTAGGAGCTTGGTCAAAACGACTCCTTTTTGCGGTAAAAAGACACGCCTGTGTTTTGGTGGCGTTAAAAGTGACCAAATTGTCATCACCCCATTGGGAGACAACGCTTAAGGTCAAATTTGTCCGCTCTACCATGGCCTCTCTCAAGGAACAAACTTCAGCCCCACTGGTTGTTGCGTTGGACAAGTATCTCTCTGAAACCGTACTGTCATCTGCGTACCCAACAAGACCAGGCTGAAGTAGGTCATTGATGTGCAGCAGGAAAAGAGTTGCAGAGAGAACAGACCCTTGAGGAACTCCGGCATCAATAGCCATGAGGTCAGAGGAGCAGCCGTCAATGACCACTCGGATCGACCGTTCACTCAGGAAGTCTGATATCCAGCTGCAAAAACCAGCTGGGATGCCATAAGCAGGAAGCTTGCTGAGTAGACCTGCGTGCCAGACCCTGTCAAAAGCCTTCGAGATATCAAGCGACACGGCAAGTGCTTCGCCGTGTCTCTCAATGGCTTCGCCCCAGCAGTGCGTGACATACACAAGAAGATCGCCAGTTGACCGTCCCCGGCGAAAGCCATATTGACGGTCACTGAGGAGATTGTTGTCTTCAAGGTAGGTCAGCAGCTTACTGTTCAGAACCCTTTCCATAACCTTGCATAGGATGGAGGTAATGGCGATCGGACGGTAATGCGCAGGGTCAGCACGGTCTCCCTTTTTGGGCACCGGTTGCACATTCGCAAGCTTCCATGATCTTGGCACCGTTCTTTTTTCAAGAGAGAGGCGGTACAGGCGTGTCAACACAGGAGACAACTCAGGTGCACATTGCCTCAACACTCTTGCTGGAATGCCGTCAGGTCCACTGGCCTTATTCACATCTAAACTGCATAATACTCTACAAACCTCTTTATTATGAACTTTGATCTCCGGCATCGAAGAGTCACAACGAGGTAAAGTTGGTGGTTGCTTGGAGCCAGCGTCCAGACGCGAATTGCCCGCAAAGAGAGTTGCAAATAAATTTGCTTTCTCTCTTGCAGAGTGAGCCAGCGAACCATCAGGTTTCAGCATTGGAGGCAAAGTGGGTCGACAGAAATTCGTTTCGACCGCTTTCGACAGGGACCAAAACTGCTTACTACCCGGAGGGTGCGATGCTAGTTTGGCCCCAATACGTCCGACATGGTCAAAACGTGCCCTACGAAAAACCCGCTTGCAGAATCTTGCGGCAGAATTAAAGGCTTTTTTCCTCGCGCGAACCCTACGTGCTTTATCCTTTCGGTCGCGGGCCTTGATCCAGGCTTGGTAAGCAGATTCTTTACGTGCCTCATCGTGGGCGCATTCTGCATTATACCAAGGCCGGGATTTGTGACCGAGCGGGATGTCGGAGAATGGAATAAAATACTCCATCCCCTGCCGAATCACGTCCGCAATCACATCAGCGCAGCACGAAGGGTCACCCGAGGAGAAGCACACTTGCCGCCAAGGATATGACGCAAAAAAGTGTCGCATCTCATCCCAATCAGCTGACTCGTATCGCCATACTCGTCTCGTGCCTCTAGGACTCTTATCAGGAGGAGAGCAGGCCAACACGGATTTCACCAGGCAGTGGTCAGACGTTCCCAGCGGGGCTGAGACTGATACTGATTGACTGCCCGGATCAGTTGTCAGCAGAAGGTCCAAGCAATTGGGTGTATGGGCGTCAACATCCGGTACCCGCGTTGCCACATTCACCAGCTGGGTTAGATCTAGCGTTACTGCAAACTTGCGCGCCTCTAACCCGGCATGGTCAGTTCTCTGGTACGGGAACAACCACTCTTTATGGTGGGCGTTAAAGTCCCCCAGAAAATTGAGCTTCGCTGTTGGGTACCGTTGCTGAGCTACGTCGGTCGACTCCACGAGGAAATTAAACAGCGCTGTTGTCTCCTGGTCACCGCTGTGCGATCGGTATACGCCGATGTAGATAAATTTTTCCACGCCAGTATCCACAAGTAGCCAAATAGCAGAAAAACCCGATTTCTCAAAGCAACGGAGACGACGACAACAAATGTCATCGCGGACGTACACACAGACCCCAGCCTGCTTCTTGAACTTATGTTCCAGAGAGTAGCCCGGGTAGTTGAGGTACGCCACGTCCGACGGGGTTGTTATCTTCGTCTCCGTTAGGAAAAACAGGTGCGGCTTCTCGGTCTCAAGGTGGTGATGGACCGGATCGAGATTTGAGTGTAACCCTCTGATGTTGGTGAGGTGCACTTTGAGTGGGAGGAAGTGCAGCCGTTGTTTACCTTTTTTCCTTTTTGCTTTTGTCATTTTTTTTTTTTTTTTGAGTCGTCGGGGAGAAAAGTCGAACTGTCGAGGCTCTGCTCAGTGAACCAAGTGGAACACAAAAGCTAAACTAACCTATGGGGAACTCATTTGGAGACTGCGGGGACGCCCGAACCCCCCCGGATATGGCCACCGGGTCCTCCCATCCAGTCGCCGGCTGGCACGGTGGAGCATACCGGGATTTTTCGCTAGTTGGCGGGGCAGCCTTTCACACGTGGCTGGCGTGCTACTTGGGCCCCCTACTAACTGCGGTCGGCCAACGGCTGGCACCGTGCTTCGGATCCCGCTACCCTCCAAAATGAGTTACCCGGAAAGCCCAGCCCAGTGACCAAGACCGGTTCTGAGCAGAGCAACTGACAATCTCCTTCTCTCCCAAAGGCACTGGCACTCCCGCACACCGACGGAACACAGCAAGCTGCTTGGCGCCGGACTTCGGCGGGATGGTGGTCGCGAGCCAGGCGGCTCCTTGCGGAGCCTACCACCGCTTTAAGTGGGATCGTTCTGCCGTACCACAGGCAAGCCTGTGGTGCCGTTGCCCGGGGTGGACCGCGAGGAGGTAGATCCCAAACCACCCCAGCGAGTGATCCAGACTATGGAACGCGTGCTGAATCATAAGCTCCTGGCATACCTAGAAGCGAATGATATCCTTAGTGACCGACAATACGGGTTCCTCCGAAATCGGTCAACTGGGGATCTTCTAGCGTATGCCATTCACATCTGGAGTGAGGCCACAGATAAGCACGGGGAGGCACTAGCGGTCTCCCTTGATATCTCGAAGGCCTTCGACAGGGTTTGGCATGATAGCCTTATTAGTAAGCTTCCTTCCTTCGGTCTGCCCGCCGGATTGTGTGATTGGATTGCAGATTTCTTGGGGGATTTGTCTATCCGAGAGGTCATAGATGTCTGCTTCACAGACACCAGTCCAGGGTTCCTCAGGGGTCGGTGCTTTCGGCAACACTGTTCTTGCTGCATATTAATGATCTGCTTAAACCCGGACGACAGACGACAGCTGCACTGTTGCTAAAATACGTGTCCGACGCACAAGCTGGTGGGTTATAGATCCGGTCTCTACGGGAGGCTTTGGTTGAGGGATTGAATGTGTCCTTATAGGCTGTCTCTGAATGGGGTGATGCCAATCTGGTCAAGTTCAATGCTGCTAATACCCAAGCGTGTCTATTTTCCGCCAAAAGGAGCCAATTCCACCCAGCTCCATCTTTCCGAGGTGCAACCGTGCCGATAACCGACTAACTTGAGCTTCTTGGGGTTACATTAACATCTACTCTCAATTTTGGCCATTTTATAGTGGCAAAGAAGTTGGGGATCCTAGCAAAGGTGAGACGGTACTTCACGCCGGAACAGCTGCTCAAACTCTATCAAGCGCAAGTTCGATCGTGAATGGAATACTGCTCTCATCTTTTGGACAGATCTGCCAGATACCAACTTGATGCTCTTGAGCCAATTGAGAAACGAGCCAAGAGGATCATCGGCAATGAGAGGCTCGTTGCGACGAAGCTTTAAAGTCATGAGCATCAACGACGAGTTGCTAGCCTGTCGGTTTTCTACCGTTTGCATTTTGGGGAATGTGCGACGGAATTGCATAATTTAATTCCGCCAAGCCCGTTCCATCATCGGACCACAAGACGAACGGCGATGCGCCACCGGTACATGGTGGACATCCCACCCACACGCACAAAACGTTTTGGGAACAATATTCAAAATGCGTACAGCTAAGGAATGGAAATACCTGCCGGAGTCTGTGTTTCCTAATAGCTACAACCTGGGAGTCTTTAAGTTAACAGTGAATAGATTAATTCTAGGCAAGCGTGCTCCATTTTCGACCACATCATCGCTTACCGTCAGGTGAGATAGTGGTCAAACGCGTGCCTATCAATATAAGTTTATAAGTTTATTTATTTCAAATCAATAAACTTATAAAAAAACAAAAAGAAAGAAAAAAAAAAACTATCACTTAACAAATTAAGTTAGAGTTAAATTGCTTATTAGTCTTTTAGGCTACTTAGATCGTAATTAATTATTAAGAATTTTGTTGTTACTAATAAAGTACCTACAAAAAAAAATGTGATGGTGATATATCATACTTACTTATTTCTAATTTGGAATATAATTTCAAAACGGATAATGCGACCGTTTATTATAAACTGAATTTTGCATATTTTGTTAAACCTCGTTAGGTAACAACTGGTTTAAACTCACTTCACCAGAATTCATCACGTAAGTAAAACCAAAGCGTTAATTTAAGCACAAAACGGTCAAATGTAAATATTGTCACGATTTTCGGGAAATTCATGAACAAAAGTTGAACCTTGAGGGCGACAAGACATTGAGTGTTATTTTGTAGCCCGTGGTAAACAAGAACCGAGGTAGGTACTGTCGACAAAGGTGTTTGTTTTAATGGTAACACAATAACACAACACATCAGTAGGTACATAAATAGGTAGGTACCTAAGCATATAAATATGTTCATGAATATTATCATAAGTAAATAGCAGGATTCACTCGGACGAGATATAAAATCAAAGATTTAACTACTAGCTCGTATGATGAGTCACTAACACTATATAGTATACTAGTAGACCCGCGCGACTTCGTCTGCTCCTGCTCCGCTCCTATTGGTCTTCGTGAGATGATATATAGCCTAAAGCCTTAAGGCCTTAAATGGGCTATCTAACACTGAAATATTTTTTTAATCGGACCAATAGTTCCTGAGATTAGCGCGTTCAAGCAAACAAACAAATAAGCAAACTCTTCAGCTTTATATATTAGTAAGTACAGATACCGAGGGTATTCTGCTGAAATCTCCAATTCCAACCTCCAGCTGTTAATCCTACCAATCAATCATGGTGGAGTGACTGTTCACTTCAAGATCACTGCATCTAAGTTTTCACGGAGAACTTAGGTAGAATAGACAGGACAGGATCTAAATAATCCATCCATAGACCCAAGCAACACAGCCATAGATACTGAATAAAGTTTGAGTAATTAATAGCAATCCGCGAAATTATAAACTAAAACTATTGTCTGGATAATATCTGAGTACCTAAACGTCTATTCAGCTATTATTTAAGCAATTTGGGCACGTTTTTAAATGCTTTAGTCTGTATAACAGAGATGTAAACTGTAAAGTCTGGGACCTTTGAACCCTCGTAATTATTTTTTTTCCAGCTAGTCTATTCTGTAAGTAACCATTTCGACATCGAGCTTCACCTGAGTGACAATGCTCACAAAGTGAACTTTATTCCACACACCTTAGGTCATATGTTTATACTCACGTCGGATTCCGCTGTCGAGACATGAATATGTTGTTACAGAATAGCACTACAGGTATCGGATCGATAAGGACTTTTTTATATTTCATTTATGATAGTGTTTTGAACAATCCTACCAATTTTGAGCTGGGTGCGAATTAATGTAACCTCGGGTGTCTAAATTGACCGGACTATATAGCCATAACACACGTTAAACATTACTGCGCAAGTTGTTTTATCGTGAATATCATATGAATAATAATAATAAATTTTTTCATCTTCAATTTTAATAAATTAATTTTATCAACTACTATTAACCAAATCATACGAAAATGGAAAAAACTAGAAGAAAAAAAAACAAACCAAATTTACATATAACTGTATAAATACAATAACACCATTCTATGACGAACTGAAAAAATTACTATGTTGACAAGAGCCGCAGCTCGTCGAGCACGCCCACCATCTCCGGCCTCGTCGCTCAGCTCCGCCTCGCCGCCGCCGCCGCCGGAACCCAGCCCCACCGTGAGTTCTGTGACACCGGCCGTGGCAGTCGCGTCGAGCTCCAGCGACGAGTACTTCTCGCCGCCCACGACGCCACAACCTGCTCGTCGGCGAAGAGGACGCCGGCCGCCGGACGGCTTAGGACTTCGAGGCCCACCGGCCTCTGACAGGGTCCCAGCTCCCGGCGGAAGTGTGCAGCGTATGCGATGGACTTGTTCCATAAATGAAAATGTGATACGCGCATACTTTGGGGCTACAGAGGGAGGAAACAACCTGACCGCGTACCGTGTTCGGATGCTCTCTTTGTTTCAGGTGCTTGAGCCAGCAGTCAACGTATCGGCCCAACGTCTATCGGATCAGGTGCGGGTCATCCTGCGTAACCATATTTTGGATGATACTGCACTTGATCGCCTCCGAGCTGAACTGAGTAGCCGTGCCATTGCCCCCTCGTCGCAGACTGGTACTACCACAGTCTCACCAAATTCCCAGCCATGTTGACGAGGAGAGTAGTGACAGGGTTACAAATGTGAGTACCCAGTGCAGTGACGAATTGAGGAGTGCTTTGGAGAGTGCTATTCGGGAGTATCGTTACATGCTGCCTGAACTTAGGCCACGCTTACCTCGTTTGCCCATGCATAACAAAAATAGGGCGCTGGTGGCTGCTCTGGATTCGCAGTTGTCAAGCTATTTTGATAACTGTGATAACCTCACCGATACACATTCGATCATGTACTGCGCGGCTGTGGCGGCTTTTCGTGTAGCTCACGTCAAATTTGCTGATCACAGGGCTACACGACCAAAACAAGCCGTGCCGGCTTGGCAGTGCAGGATCGAGCGTCGTATTGGTGGGGCCAGAGCACTCAACGGCAAACTAGTTTGCTTCAGGGAGGGCAATACTCGCCCAAGAGTGATGCGCTTTGTGAGACGGGCGTTTTCGGGGACTGATATTAGTCCCCGAGAGTATTTGTCCCGGGTCACAGAGCGCATCGACTTCCTGAAGCAGAAGGTGTATGCATGGGCAAACCGTATTCGGAGATATAAGCGGCGCGTGGAGCGATACACCCAGATTCGCACATTCCAGAGTAATGAAAGGTGGGTATACAGAGCTTGGGAGCGACCGGACCAAGGTGTGACTGACACGCGCTTGCCGGATGATGATGCCATGTGTTCGTTCTGGCGCAGTATCTGGTCGGTGCCTGTCAGTCACACCGAAGGTGGTTGGACTAGAGAGGTCGAACGAGCGTGCGATTCAATACCAGGAATGGGGGCAATCACAATCAGCCCCCAAGATGTAGCTCGTGCAGTCCGTCCGTTACCTAATTGGAAATCTCCAGGACCGGACGGACTGCACAATTTTTGGATTAAGTGGCTACAAAAGTCGCACGTTCGGTTGGCATTTCAGTACCAGACTGCCTTGGATACCGGCTCGCTACCCGAGTTTCTTACAACAGGAGTTACCCACCTGCTTCACAAATCTGGTAGCAACGCGGAACCCAAAAATTATAGACCAATCACGTGCCTACCGACGGTCTATAAGGTTCTTACATCCATTTTAAGAGCCAAAATTAACACTCATATAGACAGCAACTCGGTTATGTCTGTCTCTCAGAATGGATGTAAGAATGGGTCCCGCGGTACTAAGGAGCTGCTCCTCATAGATATGGCCATTAACCAACAGGTTCGGCGTTCCCGAAAGGATTTGTCGACATGCTGGATAGACTATAAGAAGGCCTATGACTCTGTGCCTCATACATGGCTCATGAGGGTGCTAGAATTGTATAAAATTGATACAACACTACGCACCTTCCTGATGTCGTGTATGAGGCAATGGAGGACAGTCCTTCGCTATCCAGGATGTCGAAATATCCAGAGAACTAGCGAACCGATAAGGATCGAGCGGGGTATATTTCAGGGCGATAGTTTGAGTCCGCTTTGGTTTTGTCTAGCCTTGAATCCTCTAAGCACACTGCTAGAGAATTCAGGGCTAGGATATCGGTTGAAGAGAGGTGGTCAGGTTATATCTCACCTCTTTTACATGGATGATCTGAAACTCTTTGCCCCCACTAATCTGCAACTGATGGAGCTACTGAAGGTAACAGAAACTTTCAGTAGCGCCATCAGGATGGAGTTTGGTGTGGACAAATGTGCAGTCATGCATGTAAAGCGTGGAGAGATTATGGAATCCGTGGGAACTCAACTCTCGGATTCTATAAACCTGAGATCCCTCTCTCCAACTGAAACTTACAAGTATTTGGGTATGTCGGAAGCGTTAGGTATCAATATTACTGACATGAAACAATCGTTGAAAGAGCGCTTCTTTGGCCGCCTGAAGAAGGTATTCAATAGCTTTCTATCGGGCGGAAACAAGGTGCGCGCCTTCAACGGTTGGGTCATGCCGGTATTGATGTACTCTTTCGGCGTACTCAAATGGACTCAAACGGAACTTGACGCCCTGGATAGGCGGGTCCGTACACTGCTTACTGCGTCTTTAATGCATCACCCACGATCGTCGGTAATGAGACTGTAGATAATAGAAACCTCCACACTTGCACGGGATACCGTGCAAGTGTGGAGGTCGAGGCTTTTTAAATGCTAAGACTCTCCACAATCGCGAGATATGCAGTCTTAGGGAATATTTCCTAGCTGTCGACGTGGGTATGCATCGAGATGTAGTGGCGGTGGACAAGGGACTCACCCCGCTCTCCTTGGCAAATGAGAACTGGCGCAAACCTGCAGTACTTGACACCAACGATCGCAGGGCGGTATGGCAGAGCAAGGAGCTTCACGGACGCTTTTTCCGGGCCCTACATGGGCCTGACGTAGATCAACTAGCGTCCGTAGCCTGGCTGCGCTTCGGTGATCTTTTTGGAGAAACCGAAGGTTTTGTCTGTGCAATTATGGACGAAGTTATCATGACAAGGAACTACCGGAAATTTATTGTGAAGGACGGCACGGTTGACATATGTCGGGCATGTCACTGTCTGGGAGAATCAATTCGCCATATTATCTCTGGTTGTTCTCGTCTAGCTAACGGAGAATACTTGCATAGGCACAACCTTGTAGCCAGGATTATCCATCAGCAACTTGCTCTGAAATACTCTCTTGTGGAGTCGGAGGTGCCGTACTACAGGTACCCGCCCGACCCAGTTCTCGATAATGGCAATATCACATTGTACTGGGATCGGTCCATCATCACTGACAGGACTATTGTTGCCAATAAGCCTGATATAGTGGTGTTGGACCGAATCGAGAGGCGTGCAATGATTGTAGACATAACCGTCCCACATGACGAGAACCTCGTGAAAGCCGAGAAAGATAAACAAATCAAGTATATTGACTTGGCTCGCGAGGTTGTCGACATGTGGGATGTGGATTCCGCAATAATTGTACCGATAGTCGTATCAGCCAATGGCTTAATAGCCACGAGCCTCGACCAACACCTCAAGAGGCTTTCGTTAGGCTGCTGGATCACGGGCTTGATTCAGAAAGCGGTACTTCTGGACACGGCTCGTATTGTCAGGAGGTTCCTCTCTCTGGAGCCCTGACCGCCGGCAGCTTGGACCCTGTTCCCGATACCGGTGGGCTACTATTTATTATATTTTTAAATGTTTTTATATTTTTTTTTCAAATATTTAAAAATGTAATTTGTAGGTAATTTATCGAATAAAGGAAATAATAATAATAATAAAACTATAAGTTTAATCACCTTCTATATATGGACGATATAAAATTGTATGCTTCTACCCCAGCTGATTTATTTGCACTGGCGGAAACCGCAGACCAGTTTTCAACTGATATTAAAATGGAGTTTGGAATTGATAAGTGCAAGATCAACTCAGTCAAAGCGGGCCAACCTTACCACCATTCATACACTATACAGACAGGTGAAACCATAGACTCCCTAAATGCAAACGAAAGTTACAAGTATTTAGGATACATTCAAAATAGGCAAATTAAACATAAAGTTACTAAAAATAAACTTATTCAAGAATTGAAACATAGACTGAAATCCATTCTTAATACTCAATTGTACTCAAGACATACAGTAAAGGCTATAAATACCTTTGCTATCCCTATCCTCACATACTCCTTTGGTATAATAACCTGGACAAAAACGGACCTTAAAAACATACAGCGCGTCATTAATACCACTATGACCAAACATAGAAAGCACCACCCTAGATCTTGCGTCCAGCGACTGA
This sequence comes from Lacanobia oleracea, assembly GCA_950371165.1. Lineage (NCBI taxonomy): Eukaryota > Metazoa > Arthropoda > Insecta > Lepidoptera > Noctuidae > Lacanobia > Lacanobia oleracea. Next base: position 13,290,791 of record OX493393.1, on the reverse strand, counting down.
CATTACCAAGGAAGGAGGGAGGACGAGGCATAATAGATATTAAGAACCTACACAACAAACAAATAAGTACTCTTAGAAAATATTTTAACGCAAAAAGCGCTACCTCTGCCCTTCACAAAGCAATAGTATATAACGACCAAAAACTGACTCCATTAAACATGCACGAAAAAACAACTCAAATCAACGAGAAACAGACTGACAACCCGACAAAAATATTAGAATGGACCCAGAAGTCACTTCATGGAAGACATCGCCGCGACCTTTGCCAGCCTAACGTCGACAAGTTAGCGTCGAACGAATGGCTCAGGCGTGGAGATTTATTCCCTGAGACTGAAGGGTTCATGATGGCAATCCAAGATCAGGTTATTGAAACTCGCAACTATCAAAAGCACATCATGCGAGTCCCCCATTCAACAGATTCTTGTAGGCGGTGTCATAGCTCTTCCGAAACTATACAACATATCACTGGAACATGCAAAGCAATAGTTCAGAATGATTACAAACACAGACACGATCAAATAGCAAACATTATCCATCAAAAACTGGCTATAAAATATAAATTAATTACCACACCCCCAGTACCTTACTACAAATATGTTCCTGAAACGGTGCTGGAAAACGCAACGCACAAGTTGTACTTTGATCGAGCCATACTAACGGACAAAACAACACATTACAATAGACCAGACATTACTCTACTAGATAAAATTAATAAAACAGCGCAAATTATTGACATAGCAGTACCAAACACGCACAACATACAAAGTACAATAGCCGAAAAGCTTTCTAAATACACAGACCTGAAAATAGAAATAAGTAGAATGTGGCGACTAGGCAACGTTTCCATCATCCCTGTAGTGATCTCCACTACGGGTGTCGTGCCTAAACAACTGCACCAATCTTTAAAAATGCTAGACATAGCTTCCTCCACCTATCAAACTCTACAGAAAGCAGCTATCCTAATCACCTGCAGAATCGTCCGGAAATTTCTACAAAACGATAACAACGCAGACACATCTTTTATAACTTAGGCGTGACTTAGGTTTACTCTCAGGGGTAGCACTTGGCTTCGGCCCGTGTTATTCTTAAAAACCGGCAGACTACTGTTGAGATACAAAAATGTATACCAATAAATAATAATACTTAATACTTTATTGATCTTTTACAAGAATTGCAGTACATGGGTATACTACTCTGTCAAGAAAGTACCGGGAAAAGATCACAAAATGTCTGTTATTCATCCAAATTTATTTTATCACCTTCAAAGTATGCTCCTTTAAAAACGGTACACTTGCGCCAACGAATAATCCATTCATCAAAACATTTTTTTACGCTGCTTCCGGAATTGAGTTCAGTTCTCGCCGCGAATTCTTCTTTATGTCTTCTATCGATTGAAAACGGGTGCCACACACACAGCTTGTTGACTAGTTTGCATGTCAAACTCGTAAACCCACGTCTCGTCACCAGTAACAATGCGTTTCATGAATGTTGGGTCCGAACTGACTCGTTCTAGCATGTCCTCAGCGACTTTCATGCGATTGAGTTTTTGGAGAAAATTCAGATCTTTTGGGACTAGCCGAGCAGCAACATGTTTCATACCCAAATGATTAGTTAAAATGGTACGGATCGACTCGTGAGATACAGTAAGTTCGGCGGCTATCTCTCTCAGAGTTGAATGGGGATGTTCAGTCACTATTTCCTTCACTTTTGCGATGTTAACTTCAGTTGCAGACGTTGACGGCCTACCAGAGCGAGGCAAATCTTCCATCACATCTCGACCGCTTTTGAACGCTTTGAACCACTCATAAGCACGAGTTTTTGATAAAGTCGATTCACCGTAAGCCTTCTGTAACATTTTCAGTGACTCCGAACACGAAATTCCATTGGCGATGCAAAATTTAAGACAAACTCTTTGTTCGATATTTTTGTCCATTATGAAATTCGCAAGACACACTATATATGATATTACTAAAACCAGCACTGTATTTAATATAAATAACAGATGCAACTCAAACTCCGCGCCAAAATGGAAAACAGTTGTGCCAATCTAACAACTACAAAAAAACAAAGATTTGAATTTGGAACCATACACAAATCATCCATTCCCGATACTTTTTTGACTGAATGTATAATTTAAACATGGTAAAATTACAAATTTGCTACAATTATAGTGGGTGCAGCTCTGATCTCCTAACTAGGTTATAGTATAACCTGTGTGAAGGAGTGACAGTTCCGATCCCCCATGGATTAGAGAAGATGTATTTTTACAATTTACGTGTTTATAAATGTATTACTGCTACAATATTATGGTATAACTAAATGTAAACAAAGAAAAAAAAGACATGCAACCAAAAAAAAAAAGAATATTATCTTTAAGTAGGTAACAACAATTTTGAAGATCAATGTGACTAACTAATAAAACTACTTATATGTGTGTGTGTGTGTATGTATGTGTTTGTGTTGTGTAACATATTATGTTAAGTGTACTATGCTCCATTTTACTTACCTTAAGGTGGATGCTCCAGGGTAGCCCGCGAAATTCAAATATTTTTATGTTTTTTGCAATTTGCCGGTCAGGGTGAAGCTGTATGTGGACCAAATGCGATCTGCGACCGTAACGCGTATTTATCTAAAGAATTATAACCATTTTAATCATCAATATAGCCCTCTAAGTTCATGTAGTTTGAAAGAATGAATATTTCAGAATTAATAATTCTTTCGAACTACATGAACTTAGAGGGCTATATTGATGATTAAAATGGTTATAATTCTTTAGATAAATACGCGTTACGGTCGCAGATCGCATTTGGTCCACATACAGCTTCACACTGACCGGCAAATTGCAAAAAACATAAAAATATTTGAATTTCGCGGGCTACCCTGGAGCATTCACCTTAAGTAAGCATTTTTTCCGTGTCTTCATATGTATAGTCTAGAAGAAAAGAGTAGACCATTTTTTACAGTTATAATGTGATAAGCCGTATACTGGAATGTGTTTGTTTATTTTATTAGATATATAAAGAAGCGGTTTTTATCATATGAATTATTTTAATATTTTTCACGCGTCGCTTAGGTAATCATGTTTACAGATCTATGCTATACTAATATATAAAGCTGAAGAGTTTGTTTGTTTGTTTACTTGAACGCGCTAATCTCAGGAACTACTGGTCCGATTTGAAAAAATATTTTAGTGTTAGATACCGCATTTATCGAGGAAGGCTATAGGCTATCATCACGCTAAGAAAAATAGGAGCGGAGCAGTAATGAAAATTGTGACGCAGACGAAGTTGCGCGGGTCAACTTGTAGTAAATAAGACATAAATAAAGACTTTTAGAAGTGACAAAAATACTTAGGATAAATCAGGTAATGTTTATCCTAGAACAATACTTCTTACTGATCACAACGGGCCCAAAACTTTGATAAGTAGGTAAACTAAACAATCCGTCTAAATAACTGTCTATTACTTATAATTTTTAGATACCATATTAGCATGGGCGTACCTACCGCATTATCAGCTTTGTCGAAGATACGGGGCCCCGGACTACAAGGGACCCGACGTGTGGAGGGAAAGCTCCTACATTTAAACGCTTATTACACTACATGATATTCAGGGCCCGGTGGCAAGGGTGGGCGTGGCCCCTAACTAGGGAGCCGCTTATTACACTTGTCGGTTGGTTCGGGCCAAATTCAGTTGTGAAGTGACCAGCGTTGTCAACGTGTGGGGAATTTCCCAAACTGCGGGGAATCTCAAGTTGATTGGGGATTCGATTTATTGAGGATTAGCAAGATGTGGAGAAAATGCGGGGATTCTAAATATCGATTTTATTCTTCTGATATCATTCTAAATATAGAATTTGTGGGAAACCAGTAGATTTTTGTCCCCAAATTGGAGAAATTGACTTGCATTTTCGGCGAATTTGTTGAATTGCGGTTGGCAACACCCCTAACTCCCTAAACGCTATTTCGCTGCCCGGTAGTAAGGGATTTAGGGAGCTAACTAGACCGGGCCGCTCCGGTCACCCTAATTAGGGTCCAGAACTCACTAACTGTTATTACACCACCTTAAATCGGGAATTAGGGCCTTGAATACCATGTAGGGTAATAATTATAATTAGAGCCCTTTAATCCAGTTGTTATCTTCGTAGCCTGCCGAGACTTAGAGCCCTGAATACCATGTAGTGTAATAATTATAATTGGGGCCCTTTAGTCCAGTCATTATCTTGGTAGCCTGCCGAGACACTTCTGAGATAGTAAGCCTATTTAAAAAAAAATTAAACAATTACCCCTAAAAACGGGGCCCCCAAAAATGTTTGTTACAGGGCCCCTTTGCGACTAGCTACGCCACTGCATATAAGGTAGGTACTCGTAAGTTTGCGTTCTTTCTTACCTAACGTGTAGGTTTTCACAATGATTTATTTATCATATTACCTGCGAATGTTGCATGTCACCTTTATAATATGTATGTACAGTGAGAAGTGTACCCTCTTATTACTTTTCTTATTTAGAAATATGGATATCTGATGGGTTAAGTAGAAGTGTGGGTACAAATTACGGTAGGCTAGGCGATTTAGTTTATATCTATGAGCTAGTTGCCCCGCGCAACTTCGTCTGCTCCGCTCCTATAGGTCTTAGCGTGATGATATATAGCCTATATAAAGCCTTCCTCGATAAATGGGCTTTCTAGCACTGAAAGAATAAAAAAATATAAAAAAACAAACTCTTCAGCTTTATATATTAGTATAGAGTATCGATTTCAGAATCAGGTTAAGCCATAGTAAATACATTTTGCTAAATACTATCTAATTATCTTAACGATAATTTATTAATCCAAGCCTTATAAAAGATAATATTATGTTGTTTAGAAACTATTAAGCATTTTTAATGCCCAGGTTGATCATCTATCTAGATTTGGATTCAGTATCTAGTGGCCTTAAATAATATGGATTGATTATCGACGTAAAATATTGTACGTTGATTGCTTGCACTTTTACCTTATACGTGCCCATATATCAGCTCGAAGTGAAATGTAACAAAGCGGCATTTTAGCCGTCTCAGCCCTCAAACAGTTCGTGAGTGCTATGAGGCAAGAGGTAGGCGGCAGTGAGGTTCGGAGGCCCGTGTGAGCTTTTATTGTAATTGCGCGTTAAAAGTACGTATTTCAGAGCTCAAATACTGCTTGAAAACATGTGATACCTTTGTAAAGAATGATATAATTTACTTGTTGTTTGAGTGAAAGCTCTTGTTTGTGGGCGAAGTTAGACAAGATAGGTAATTGCATGTCAGTCGTGGTGGTGAGCCGCGTACTTGAAATTATTCGAAAGTGAATTTTTTTCCGCAGTTTCGCCCGCTTTGGTTTCGGCGATTAGGAATCTCACCGGGATACAAAAGAAAGGTACCTAACCTACCTATATAATAATAAATAATAATAAATATTTATTTTCTCACCACAATATTACAATATACATATTACAGGGTATCAGAGTGAGACAACTTAAATATTGTGGGAGACTGGTGCCTAAACTAAGCTCTAGGCCTGTATTTCAGGACACCAGGTCTCCGCTCTTTTACAAAATTACACATTTTAATTTGTTATGTACTTGTACACTGGCAACTTAAAAGGTGAAAAAAAATAAATAAAATCAACATTATAAGAAGATTGGAAATTCTAGCCATAAACTTTTGTTACCTAGGTTATTTGTGTGTGTGATATGGTGAGGGTGCGTGTGTGTGTGTGTGAGTGTGTGTGTTAGGGTTTTTTTTTTTTTGCGAGCGGGACTGAATGATACTGTTATATAAAATTAAATGACTGTGTTGTGATAGAAGAACGGGATTTTGGTATATAAAAGTATCTTAATCATTATTTAGGTCATAGTGGTGAAGTGGTCATCTAGATCTATTCAGTCGTTTTGGCGTGAAAAGGCGTGGCAGATTTTTAGGGTTCCGAATCTCTATATGGAAAAATGGAACCCTTATAGGATCACTCGATTGTCTGACTGTCGGTCCGTCGGCTGTCACAGCCTAGTTTCTCGGAATCTGCCTGTGGATCAATTCAAATGAAAATTGATACACATTAAGTTAACCTTCTGTGACCCAAACAAAATGGGGACACTTTTCCAATCGTAACGTGTGACGTATCCAAGATACGTTTACGACGTACGTTTTTTTTAATTTTAAAATATTCCATTCCGAAGTTATTAAAGAAAATAGATTTAATAGAAAATAGGTTTAATTTTGAAAAAAACCTATTTTCTATTAAATCTTTTTAAATCTTTGCAGGAAAACCTATAAGAATTCTGTGATTTTAAAATAACGTGTTAAAATATTAATCGTTCTTGCCCGGTTTTTAATATTGTGAACGTACCTACCTACTCACTCAACAATGTGTACTTACTTACGCCTGAAAAAATCGGGATCCCTCCTTTTCTCATAATGTTCTTTTTCTTAATAAACTTTGGCAAAACGATTTTGGTATTTTTATTCCCATAATAATACTTTGCCATATTTTTTTCGCATACAGTTTATGTTGGCATAATTATCTTGAACGCTAATTTGTTTTGGCATAAATTTGATTCGCATTTATTATTATTACTAGGCATAATGACTATGAGCATACTAGCATCTAAGCATACAATCATATAATTTATAGAAATAACGGAAACAATTCCATTTTTAACCTTGAATTAAAATTAAAGTATTGCCTTCAAAATTCAATCGTTGTGCTATAAAAGTTAGTGACAGAAACGAATTGCTGCAAAACCGAATCCACGAAGTCTTGTCTGCCCTACCCCTAGAGTGTAATCTAAGCCCGCGTAGGCCGAAGGGGCGAGGCGGCCCGCATGCTGAGGAGCAGGGTGTTTACTCTGGAATATAATTCCGATAGATCGACATTGGTCAAACGTCAGTTGGTTGATTTAATGGTCAGGGATTGGCTGGACTCACTGAGTCTAGCCAATCCCTGACGTTTGACTGACAATTCCAATGTCGATCTATTGGAATTATATTCGAGAGTAAGCACCCAGGTGGCAGCGAGACTTAGTATTTTAAAAGTCATAATTCGAGGATTGGCTCTGGACTGGTTTCTTCTCCTATATTGGACTGAATAAGAAGGATACATACTGTCTCTATGTTTTCCTTTTTTGATTAATTGTTTCCAAATTTGTACATTAAGGCTCTGTTGACAGCGATTTATCGAACAATTTTGAGCATTTTGTGAGAGTTCTAGTGGTTATACGATTAATAAATCAGCAAAAAGGAAAACATAAGGACACAGTATACATTCAGTTTGTGAAATATCTCTTAAATTTGTCCAATATTGGAGGAGAACACAGTTGGAGCTATTAACGCTCGCCGCCGCGGTTGAGGCTGAAGCCGAAGCTGCGGTGGTGAGCGTAAGACACATTTGCGACGATAAGCTCGCGTGGGGCCGCTGGAGCCCCGCAGCGCCGGAGCCGTGACAGAAACCATGTCTGCTGCATGCATGCTTGTTTGCATGCTGCATGCATGCGGCATACATTTACATGTTTACATGGTTGCTGTATGCATGGTGTACTACTCTGTCAAGAAAGTACCGGGAAAAGATCAATAATACTTGCACAAAATGTCTGTTATTCATCCAAATTTATTTTATCACCTTCAAAGTATGCTCCTTTAGAAACGATACACTTGCGCCAACGAATAATCCATTCATCAAAACATTTTTTAAACGCTGCTTCCGGAATTGAGTTCAGTTCCCGCCGCGAATTCTCCTTTATGTCTTCTATCGATTGAAAACGGGTGCCACGAAGTGGTAATTTGAGTTTAGGAAAAAGAAAAAGTCAGCAGGAGCCATATCTGGTGAATATGGTGAGTATGTTTATCAGTTGTCTAGTACCCATAACACAAGCTCTGCTTAGCTTGGGACTAGATGGCGTTGTGTGATAGTTGTGTGGAATATTATTATATTATTTATTATTATTTCATTTATTTATTCTTTACACATATAATTTTACATTTTTAAATATTTCATTAAAAAAAATAGATTAAAAAAAACATTTAAAAATATAAAAAATAGTAGCCCACCGGTATCGGGAACAGGGTCCAAGCTACCGGTGGTCAGGGCTTCTGAGAGAGGAACCTCCTAACGATGCGCGCCGTGTCCAGGAGTACTGCTTTCTGGATCAAGCCCTTGATCCAGCTGCCCAACGAGAGCCTCTTGAGATGTTGGTCGAGGCTCTTGGCAATAATGCCATTGGCCGTCACGATTATCGGCACAATAACTGCTGTGTTCACATCCCACATGTCGACAACCTCGCGAGCCAAGTCAAGATACTTCGTTTGTTTATCTTTCTCTGACTTCACGAGGTTCTCGTCATGAGGGACTGCTATATCAACAATCATTGCGCGACGCTCTAGTCGGTCTATCACCACTATATCAGGCTTATTGGCAACAATAGTCCTGTCAGTGATGATAGACCGATCCCAATACAATGTGCAACTACCATTTTCGAGAACTGGGTCGGGCACATACCTATAGTACGGTACTTCCGATTCCACAAGATTGTATTTAAGAGCAAGTTGCTGGTGGATAATCCTGGCTACAAGGTTGTGCCTGTGCAAATAGTCTCCGTTAGCCAGACTAGAACAACCGGAAATAATGTGGCGAATGGATTCCCCGGGCCGGTGACATGCCCGACATATGTCAACCGTACCGTCCTTCACAATGTATTTCCGGTAGTTATTAGTCATCATAACTTCGTCCATAATTGCACAAACAAAACCTTCGGTTTCCCCGAAGAGGTCACCAAAACGAAGCCAGGCTACGGACGCTAAGAAGTCTACATCGGGCCCATGTAGGACCCGATAAAAGCGTCCGTGAAGCTCCTTGCTCTGCCATACCTCCCTGCGGTCGTTAGTATCTAATACCACCAGTTTGCGCCAGTTCTCGTTAGCCAAGGAGAGCGCGGTAAGGCCTTTGTCCACCGCTACCACATCTCGATGCATACCCACGTCGGCCTCTAGGAAGTATTCCCTAAGGCTGCATACCTCGCGGTTGTGCAGGGTCTTAGCATTTAAGAAGCCACGACCCCCGCACTTCCGCGGGATATACAGCCTCATCACCGATGACCGTGGGTGATGCATCCGATTTGCGGTAAGCAGTGAACGTACCCTCCTATCCAGGGCGTCAAGTTCCGTCTGAGTCCATTTGAGTATGCCGAAAGAATACATCAAAACCGGCATGACCCAACCGTTGAAGGCGCGCACCTTGTTTCCGCCTGATAAAAGACTGTTAAGTACTTTGTTCAGGCGGCCAAAGAAGCGCTCCTTCAACGATTGTTTCATGTCAGCAGCACTGATGCCTAACGCTTCCGACATACCCAAATACTTGTAAGTTTCGGTTGAGGAGAGGGACCTAAGGTGTATGGAATCCGAGAGTTGGGTTCCCACGGATTCCATAATCTCCCCTCGCTTTACATGCATGACCGCACATTTTTCCAATCCAAATTCCATTCTGATGGCGCTACTGAAGGTTTCTGTTACCTTTAGTAGCTTCATCAGTTGCAAGTTGTTAGGAGCAAAGAGTTTCAAGTCATCCATGTAAAGGAGGTGCGATATGACCTGATCACCTCTTCTCAACCGGTAGCCTAGGCCCGAACCCTCCAGCAATGTACTGAGAGGGTTGAGAGCCAGACAAAACCACAGTGGACTCAGACTGTCACCCTGAAATATGCCACGCTCGATCCTTATCGGTTCGCTGTTCGCCTGGATCTGTCGACATCCTGGATAGTGAAGAACCGTCCTCCACTGCCCCATACACGACTTCAGGAAGGTGCGTAGGACTGCATCTACTTTGTACAGCTCCAGCACCCTCATGAGCCATGTATGTGGCACTGAGTCATAGGCCTTCTTATAATCTATCCAGCATGTCGACAGATCCCTTCGGGAACGACGAACCTGTTGGCTAATGGCAATGTCGATGAGGAGCAGCTCCTTAGTACCGCGGGACCCGTTCCTACATCCATTCTGAGAGGCAGACATAATTGAATTACTATCAACATGATGGTTAATCTTTCCTCTCAAAATGGATGTAAAAACTTTATAGACCGTCGGTAAACACGTGATCGGTCTATAATTTTTAGGTTCCGCAGTACTTCCTGATTTATGGAGCAGGTGGGTTAATCCAGTAGTTAGGAACTGGGGCAGCGACCCTGACTCTAAGGCAGACTGGAATTGAGATGCCAAGCGAGCATGCGATCTTTGAAACCATTTAATCCAAAAGTTGTGCAGCCCGTCCGGTCCTGGAGATTTCCAATTAGGCAACGGGCGAACTGCACGAGCTACATCTTGGGGGCTGATGGTAATTGCCCCCATTTCTGGTATCGGATCGCACGCACGTTCGACCTCCCGAGTCCAATCACCCTCGGTGTGACTGACAGGCACCGACCAGATGCTGCGCCAGAATGAACTCATTATTATTATTATTATGGTGGTTGCTGGATGATATTTGTTGAGTGTTTGGTTAAAAATTCGTTCACAATGATACTCTGTGCGAAGGCGCATTGTCGTGGTGCAAAATCCAAGAATTTTCTTTCCACAAATCTGGCCTTTTTCGTCGAATTTGCTCTCTTAAACGCCGCATAACGCTCAAATAATATTCTTTATTTACCGTTAGACCTTCCGGTAAGAATTCAGAGTGCACAACACCGCGATAGTCAAAGAAAACAGTCAACATGACTTTGACTTTTGATCGACTTTGGCGTGGTTTTTTCGGTTTCGGTTCAGTTGGAAGGCGCCACTCCGAAGCTTGTTGACTAGTTTGCATGTCAAACTCGTAAACCCACGTCTCGTCACCAGTAACAATGCGTTTCATGAATGTTGGGTCCGAACTGACTCGTTCTAGCATGTCCTCAGCGACTTTCATGCGATTGAGTTTTTGGAGAAAATTCAGATCTTTTGGGACTAGCCGAGCAGCAACATGTTTCATACCCAAATGATTAGTTAAAATGGTACGGATCGACTCGTGAGATACAGAAAGTTCGGCGGATAGATATCCGACGAAGTTTCTGTATCTCAGAGTGGAATGGGGATTTTCAGTCACTATTTCCTTCACTTTTGCGATGTTAACTTCAGTTGCAGACGTTGACGGCCTACCAGAGCGAGGCAAATCTTCCATCACATCTCGACCGCTTTTGAACGCTTTGAACCACTCATAAGCACGAGTTTTTGATAAAGTCGATTCACCGTAAGCCTTCTGTAACATTTTCAGTGACTCCGAACACGAAATTCCATTGGCGATGCAAAATTTAAGACAAACTCTTTGTTCGATATTTTTGTCCATTATGAAATTCGCAATACACACTGTATATGATGTTACTAAAACCAGCACTGTATTTAATATAAATAACAGATGCAACTCAAACTCCGCGCCAAAATGGAAAACAGTTGTGCCAATCTAACAACTACAAAAAAACAAAAATTTGAATTTGGAACCATAAACAAATCATCCATTCCTGATACTTTTTTGACTGAATGTATGTTTGTTGAAAAATAAACTTAAATAATTTGTTCTACCTACAATGTAAAGTGCCTACAAATTGCATTAGAACAATATTGTATTTACTAAAATGTGTATTAATATCTAACATTTTAGAAGTTAATCTCTATACAAATTCTGATTTTTAATTGATGTAACTAGTAGATACTTTTTTTTCGTGTTAATTTTCCTCGTGCGCCCCTTTGTAATTTGGCGTTCCTAGGCACGTGCCTACTTTGCCGTAAGAATAATCCGCCCCAAGATTGTTAAACGTAGCTAAGTATTTATTTTAGGTACGTGTAGGTGTCTTTTTTTCAATATAGCAGAGCTGGGTAAACTATAATTTAAGCGAATTAAGATAAATATTGTCTAACCATCTCATTTCAAGACGAGTTTGCCTGAATCTGGAATATTCAGTACGTCTACCATGAGTTTTATCAATCTATACTCGCTACCGACTGTAGGTAGTTAAAAAATGTATGAAAACTTTAAAAATAACAGGCTCTAATTTATTTGTTAATTAAAGTTTTACTTGCAACGTGCTTGCTTGTTAGTTAACAATTAAACAAATAAACTAGAAACTTATTTTTTTTAAAACCTTCATATATTTTTTTAACTACAGTCACTAGCGAGTACAGATTGATAAAACTCATGGTAGATGTACTGTAGTGCTATTCTGTAACATCATTTTCGTGTCTCGACAGCGGAATCCGAGGTGAGTATAAACGTAACACCTTTATGTTGTGTGCAATAAAGTTCACTTTGTGAGCTATTTCACTCAGGTGAAGCTTGATATCGAAATGGTTACTTACAAAATAGACTAGCTGGTTTGACTCGACCACCTAACCTAAGTGAATCCTACTATCCTAAGTAGACCTGCCTACATACGTAGGTACCTACAATCCGTACGTTCGTACCTACACCAACCTACAAAAAATGATAATCTTAATAATTATGAGCTTTATCTGACTATCTGTTATTTGTCCTTCAAAATAACATTTTACGACGGACAACTCCAGCAATTAAGACATAATAAGGCCCCAGATATTGCCTATTGTCGCCCTAATGAAAAGAAAATTCTTTGGCAATTTTCCTAACAATTTTCACGTAGATAGGTACCTATGTTTGTCATAGAGATATCCAGTGTATTGCTTTATTAGATCCCACATTATTAAGGGGACGGATTAATGCGATAAACGGGTGCCTATAATACGTAGGTAACCTACCCGGTTTACACGTAAATCCCAGTTGACAGTTGTCAAAGGGAATACTAATTTAATGGTTAATTACCGATATGAATGTACCTAGTAACAAAAATTGAGTAATTAATCAGAATGTAACTGTAACAGGAATTTGATAGAAAGAAAAAGACTGATTAACCAAAATTAAACAACAATATATTAAAAAAAGGTTTACAAATTAATATAATATAACTCCTACCCTTTTCCCGCTCTGGGTACAGCAGGAGGGAGTGTCAGACTCTTACTGACTAAAACCCATCCGTGTTTCTCCTAGTGCCCTTTGCGTTCCAGGGTACGGTGCCTCTTTCGAACGAAGTCCGCAGCATAACTCCTACCCTGGCTCGAACACATGCGGAGATCCTCCTGGGCATGCTGAAGATCAAGTTATCCAGCATTTCTTGGGGTAACCTGTTCTATTCTTAAATAGCGGCTGCCCTGAGCTCTGATACTGTCTGGGGACGTGGCTTACGGTTCCAAATAGCTCGTTTAAGCGCATCACACGCGTGCTCTATTGAGTTCAAGTCAGGCGAGCCGGCAGGCCAGTCTAACCTTGTGATGTCGTATTCTTGAAGAGCAGCATTGATTCGTTGAGCTCGATGTGCGGGCGCATTATCTTCGACCAACAATTCCATCAACAGCAACTGCTTTATACATGTCTGCTGCCATGAAGCCTCGATACGGGATCAAAGGCGTTCTAGCTCCAATCATAATACCACCCCAAAAGGAAACCGATTTCCCGCCTTGCTGAACTGTTCTAATGGCAGTTCTTTACCTTTCACGTTCTCCTGGTCTTCTCCAGACACGGACACGTCAGCACGGATACTTTAAAATCTTGAAATATATACAAACCAATTTTTTAATTTTTATTACGTAACGTTAGTTGAGTTTCACTGTGAATTCTGTGATTATTGTACCTACTGTAGCAAATACTCCTTTCGTGCAGTTATGAATGAGGATTGATCAGCAATGCATGCTACCTGGGAGCGTCCATTTCACTCTGTTCAACTTTATTGGGCAGTTTCATTGGTCTGAAATCGCCTGTCTATAAAATTGCCTCATGTGCTGCAAAAAATAAACCATTTTTGCCTCGCTGATATTGCAAATTGAACTTCGATATGAATTACTCTCGTCGAAACGAGAGAAGTTAACATCGAAATTAGAGGGATTCGGTATTTTGTTCCAATCAATTTTACATATCTTGGCTGTGCCTACTTATTTAGGAATACGTTCGTACCAATATTCAGACAATTAAACTTCTTTGTAGGTCAGGTGTATGTCGGCTTTATAGATTCTACACGTTTACGTTCTGAACTAAATCATTATGACGTAGGTTACTATGTTACCGTAGTATACCGTGGTAGTATCTAATCTATACTATTATTATAAAGCTGAAGAGTTTGTTTGGTTGACCGCGCTAGTCTCTAATATTTTCTATCAGCGACATAATATGTCGGCAACTTTTTGTCTGCGGGCTATTTGGCGGCTTCACTCATTGCAAGTCGCAAACCTTTTTCGACGGCGCATAAATTTGTCGGCGGCGCATAACTAAATGAATGACTCCTTTTCAGGTATTGCGTTTATTCTGTTGCACGTTGTATATCTATGTTTTAGTCGAAGGTCAATATGCAGTCTCTTCCCGGTGTGACTAGTTTATCCTAGGTCTGACTATAGCCTTTGGGCTAACTAAAAAGACCTGAGGATTGACTCGTCAATCCTATGAGCGCAGGAGCTTCGAGGTTTGACTATAATATCTATACTTACCCTCGCAGGTACCTATGCCAGGCGCCCATTGGGTGTGTTGTTGAGCTACATTGTAGACATTTTAGGTGTCTACTTAGTCGCTAATGATGCTATTTTGCAAGTAAAAATAATTGTTAACTAAGTAATTCACCTACAAGTCCGCAGGTGGACCAAATATAGTTCTTGCTTCGCTAAAAATAATAGGTGAGTGCTAGTCCCAAAACAGGTAACTAATGCGGTGTCTAATCAACTAGTAACTACCTACTTAGGCTAATTGCGGCTTGGTCGTGGTTGGTAGAGGTATTACCGGAAACGTTTACTTAGATGGACTAATTCAGGTACCTACCTAAGGTAACCAAATACCTACCTAGTCCTTATGACAACCAACTCGACAAAAGCGCTAAAAGAGACGTCATATGTGTGGAAATATAAAATACTAGTTGACCCGCGCAACTTCATTTGCGTCACAATTTTCATTACTGCTCCGCTCCTATTGGTCTTAGTGTGATGAAATATAGCCCTGATTTTTCAAATCAGACCAGTAGTTCCTGAGATTAGCGAGTTCAAGTAAACAAACAAACTCTTCAGCTTTATATATTACGAGTAGTATAGATTATGTCTATCTTGCTTGTGCTTTTTGGGGCTCGTCCACTTATCACTTTTTCTCTGGGACCTGATACGGACCCCTGAACTCTTAAAATGTTCTTCTATTAAAAATCTGGCATCAAAGTGAATAAATACAATGCAAATAAGCGTTTTCTACGCAGAGTTTTTCTTTTCGATGGATTTCGGTTGGACCATCAATTATCATATTGCCTTTTCCCAACTACATTGGGGTCGGCTTCCAGTCAAACCGGATTCAGCTACCAGTGTTTTACGTGGAGCGGATGCCTACCAGACCTCCACAACCCATTAACTGGGTAACACGGTACATCTTGGCAAGACTAGACTCAGATTTACTGGCTTCTGACATTCCGTAACGAATGCCAAAGATCTACCAATGACAGCGGGGACCAACGGCTTAACGTGAATACCAGTATTTTACGAGGAGCGGCTGCCTGCCTGACTTCCACAACTCATTAACTGGATAACACAGTACTTCATGGCAAGACTGGAATCAGATTTACTGGCTTCCGTAACGACTGCCAAAGACCTACAAATGACAGCCGGGACCAACGGCTTAACGTGCCTTCCGAGGCATGGAGGAAACCTTGGCAAGCGTTGCTTAACCTTGTAGATCGACCCGTGCGGCATTAATTAATTAATACTTTCACTATTATTTTGGTACGTATTAAAAGTTTATCAAATAACTCTACAATTTTTTTTTTTTTTTTTTACTAATGATAGGCACGCGTTTGACCGCTATCTCACCTGATGGTAAGCGAGGATGTGGTCGAAGATGGAGCACGCTTGCCTAGAAATAACCTATTCACTCTTGATTTAAAGACTCCCAGGTTGTAGCTATCAGGAAACACAGACTCCGGCAGGGAATTCCACTCCTTAGCTGTACGCACTATGAATGTGTTCCCAAAACGTTTTGTGCGTATGGGTGGGATGTCCACCATGTACCGGTGGCGCATCGCCGTTCGTCTTGTGGTCCGATGATGGAACGGGCTTGGCGGAATTAAATTATGCAATTCCGTCGCACATTCCCCAAAATGCAACCGGTAAAAAACCGACAGCCTAGCAACTCGTCGTCGATGTTCAAGACTTTGGAGCTTCGACGCGACGAGCCTCTCATTGCCGATGATCCTCTTGGCTCGTTTCTCAATTGACTCAAGGGCATCAAGCTGGTATCTGGCAGATCCATCCCAAAGATGAGAGCAGTATTCCATACACGATCGAACTTGCGCTTGATAGAGTTTGAGCAGCTGTTTCGGCGCGAAGTACCGTCTCACCTTAGCCAGAATCTCCAACTTCTTTGCAGCCACTTGAGCTTTTGCCTCTATGTAAGGGCCAAAATTGAGAGTAGATGTTAATGTAACCCCAAGAAGTTCAAGATGGTCGGTTATCGGCACGGTTTCACCGCGGAAAGATGGAGCTGGGCGGAATTGGCTCCTTTTGGCGGAAAATAGACACGCTTGACTTCAATCAGAGACCGCCTGCAGGGACACGTTCAAGCGCTCAACCATTGCCTCCCGGAGAGACCGGATCTGCGACCCACCAGCTCGTGCGTCGGACACGTATCTTTCAGCAACAGTGCTGTCGTCTGCATACCCAAAGGTACCGGGTTTAAGCAGATCATTAATATGCAGCAAGAACAGTGTTGCCGAAAGCACCGACCCCTGAGGAACCCCAGCATTAATATCCAGCAGTCCAGGCGAGCAGCCATCTATGACCACTCGGATAGACCGATCCCTCAGGAAATCTGCGATCCAATCACACAAACCGGCGGGCAGGCCGAAGGAAGGAAGCTTACTAATAAGGCCATCGTGCCAGACCCTGTCGAAGGCCTTCGAGATGTCAAGGGAGACCGCCAGTGCCTCCCCGTGCTTCTCCATGGCCTCACTCCAGATGTGAATGGCATACGCTAGAAGATCCCCAGTTGACCGATTTCGGCGAAACCCGTATTGCCGGTCACTAAGGATATCATTCGCTTCTAGGTACGCCAGGAGCTTATGATTCAGCACGCGTTCCATAGTCTTACAGAGTATGGACGTTACCGAGATGGGTCTATAATTCGACGGGTCAGCTCGACTACCCTTCTTGGGCACGGGCTGCACGTTAGCTTGCTTCCAAGCCTTCGGCACTTTTCCAGTCTCAAACGAAAGGCGAAATAGGCGTGTCAAGATCGGAGACAACTTGGAGTCTTCAGAACAATTGCCGGTATCCCGTCGGGACCACTAGCCTTGTTCACGTCTAGGTTACGCAGTACACTGCGGACGTCCTTCTGATGAATGCGAATGTTCGACATACTCGACTCGCATTCACCAGGAGAGGCGGAGGGCGTCGCGCCACCTGGATCCAGAAGTGAAGATTCCGCAAACAAAGAAGCAAACAAGTTCGCTTTCTCCTCAGCGGAGTGGGCCAGCGTCCCGTCGGGTCTCAGCAGTGGTGGTAGTGAGGGGCGGCAGAAGTTCGATTCGACCGACTTAGCCAGGGACCAAAAAGCCTTACTACCTGCTGGTTATGAAGCAAGTTTGTTCCCTATTCGGCTAATGTGGTCAAATCGAGCCCTCCGCAACACCTTCTTGCAGGACTTAGCAGCCCTGTTGAAGGCTCTCTTATTCCGACTCACGTCATTTGCTTTGCGCGTACGAGCGTCGACCCATGCTAGGTACGCCGCGTGCTTAAGCGCATCGGCGCGATTGCACTCGGCACCAAACCAAGGACGAGCTTCGCCAGATATTGCTATGTTAGAGAACGGAATGTAGTACTCCATTCCCCTCCGCAACACATCCGTCACGGCGTCCGCGCACGACGTAGCATCAGTGGAAGAAAAGCAAGTAGGCTGCCAAGGGTAACATGCGAAGAAAGATTGCATGCCATCCCAATCTGCTGACTTGTATCGCCATACCCGCCGGGTGCCTCTTGGGCTAAGACCGGGCGGAGAGTAGACAGACACAGACTTCACCAGAAAGTGGTCGGAACTACCCAGTGGTGATGAAATCGACACCGAATAGCGGTCTGGATCTGTTGTCAGCAGAAGGTCCAAGCAATTGGCAGTGTGCGAATCAACATCCGGCACCCTCGTTGCCCCCTGGACCAGCTGGGTAAGATTTAACGCAAGCGCTAGCTTTCGCGTCTCTCGTCCAGCATGGTCTGTGCACTGGTATGGGAAGAGCCACTCCTGATGGTGGGCATTGAAGTCCCCCAGTAACACCAATTGGGCAGAAGGGTACCGCTGCTGAGCCGCATCCGCCGCCTCACTCAGGTGCTGTGTAAGCCCAGTTGTCTCCAAATCACCGCTGTGCGAACGGTAGACGCATGCGTAGACAATTTTGTCTAGACCTGTGTCCACCATAGCCCACAGCGTTGAGAACCTGGAGTCTTCAAGGTAGCGGAGACGCCGATAGCAGATGTCGTCCCGGGCGTACATGCATACGCCCGCGCGGTGTCTAAAGTGGTGCTCCAGGGTAAACCCAGAGTAAGACAGGTATGACACGTCCGACGGACATCCGATCTGCGTCTCCGACAGGAACAAGAGCGCTGGTTTCTCGGTCTCAAGATGGTGATGGACTGCGGCGAGATTTGAGTGCAGACCTCGTATATTAGAGAGGTGCACTTTATGCGAAAGGACGTGCTGCCGCTGTACAGCTTATAACTTTTTATTCCTGTTCATTAAAGTGATGGAGGTTGAGGAGAAGGAAGTGAAATGAGGTTCCAAGCTGCTAACCTTCAGGCACGCCCTGACAGGACGACATCATTGGGGGACTAGTCTGGAGACTGCGGGGACGCCCGAGCCCCCCCGGGAATGTCCATCGGGCCCTTTCATCTGGTCGCCAACCAGCACGATGGTGCATTCCGGGATTTTTCGTCAGATGGCGGGGCAGCCTTTCATGTGTGGCTAGCACACAACTTGGGCCCCCAACTATCTGCGGTCGGCCAGCGGCCCACCGTGCCTCGGATCCCGCTACCCTCCGAGACTAGTCTCCCGATACGCCCATGCCAGGGCTAGCCTGGCTGGTCTGCCTGCATTGGAACAACTATTTCGACCCAACTTCTCTGAATTGGCTACACTGAGCATCGTACCGGAACACAGCTAAGCCGCTTGGCGGTACGTCTTTGCCCAGTGGGTGGTCACAAGCCATCGGCCGAAGCCTACCACCAGTTAGTGTCACCTGATTAGCACCACCCGGGGACCACGTGTAGGGTCTTACATTGGGTATTCTCCTACGAACGCGGGTGACTCGGCCCCCAAAGCCCAAAATTATAAATTTGTTTTGGTGTTATTTACAAGCTTTCGTGCATTTTATTTTTCTCAATAGATGGCGCTTTGACTGATCAGAATGGATTAGAAAGTTTCTTCCTAAACTTAAAAATACAATATCTATTGATTTTGTGGGTCGATTTTGATGAAGTAAACGCTAAATGTTACTCGGGATAACACTTAATTTTTTAAGTACCTAGATTTTGAATCTAATCAGTGGTTTATTACGCTCGATGGTTGATTACGTACTTTAAATAAAGACAATTTTTTTCATGATTTAATTACAAATGTATAGTTTTTAGACTTTTCCCTATACCTGTAGTATAAGACGGTATTACTTGCCAAATTTCATAGTTCTAGGTCAACGGGAAATACCCTAGTTTTGATTCCCTTGAGAGTGTCGAAATAATCGTTTTTTAGCGACATTCACAGCTTCAAGGGACCGTAGACCTGAGTATATGGTTTAAATTCCAACTTGATACCACCACGCGTTCCCGAGATAAAGGGTCTTGACAGACAGACGGACGGACGACAAAGTGATCCTATAAGGGTTCCGTTTTTTCCTTTTGAGGTGCGGAAACCTAAAAAGACCAACATCTATTACTTTGACACCTTATAAAACTTCTTTATATATATGTAAGCAATTAATCTTCCTTTGTAGGTACTCATAATCAATTTGATTGAGTTTTAATAGACGTAGCAATATTTAAATATTTATTTGTTTGCAGGTGGATACAGCACGAAAAATCATAACAACTGGCTGAGTCGTCTGATTTCTTGCCACCGACAAAATTATCACTTCATATTAAATCACTTGGTTTTGGGTACCATGGCGATCCATCAGCGCTAAATTGAATTTATGTAGGTAAAATGTATTAGGTATATCAGAATAATATCAAATAAAGGATATATTTTTATTAGTTATTTTGAAATATATAACCTTATTCTATCTTGAACACAAAAAAGAAATAAAAGATTTAAATAAGGTTAAGATGTTAATTAGTTTTTCACTTGACGGCAGCTTTCCAGTTCTTGCATTGTTCTAGACTCGTTTCAAAGTAGCTGTTGGGTATTGGTAAAACTTGCATTTACTGTTTCTGCCAGTATTCTTGCAATTTACAACAGAATAATTCTGTGACCCATTTTTCTTGGCGGAATAATGTGATTACTAAAATTAGCTAGATAAGTCTAAACAGATTGCTTTGGCATTGACCACCATGAGCGCTGCGATAGATTATATTATTATAATACCTACCTATAATTACTAACCTATAATACCTAGTAAATACTCTGCAACAAGCCGGTCAATTCAGACATCCGAGGGTACAATAATTCGCACCCAGCTCGAAATTGGTCACAACACTATCATAAATGAAATCTAAAAAGTCCTCATCGATCCGATACCTGGAAAAAAAATTCGTTATCAAAGGTCACAAAAATGGGTTTTCAAGATTTTCGGCAAAACGGTTAGTTTTATCATAAAATTGTAGATCAGATAATTATGAAAAATGTCCAGATATTTTTTTTTCCCAAGTTTTTTGAATCGTTATATCTCAGAAATGATGTCTCTCAGGAAAAAAGTATTACAACACTACAATAACAACAACAATAAAAAAAAAACAATTTAATCTCAATTAATTTTATGATAAAACTTACCGTTTTGCTGAAAATCGCGAAAAACCCGTTTTTGTGACCTTTGACTCCGAGTATATTTTTTCCAGGTGTCGGATCGATGAGGACTTTTTAGATTTCATTTATGATAGTGTTTTGAACAATCCTACCAATTTTGAGCTGACGGGAATTACTACTCCTATTTTTTGGTCTAATTTCACCGGACTAATAAAATAGCGACAATAGAAATACCTATTAGGTACGGTTCTTGAGTTGAGATACAGCCCACTGACAGACGGACGGACGGACAGCGGAGGTTTAGTAATAGAGTTCCGTTGGTTACCTTTCGGGAACCCTAAAAATAAAAACGCAAATCATTCTTGCTGCATTTGACGTTCAATTGGTACGTACATAAAGTCACCGCTTCATAAAAATCGTATTAATTGCTATGCTCTCAATGTTCGCAATATTATTGAAACAAGTAGGTAATCTATTCTAGAATATTCAAGTAGGTTTTGAATTTAGAACTACTGCTCGATCTTCTAATTTCTAGTCGCTTATGTACGATATTAAATTAGTGTCGCGCTACGTTTATAGTCCATAATTAAGTTTATATTAGAAGACATGTATGTTAATGCTTAGATAGTCTGCAACCTAGATACTGCTATTGACTCCGAAACCTTTACAAAAGAGATAACCCTTTATCATAAAGGGCTAGCAACAATCCTTTCGCTTGCCCCTATCTCCGACCAGACCGGGTCTTTGTGTTTAGATTAAAATCAATAACCTTCTCGCATGAAGAAATAAACCCAATTCGTTAAGGTTTTGTGTTATTTAATATTCTAACAATTGTTAATGTTGTCACCAAATCATTTGTTGAATACACCTTCGATTGGCTACGGAGTGTTTAGCAATTAATTAATAGATATAAGTTTAACGAGTTCGACTTATTAACTAAACTTTAAAGTTTCTAAATTGGTGCCTACCGTGACAACCGTATTATATTTCATCTTTGTTTAACGAGAGATAGTATGTAACAGAATATAGCTACAACTTACTTTGATCCATTCAAACTCGTCAATTGAGATTTCACCAAATTCACTAAAAAGATTCCCATGGTCTGAGAAAGTACGAATTATTAAGCATTGAATAAAACCTTCCCCTTTTTGTTGCATTCATGCATTATGTACTTCGCAGACTAGATGTCTTCTAAGCACTTGTTTCAAGGCTACTAAAAAGTATGATAAAGGGGCTCGTATCATATCATAATATAAAGTTATTTGGTATATTTTCATTTCAATAACGTTCACAAGATATAATAAACGTGAGATATACCAAGTGTTGATATAATTTCTTTACTATAACATTCATATACTCTGAAACTTATTTCGTAAAATGTATTAACTGATCATATATGTTTTAACAATCGCTTATTATATTAACTGATCATTATATCAAACAAAATTATTAATTAGAGATTTTGTAAGTTATTTGGTATATTTTCATTTCAATAACGTTCACAAGATATAATAAACGTGAGATATACCAACTGTTGATATAATTTCTTTACTATAACATTCATATACTCTAAAACTTATTTCGTAAAATGTATTAACTGATCATATATGTTTTAACAATCGCTTATTATATTAACTGATCATTATATCAAACAAAATTATTAATTAGAGATTTTGTAATTATATCATATATTACTTATCCATGAAAAAGAGGAACCTCACCACAATCTATTATTAAATCTACCGGAATCTCGAGGACTTTCAAGTTCCGTTTACAATAAGGTAGTTGTAGTGTCAAATAGTATAGTGGTAGGTACCCTTGTAGCGTTGTGAGTTCGCGGAGCGTGAAACTTGAGGAATGTCGGTTGGAAAATAGTCCTTATTTGTCGTAGTAAAAATTGATCTTGAGCTCGACTATTATAACAGAACATTTAGCATCCTGTGCCAAAATGAGCTTGACATACGAGTATGTTTCAATAAGTACCTATCTAGATAGTAGTAGGCACGAAGACTTTCCATTCTTTAAAACAGTTTATTTTCTAATCAATAAACTCGTGGAAATAGGAGCTCGTGGCTAAATAATAACAGCCGCACGGGTCAATCTTTAAGGTTAAGCAACGCTTGCCATGGCTGGTCTGTGGATGGGTGATCATCTTAATATACCGAGTTTCCTCCGTGCCTCGGAAAGCACGTTAAGCCGTTGGTCCCGGCTGTCATTTGTAGATCTTTGGCAGTCGTTACGGATTGTCAGAAGCCAGTAAATCTGACTCCAGTCTTGCCAAGAAGTACCGTGTTACCCAGTTATTGGGTTGTGGAGGTCTGGTAGGCAGCCGCTCCACGTGAAACACTGGTATTCAGCTGAATCCGGTTTGACTGGAAGCCGACCCCAATATAATTGGGAAAAGGCTAGGCAGATGATGATGATTTTCTAATCAATAAACATTTTTACAAAATATACTTTATTTAAAATGGAAGTATTGTATTACAGCGTTGTGATAGCAAATTCTTTCTAGTTTTAAATCAAAGGATTCCTGAAAAGTTTTCCCAAAGTTTAATTCCAAGTACAACGTTTAAATTCCACAAAATGTTTATGCGCTCCGCGAAAATGAGAGTTCGGATTTTTGGATTAACGAAATCTACTGGATTACGTACCCACAATAATAATTAAGGTTGGATTTGCTATTTAATTTACGAGTAAAGTTCGATAGAATCTAAGCTTAATAATATTCACAAGCAATTCAATGGCCCAGTTATCGTTGAGTTTATAAATAAAAGCATTACAGTTCCCTTTTCAGGGCTAACCAGAATTTTTGTAATTTTTGAACTTTTTTCAAATACGCTGGACAGGGTACTGCCACCGCTGACGTGTGGTTAGCGGTTTCAAAAATTCCGCTACCGAGTAGGACCGGCTGCCGTGTATCTGACTCACATTCTATACTCTGTAGGGATAAAATTAGGACTGCCAAAATATTTTCCTGAAAACTCTTGTTCATTTGAAGAGGGAAACGCGGAGGACAAAGTTTTACAACGTACTTGATTTAATCTTACAATGAGTCCGTTCGCAGTTCGCTGTTGGCTATTTAGTTACCGAAACCGTTTATTTTGCCAGCAGAAAAGACGCACAAAATAACTTTTAATACTTTCTACTTAGTTCCCTACGTCACCCACAAGTCATAAGAGCCATCAGTTGGAGTGGACGACATTGCATCCGTGTGCTGCCAAGCGATTACTTGCACGAGCTCCTACTGAACTTGTATGTATCTTATACTGGATTGGATAGGTTCTCTGACATTTTCAAGTGGGTAGTATAAAACGTTTGGGAAATGTACCTTTAACATTTTCTAATTTTTGAATTTCAACTTACTGATTCTCTGAAAAGATTTGTACCATGAAGAGTAGATCTCTTCTTGGTACAAAAGATTTGTACCATGAAGAGTAGATCTCTTCTTGGTACAAATCTTTTACCTACTAAATAGACCACCCTTCAACATTTTGTTCCCAGTAGGTTGCCGTGCCACGTTTATAGCGAAACAGTGGGCTCTCAGTAGGTCCTCAGTGGTCCAGGGGTAGTTATGGCTGTTATATAGTGCAATATCACTTAATTTACATAAATGTACCTAAGGTATATAATTCTTATAAATGATGGTAAAACCCGTGACTTCTAACTACCTAGATATCAATATTCAACTTGTATAATATTGCAATAGGTACTTGTTTATTGCTGACCTCATCATAAAAGCGAAGTCGTGAGCGACGGATGGTAGACTATTTACATTTCTAAGAGCTGGACAACACTGGCAGGTATTGTGGCCTGTGTCGGGCCATTGTGTGGTGATAAATATTCAGCCACTACGTATCGCTACAATGTCCTGGCAGTTAGTTTAGTATGTACCTTATATACGTGGTTGCAGTTTGTGCTGTCAACAAAAAAAAAATCCCCTGCCTCGACATCGACACAGCAAGTATTAAGTTATTCATATTTATCCCCGTCAAAGTGACAAAAAATAATTAAACTCAAGAAATACTTGTGATATACGAGTGAAAAAGTGCATTAGAAAAATAATTACTTGTGACATGGTGTTTTTTTTTTGTTTGTTTAAATGTGCTGACAAGAACATTCCACCTGTTCAATGATATTGTTTCCCGGCTGAATTAATAGGAACAAAGGGTAAAATCAAAGAAGTAAGTATTTCATCAATTACATATTAAGATAGGTACCGGCAAAGTGATGGCAATCATAACGTCGTTCTCTAATTATCTCAAGTTCGTTAGTATAATCTGTCGACGTCGGCTGGCGGGATATTAGGTAACCTAATTTAAAATACGTTGACTGTTTAATTTTATCTTTCCGTTTTCGGTTACTTATCAGAAACTCATTTACTTTTAGATAGGCAGCGAATTTTTGTCACCGTCAAACAATTTAAATAACCCAGAAAGAATATGTGCAACAAAAATCCTCTACAACAAGTTTATAACGGAAAGACAAAATACAGTAAAACCCGTTAATACGATCACGTTTATTACGATATCCAGCATAATTCGGTATTTTGCTACTTGAGGTATGTTTTCATACATTTTATCACAATTCATAATTACATAAATAATACTAGGTCTATGCACCACCCTAAGTTCGACTGGTAGAAAATGCCTAAGGCATTAAGTCCGCCTTTGTACAGTTTTTTTACTTGTGCATAAAGTTTTAATAAATAATACGTTTTATTTCCCCAAACCCGCTTAATACCATTTCTCGCTTCAGACATGCTTTTAACCCCCTACAAACAAAAAGAGGGGTGTTATAAGTTTGAACGCTATTTGTGTCTGTCTGTGGCACCGTAGCTCTTAAATGCGTGAACCGATTTGGATCCTGGAAATCACTTTAGACGAGAAATTACAATGGGGACCTCATATAACATCTCTAGTGGGGCGTCTAAGCTCAGCCGCTTATGCTGTTAGGAAGATAAGACAGCTAACAGACGTAGAAACCGCACGATTGGTCATTTTAACTACTTCTACAGCATTATGTCGTACGGTATTTTGCTGTGGGGTCGGGCTGCTGACATTGAATGCATATTTATTTTACAAAAGAGAGCTGTCAGAGCCCTTTATAATCTGCGTGTCCGCGATTCTCTAAGGGAACTTTAAAAAAATATTAATATTATGACAGTCCCTTGCCAATTAATATATGAAAATATTATGTATGTACGGAAAAATCGTCATGTTTTTAGTAAAATTTGTGAAAGACATAAAATGAATACTAGAAATAAAGATAAATTATTAGATCAACCATTTTATAGATTAGCTAAAGTACACACATCTGTCATAGGATACTGTGTTAAATGTTACAATAAAATACCTTGTGATATATTGGAACTAAATGAAAGAAAATTTAAAACCTGTATTAAAAGCACACTTTGTAAACAAACATATTACAAATTAGAAGATTACATTCAGGATAAGAATGTTTGGAAACATGCTGGTCCTGCTCCATAGGACAATCAATGGTGGAGACAAGATCAATCTGGTTGGTTTATGTTTTACTTTATAGTTGTACTTTTTTTTTGTGTCAGTCTCTTACTGACTAAAATCCATCCGTGTCCCTCCTAATGCCCTTTGCGTTCCAGGGTACGGTGCCTCTTTCGAACATATTCCGCAGCCCCAGCAGGCACTTGCCCTAGCGGGCCCCGTCTTCCGTGCTGACATCTCTTTGAGGCGCGCTGGGATTGCAGCGCGCCGTCGACCCGAGCCTAGTTCTGATCAGACGGCGAGCCACCCACTGCTCGCCGTCCGCAGGCCCGCGCCTACGGCGGCCGGGAATAGTCCTGTGACTTCCGACGCCTGGGGCGTCTTCTTCTGTTGCGGCGACTGGGGCGTGAGGTTTCCCTCTCTCTCACACGTTCGGCCTCCTCCTTTGCTAGCATTAGTGCTGCAGAAGGAGGTGACCGCTTCCCATGCCTCCTCGCTACGGACCATAGATTGAACCAGGGCCGGTCGGTCGGTCAAGCAGGGCAGACCTCCACCGTATGCTTCAGCCACTCCTCAAAGAGGGGACTTATCGCCTGGATTGTGGCGTGCCCAGCGGTGGGTTGCGACAGTCGCTGTCTCCATACCGCCATGAGATCCTGCCGGAGCTCCGTCCGCCCTGCTGCGATTTGCCGCGGCAGAGGAGTCTCGCCCCGGCGTTGCACCTCCACGCGCCACTCGTAAATGTGCGCGAGGGCACTCGCCTCCAGATCCCATGGCGGCAGTCCGGCAAGGAGGCTCGCCGCCTCGCCAGAGACCGTGCGGTATCCCCGGGCCAGCTGGATGGTCATGACCCTCTGAGACGCGTTGAGGTAACGGTCGCTTTGTCAAAGTAGGTGCCCACACCGGCGCCCAATAAAAGGCCATGGATCGCACGACCCCCGCGTAAAGCCTCCGGTAGTAGGCGTTTCGGCGCCCTTGATTGGGCAGAAGCCGCTTGAAGGCAGCCATGATGGCGTTCACCGTCGATCGGCCCGTGCGGAAACCGAACTGGTTTTCTGCCTGATCCGGCCCCACCCTCACTAGGTGCTCGACGAGGCGGTTTGCAATTACTCTTTTTAAAGAGCTTGCCCACCTCATCGAGCAGCACGATGGGCCGGTATACGGATGGAGAGTCCGCAGGGCGCCCCGGCTTCTTCATGAGGACCAGTTTCCCCGTTTTCTAACGAAGTGGGAACTAGCCGTTTTCCAAGCATGCGCTTAGGAACCCTCTTAGTCGAGGCCCAAGAGCCTCCAAGGCCAGGACCACGGCTTTTCCAGGTAAGCCGTCGGGTCCTGGGGCGGTATTTTTGATCTTCAGCCACCGCCAATCTCAGGTCTACCTCAGTCACCTTAGGGGCATCGTCATCGTCGTCATCGGTGCAGTTCGCATCGTGCACCGCAGGTGGCGGAGCCATAGGCGGGGGAGTATGCTCCCCTCGCGAGGGGAACAGAACGCTCACCACGTCCTCCACCAGCTGGGGCCGGAGACTCTGCGTCAACGGGTCTGTTCACTCATACTCTGTTTATTGATGGTTCCAATATTTGTAAATATATGTAGAGTACCATGTACTTATTTAGAAAATTAATAAGTCTAACTCTGCATGCTCTGGGTATACCACAGCACGTCATGTAAAATATTGATTTGAAAAGAGTAACTATGAAGTTTCTTGTCCGTTCTTCTCCATAAGAATATATCCTTCCGAATGGACTATGTTATTTTGAATGTAATGATGACGTTAAAAATCCCGTTTAATGGCCTAATTGAAATGCACGTTTTTGACTTTGACTTGACTTTGACTTTTGAGGGGGTTTTTTATTTGAAAGCAGATTTTCTAGCTAGCGGTGGTTCTTAGATAAGTTTTATCAAAATCGGTGGAGCCGTTTGAAGATCATCAGCTATTTTCTAGTTGATGAAGGCATTTAATCAGCTTTTACGGGTCTGATCGATGTGAAATTTGGGATTCTCTTACTTCAATGACATTGGAAGAACATGGTTAGGTATATTGACCTAATGCTGTAGCAAAACCTGATGTCTGCAGAATACCCAACTCCTCACTAAGTTACACCAGAGGTGTCGTGTTTGAACTGACTAGAATGGTTTCAATGAACAGATTATATTTAGATCAGTAAACTTAACCTTAACCTTAACTCCTCATTTACTTACAGCAGACTCTCCGTTTTCGTATTCATTTAAATGGTCGCAATGAATAGGTTATAAATGGATTGTGATCAGGGTCTGATGATGAAACAGGAAAGGGAAATGAGTGAAAACATTGCTGAGAAATGCTAAGCTACTTTTACTCGTTCTACCGATATGATATCGTATACCGACTAATTGGTATACGGTTTAGGCTGTAGTGCCGTTTATGTGAGTGTAGATCATATATGTGGATGGATGGAGAAGGAGAAAAGCAAAAAAAAGATGGATGGATTGTGTGAGGAGCAACATGAAAAAATGGGAGTTAGTGGTAGCATGACGGCTGATAGGATAGGATGAAAGTAAAAAACGTGTGCCAACCCCAAGTAACATGAGACAAGGGCAGGAAGATGATGAGATCATAGATTTTCTAGTACCTAGTGATACCTATTAGGTGAATTAAGGTTAAAAACGATGCGACGAGATGACGCTTGGCCCAAAGAATCGTACCTATATTAAACTAGCTGATCCGCGCATTTTCACCTGCGTCACTATTTTGTCTTTATTGCTGCGCTCCTGTTGGTGTTAGCGTGATGATATAATATAGCTTATAACCTTCCTCGATAAATGGGCTAACTAACACTGAAAGATTTTTTCAAATCGGACCAGTAGTTCCTGAGATTAGCGCGTTCAAGTAAACAAACTCTTCAGCTTTCTATATTAGTATAAGTAGATTAAATGGAGCAATACGCATTTTTTTTCTTTTTAAAGTTATTTTCTTAACGGGGTTTTTTAAATTTTTAATTTAATTTTTATTCTGGGTCGTCTTTCGTCTACTGTAATTGAAAGTTTAGAAACAGTTCAAGGCAAAGGTGGTTAAGGAAAGTGTAATTGTTAGAAATATTTAATGGGGAGAAACTCAATATCATCGTTAACTGAGCGATGTTCCTCAAAATTTGTGTTAGAAATAATTATAGTATCTAATCATGTCAAGTATGAGAGAAAGCCATTGTTCTATAACCATTATCGACAGAATCTAAGTACAGCCGATTTATTCTGTCAAAATCTCACACATTTGGTATTCATGGTGATATGTTTCAGTTGTTCCTAAATTAAGAATTCAAGACTTTTCGAGAAGACGATCCGAACGAACAAAGCACTAATTTTAATAGTCATTAAATTATAATTTTAGTTCGTACCCACTTATTTAATAAATTAATGAGTAGTTCCGAACTGCCTTCGGTTTTATCGCGATAAATTGCGAAGTTGGGTCGGTTAAGTACTTAATTTTCACACTTGGGAGACTTTACTTTTCCTTCAGTTTTCTGACAAAGTAAAATAAATCCAAACTTACAAACAGTAACACTATTACTAGCTTAAGTTATTACTCTTATACCTGTAGAGTTAATTTGGCTATTACTGAAATTAAAATAGGTAAGCAAAAACACAATATTGGCATGCTAAGGGACCACTTCTGGCATACGAAACCAGCAACGGGCTCTAAGCTTACTCAGGGAAGTGGGAACCGAACCCCAAACACGGTGGATAGCTGCGCCAATAGACAGACTGAGGCTTTAAAACTGACTGGTTTACGTACTTTCAATTTTGTAAAAGTTATTCGTTGTTGCTATACTAAAGTGGTTAATATACTATCGATAAATTAGCCTTTATTACCAAATTCCGCTGAAAGGAATTTACATTAACGTTGTTAATAAATATTTGCAGGGTAACAACGCCTCTGAGAATTCTTAAAACGTCCTCCACTACAACCCGGCCGCGGCACAAATTGAAGGAACTATGGTGGATACGCATAGTTCCTTCAGTTTACGCCAAATTGTGATCAAATATATTTCATAGGTGAACGGTTTCATATGTTAAGTAATAGCATAATTAGATGCCATTAAAGAAAATATTTTCAAAGCATCAGTCAACGTGAAAACTGGATAGGATTTTTAAAAAAAAAATATTATTTTTCGACTCTTATCGAGATAAGAGTTAGGTTAAGGGTAGTAAAAATCGAAATCACGTGTAGTTTATTCAAACTCAGCGCAAAATAAGCACCAATAACGAAAAAAACAGTTACCTTAATATCTTTAGATCTCTAGATTTTCTGTGTTGACAATCTACAATTCCATTCAAAAACATGTTTTTAAATGTCCTATTCAATATACATAATACTCATTTATCTTAAAATGACATACATAATTGTCACATTTTTACGACAGGTGCTGTTTTCTAAAGCAGAATTTACTTATAGAAAAACCTTACTAAAATGTTATGTCGGCTTTTAAATACATAGTTCGAATTATTAAATAGGCTCCAGAATACAGCCATTGAGTAAGAAAGTCAAAAAATTAATTTAATTTTAAACAAAAAGGTACTTTTAATAACAGTTTTACGCAACAAACGCTCAAGACTTGACGCCGGTGATACCGCGCACTTGACTCTGCGTAATGCGTTACATTGTAGCAGGCATTGTTAAAACACCAGTTAATATCTGACCATGAATGATTTTCAGTAATAGAACACTTAAAATTGTTGTTATTCGCGTGTTTTCAGCGCATCTGTGGAAGGGCTGCGCTTTGATTCTCATTTCTCATTCAGTGTTCGTGTAGCGGGGCCCCGGTTCAGTGCTTTCGAACGTCGCCGCGCGCTCCGTCGCGTCCCCAGGCTTATTCGAATAACTTCCGCAAATATCACGTTGCGGTGCTAATAAAAGTTATTATTATGTGAAAAAGTTTATGGAAATATTTATTCAGTACTATTTGTTTTGTTCAAAAAAGTTTATGGAGTTAAGTTTATAAAGCAATATTTACAACTATATACTATTTTTGAAAGGTAAGCTTATTTTAAAAGTGACTATTTGTATTCAACATTTCAAATAGAAAATGTTTTCTTTTTTAATTTAATTTTTTTCTTTAAAATAAAGAGTTACGAGTTTTTTATTTTTATTAAAAAACTCGTAACTAAGTAAGTAAACCTTAAAATATGGCGCCAACATTTTCAATAGTTTACGTTACGGATTAATTCAAAATAAATCTTATTTGTTATAGTTAATAAAAATTAATTAGGACGACCTTTTTTAATATTATATAAATAATTAACTAAACTGGATACTAATTAACTGGAACGTGTTTTACATTTGAACATTTTTTATATTATTGGGCACATTTTAAAGGAAACAGAGTGTTTTTTTTCAAATTTAATTATTTACATAGCTATCTACGTTCCATTTCTAAAATAAATACGAATAAATGATGGATATTATAATCCACCTGAAAAGTATCATTTCACGTCTGGCTGGTTCTATTCTAAGCAGCGCGGAGGTTGCTGAAACTCCGCGGTATCTATTCACGCCTCATTTGAAAGCGCTCAGAAATCTCCGCGAAGCATTTATATCTATCAATATTTATACAGCTCAAGGAGCTTACCGGACTTACCCTGATATTATAATAGCTAGCCTTTTCAATAAATAGAACTTAGTTTAGTTACCTACCTCTATCATCACGCCCGAAACTGTTTGATTACGAAAGGGCGCACTGCTAAAAATTAAATGTCATTCAGAGGGTACCTTCCTATCTTCATTTTTAACCGACCTCAAAGAAGAGGAGGCAGAGTTTTTGCAAAATTGTCTTTGGTTCGAAAGAGGTTAGAATTTTTAGGGAGTACCTACCAGCACTAGCTGGTTGCAAAGAAGTTGGGGATTCTGGCTAAGGTGAGAAGGTACTTCACGCCGGAACAGCTGCTCAAACTCTATCAAGCGCAAGTTCGATCGTGTATGGAATACTGCTCTCATCTTTGGGATGGATCTGCCAGATACCAGCTTGATGCCCTTGAGTCAATTGAGAGACGAGCCAAGAGGATCATCGGCAATGAGAGGCTCGTCGCGTCGAAGCTCCAAAGTCTTGAACATCGACGACGAGTTGCTAGCCT
Organism: Lacanobia oleracea; assembly: GCA_950371165.1. Lineage (NCBI taxonomy): Eukaryota > Metazoa > Arthropoda > Insecta > Lepidoptera > Noctuidae > Lacanobia > Lacanobia oleracea. The sequence continues at coordinate 13,258,230 of OX493393.1, read as the reverse complement.
GTCGGTTTTTTACCGGTTGCATTTTGGGGAATGTGCGACGGAATTGCATAATTTAATTCCGCCAAGCCCGTTCCATCATCGGACCACAAGACGAACGGCGATGCGCCACCGGTACATGGTGGACATCCCACCCATACGCACAAAACGTTTTGGGAACACATTCATAGTGCGTACAGCTAAGGAGTGGAATTCCCTGCCGGAGTCTGTGTTTCCTGATAGCTACAACCTGGGAGTCTTTAAATCAAGAGTGAATAGGTTATTTCTAGGCAAGCGTGCTCCATCTTCGACCACATCCTCGCTTACCATCAGGTGAGATAGTGGTCAAACGCGTGCCTATCAATAGTAAAAAAAAAAAAAAAAAAAAAAAAAAAAACTAAAATTAGTGAAAATTAAAAATTCGTTTTCACCAAAAAAAAATTCTTACATAAAAATTTAACCGACTTTCAAATAGTAACCACTACAAAGAAGTACCTACGAAATAACGTTAATTTTGGAAGTTGGTGTTTCTGGTGTGGTTACCTCGCTTTTTGACACCGACTTCCAAAATTAGTTATTTTGTACTTTGTAGTGGTTTTTATTTGGAAGTCGGTTGCAATTTTTGGGAGAAGGTTTTTTTGGTGAATAGGCTACTGTAGCACTCAATTTTATTTATACCTAAAAGATAAAAAAATGTCTCACTATAGGTAGGCAGGCCACAAACAGCACTTACTAAGTCGGAATTTTTCTGAATATAATCCCCAAATATGCCTTTATAAGCAATATTTTTCGTCCAAGAATTCCACTGCTAGACATAGGATGGGCCTCACCAAAATGTCACCACCGAACCTTTTTCTACTCGTTGCATGCTCTAAATTTTTCGTGCTGTCGAAAAAATGCAAACCCACTGGCTGGAATTTCATTTTATTTATACGAATATTTTTGAGTTTTAGACCGGTTGTCTTTATGGAGACCGGTTACCGGTACGAAATTTATGGAAATTGGAACCACATACATGTAGACTATGTAGAGTCAGTTCAGCAAAAACACTTCATAGCTCGTATCTCTCAAGAGGGCAAACCCAACCCACAGGGAATCAACTTTTGGAAGGGTCGACTTTTCAATCGTCAGCCAACTTTTCCGCTGTCAAAACGTCAATCCCTTTGTTAAAAAGTTATTCGACGATTGCAAAATCGGTAGATAAATATTTTGTGCGGCTAGCGGCCATCTATAGCTATCTTATATGTATTCTTTTAGTAATATGATCCAGTTTGACGAGACTGTTTATTCTTTGGCTTTTAATTGATTAAGCAATAAAAAGTCGGGAATGAGGAGTAAAAAAACCTCTATGCGAGAGTATACAAAGTGGATTTTTAAGATGCGGCAGTAAAGGCACATGCAATCTTAATCTATAAATGCAGTTAGCAATGACTGAAAAACTTGACACTCTTAAAAATACGTTTTCTTTGAGCTACAGCGGTTAGAGCTCCTAATTTCCCGTTTCAAAAATCACTCTGCATATCTACTAAGACCTTTCAATGTAAGGTCTTAGTAGGTATGCAAAGTGGATTTTCTACTGCTGTTTACAGGTAGAAAAAGATGAAAGGCTTTCATTTCATCTTCTACCTGTAAACAGTATTGATATATTCAAAGTATGAATACCGGTGAAATTACAGGTACATGAAATATTTCAGCGATGTCTCCACATAAGGCTGACTACGCATTGAAAATCCTTCCGACTTTCAGGCATTTGGTCTGTAGGTACCACATTCCTTGGGATACCGTCGAGGTCAATTTGGAAAGATATCATAATAAATAATCTAGTACCTTTAAACAAGCAATTCATGTATTTATATGTATTTAATATATAATCTGAATCTCGGAAACGGCTACAACGATTTTTATGCAGTGGTTTCGGGAGCGATAAATCGATCTAGTTAGGTTTCATTTTTATAAAACGTCGTAAAAAAATACCAAACAAAGCTCGGTCATCCAGGTACTATAGTTGTATTCTTATACATAAGGGTAAGTGTCTGGTCTGGGCGAGGCTTTTACTCAAAAATACGTTAAAAATACTTTACAATTTATACCTGACAGGTTGACCCGCGAACCTTCGCCTGCGTCACAATTTTCATTACTGCTCCGCTCCTATTGGTTTTAGCGTGATGATATATAGCCTATAGCCTTCCTCGATAAATAGGCTATTTAACACTGAAAGATTTTTTCAAATCGGACCTGAGATTAGCGCGTTCAAGTAAACAAACAAACTCTTCAGCTTAGTAATAGATTAAGTATACTCGTAGATAAGTGATATTTTTAAATATCATTAAACCAAACCATGCCAGAGGCCCTTGAGGCGGTTTAGAAACTCTGACACAAGGGTGTGTGGGGTCGTTAGACCTTACTGCTCACACGAGAAGAAGAAGAATATCAATACTGTCCACTACCGTACCTAGGTCATAGTTTTCTAACAGTTTTAAGCTATGTTGCTACTGTCGGTAGATTAGTACAAAATTCGATTAAACACGATGAGATTTTATATTCAAGTCTAGTTTTTCTGCAACGAAAAAGCTAGGCTTAAATGTCAAAAGTTTTATTTGAGCAATTTAGGGTTGTTTACAAGAGTTAGTTTGCGATGCTGATGACTTGTGAGAATAAACTCAAAGGCACGTAGGAGTCCCTAATTTGCCAATATAAATGTATAATAAAATAACTGACTTGAAAAAATATCAAGCCAGTGTCACGTAAAAAGACTTATTTCACGTGCATGCACATCATATTTTTCTAAGATAATTTAATAATATATGGTTTCAGTATTTCATGCTTACTTTCTTTTTATAATGTTATTATTTCTTCGAACTGCTGGAGACATTCTCCAAAACTTAGGTATCTATTGGTATAGTGGATTCGTTATTAAATAGTTGGATTGCTTTTTGGTGACTTATTTAAGAGTGGAGAGCGCGCTGTTTGAGTGGTAGATGTTACTGGCTTAAAAATGTATGAGAGTGCGTGTTAAAAACATTAATGTTCAGCGCCTCAATGTTTACAGGCGTGGGAGGTAGAAGTGCGTTTAGAAATATTTACAACTACATCATTATAACTTATGTTTTTCTGCCACCAAGCAGCATTGGTGTTTTCCGGTTTGAAAAGTATTGGTGCCTGCATAGATAAGGTGCCCGTCAGTGAGACTTTCAATAGTATATTGTTATCTCAGGGCTGAAAGTAACTGATTTAGTCCCGAGACGGTGTTTGGCGCCCGAACGTAGCGAGGGCGCCAATAGTTCGAGGGACTAAATAAGTCTTTCACACATAAAACACTGATAAACACTGTGCTTTTCATTACGAATACAAGGAAAGTAAAAATACAAACACGAATTAGCTTAAGAAAAAATCCAGATCTGAATTTGATGAACTCATCGTGTAATAAAAAAACAAACGAAGATCGGACTGCAGCTTTTCCGCTTAATTTGTTTTTTTTTTCTGTTACCGGCCAGCTATTCAGCCATTATTATAAATTTTCATCATTGAAAAAATGGCAAATATATTTCCCAAATGTATGTTATTTTAAGAAAAAGATGAAAGTAAATTGTTAAAAAGTCATTTAAAAATATTATAATCTTTAGTAAATAGTATAATCTTTTACTCATCTTTATATTAATTCAATTTTACATCGCGCTGTTGTAACGAGGGCTACCGTTTTTGTACTCACCAGTTGGCGCTATTGTCGAGTAAGTTTCTAATCATAGCGTTAAGTTGTTATTACGCGCATCTGAATAAAGTTAGAAAAAAATAAGTAAATAAACTCGCAGTGGAATTTGACATTTGAAATGTCAAATTTCACTGTTGGTTCGTTCACGTCATTCTTCACTAGTGCATCTAGTGGCGAATTCAAGCGCACCCTCATTGACTGGCTGTATAGAAAGTTGGGACATGGTTCAACAGTACTCGTGGCAAGTGAACTCCCGCAATTTTTATAATGCTCGATACTAAGCCCATCGTGATCAGGCGATTTTCCACACTGCATTTTTTTATAACGTTTGCCACAGTCTTCGCAGGTATCTTAACATTCTGGCCCGTCGCTACACGCTCACCACCGCTTACGGCTCTGGACGAGGGACCTAAGGGTGACCGCACAGTAAAATGCTCTCTAAACGCCTCGGCAATGTCATTGTGGTCAGCCAAGCCATTAACACTCAACGGGAAACTAGGCCTAACGTTCATTTTGTTAGTATTCTTCCAAAAGATTTTAAAATCCCTAGAGGAATGGTCGGATGCGAGGATGTCCATTTTAAATTGCTCTTGACGATCCTGACACCAATTCGATTTAGCTTTAAAATGTTTCCTCGCTTCCAACATCTCATCAAAGATTCGACCATTAATTGGTCGGCCAGCTAAGTTCCACAATTGAAACCTAAGCTGCGCCTCCCAGTGAAGGCCCGCTACGTGCTTATTCCACCCAATGACATAACCTCCCTTCCTGCGACACTTTTTCCTATATGTTTGAATGGCTGCTCGAGATAACGTATCAGTAATTTGCACATATAACTTATCAATTACTGAGTGATGTTCCTCGTTACTACAAAAACCATCGCAACATTCACTCAACTCCTGCGGAAAATCTGTCAACCGTAGCTTAGAATGAAAAATGTTATGGTATTGCTGAACTTGTTGTTCCTGTCTGTCACCCCACACGACACGGTTCATAGGTTTTGCCGGCTTCAAATCATAAACTTTAGGCATACGCTTATTTAAATTGCATTCAGCTACCAGTGGATAATCGTCCGACCAGTACACGTCGTAGCGCACAGACACTAACATCTGAATCCCGTGCTGACTCTGTGACGATGCAGTGGTCCAACTATCTAGTACAGCCGTGAGATAAAATGTATAGGTAGTTTCAGGACACATATTTATATCCACACAAAGCCAACAAAAAATCCAATATATTGATACAAAACAACTCATTCGGGTGGACATTAAAGTCGCCCAGTATACAGGGTTATTTGTAAAACACCAACAACCTCTTAGGGAGTGAAAGTACACATGATTGTAAACAACTTTTACTTTTAGATCAACCCTGAAAACTCGAAAGGAATATCATCTGTTTCATACATTTTCGTTGCCTAAAATATTGCATTTTGTATGAAACAGCTGATATTTATTTCGAGAGAGGTACTTTCACTGCCTCAACCCCATTATTCTCCTCCACTTCAATTAGCGAACGAATCACACCTAAACACGCGGTAAACTTAGGTAGGTTGTCATAAGAGTTTGTAGGCATATATACACTAAAGAGCACTGCTGGCCTTTCACACACAGTTACCTTTATCGCACAGATCCGCACGTTACTACATTCTATCACAGACACAGACTCAAACGCACTCTCACGCCACAACAGCGCCACGCCGCCATATGGCCGCCCGCCGAGTAAACCCGCCGTAGTGTCAACCGCAGACGTGCCGGTGAAACCGAACATCGATCGTATGAGCAGCGGCAGGTCATGCGGCAGGAGCCAGGTCTCCTGGTCAGCTACATCAGCTGTTTGGCACAACTTTCTGTTCATAGACTTACAATAATTAAAACTTATTATTTTGCTGAGCCTTAATTTGTTCTTATAGCGGCATTAGAAATACACAATCTGTGAAAATTTCAGGTGTCAACCTATTACGGTTCTTGAGATACAGCCTGCTGACAGACAGACGGACGGACGGAAGGACGGACGGACAGCGGAGGCTTAGTAATAAGGTTCCATCCGTTACCCTTTGGGTACGGAACCCTAAAAATAGACTCGACCGATACTAGTTCAGTCGGATGAATTTAATATGACCTTATTGATGGACTAAATTATTTGTCACTAAGGTAAGGATCGGTGATTTTACCACGACCATAATATTATCAAAACATCGACACTTAAAATTATAATAAAACCAAGTTTTGCAGTCATAAAACTGGTACCTACTAACTGTTAGTGTAGATAGTAACTGAAATAAATAAATTAATGCACAAATTAAGATTCTAAGCTGCTCTAAGGAAAATATTTTTACCTGGGTATCAAATATGAGCAATAGCATTTGTGACCAACCAGGCAGCCCAGTCAATAGCACTATAGTTAATAGGTGTATCTATAGAATTTTCCAATTTTAGGGTGATCATCATCATATCAGCTAATGCCAGCATATCAGCCTGCTGAATGTAAGCTAATGAGCACAAACCACCCCGGTCTTGAGCACTCCGCATCCCCATCCACTGTCAGTCACCTTAACCACTTTAGGGAGATATACCATCAGCTAATAAAACGAACTATATATTTTATGCTTCAGAGAAATACATCTTAAGGTGATCGTGAGATACAATTATTCAGTATTCCCGCTAGTAAAAATAATGTTTCTGAAAACAATCCGTTGTCCAGAATGTGCAGTCAATATTACGTAATATGTTCTGAGGTAGACTTGTTTTTAACAGTTTTAACGAATTTAGAAATTATTTGTTTAAATGTTATTCAACACTATCGTTTAGTAACTTCTCCATATTAAATATGTAACCTACTTTCACTATTGTCACTTTTTTTTTGTAGCTTGTACTTTCTCACCGCTGGGCAAAGGCCTCCCCCAAATCCTTCCAAGTAATCTTTCCCCGCGCCACCTCGTGCCAGCTAATGTGCTTCATTGTCACTAATGAAGCATATTAGATATTGAGCGCTGTGTACAGTAACAATTGAACTTCAGATTTATCTATCTATATCTATCTATATTAATATATAAAGGTACTCTTCAGCTTTATATATTAATTTGTTTGTTTGTTTACTTGAACGCGCTAATCTCAGGAACTACTGATCCGATTTGAAAATTATTTCAGTGTTAGGTAGCCCATTTATCGAGGAAGGCTATCAAAAAAGTAAAAAAAAAAAAAAGTATCGGGAATGGATGATTTGTTTATGGTTCCAAATTCAAATTTTTGTTTTTTTGTAGTTGTTAGATTGGCACAACTGTTTTCCATTTTGGCGCGGAGTTTGAGTTGCATCTGTTATTTATATTAAATACAGTGCTGGTTTTAGTAATATCATATATAGTGTGTATTGCGAATTTCATAATGGACAAAAATATCGAACAAAGAGTTTGTCTTAAATTTTGCATCGCCAATGGAATTTCGTGTTCGGAGTCACTGAAAATGTTACAGAAGGCTTACGGTGAATCGACTTTACAAAAACTCGAGCTTATGAGTGGTTCAAAGCGTTCAAAAGCGGTCGAGATGTGATGGAAGATTTGCCTCGCTCTGGTAGGCCGTCAACGTCTGCAACTGAAGTTAACATCGCAAAAGTGAAGGAAATAGTGACTGAAAATCCCCATTCAACTCTGAGAGAGATAGCCGCCGAACTTTCTGTATCTCACAAGTCGATCCGTACCATTTTAACTAATCATTTGGGTATGAAACATGTTGCTGCTCGGCTAGTCCCAAAAGATCTGAATTTTCTCCAAAAACTCAATCGCATGAAAGTCGCTGAGGACATGCTAGAACGAGTCAGTTCGGACCCAACATTCATGAAACGCATTGTTACTGGTGACGAGACGTGGGTTTACGAGTTTGACATGCAAACTAGTAAACAAGCTTCGGAGTGGCGCCTTCCAACTGAACCGAAACCGAAAAAACCACGCCAAAGTCGATTAAAAGTCAAAGTCATGTTGACTGTTTTCTTTGACTATCGCGGTGTTGTGCACTCTGAATTCTTACCGGAAGGTCTAACGGTAAATAAAGAATATTATTTTAGCGTTATGCGGCGCTTAAGAGAGCAAATTCGACGAAAAAGGCCAGATTTGTGGAAAGAAAATTCTTGGATTTTGCACCACGACAATGCGCCTTCGCACAAGGCTATCATTGTGAACGAATTTTTAACCAAACACTCAACAAATACCATCCAGCAACCACCATATTCACCAGATATGGCTCTTGCTGACTTTTTTCTTTTTCCTAAACTCAAATTACCACTTCGTGGCACCCGTTTTCAATCGATAGAAGACATAAAGGAGAATTCGCGGCGAGAACTGAACTCAATTCCGGAAGCAGCGTTAAAAAAATGTTTTGATGAATGGATTATTCGTTGGCGCAAGTGTATCGTTTCTAAAGGATCATACTTTGAAGGTGATAAAATAAATTTGGATGAATAACAGATATTTTGTGTATTATTGATCTTTTCCAGGTACTTTCTTGACAGAGTAGTATATCATCACGCTAAGACCAATAGGGGCGGAGCAGTAATGAAAATTGTGACGCAGACGAAGTTGCGCGCGTCAACTGGTACTAATATATAAAGCTGTAGAGTTTGTTTGTTTGATTACTTGAACGCGCTAATCTCAAGAACTACTAGACCGATTTGAAAAATTATTTCAGTGTTAGATAGCCCATTTATCGAGGATGGCTATATCATCACGCTAAAACTTATAGGAGCAGAGCAGTAACGAAAATTGTGACGCAGACGAAATTGTGCGGTTCAACTAGCGTATAATATATTGTCATAGATGTGCTGAATTGTCTCAGTCTCTAGTCGGTCACTGTACTTTTTACAATGAAATACCTGACATCCAACGATAATATTAAAATTCCGAGAAAAGCTATACACTGTAGTTTTTCTCGTCATGTCGACTGCTTCACCAAGAAATTACTTACCCTAGAGATTAAATTCTGACTTTGAGTAATTTGAGTTTGATGCTCACAAGTTCCTTGTTGAAAGCTTTATCATTATTAATTTGACTACGGTTAGGCATGTTTTATTATTACATTTTAGCACGATTTCGCCGTATTTACGTTTAGCGCAAACTATTTGAAGTGCCAATTCCTGACAAGGTGAAGACTTGATTACAAAACGTTATGAGAAAACAAACCCACATGTAAGGAGTTTGTTGTTTAATATTTTCAGTAGATAATAATTGGCTCTTTCACTATTTTGAGTAGGAATGGAACGGAACCCTAGAAACTAGGTTTTTATTTTACCTTTGTACGTTGAACGGCAACAGCTTTTTGGTTTAAGTATTTTCAGTGTTACCCTGTGTAGGTCAGTAATTTCCGGTGTAATAATACTTCAGGATAAGCTTTTAGAATACCGCCCTTTTTAAATGACCGACAATTCTTTGCCCGTAGTTAAGTTTGTACCTAAAGGCCCTCCATCAGCCACTTCCGTAAAATTTTACGGCTTTTAATTACAAACAATTAAGCCTTGTTACTTTTTATTTTTGCTGGGTTCTGAAAGTCTTTGACTCTTAGCCTCTTTGTTTGGTTTAGGTTTGTTTATATTTTTTCGGTTAGGTTGGTAGTAACACGAATTTTCAATACAGCGGGTGGTTAGAGACGCGGCCCATTTTTTTTTAGAAAATACTTATAATAACATAGGTACAGTTAACAAGGCTATTCGGTATGCAGGCAGCTAACTTGCAACTATTTTTAAACAATGTTGTGAATGTGCTGAGTAGACAATTATTGTATACCAACTCGTGAAAAGTTATAATGCGCACATTAGAAATAAATATTGGCAGTCCAGCGGAAATGTAAATATTTATGCCTGTATACCGAATAGCTTGGTTGACTGTACATGTACTCGTATATAACGGTGCCATTCAAAAGAACAAAATATACTTAAGGCCTATCACACTGATTGAAATATACAATACTCTCATTTTTAGGATGCTATGATTATAGAACTTTGGAAATGTTGACATTCTTCTAATGTTTAAGTTGTTGTTGTTTTTTTTCATCGATTTATAATACTAGTAATCTAATAATAAACTAGTTGACCCGCGCAACTTCGTTTGCTTCACAATTTTCATTACTGCTCCGCTCCTATTAGTATTAGCCTTCCTCGATAACTGGGCTATCTAACACTGAAATATTTTTTCAAATCGGACCATTATTCCTGAGATTAGCGCGTTCAAGTAAACAAAGAAACAAACAAACTCTTCAGCTTTATATATTAGTATAAGTATAAAATATATTAGTATAAGATAATAAATAATAACGAATGAATTTCTTTTTGGATTCGTGTTTAGCCAGCTACAATTTTACACTGAGGTTTAATTATGACAAAAATACAAGGCTATGAAAGAATATTACGTCAAGTCAATCCCTAAGGAAAAGGGGATGGAATAATTTGTTAGAAACACATGTTTGTGGTCCGATGTACTTAAAACTCAATTTAAATGGTACTGATACATCATTTTTTTTTTTTTTTTTTTTTGTAATGGGTTTGCTTTTGACCCTAGTCTATGTCAGAGATGACAGAGACAAAGTCTACGATGGAGCGAGCCTACCCAGAAGGAGCCTGTTCACTCTAACTTTGAAGAGATTAGGGTTGTAAGCTTTCGGAAACACAGACGCAGGCAGAGAGTTCCACTCCTCTGCTGTGCGCATTATAAAAGACGTTTGAAAACGCTTAGTGCGAATTGGTGGAATAGCCAATAATATTTAAGCATTTTCAAGAGACAGAGGAAATTAAACGCCTTATAGAGTGAAATGGGGTGGCAAAGCATGATGTAGACCAGGTCCTGGAATAGCACATATGATACTTTTATCCCTAGAATATGTTTCTTTGGTATAATTTTCGAAATTCACGCGGACGAAACCGCTGGCCGAAGCTAATCTATATCTATACTAAAACTAATCTATACTAATATATAAAGCTGAAGAGTTTGTTTGTTTGTTTGTTTGTTTACTTGAACGCGCTAATCTCAGGAACTACTGGTCCGATTAGAGAAATTGTTTTAGTTTTAAATAGCCCATTTATCGAGGAAGGCTATAGGCTATATATCATCACGCTAAGACCAAAAGGAGCGGAGTAGTAATGAAAATTGTGACACAGACGAAGTTGCGCGGGTCAACTAGTATATTATAAAGCTGAAGAGTTTGTTTGTTTGTTTAATTGTACGCGCTAATCTCAGGAACTACTGGTCCGATTTGAAAAATTCTTTCAGTGTTAGATAGCCCATTTATCGAGGAAGGCTATAGGATATATCATCACGCTAAGACCAATAGGAGCAGAGCAGTAATGAAAATTGTGACGCAGACGAAGTTGCGCGGGTCAACAAGTTTCGTACAAAAGCCGGAGTCATGCCAAGTCTAGTTGTACCTAATCGCTTTCCGATGAGCTTAGGTACTACACAAATAATAAATCCTCAAGGGCCTTTCGGACATTATAGGAACTTGCCCTTATGAACAATTTGGTTCAGCCCTTAAAATATGACCAGAACAAAGCCGGTGGGTATAGCTACCAACCTAAAATTTCTTGAGATCGAAGGAATTCTTATTAACAGTAATTTGCACTTCAATGGGTGCGATTTTTCGATAAATGGATTTCTTGTGTAAAAAGCAGTTATTAAAGTTAATACGTGCGCTTTTTTAGGAATTCCCATCCTGATTCCTGCTTAATTAATATTTGACTTTTTTATCTCCAACGATAATGTACTCAGATTTTTACTTAATTAAATGAGGCATTGTCTCTAATTTATTTGTCGTCATTTTCAATGAGCGTTTGTACATGTACCTATCTCATTGCCATTCATGTAACATGAGTTATTCGCGAACGAACGTGGCGAAATTGTAAAGAAAGGTGTTTTTATGTGAGCTAAGCAATCAATACATTGGGGTCCCAATAAGATGTGGGTCGCACAGACCCGAAAAAGCGTTTTTATTGAGAGGTTCGCCAATAGTGGAACAAATAGTGAGAGTCTTGAGGTCCGACATTGTCCTTTCGCAGTTGTTGTCTGTGATTCAATTATTATCATACCTACAATTTAACCTAAACTTGAGACAGCGGACTACCTTTTCTGCGTTATGTTCTCATAAATACCTGGCTGAATACGGACATATTCAACTGTATGATTTAGGTTAGGTACTTCGAAAATAGTCCTAGGACACTATCAACGTCAAAAATAAATTTCAGAATTTAATGAAAATTCTGCGAAATTATCTTAATATAAAGTATAAGATACCTATTTAAACTAATATTTTTTTAGGTAGCCGTCGGAGGAGCTGCACTCAAGTTTATAAAGTTTAGGTAAGTGACAAACAAACATAATAAGTAGGTCAATATCGTGTCGTTGTAAGTAGGTACATATCTGTACTTACGTGTCTTAATAGCTATGTGTAAGTGGTGCGCATCGCGATGGATTTAGACGAGAAATTGATCATTGGATGAAATTCCGGTTTGAAGTCGTATCTTGGCGAAGTTTCATCGTATTTATAACTCATTTCCTGTGGAACTCCAACACGAGAGAAATTCTCTTATAATATAGATACTTACGAATTTTCCTTATTAATGTATTTGTAACATGTCAAAACGATAAATGAGCTTGGTACCTTCCATCTTACTAAAAATGTTTAGTAAATAATATTTTGGTAGGTATAATGTCAATGTTTGTCAGGATGGATGAATGTTTGTTAGTATTTTATGCAAAAATACAGACCAGATTTTGATGTACTTAAGTAATTAGGTATGTTAACCTGTGTCAGACTTTAATACCTACTATACACGGTACCATTTTCGTCGTCTTGCAAAGGCGGTCCACTTAATGTACCCAACTTAAACTACCTCTAGGCGTTATTTTTAAAATAATAATAGGGTATTTTACTGAAAAATCTAATTAGTCCGTTAGATAGATTTCCTAAAAATATTCGCACATATTTTTTTTTCACGTAAACAAAAAATGAAGACGATGTAGTGCGTTGAAAATATGCGTGACGTCACTGTAAGGCTCAAATCACACCGAGATGGCAGCGAAGCGGCGAGCAGTTTCAGTGTCATATAATTTTAAACTTTATCTTCATTACTATAATACATATTATCGCGGGAGTCGTCGGAATGCTCGCGGCGTCGCGGGCGGCCGCTCGACCTTTTCAAGTTTCTCAAGCGATCAAGCGATACTACGTGTTATAGTAATGAAAATAAAGTTTAAAATTATATGACACCAAAACTACTCGCCGCTTCGCTTCCATCTCGGTGTGAATTGAGCCTAAAAGAATAATACCATCCTATCACTTCCCGTGGGTGTCGTAAGAGCCGACCAAGGGACTCGCCAGAGAATAATAATAATATAGTATAATAATAATAATTTATTTATTTTCTTACCACAAATTACATGAAATTCATATTATATAATTTGTGGAAGACTGGTGCCTAAACTAAGTTTTTTAGAAAACCTGTATGTTAGGTCACCAGGCCCCTTAACAACTTTTACACATTATAATGTTTGTACTGGAGACGAAAAAATTCGCACAAAGTATTCAATTAAAAATCTCTTAAAATGCGGCGTTCTCTGTAAAACTCAATACCATGCACTGCGATCGCCAACCCACCTGCCAAGCGAGGCGATTATGGCAAACCCACCATCTTGGGGGAGGCCTATGTCCAGCAGTGGACGTGTTTCAGCTGATATGATGATGATGATGTAGTAGTCATTGGATAGATGAAGCGGGATGCCGTTGGAAGACGAGTGAAATGGCACCATATATAAAGTTCCGTAGGCGGAGGCACATTTAGAAATGATCATAAATTATCGTCAAAGTGATTTTTATCATTGATATGGTGTATGTTTCTATGGACTGCCTTCATAATATCCAAAAAAAGAAAATATTACAAAAAATACAACTGACTTCCAAAAACAAACCCACTACAAGGTAAAAAATAACTTCGGAAGAAAGAAAAGAACTTTAATTTCGGAAGTCGGTGATTTTGGTTATTTTTTCGTTTTTTGACACCGATTTCCTAAATTAAAGTTCTTTTCTTTCTTCCGAAGTTAAATTGAGAACCTCCTCCTTTTTTTGAAGTCGGTTAAAAATCCAGTTACTGCGGAACATGATACCTACAAAAAACAGCATCATCTGGATGTGATGATGTTTTTAATACTAAGAAGCAATTTAAAACGAAAAATATTGCGGCATTACACCCAGTGAAAGACATAGAGTAAATTGTTTCAGTAATCGATGGAAGTCTGTGTGATTATCGCTTACGACACAATTGTAGCTAATACGCTGCCAGTCTATAATTTACCTATTTGAATCCAATCGCCTGACACGAATTTTTTTAACAAGCCAGTGAAGTCATACCTTTAGTTTGCCGTCGAAACTGTCAAAACAAACTTTCGTGTGAAAATGTAACATTTCCTAACTATGTGGGTATACAAAACCCTGAAAGTTGAAGGGTATCATGTTCCGCAGCAATTAGGTTATGGAGATTAGGAGAGTAATCACTCCATGTAAAATTGAAGAACTACATCCGCTTACGTAGGAAGCCGACCCCAACATGGTTTGGGAAAGTGTAGGTAGATACGATGTACAAAACGGTACTGTCCGTAAACGATTATACTGGTATTATTCATCTGCCAAGACATATCTCTATACAGTGTTTATCGTAATAAACAGCAGATTGTGGCAATCGGGTCTGAACGTTTATGGGCCTTCCGTATTGCGTTTAACAGGTTCAGTTTCCGAGTCGATAGCATTATCCCGTTCCATTACCTACCACACATTATCTAGAAACCATTTTGTAACAAATCGATAGCTTTTACAATTTTGACGTGAGGTAAATAGCTCGGAAACTATTGCCAAGATAATTTGTATATTGGATGCCAATACATTATTTCAAATGCTGTTTATATTGCACGATCGAGTATTAATAGCCCTGACATATGACTTACATTTTTTCTCTTTGATTTCACGCACTTTTTTCGTTGTTTTGGTTCCAGATTGGCTAATGAATGCTGTACAATGTAAACAGATTATCTTTGGAGAAGCCATTGTTTTAATAGACTAAGGTCATCTTAATAGTTCCCCTTTATAAGAGAACACACCATAACTTTTTTTAGAATTTGTGGAAAGCGTTGTTTTCAGGATAGTTCCTACACTCACATGTACTATGTAAATGTCTTCACTATTTTATATTTTAACTTAATTCATTATTATAGTTTACACCTTTTTCATGCAATAGTTGTATAGTAATGTTGTGGTTGTCTGTAAGTGTTGCAGCACTGGAGTATTTGGTTTTTAATAATGCTTAGTAGCCTAAGGTAGGTACTGTGTATGCAATGTTGACGATCTTAATAAAAAAATAAATAAGTCTTATGTAATAGAGACGAAAGGGTGAGCCTTTTGTCATCAGATGGATGCAAACCAGACAACAGCCTACCATTAAGAAGTTCTTAATGAAAAACATAATAACACATAGTCCGAAGCCCAGGACCAAGTTTGCTTACAATGACATGTGTGTTAAAACTGTCTAAAACAGACTTTATAGAAAGCCATGTATGTACCTACGTTGGGTTTTATTTCTATTTTGGGTGGTAGGTATGTGTTTTATTTTGGTTTATTTGAATCCACAATAGATTTACACTACGTTGTGACCGAATACCAACAGTACAGTACAGTTTCCGACATTTTTACGAACAGGAAATTCCGATGGGTTCGACAGTTTATTTTGTTAGAGACGAAATGTTATTACTGATAATGTATTCGTGTTTTTCTAGTAACTCGATGACCGAGACTGTGAATCACTTGTCTCACAGTCTTGGAAATCATTTCCTGAAAAGACAATTTTTCATAGTTTTCTTATTATTCCTATTAGAATGTAGGTACTGGATCCAAATGTTTTATTTTTCCGTAAAAACTATGTTTTGTTACCTACATTCTGTGCAAATAAACGACTTCTGATTTTATCAAAACCCTAGTTGACTCGCGCAAATTCGTCTGCGTCACAATTTTCATTACTGCTCCGCTCCTATTGGTCTTAGCGTGATGATATATAGATATAGCCTATAGCCTTCCTCGATAAGTGGGCTATCTAAAACTGAAAGAATTTTTCAAATCGGACCAGAAGTTTCTGAGATTAGCGCGTTCAAGCAAAAAAACAAACAAAGAAACAAACAAACTCTTCAGCTTATTTATTAGTACTAGTTGACTCGCGCAACTTCGTCTGCGTCACAATTTTCATTACTGCTCCGCTCTTATTGGTCTTAGCGTGATGATATATAGCCTATAGTCTTCCTCGATAAATGGGCTATCTAACACTAAAAAAAATTTTCAAATCGGACCGACGACTGTTCCTGTGTGTACAAACAAAGGAACAAACAAACTCTTTAGCTTTATATATTAGTATAGAAGTATAGATTTATTTTTGTGAAAATAACAATGTCATTAACTGTCAATAGGGTTCAGTTTGAGCACGCTCTTTTACATGGCTCCTAATAAATGTTACGAAGGTACATAAAGTTAAATGAGTTGTGACACTTGTGTTGACTTAAATGGTCACGATAGTGTGTGGCACATACTGGGGGTCGTAATAAATTTGTTGGGATGGATTAACCGAGTACACATGGCTGGGTATACGTGATCAAATAAACCCTAACGTTCAACACATATCGTCAAGGCGGCTGTTTTACTAAGCTACTAGACCGTATTCAGGCCTCAGTCAGTAATAACTCAATGAAGAAGAGAACGTTGTTTGTTGTCTAAAGCTGTAAATACTTTCGAATGACCCAACTTCGTGGGACGGCTCGCGACAAAGGCAGCTTAGGCCAATTCAAAGTCGGAATGTCTAACATTTTCTTGTAGCCAGAGTGTATCTGTATTTTACGTACTTCCAGAAAGATCGATAGAGTAAAAATATTTTCAAGATTTTTATGGTTCCGTACCTCAAAAGGGAAAAATGGAACCCTTACAAAATCACTTTGTTGTCCGTCCGTCTGTCTGTCAAGACCGTTTATCTCAGGAACGCGTGGAGGTATCGAATTGAAATTAAAACCATATACTCAGGTATGTGACTCCTTGCAACTGTGAAAATAAAACTTCTAAGTTAATTTAAAAAAAACCGGCCAAGTGCGAGTCTAACTCGCACACAAAGGGTTCCGTACCATAAACCTTAATTTTGATTATTTGTTGTTATAGCGGCAATAGAAATACACAATCTGTGAAAATTTCAACTGACTACGGTTTGTTGAGATAGTGCCTGCTGACAGACAGACGGACGGACAGACAGACGGACGGACGGACGGACGGACGGACAGCGGAAGCTTAGTAAGCTTAGTAATCCGGGTTCCGTTGGTTACCCTTTGGGTACGGAACCCTAAAAAGAAACAGTCGTTTATACCACAAAAAACGTATACCTATTTCAACACTTAGGGTATTTCCCGTTGACCTAAATTATGAGATTTGGCAAGTAAAACCGTCTTATACTACAAGTATAAGTCAAAATCTGAAAACTATGTATTTGTAATGAAATTATAAAAAATATAGTCTTTATTTAAACTAATTTGTAGCAACAAATTTGTAATACTGAACTGGCGAGCCCGACTCGCACTTAACCGGTTTTTTTGTAAGTCTATCTTGTCCCACTATAGTGCAGAGGTTCCGCCATATTTTTCCAGCTAACTTTATTTGTTGCTTTCTCCGGCCCATCTCCCAGGAATAAGCTTTATTAGGTCTACTTTGGTTGCGACGTCCGTTTTCAGGTAGGATAAAATTAATCAATCAAATTATTTATCGAAGTCCCCAGCCGGACATAGGCTGCTTCAAAGTTGCACTTCAATACTTGGGCCCATGCCAAGAAGCAGATATTATTAAAGCACAAGAGTAAAGGCGGCACTTCGAGTCTTAAAAGGCCACACGTCTTTATACTTTTCTTTTCAATCATTTGTGAGCGAACATATTTGTCTGCCGGCAATAAATCGAACTCGGCCATTATTACTTTCACAAGAGCTGAAAACCAAAATGTTCAAACGCGTGCCTATCAATAGTAAAAAAAAAACAAATGTTTGTCTGTGCGTGACAGATAGTTCTTCCAATACTTCAAGGGTGAATGGTGATTTATGTAATTATTTTTGCGTCGTGACCATTACCTACGCACTGGAGCAGACGAGTCTTTGACTGAAGAGCGTCAATCGGAAAACGCAGCGTGGGTCGCTCAGCCCGTTGAACCGATAAGCTGGAGAAACTGAAATTTCAAAGTTTGTATTTAGTAAATTATATGAACTGTACCCAAATTGTTTGTTGGATTTTTAATGGTAGGTAGGTACTTCAAAGAAAATATTTCTTAAAAAACCGGTCATGTGCGAGTCTGACTCGCACATGACCGGTTTTTTGAGATATATTTTCCGTACCATAAACATTTTTATTGTGTGTATTTTTTGTTATAGCGGCAATAGAAATACACAATCTGTGAAAATTTGAACTGTCTACCTATTAAGGTTCTTGAGATACAGCCCGCTGACAGACGGACGGACGGACAGCGGAGGCTTAGTAATAGGGTTCCGTTGGATACCCCTGGGGTACGGAATCCTAAAAGCGAAATCTGATTCCGATTTATGCAGCCCTTATGTGTCAGCCTCGGGCTATGAGAGAGGCTCCGAACGTATCCATAAGAGTTATGACTGCGTTCACAGTGTAGAGTCGCATCATTCGTAAAGCCACCCTGGGGAGAACAGTGGCAGTTACGTGCTGCTATGTACCGCGAACTTAGAGTAGAGACACAACTCGGTTCCCGTTGGGGCGTTCCTGAGGCGTAGCAGTGAACTGGTGAGTTCCACCGGAGATTCCAAAGCCTTTTGTGCACCGTGAGGGGAAATGGTACTCGTAGTTTAAATTGGCAAGAGGAGCCTGTAAGCGTTTTCTTCGGACAGGCCATATTATGCCCGCAATTTTTAAATTATTATGTGTTCAGTAGGTAGATATGTTTTCTGGGACTGATACACGCCTATTTAGTTGCTCGACAAAATAATGATCAAGAAAATTTAGATTTAGAATCCCACAATATACTTTTTACATTAACGGAATCCCACGCAGAAGTTAAATCTATAACAGAATTACAATAAACAATTTATCCATTGTTTAATTTAATTGTTTTGTTAATTTTATTCATAGCGTAAAATAAATTTCAGAATCAAATTGATGTTTTGTTCAATCTTTAATTGTTAAACTTGGTTTGTGAAAATTGTTATTTTAGAAATTAACCCATTAAGAGTTATTGAACCCGAAATCATGCTGATACAATTATTGTTTTAACAAAATTGTAAGAAATGCTTTCTTCAAAGTATTTTTTTGACAGATGTTCCTTTGTGGTCGTGGGATTAATAAATATGTATTGAAAGAAGAAAAAATATAAGTTTTTGCTCAGTCTTTTCGGTGGATGTTTCATTAATATTTATTAATTTCACAGAAGAAGTTTTATCCGAATACACAAGTAACAATATAGCGAAATATTTCAATATTTTCCCTTTTGTTAGCAGGAGTCTTTGTTTTGTTGTACAAGTTTGTTATCACATTTGTCCAAATTGGTGTTGGCTTTGAAATACAACTGCTTTTCGGCAATTCCGCGATTGGTTTAACACTTTCCAGCGTTTATTGTTTTCGAATATTTTGGGTGATTCATTTGTACAACTTTTACTTGGAATTGGGTTAACTATTTCAATCATTTACACGTTTTCTAACGCCAGGAGGTGAGTAACAATTAAGCTTTTCGTGGAATCCTGAAAACAGAGAAAATATATTTGGTAAACCATGATTGTAGAGTATAGTACGAAAGATGGAACATTTTTTACAAACAATTAAACAAATCATTTAATTGCCAATTGAAATCGTTACTTTTAAATTTGAATTCATTAAATTGTCACATATTGATATTAATTGAGGGCAAATTAGGAGAAACTCTTTACTCGTTTGATGGCAAATAACGTTCACTTATTAGATTATGAAGCTGGCAGATCATTCAGATATAGGTACTAAATATTATTTTCTTAAAGGATACGCATTATAAGCATAAGTCTCTCTTCAATTTATTTTTAATCCACTAGAAATTTTGTGATCTTTGTAACTTTTTGCCTTAAACAAGATTTTGGCTAAAATGCAACTAACTTATAAAAGTGCAGCTCAAAATATGTCAATTGTATTGTGAAAAACTTTTCACTTTTTTACATGGAATTTCTTCTAAAGTAACGAAATATTTTTCAAGTTCTCATTAGGGACTGGCATCAGCTGATCAGCCGAAATAGAAAACACTCGATCTTTCTGTACGCCTCAGGGAATTTAAATCTTTGAGCAACTTTAGTACTGCGGGCTTTTTTTTATTTCAGCCACCGATCGGTACCAGGTAGGTACCTTTTTTTTTGCCGGGAGGAAAATCCTCACGGATGTCCCTCGCCTGGGACGGATCGGTACCAGTACCTAGCCCAACGAGGTAAAATGATAAGAACATTGCGTTTGCATAAAAAACATGCTTTTGAAAATTTATTTAAAGTACCGATCTTAGCCGTACATGTTTTGCCATTTTACTTGCAATCAAAGATTCAACAATTTATTGTGAATAAAAATTTTAATGACAGCTTATCGCGCCAGTCGATAATAACAATTTGAGTACAATAAATAACCTATTTCAGTTATGTGAGTCTAATACGTAATCACTAACCCTTAATTATTAATTGATTGGGAAAAGCAATTTGGTAACGAGCAGCGTTAAACAGCATGAGGTTTTAATTATATTCATTAATGTAGGTTAGTAAGGGGAATCAAATATCGGGTCAATTTTGAAGCGGGTCAATCTTGAAGGTTAAGCAATGCTTGCCAAGGTTGGTCTGTGGATGGGTAACCATCTTAATATACCGAGTTTCCTCCGTGCCTCGGAAAGCACGTTAAGCCGTTGGTCGCGGCTGTCAGTTGTAGATCTTTGGCAGTCGTTACGGATTGTCAGAAGCCAGTAAATCTGATTCCAGTCTTGCCAAGAAGTACGTGTTAGTTAATGGGTTATGGAGGTCTGGTAGGCAGCCGCTCCACGTAAAACACTGGTATTCAGCTGAATCCGGTTTGACTGGAAGCCGACCCCAATATAGTTGGGAAAAGGCAGATGATGATGAGTAAGGGGAATCAAATAAATGTTTTCAAATTACGAATCCATTTGGGGGATGGGCGATTCTTTGCAATGTTAGAATAGGAAAATATTTCGGCCACGTTGCCAAGTTTTTGATAGACTTCAGAGCTTTTTGTTAGTTATTTCGTGAAAGCAAAACTATTGTTTTTGAGGCTGTTTCACTGGTCTACAACAAATCGTGAAATAGCAGAATGTCAATTGGCAAGAATTCCTGTTTTAAATATCATGCTCTCTCATATATAATTTTAACTGAATTAAAAATTAACATAAATTGTGAAAGACTGTTTGATTTTTTTAATGTTTGTCAATTAATCACGCCTGAACGATTGTACGGGTTTGGATGAAATTGATGAACGGGGAGACCATGTTCTGGACTAGAAAAAAAAAAATACTTAATATTCTTATTTTCTTGTGGGTGAAGCCGCTGACATAAGTCAGTTGTGCAATTATTAAATATGTCAGGTCCATTACTACGGGATCGTGAACAGACATAGGTACTAAGTGACATATTATTAAAACGTGTCAGATTACAACCGTGGGCACGTGGGCACGGGCAAACATGGGAAATAACTCCTTAACCTTTACTTACACAATTTATTTGGTACAGACTCAACTACCTACTACCACCACTGTACTATATAACTAATACTTTGATCTTAAAAATTTAATAGAGCAATTCCTAGGCCAGTATGTGTCACGACCATGTCCGAATGAAAACTAGCGTTCTAAGGTCCATACCGACACTACTCCCCAGACACAAATTAACAAAAAACTTTTTAACAAAAAAATTAAACCTCCGTAAAAATCGAAAAGCAAAAAATAATAAACCTTTTTACAAAAAATAACTTTAGTTACGAAAGTCAAGTTTTTGATTGTTTCTTCGTATTTTACCGACTTCCGAAACTCGTAATTTATAATTTTTTTAGGCTATAATCTACTAATTACTACATGCTTAATTATTTATTATTTTTAAAATAGCTATCTACCTTACTTTAGCTATTAACTGTTATATAATCCAAGTTTAACTTTTATTTGTTGTATGATATAAATATTAAAAAAAAATGGCTTTATATATATTTTTTTTTTTACTATAGATAGGCATGCGTTTGACCACCATCTCACCTGATGGTATGTGATGATGTGGTCGAAGATGGAGCACGCTGGCCTAGAAATAACCTATTCACTCTTGACTTAAAGACTCCCAGGTTGTAGATATCGGGAAACACAGACTCCGGCAGGGAATTCCACTCCTTAGCTGTACGGTTAGGCCTACAAAAAATGCTACACAACTCAGCATTAAAATCTGTGAGTGAACAATAAATCACCCCTGTTTTTCCACCCTTAGGGTAGGATTTTTTTCCAAATTTATATGGGACCAACTTCGAGGTATACCTATCCATTTAAAAAAAGAATGATCAATATCGGACTATTGTGCATAAAGTTATCCGTGGTCATACATTACAATCAGTGAACAATCAATCATCAACTGTTTTCCTGCCCTTAGGGTAGGATTTTTTTTCAAAATTTATATGGGTGCAACTTTGGCGTATACTCTTTAAATAAAAAAAAATATATCAAAATTGGACTACTCTGTAAAAAGTTATACTGACGTGTTCATACATAAAAAAAAAAAAAAATATACCTATATATACATGGCTATTTGTAAAACACCGAAAGCTCGAGAAAAATATCAGCTGTTCCATACATTTTCATTGGCTAAATATTGAATTTTGTATGAAACAGCTGATATTTTTTTCGGGATTTCGGAGTTTTCCCAAAGTAAAAGTCGCTTATAATCATGTGTACTTTCACTGCCTAAGAGGTTGTTGGTGTTTTACAAATAACCCTGTAAATATCGTCGACTTGAGAACCTCCTCCGCTTTTTCGTCGGTTAAAAAGCACTTGTGTCTCATTTTAAATGTGGACTCATAAAAGATCCGGCAAATATATAATATCTATGCCGCATTACAAAATATTCATTCATTTTATTAATTCGCCTTAGTTAAAGAACTGCTATTTGAATTTTATGTAGGAACACAGGGAAGCTTCATTCAAAACGACTTTACTAACAGGGAAGTGAGTCAAAGCAATCGAGATATTTGACATTCATAAGCTAATTTTCCGTGCTTGTCACCAACTACGTACTCGACAAAATTAATCTAAAGTTGGTGAGGAAGCTGGCCATATTTGTAACATAATTTTTGAATTTATTACACGGATACAGCAAAAACCGGTCGAGTGCGAGGATGCGAGGTGGAAGGATCCGTACCATAAACCTTCATCATCATCTGCCTAGCCTTTTCCCAACTACATTGGGGTCGGCTTCCAGTCAAACCGGATTCAGCTGAATACCAGTGTTTTACGTGGAGCGGCTGCCTACCAGACCTCCACAAACCATTAACTGGGTAACACGGTACATCATGGCAAGACTGGAGTCAGATTAACTGGCTTCTGACTATCCGTAACGACTGACAAAGATCCACAAATGACAGCCGGGACCAACGACTTAACGTGCTTTCCGAGGCACGGAGGAAACTCGGTATGTATGATGGTCACCCATCCACAGACTAACCTTGGCAAGCGTTGCTTAACCTTGAAGATCGACCCGTGCGGCTGTTATTATCTACCCACGAGCTCCTCCTTTAGGTATAATGATTATTATCTCCATTTTTAGGGTTCCGAAGGGACGGTAGGGTGTAACCAACAGAACCCTATTACTAAGCCTCCGCTGTCCATCCGTCCGTCCGTCTGTCTGTCAGCGGGCTGTATCTTGGGAATCGTAATAGGTAGACAGTTAAAATTTTCACAGAGTATGTATTTCTATTGCCATTATAGAACCAAATAATAAAAATTACGTACGCAACCCTTCGTGTGCGAGTCCGACTCGCACTTGGCCGGTTTTATTCAAAATTTTACACTAAGTGGTTTCGGAGATAAGGGTCAATGGTAATTTTTCGTCTAATTTATTGAATATCCAAAACCAAACTAAACCAAAACCATTTATTTTAAAATCTTAAAAAAATAACAATTAAAACCCTCACAGTAGGCAAGCCCTTTTATTTGATACTAGTTGACCTGCGCAACTTTGTCTGCGTCACAATTTTCATTACTGCTCCGCTCCTATTGGGCTTAGCATGATATATAGCCTTCCTCGATAAATGGGCTATCTAACACTGAAGGAATTTTTCAAATCGGACCAGTAGTTCCTGAGATTAACGCGTTCAAGCAAACAAACAAACAAACTAACTCTTCAGCTTTATATATTAGTAATAGATAATAGATGTCACACAATATTGTCCAAAAAACTTTTTTTTTAATTTTCTAGTTTGACCCCCATACTAAAAATTTAATAAACTATGAAACGCGTCCGTATTTGGGTCACGGAAGTCCATATGTGTACCAAATTTCAAAAGAATCGGTCCAGGAGATCCGGAGAAAACTAGCTGTGACAGACGGACAGATAGACAGACACCCGTGTGATCCGTTCCGAAGGGTTCCGTTTTTTGTTCGGAACCTTGTTATGTCTCATCTGGTTCATGTGGGTGAAGGCAGATCTTTCACCGTCTCCTCTACTTCTGGCTATAGTTTTGTAACAAGAGACTATTTATGTACAAAACAAACTAACATGATTTCTAAGTAGCTAGTACTTGTGAAGTTTAACAAGTTAGCAAATAATGACACAGTCGAGCACCTAACCTTGTTGGTAAACGTCTTACCTACTTGACAAACATGTATGTTAACTTTCCACAATCGATAAAATTCTGATTGAATGTGATTGTGAGGACCCATATTATTGTCTATGTCGTTGACCCGTAAGGCATTGTCCCCTCCCTGAGTTCTTTTAAAAATCACGGAAATCTGAAAATTTATATCAGTTTGTTCCGTGTTTTCAAATTTTCCGGGCAAATATTGCAACTATTTTTCCTAAAATAACTTAAAAATTCTCCAGTGATGTGCATTCTAATGAAAAGCATTTATTAATAAATATCTTTTTAATTTCCGATGCCCTTTAAAAAACAAATACTTGGTTCTGATAATTAAGAACAAAAGCAAAAAATATTGGTCGAGTCGTTCTTTAATAAACAAGACTTTAATTTATATAGATTACAAAAGATATGAGCAAACAATTTTCCTTAACCACTGTGGTTTGCTTTCCACTTTGATAAATGGAAAGCTCAAGATGGAGAAGTTCAGGCCAATACAGATTAACGATACCAGGATCGCATCTATTAACCTCTCGCTACTCGAATTTGCACAATGTCATGTTTACGTCATACTCCGTCGCGTATCGCGGGCGCCCGCTTATCGCAAGCGTAATATGACCCGCAGCACAAAAAACCTAATCTCTCTGCTCACAAAGCAGCTATTCACACACTTGAAACTGTTATGGGTTCTTTAATTATGTCACTATGTATTAGAATGTAAACAATATTCTTATAACAAACCGAAATATAAACATTTTGGATAGATACGAGAGTACTTGCTGAAAGCTATTTTGTTGTATTATTATGTTGATTTCTGACACAAATGTTGGATCAGTTTACACAAAATTTTGGAATTAAGGTCATAAAAAGACAAGTAATCTAGTGATATGTTATTTTACGAGATCAAAAATCGACTGCCGCAATATTTAAGCTCAAACTTCATAGTACGCGGAGCAGACATTTTGATTTACGTAATTTGTATTTTTGTAAACAAACGTCAAGAATATTCCAATAAGATTCCAATAAGAAATGTTTCTAGATTACTAGCCATGTATTCACGAACTCATTTTTAATTGTATATCGTTACAATATGCCACTATAATTCTGAAATATCAAATTACTTACGTACGGGAAGAAATCCGGTAACTAGTTTTGTTTCGTAATTTTCACCAGAAAATTTACACTTTTGACTTTGAATATTAGTTGAAATTTAACGAAAATAAAGTAAATTATGAATTTCTATCAATACTTGGCTTACTTTCCACAGAAAAACACGTAAAAATCGAAAATTCTCGCGCACAAGTTGAACAAATGTTTGTTTGATTTGACAAACGTATTTTGTGACATTTCGCTTCTTGTCAAGCGTATTTTTTTTTTCCGACAGTGTTCCCATATGAAAAATATTATATACCATAGAGTTCAATCATTGAGAAAAGAAAATTAACCGTAAAAATTACTAAAATTTAGTTTTAAATCCGTAGGGTCGGGTGGATCCACAGGGACCCACCTGGGTGTTGACGGAATTAGACGCTAGTGGGTCCGTGAGTCCCTTTGATACCCGAGAGGTTAATAACTCATGTTCGAAATTAGACGTGTCTCGGGTGAACTTAGATAGTTTCCAAGAACTTATGTGGTAGGTGTCTTATTTAGTAATTGGAAAGTTTCTCTAGTAATACTCGGTCGAAAATTGGCGAAACGCTTGTTCAGAAGAAACCTAACCATTTGATACTTGAATAATTCCAGTCTAGTTTTCACAGAATGTATATAAATAAATTGAAATGCTGTTCGTCAGAAGATGAGCGTCACTTGTTGGCTGATTTGATAATTTTGTCATAATGTTTATGGTAGAAATATTCAGATTCTTAGGGAACGAAATGCTAGGTAAAGTTACTCGGAAAATTCTGGAAAAACAAACTATTTTTTATGTTACTGTTTTTTATTTAGGTATTAAGTCTATCGGGTGTAAAATAAAACAAATTTTTTCACCTGCAACTTAGGCAATATATTATAGATTATTTGTAAAGCGTCTGAGTTTAATTAATAGGTACCCAGAGCTAAAGCTTTTAAGTATTAACGACCTGCTGGACCATCGCCAGACGATATTGTAAGGTGCTTGTCAGTTGACATACTTTACACGAAATATTAATATTCATTTTTATTGCTTCAGAATTTAAAAAAATATACCCTAGTCTGAAGGTGTTGTGTGTTGTGTAGTAAAAGTTTCGCGGTTTATGTAAAGCGACGAATAGATTTTGGATAAATAAGTATGTTATGGCCACAAATTTTGCCAAAGTACCAATAAACGTCTTCCGTGGCACTGCCTCCAACGTCCGCTGATAAATCAAACGATTTTTGGGGATCAGCAAGCCAAATGTACATAACTATTTCTAGTATAAACAAAACCTGAAAGTAGTTTATTCAGAATCAGTAACAGAATCCATTGCAGTTATTTTAACAGAAAGTTTACTATAGGTGTACACTCACGAGCAATAAACTGGAATTACTTCATCGCGCGTTGCATGTGAGGTATTATTTTTTTCAAAATCATCTATTACATTCCTGGCTAGGAATACTGATTTTTCACAAATCCAAAGATGGTTTTATTTTTCAACAATATCGGGCTCGAGACTCCATTCAGTGTTTATCGCTAATAGTCAACTGTGATTATTTGGTCTAACTTTTTCAGCAGTCCAACGTGCTCCATCTTCGATCACATCATCGCTTACCATCAGGTGAGATAGTGGTCAAACGTGTGCCTTTTCTTCATCTATCTTTTCAGTAACTTATATGGTGTACATAATTTTTTATTTTTTTACTACCTATTGATAGGCACGCGCTTGACCACCATCACACCTGATGGTAAGCGATTCTATTCTATTCTAAAAAAAAGGCTCGGAAAAATATGAATGAGGTGTCATTCGATTCGGAAGAACATGTGGATGACTTTTGAAAAAAAAAAAAATATAGTACCGCTCGAAATATTGCAGAAGTTATAAACAATTTACTGTAAATGAAAGAAGGGTTTTGCAAATATCTCAAAATCTCATCAATATATTTAAAATCTAAAAAAAGATTAAAAAAGGAGGAGGAAATTTCCTAAGAAAAAGTCTAGACTCTTGGAACTGTAGGACCAGTATTTACAACTTTCCCAGAGGGGTGAAAATACCACCGAAAACGGGTACTCCTACTCTGGCTTTAGCAAGCCTGCTTCGGCTACCTTAAGAATAAAATAGATTTATACATATTAAATATCAAAATAAAGGAATTTTTGTTTTTTCTTTTCGTTTCGGATCGCGGTCTGTCTCCGCTTAGGCGCACCTTGTGTTGCTCCGCATCGGTGTCACTGCGGAGTACCTGTCGACAGTCTCGGACACCATGGCCTTTCCTGCTGCAAGAGCGCAAGCCGCATAGCACGACACGCTAGCATCAATGATATTATTCGTCGAGCGCTTGTCACCAAAAAAAAAAAAAAAACCGCCGGCGTACCTGCAGTATTCGAACCTAGTGGCTTGGTACGTAACGATGGGAAGAGACCAGATGGTATGACGTTGGTGCCGTGGAAGGTGGGTAGGCCTCTGGTGTGGGACGCAACATGTGTCGACACCCTTGCGCCATCACATGTTCCAAGTACGGCAAGCTGTGCCGGCGCTGCTGCTGCGGCTGCTGCGGCCCTCAAGCGGCGCAAATACTGTAACCTTATTGGTAATTACAGTTTTGAGCCGTTTGGGGTCGAAACGCTAGCGTCATGGGGTCCGAGTGTGCGTCTCCTTTTAAGGACATTTCTCGCCGACTGGTCGACACTTTGCGTGACCAGAGGGCTGGCTCGTTCTTTGCTCAAAGAATTAGCATTGCCATTCAACGTGGCAATTGCCATTCAACGTGGCAATGCTGCCAGTCTTCTGGGCACGTTTCCGGATGACAGCGATGCGGAGGAATTTTTCGACGCCTGATCGTATTTGGTTTTGTATATTCATAATGTATGTAGTTATTTTTATTAGTTATTTTGAAATATATTAACTAAAATCAAAAAAATAAAGGAATGAAAAAAATCATGCTAGATAGATAAATGCATAATTTGTTTTTAACGCGATTTTTTTTTCGCGCACGGGTCTATGTTCAAGGTTAAGCAACCCTTGCCAAGGTTGGTCTGTGGATGGGTGACCATCTTAACATACCGAGTTTTCTCCCTGCCTCGGAAAGCATGTTAAGTCGTTGGTCCCGGCTGTCATTTGTAGATCTTTGGCAGTCGTTACGGATAATCAGAAGCCAGTTAATCTGACTCCAGTCTTGCCATGAAGTGCCGTGTTACCTAGAAGGGTTGTGGAGGTCTGGTAGGCAGCCGCTCCTTGTAAAATACTGGTATTCAGCTAAATCCAGTTTGACTGGAAGACGACCCCAATATACTTGGGAAAAGGCTAGGCAGATGATGATGAGTATGCTAAAAATAATGTTATATGCACGAACTGTAGGTAACTGAGCAGTAAGTTTGTCTATTCTTTGGTATGTCCGTGAGGAGTTTGTTCCCTCGACGATACTACTAGTTGCTAAGATAGTGAATATTTACTTACATCCTGACTGAATTAGATGTAGAACGCCACGGCAGGCGGAAGGCTTACTTACCTACGTTTATTAGGGTGCGCTTAACTTCACGAACCAACAACTTATTGACTATTAGGCGTGGTAAACCAAATAAATATTGCAGTACGTGGTCTGACCCTAGCAACCCGCAGCTTGTTGCCTCAGTAAATACAGCTCAGCCTGGAAGTACAAAGTGTGCGGAATAACAATAAGTGAAACGATACACTCATTACTTTCTTATACATTCTTACAGTCAGTATCAAGCAGACTCTTTTTTTTAGGTGTTTCAGGTACTTTTTTTGCTTAAGCACCATTTGTTCTTTTCCCCTTCTTTATTGAAAAAAACGCCGTGGATTTCCTTTTTTTGTATGGTGTACATAATTTTTTATTTTTTTACTATAGATAGGCACGCGTTTGACCACTATCTCACCTGATGGTAAGTGATGATGTGGTCGAAGATGGAGCACGCTTGCCTAGAAATAACCTATTCACTCTTGACTTAAAGACTCCCAGGTTGTAGCTATCAGGAAACACAGACTCCGGCAGGGAATTCCACTCCTTAGCTGTACGCATTATGAATGTTACCAAAACGTTTTGTGCGTATGGATGGGATATCCACCGAGTACCGGTGGCGCATCGCTGTTCGTCTTGTGGTCCGATGATGGAACGGGCTTGGCGGAATTAAATTATGCAATTCCGTCGCACATTCCCCAAAACGCAACCGGTAAAAAACCGACAGGCTAGCAACTCGTCGTCGATGTTCAAGACTTTGGAGCTTCGTCGCGACAAGCCTCTCATTGCCGATGATCCTCTTGGCTCGTTTCTCAATTGACTCAAGGGCATCAAGTTGGTATCTGGCAGATCCATCCCAAAGATGAGAGCAGTACTCCATACACGATCGAACTTGCGCTTGATAGAGTTTAAGCAGCTGTTCCGGCGTGAAGTATCGTCCCACCTTTGCCAGAATCCCCAACTTCTTTGCAGCTATTTGAGCCTTTGCCTCTATGTAAGGGCCCTTTCAAAAAACATAACGATTAAACCATAGTTTTAATTAAGTTTCCAGTTCTATCGGTTTGATATAAAACGCAATTTTACCCAAAAAATGGAATAAATTCTCATTTTTTAGCTCTCCTAATTCCCCTAATTATCTAGCACCCCACTTTCAATACATTTGCGCTAACCACAATAGAAACTTACCCTCATCGCATAACCGTCTTCTTTATTGTCCCTCTCACCGTACTGACTTCGTTCACTGTTCTTTCTTCATACAATCAATTTCTCTGTGGAATGCGCTACCCCAGGAAATCAGGATGGCAACCAACCGGTTGACCTTCAAGGTCAGAGTTCGCGAGCATATTCGCAAGATTGGTTTGGGGAGTATATTGGTATTGGGTTGGGGAGAGGAGGCAGTAGAATCGTCACAGCGCTAAGTTTTTAGTCATTGTTTGTTTGCATAAACTGTTATAGTATATTCGTGTATTTGTTTGTTCATTGAATATATCTATTATAGTACCCATTGTATATATAGTTCATATATATTTATTAAATATCTTTTAATCGCGTTTCTTGCTCAAAATTGCACCTTCCACTACTTGTCTCTGCATCACCCAAGGGTTGACTGGTAGAAAATGCCTATGGCATTAAGTCCGCCTCTGTACGTTTGTGTGCATGAAGTATGAAATAAATAAATAAATAAATTGGTTACCATTATTGGTAATCAATCTTAACTTGCCTACATCTTAAAAGTTTCCATTTCATTGGACAACAAAAAATCTTTGTAGCGTCATCGCTCGCAGTACGCGTATATACGAAAGCCTATCAAGGTTAAACAAGCGCTTATAGAAGATCCAAATCGGGTACCTATACAATAAGCTCGTTCATGCTTGCCTGCCTACGAGTATAGACTTTATGTAATACACTTCAGGACCCTGAAAAGCTGTTTTTTCACCGTAGTCTGTTCTCCTAAATGGAGCAGACAACGGTAATACGCCTCCTAGGATTTCTGGAAGGTATTTTGAAATTAAATTCGCTAAGCAGCTTGGCTTTACTTGGCTTCATAAAATTGTTTGCAAAAGGAAATAATTTTCTTTCAATTTTCGATGAGATTCAAGCAAAATTCAACAAGGGCCCGTAATAAATTGTGTCGGAACTTAAATTAGTTCTACTAATGGGCGACCAAAGATGAGTTTTGGAATAATGTCACACCGAACTTGTTTGTAGCTGTCGCAAGTTACGAGCTTCGATACTGCAATACATTATTCTTGGCTGCCCAAACCCTGAACGTGTGCCCAAGTAAACGTGTGTTCGTTCAACTACATAAGCGCCTATAAAGTAGTTGATTTATAGTGTTATCATAGTTGTTCCGTTTCTCTATTCAAATTAGGGTGCAACCGGACGTGATAGCTTGTAGACTGCTGTTTTTATATCCACACGCCATGTGTTGTAATAAAGGCCACGTAGTCTGTTCGTGGTCAAGGATGGTGTAACAATACAACGCGTTATAATAATGGCGGTTTATTTTTTAAAAAATGCTATTGAGGTTATCGATTATGAAATGCGGAAAATGGCCTCATTGCGTATTGACGAGCCGAGCGCTCCCTGCCTCAGTATTTAGCTGTATTGGTCGATAAAATAGTTATTGATGGAATATCGATAGCCTAATCCAAGGGCGTAATCTAATACTCAGATTACGTGGGTGTAGAATAGTTTCGTAGCCCTTTAGGGTTTTGATCGTGACGCTATGATAATACAATGAGTAAATTGCATAACATATACTCCTTTAATTTGTTTTCAATGAAATATTAGATATATCTTTGTATCAATAACGAATATGAACGAAAGACAATAAGTTTTGTCTTTGAAGTGGGCGTAAGTATTCGTGTCAGTTCTGCGAGTCCTTTGATCCTAATTCAATACAATACAATGATATGATATTAAAAAGAGAAAAATGTAAGTTTATTCAGTCCCTTGTGTTTGAAGACGTGGCTTGGATGTGTAAGAAGTTTAATAGGGAACCTACATGCTATTAGATACAAAAAGTGATGTAAAATACTTTAAATTCAATGAAATTTTTTCAATGATGATGAATTTCAATCGAATTAGGAAAAATGCGTAAGTACTTCCATACGGAAACTCTCGCTTTTTTGTCATGGGTATAGGCACAATCTCCAGGACGCCATCTGCTACGATCCTTATTTACTCTGTTTGTTTCGTAAATTGCAAAAATTCCGGTTGTGAGTACAGCGTACCTGGCCTTTTTGAAGAAAATCACTAATAACATCTGTGCATTTCATTTCACAGCGTCCCTGCCTAGCATTTCCATCCACGTCCGCCTTGTCTTGTTGCCTTTTGTCGATCGCCATTCATTGATTCTACCAATATAAGGGAACTTACCTAAAATAATTGCAAGTGACCGTTGGTAAGAAAGAAAGAGGATTTTATCAAATAAAATATGATATCGTTTACATTAACGGTGATAAAGAATAATTTTGAAAAGATATTCGCAGAAAAAGAAGGCATGAGAAGCTTACCCGAAAATAAATTGGGGAAAAAAAAAAAATAGTCCGTCATATAGATTCCAAAAAAAATTGTACACGTATTTTTTTTTTACGTAAAAAACTCAAAACTTATGTAACGTCACTTGTAAGTTCCTTTTTACAGAATAGTGACGTCAAGCCTCCACTCCTACAGGTCTAAAAAGGCCACTTTAGCAGAAAGTACATCGCGCTAGCCGTCACAGTAAAATTTTCCCAATCAATCTTGAACCTAATCCAACGTCGACAGTTTTGCGACAATCATGCGTAAACGTTGCACCTCGACCCTGACTAGCGTGCGAGCTAGTTCGCTAGTTCTATGCTTGAGCGCTGGATAAGACTGCACGCAGTAAAACAGCATGATGTATGCGTTCTGGTGTCGGATTCTCTCAATATCTGTATTATATTTTGTCATACTCCATTTGTTTTGTTTACTAACACTAGTTTATCTTTGTCATATTTAATTGATTTGATAAAACAAAAAATACGTGTCCAATATATTATTTTTCTATAATCTAACTGACACACTAAATAGAATCATAGGTGTCTTTTTAACTTAGGAATCATCCCTATTAATTCTGTTAATTAAATTAAATTTACATCTGTCTGTTTTGTGCGAGTCCCAAATAAACATTTTTTCTTTCTTTCTTTCTTATTACCTATGCCAAATTCACAAGCGATTATCCTAGTCAAAATGTTGAGTTTTAATTTTTAAAGCTGCGGCGCACTTAGATTCTGCTATGTGGTTCCCATAGGTAGGTGAACTAGCAAATAATTTGTAGCTGTAAAGTGCCACGCTGCCGGGGTTTTGGGAGCAAAGTTCTGAAAACTTAGCATCCCGATATATCTCGAGATTTTTGTTGTACAAATCCTTTTTGTAGTGTTACGATACCTAATAATATTTTTGAAACTGAACTACCTCTATTTCGAAGTAAAATAAAAACCAATGTAAGTGTAAGGTAGGTAAATATATCTTCGACTGCACCTGCCTATAGGTACTTACCTCTCATTTATCTTTGGTAAAGCCGCTTTCATGTCAGTTCAATTCCTTCTCCGTAAAACCAAAAGTCTTGCATGAATCAGGTGAATCGTCTAATCACGGTTCCTTGTTCATCCTACGTTATAGTAAGAATAGTGTGGACGTGCCGCTCATATTTATGAGTGGCACGTCCACACTATTCTTACTGCTAATGTTTTTATTTGTATTACTAACTATATTGGTGTTTTAATATTGAGTCTTTATTTCAAAATCTTGATTATAATCTGAATCGAAAGATTATTTATTAAGCTATTGCATAGCTTCTATCGCGGGCCTTGAGCGTGGAGACCGAATCCAGAAATTCCGTAACGAAAAAAACCTAACACCCCCCACTCCGACCGGCACAGCGGTGATATGTTTTAGTTTTACTTTTTACTTTTTTTAGCTCAAAGTGTAACTTGAATTAATATCAAAGAAAAAAAAAATACTGCATAAATAAAATAAATATATAATTATAATTGCATAAGTTGATAAAAAATGCTATGCAATAGCTTTACCGCGGCAGTCTCCGAGTGCCACACGTCTTTTTTGTTATTTATTTCTGTGTTTGTATAAGTATGCTTTATTGTAAGTAGGTTAGTTAATTTCAAAGGATAACAGTAAAACCGTCTGGCAGTGTAATCTGCAACCCAATACAGTCAGTGACGGAAGAATAATCAATCAATCAATATATATAAAACTAGTCAACCCGCGCAAATTCGTCTGCGTCACAATTTTCATTACTGCTCCGCTCCTATTGGTCTTAGCGTGATGATATATAGCCTATGGCCTTCCTCGATATATGGGCTATCTAACACTGAAAGAATTTTACAAACGGACCAGTAGTTCCTGAGATTAGCGCGTTCAAGTAAACAAACAAACAAACTCTTCAGCTATATATATTAGTATACATTCTTCCGTTACTGGCTGAAATTTGGCATCTAGCTTCCCAACACTTGGTAAGGAAGCACTATGAGAGGATTTCCCGAAATTCCTATGGAAACGCGAAAAAATGGGACATGCGCGTACGAATTCGTGAGGAAAAGCTAGTTTTATATGAATTGATGATAATGCAATGTTTGTCTAAATCGTCAAACGTTTTATTATTAACGATATGGCCAACTAACAGTTTAATATCTCGTAGAATGGCCAATTCTATAATTTGGCTACGGCATATGACGACCTATACAATATAAGTAACTTTGCAATGCTTGTCAAAGATTTTATAATAAACAAGCCTTTGTTTTTTGATCAAACACTAAAGCTTTATTATTTTCCAAATCCATTTAGCCGTTAAGAGCAGGCGGGAGTAAAATTTTATATAGGTAATTTGTTTTGCCGGTTTTACCAAAAAATGTATAAAACTTTCACCTTGACAATAATAACATTATACTTCAACGTTCTTATGTTAACTACTTTGTATTTGACGTAAAATTTTCCTTGTAGGTACGCTGCTGACTATTTTCGTGGTAACAATAGAAAAACCGTAAAACTCCAATTTTATCGTATTCTAGCGTGGAATATCACATCACTAATATAACGGTATCCATCGAATAAGGGTAATGTGAGGTGCTCGTGGCTAGATAATAACAGCCGCACGGGTCATCTTCAAGGTTAAGCAACGCTTGCCAAAGTTGGTCTGTGGATGGGTGACCATCTTAACATACCGAGTTTCCTCCGTGCCTCGGAAGGCACGTTAAGCCGTTGGTCCCGGCTGTCATTTGTAGATCTTTGGCAGTTGTTACGGATAGTCAGAAGCCAGTCAATCTGACTCCAGTCTTGCCTTGAAGTACAGTGTTACCCATTAAATGGGTTGTGGAGGTCTGGTAGGCAGTCGCTCCGCGTAAAATACTGGTATTCAGCTGAATCCGGTTTGACTGGAAGCCGACCCCTATATAGTTGGAAAAAGGCTGATGATCGACTTAGGGTAATGTAGGAAGCCAACTGGCCTGTCTCGTCACATGCCATAATTATGAAGAGCTTATTCATCCTTCATAAAAGTTACCTTCTTAGAATTATTTATAGACCTTTTCTTTGTCCATTTTTCTATTTCTGCCAAATTTATAATTACGCCCACGCTCTTAAACTTATTAGGTAAACTTATTTAAATTATTCTGAGTGTGGTCGTTACTGTCTTGTTATAATTTGTATCAGAATTGTAAAATAGGCTGTAAATAAATCATATGCCATATTTACATAGTAACTTATTAAATCAATTTAAATAAGACAATTTAGAACAGGAATAACGTACTGCCATGCTAGTTAGGCGCCATCTGTCACATTAAAAACTACGGGTTCACTCCGGGAGGGCCGGCAGAAGTGAAAACTTGAATACGTGCTTCCCTCCCTCCGTCTTACGAATTTTCGATGAGGTCACGTGTCCTGACGCCAGTTTAACATTTTTTACCCATCACAAATAAGTGCACAACGCCACTAAAAAAGTTTGCAGGGCACGTGACCGTCTTACGAATTTTCTATCAGGTCACGTGTCCTGACGCGAGTGTAAGATTTTTTAACTATCACACAAAAAGTGCACAACGCCGCTAAAGAAGTTTTCACTTCAAAAATCTAAATACATCCACGTTGCAATAAACCGGAACGTGTCAGAAAGAATATCGATTGAATTCGCTAAAAGCTTTGTTTTCATTCATCGATACATATTTTAAATTTTATCAAAAGGTCGTAATAAACTAAAAATTAACAAAATTGTTGATGTAATACTAAGCGTCTACATAATATGTCACTATTATAGACATCGAAATAATTTACTAAGATTAAAGAAGCATGATAATTCCCTTGCTTTTAGAAAAGGTTCACAATATTTTTAAACTATCCCTTGTAAGTCCTGCTAATGAGTGGAGTGTCTCGGGGACTAAACTTATTGGATACCAACAAACAAGATAAAAGTTACGGGCCAATCAAAAGTTTCAGATTTTTTCAACCGGAACCCCTTTTAGTCATTACAATCATAGCTAAACTGTGGAGGAGCTCGAGGCTAAAGAATAACAGCCGCACAGGTCGATCTTCAAGGTTAAGCAACGCTTGCCAAGGTTGGTCTGTGGATGGGTGACCATCTTAACATACCGAGTTTCCTCCGTGCCTCAAAAAGCACGTTAAGCTGTTGGCTGTCATTTGTAGATCTTTGGCAGTCGTTACGGATTGTCAGAATCCAGTAAATCTGACTCCAGTCCTGCCAAGAAGTACCGTATTACCCAGTTAATGGGTTGTGGAGGTCTGGTAGGCAGCCGCTCCACTTAAAATACTGGTATTCAGCTGAATCCAGTTTGACTGAAAACCGACCCCAATAAAATTGGGAAAAGGCTAGGCAGATGATTTTGATGAATCATAGCTAAACTGTGGACAACAGAATACTTACTAGGTAAATGTTGAATTAAGAAAAACATTTACGAACACCAAGACAACAAAGAAAGCTATTAGATAAGTGATAAAAGTCATCAAAGGCTACATCACGGGCTGACAAACAGTGCTCATAAAATTCTTTTACTATGTCCAAATAGACCTATAAATGATTTCCTGCAGTAAAGATCCATTAAGACAAAACATAATATGGTAGTTATTTACGTCAACACATACTATCTCATGCGTGAGTTGTGTGGCCCACGAGTGTTTTTTTATAGGACTGTCGACATAGTTTAGTTTGCCATCATTTTGTAAAGCCTGTAAGACCAAAAAAAAATAATTGAAATTGTGCCAGTGTTGCTCCCAGGACGACTAAAATACCTTACCTTTGAGAATAAAACACTGCCTGCCGAAGCCATGATGTAAGATGGCCGACATCTACGCACTATCTACTAGTAAATGATCTTAGAAGAATATAAGTCTGCTTTTAGTGGTAAAAAGTAGCTGCGGTTAAAAGCATACGAAGATTTTATTATAATCGTTACGATCAGTGGGCATTATCGAGTCTACATTAGTAATGCCATTATAATAGGCAATATTAATAAAAATATTGCCTAGTAACCAATGCCGTGAATATAATAACACTATAACCTTTCAACTTTACAGTGGCTTGTGTACACTAGGCGGTTGCTACGTGCCGTGCGATCGCGTCCGTTTCAGGTGCGAGCCGGAACACAGCAGGCGCTTCCGACGACAGACATTCCGTGTTTAAAAAACACTCATAAAATTATCTTCCACATGACTGCACCATTGTATACAATTCAAATTAATGGCTCGCACATTATGAACGGCCGGTTATTTTTGTTGCGCATTAAAAACGATTTGTTTTTTCACTGTAGTATTTTTTGTTACCGAGGTATTATAGCTAATGGCTTTAGGGTTCGGTGTGCGAATGATTAAGTGTAGTGACCAGTGTCCTAATTTACTATTATACGTATACAGGTTTTTTGTAATAATCTTTTTGTTTTTGTATGTAAAATCGTTTATTAAACTCAAAACGCAATTTATCGCGGACTGACAGGATCATTGTACCAAAGACAAAGGAATTGAGACATGAACGTTACACACTAAGGCGTGGAGATGTCATGCAGTACCCGGTACCGTGATTTCCAAAAACCAACCCGTGAGGAGGTGAAGTAGAATTTAAAGTTTTCATAGTTAAAGAAATTACATACGAAGCAGATGCTAACAGAAAGCCAAAATGAAATCATTTCACGAATAATCATGTCTATTAAAATAATTGAAATAATATTGGACTGTCTAAAGTCTCTAAAGCCTGCTATTTTGTGACAAAGATGAATTGGATTCCACTTCATTTGTCAAAGCGAATAAAATGTTCAGAAAACATTTTAAATTTCCGTTTTTCGTTCAGCTCGCGGATAAATCAAATGGATTTTCTTGGTTAGTTCATAGAGAGTTCACCGAGGGAGTATTTTAAGTACCCACCGAGGACCGAATAATAATTAAGTTAAAAGTCTTTGAGATTTATAATATGAAAATAATAGCTGTGTTGACTCCTGGGTCCCCGAAGATGTTGTAAAATAATATTGAATCGCAAGAATAGTTACAAAGAAAGAAAACTTAGATTGCTTTGAGGATCAATGATTTATGGAGCGTCGAAAAATCAGATTGAACGTGACAGTGGGAGGCGTGCCTAAAAGAAATGATGTCAAGTTAGTTTTTCTCGCCATTGGGATCAACGATCTCCTGATGTCATCATCTGCCTAGCCTTTTACCAACTATATTGGGGTCGGCTTCCAGTCAAACCGGATTTAGCTGAATACCAGTATTTTACGCGGAGCGGCTGCCTACCAGACCTCCACAACCCAGTAACTGGGTAACACGGTACTTCATGGCAAGACTGGAGTCAGATTTACTGGCTTCTGACCATCCGTAACGACTGCCAAAGATCTAAAAATGACAGCCGGGACCAACGGCTTAACGTGCTTTCCGAGGCACGGAGGAAACTCGGTACGATCTCCTAATGTAGTCGATGTATAATTTTCTCACAAGCTTTGCGATATTGAAGGTTTTCAGTTCAAATTCTTGTCAAAATGTATTTTTTTATTTTATTTCGTGGTACTTAAGCATTAGCAGTACGACAGACGATTAAAACTGCTTTGATATAGGTTTGTGTTTACAATAGGCACGTGTTTTAAATATATTACGTACCTACTACCAACAAAGAAACCATAAAAAATCTTAATTGCAACTTGGAAATTTACATTTTAGACAGAAATAGTTTTCTTTGAACTTCATTTTAGTTAAACTTTATAAAAACAACGGATTGAACTCCGGGAGTGCCGGCAGAAGTGAAAACTTGAATACGTGCTTCTCACCCTCCGTCTTACGAATTTTTGATCAGGTCACGTGTCCTGACGCGAGTTTAACAATTTTACCCATCACAAAAAAAGTCCATAACGCCACTAAAGAAGTTTGCAGGACACGTGACCGTCTTAGGAATCTTCGATCAGGTCACGTGTCCTGACGTGAGTTTAACTTAACATTTTCGTTTACCTTTTATTTCATCATCGCTAGGCCAAAAGTGTTCTGCGTCACAAACGTGTACCGAAAATGTTTACTTAGGTACTTTTGGTAGATACTCGGCGTGTAACGGAACGTCCACAAAGGTTACGTTTTGTTTTAAAAGGGCTTTGTGGACGGCTATACGGCTCAGTAGACTTGATTAAAGTGTTATTAGGTAGGTCCCCAACCACCTCTGCACTGCTGAGATTTTTATTAAAATAATAGAGTCTATTTGGGAAAAGCGTAGCCTTTAGGTACTCTAAGTTTGTTAAGCTTGATGGTTTTCTCTCCCAAGTGGTCCCAAGTCAATCCATTCCCTTAATAATTGAGGTATAAGGGATGTGTACAATTGATAACATGTAAAAATAAGAACATGATCTACTTTCATATATTTTACTAGCTTTGACGCGCGCAACTTCGTCTGCTCCTGCTCCGCTCCTATTGGTCTAGCGTGATGATATATAGCCTATAGCCTTCTTCAATAAATGGGCTATCTAACATTGAAAGAATTTTCAAATCGGTTCAGTGGTTCCTGAAATTAGTGCGTTCAAGCAAACAAACAAAAAACAAACTCCTCAGCTTTATATGTATATTAATATAGTTGGTGCAATACAAAAATCTAGCTGATCTGAAAGACGCCTAGTAGAGGTTGCTAGTAGTTGGTTGCTAGGTAGGTACAGGTAGGTACTACTGGTATAAGATTCTCGAACAGCAAAACGCCCACCACACTTGTTCACTGCGCGTTGATATGAATAATAAATTAACGATACGGTAAAATATTATGTTTACCATTTCCAATACTTCAAGCGAAACTTCAAAATAAAAATTATAACATATAGGTCGGTAGAAGTATAAACATCCGTATTGTTACCATTTCTTGTAATCTTGTTCTACATACAACAAGAAATTCTTCCATCTATTTATACCTGCGTTTATAGCACAGAACCATTTTCACCATCCTGGAAAGCACGTGAATATCGGCTCGCGTGTTCTTTATCATGAATATTTTGTTTATGTAGGCGGGATTAACGATCTGTAGAATGCTGAAAAATCATCTGTTTCGTTGTGTAGTAGAAATAACGTGGCTTAGGTACTCACTAATTTTCTATGGAAAAGGCAAATAAATCGTCGAGTTTTATTAAGAGCCTTGTAAGTGTTAAAGAACTATCCTAATATATAAAACTAGTTGACCCGCGCAACGTCGTTTGCGTCACAATTTTCATTACTGCTCCGCTCCTATTGGTCTTAGCGTGATTGTATATAGCCTATAGCCTTCCTCGATAAATGGGCTATCTAACACCGAAAGAATTTTACAAATCGGGCCAGTAGTTCCAGAGATTAGCGCGTTAAAGTAAACAAACAAACAAACTCTTCAGCTTTATATATTAGTATAGATTCTTCCGTTACTGAGTGACTGACAGACAACGCACAGCCGAAAGCCCGAAACTACTGGTCGTGGGAAGCTGAAATTTGGAATGTAGATTCCTTGGAAAGTTTAGGGAAGCACTA
This sequence comes from Lacanobia oleracea, assembly GCA_950371165.1. Lineage (NCBI taxonomy): Eukaryota > Metazoa > Arthropoda > Insecta > Lepidoptera > Noctuidae > Lacanobia > Lacanobia oleracea. The sequence goes on along the minus strand of OX493393.1, from coordinate 13,217,079 downwards.
AATGATTTTCCGATATTCCTAAGGGAACGGAGAAAAAACGGGATACGCGCATAAGAAGTCGCGGGCAAAATCTAGTTTACAAATAAATCTGTACAAATTATACAAATTCAAAATTTATGAGAAAGTTGTTAGTAAAATGATGAAAAAGTATAAAATAAAGGCCATTGCAACGTTTTTATTTTAGTTAATATCTATTTCTAACAAAAACAATGAATTAAAGTAAAGTGAAACGGAACGTATTTAAAAACAAACAATCAGCGTTTAGTGACGTCACTGCTGTTATGACAACGAATAGGCCAATGTCTTTGAGTTAGGACAGTTCATGGCAAGTGTCAGACTGGAGTGACTCAACTTCCTTTTTTGGGCGAAATATCAAACCGTCAGGTTAAAACCGCAATTTTGAAAATAAATTAAAGCATTTTATTTTTTAAAATTTCGTTAAAATGGAAGAAAGATGAAAATATTGCATACTCCCTATTGGACATAATGCCTAATTAATCAATATGCTAAGCCTTTCGCCAACTATGTTGTGGTCGGCGTCCAGTCCAACCGGATGCAGCTGAATATCTGTATTTACATGGGGCTCTAAAAAGAACAAGTCTTGAACATCGACGGCGAGTTGCTAGCCTGTCGGTTTTCTACCGGATGCATTTTGGGGAATGTGCATAATTTAATTCTGCCAAGCCCGTTCCATCATCGGACCACAAGACGAACGGCGATGCGCCACTGGCACATGGTGGACATCCCACCCACACGCACAAAATGTTTTGGGAACACATTCATAATGCGTACAGCTAAGGAGTGGCATTCCCTGCCGGAGTCTGTGTTTCCTGATAGCTACAACCTGGTAGTCTTTAAGTCAAGAGTGAATAGGTTACTTTTAGGCAAGCGTGCTCCATCTTCGACCACATCATCGCTTAATATAGGTGAGATAGTGGTCAAACGCGTGCCTATCAATAGTAAAAAATAAAATACAATATTAATCACACAACAATCTGTCAAATTTTATTTTCGTCTTTATTGCTAGAACTTTAGGTTCAAGGTTGATTGGGAAAATTTGTTAATGACGGGTAGCGTGATGTACTTTCTGATTCTGCTTAAGTGTACTTTCTGTTTCACACCCGCTAACCTTCACAACCCAGGAACTGGGTAATACGATACCCCTTGGTAAAACTGGTGTCAGATTTTCTGGCTTCTAACTATCCGTAACGACTGCTAAGTGCCAAAAATGTTCAAATGACAGTCAGGAGCAAAGGCTTAAGAACGTAATTTTGTGATAGGATCACAAAATTATGTTTTCATTCACAAAACTGCTGAGTCATCGCATTATGTAGTAATAATAATGTTTTTTTATTATATTTACATTTCTTATGAACTATGGTTTATTTTGGTATGAATTTTACGAAATTTACAGTTAATTCTGAGCGTTTTTAGTAGTTTTTATGGATTTCAATGGGATTTTTTTACGGACATTCCATTCTTATTTCAAATTTCTGAGGCCTCTATAACCGAAACCATTATACAAGGAATATTGTGATATATTTTTCATTTCATTTAGTTAGTACAGTAGTTCAATCCACGAGCTCGAAAAAGTGCCGTCGCGCTATTTATGAGAAACTGACTTCGGAATTTTGGCTTTTTGGAAGCCAAATTTGGCCATTTTACCAAAACACACAGTCCAATTGTAATAGGTAGGCCTCTTAAGATATACCTCAGCATGTACAGACGCCAGCACATCAAGGTACCCGAAACTGTCAAATTTTCCTAATCAACTTTGAACCTAATGTTTTAGAAGTTGAAAATCTATTGAAGAAATTTGACAGATTGTTGAGCTTGATGTGCTGGCGTCTGTACCTATTTGGCAAATATTTCTCGGAGTTCGATCCGTGCAGCTGCCACTCGCTAGCAACGAATACGTACGAAGAGATCAATCTGCAGATGGGCTTGTGTAAGTGCGTCTGTTCTGATCCGATGCGTACACAGCACATACACGTCATTAGTCCCAGTTTAATTAAATGCATCGTTTCTGAGATAGCTCGTAGGCGCGTGAACCCTCTGACCATTACAATTACAAACGGGCTAGATTAGGTCACACAGATAATATGAAGGTTTAATAGGAATTAAACAAGATCTGTGCTTTTAGGGCTCTACAAAAAGTGACATTTTATGAAAGAAAACAGTCGTCAAAAGAAAAAATGTTTTGCACACCACGTGACATTTCGCTAGCGTACGTCAATCATACACATTTTTGTGTTCACGAGCGTAGTAGGAAACATGCAATATTTCCATTTTTGCTTTAATTTTAAAGAACTCCATCTAGAACACACCACTACATAAATACGTTGGTACGTTGTTAATTACGTATGCGTTTTTAAACCGACAGTTGGTTCGCGGGAAAACGGACGATGACGTCACTCGTGTCTATCACTGGTCAAGAACTGTCCTAACTCAAAGACATAAGGTTGCCTTTTCGTTGGCATAACAGCAGATACGTCACTAAACGCTGATTGTTGTTTTTAAATACGTTCCGTTTCACGTTACTTTAATTCATTATTTTCGTTAAAAATCGATATTAACCAAAATAAAAACTTTGTAATGGCCTTTATTTTATACTTTTTTATCATTTTATTGACAACTTTCTCATAAATTCTGTATTTGCATCTTCCCTATTGCAGACAGAAAATAAAGAAAGAGAAATGTATTGACAACAATGTACTTACATAACATTATTTAAATATTAAAACAAAGATTTTTTTAAGGAACTGTATTTAAGTGTGGTAAAAAGATCGGGCTCAGCAAATGTTGATTAGTCAGCATAGCTAGCAATATGTTGGTCAACCGCCCCTTCTCATTTTACTTTTTAGGTCCTCAGTTATCCTTATGACCCAAGTATCACCAAGGCTTGTTCTCTGCGGGTTGTGTGTCAGATACTTAAAAAATAGCCACCAGTAGATAAGCCAGTGCCTTTTGATTGGAGCGCTCTTGGGTGCTACCGCTGTCGTCGCTACGTTAAGTTCATCGTCAAAACAATCTGTCTTATTCTCAGAGTAAATGAAATCGGAATCAATAGTCATATAACTTTGCAAGGATTGTCTTTTCGAAAAGGATACACAGATAAAGAGCTTCTTGGTAAATTAAAATAAATAATTTCATAATTACATATTTCCTATGGCTATAATTTACTGATTTCTGTGTTAGGTCAGGATGCTCTGATCAACTCAACATTGTGTAAGAAAAATAAATGTCACAGTTTTGAAACATTATTTAATCTGCAATTTATTTAAAACATTGGAACGCTGGTACACAATAATGATTGCAATTAAACTACTTTTACGTGTTTTAGCAGTGGAAAACATAAAATGTAACTCATATCCGTCTTGCATTGTGTCTAAACTGAGATAGATGGAACAAACTAGTCCATGCGACTCGGCGCGGCGTCCTATTTTTGTCACCAGACGACAGAACATTTCGGGGACAGATTAACCGAGTAATGTATGAGGAAGCCGTAAAGCGTGTAATTAGATATCACTACGTGTTTACGAATTTATGAGGGATCACTTTATCCGGAAACTCGATAAGATAACGTGTTGGAGCCCTTATTCCAACCTTATGGTGAGCAATTCCAACAAATTAGCTGCGTTCCTTTTAATCATAAGTACCCATTGTAAACGTACGTATAGATACACTAAATTCATTGTAAATACAATTCTATTCAAAGAAGCTCACGATTTGAAATGAAAGTTCACCTACTTGAATAATTTAGTCGACACATTCGTTTCTCAGCTCGTAATAAGCCGGAAAAATTACGACGAGGCGCTCAAGTTTACTCATCATCATCTGTCTAGCCTTTTCCCAACTATATTGGGGTCGGTTTCCAGTCGAACCGGATTTAGCTGAATACCAGTGTTTTACGTGGAGCGGCTGCCTACCAGACCTCCACAACCCATTAACTGGGTAATCCGGTACTTCATGGCAAGACTGGAGTCAGATTAACTGGCTTCTGACTATCCGTAACGACTGCCTAAGATCTACAAATAACAGCCGGGACCAACGGCTTAACGTGCCTTCCGAGGCACGGAGGAAACTCCGTATGTTAAGATTGTCACCCATCCACAGACCAACTTTGGCAAGCGTTGCTTAACCTTGAAGATTGACCCGTGCGGCTGTTATTATCTAGCCACGAGCACCTTTTTTTTTTTTTTTTTTTTTTTTTTTTTTTTTTTTTTTTTTTTTTTTTGTGACGGGGGGAAATCCTCATGGATGTCCTCCGTCCTGGGGCGGGCGGAGGGGTCTGTCAGACTCTTACTGACTAAAACCACCCCGGTGCTCCATCTCTCACCAACCGGAGATCGCGAGAACTAATGCGACTTCCGTAATCCCCGGCTGGTGCCAGCCCGTCTCTGCGGGCCACCTCGGGTCAGCGGGGGGAGTGTGGTGCTTGACTCCCCCCACGACGTCAAAGAGGGGCGCACGGGAACACCACGCGCCGCCACCTCGGGGCCGAATGAATGGGGGGCGACGGACATCCCCAATTCCGCCGCCCCTAGACCCAGTTAGGGGGGCCGGAAGAGGGCAGCGTATACCCTCCTCCGACGCCCGGTGCGCCTGCTGCGGGCTGGGAGAGAGGTTGAGATTTCCCTCTCCCTTTCCGCAGCCTCCTTCTGCGCGATAACTGTTTCGCAGAAGGAGACCACCGCGTCCCAGGACTCCTCGCCGTCGACCATAGCACGAACTACAGCCGACAGCGAGAGATCACTGCCTACCACAGAGATGAGGGCACGGCGCGGCTCCTCCCAAGCGGCACACTCTGCCAGCGTATGCCGCGCCGTGTCCTCCCGACAGTCGACGCAGTGGTGACACCGAGCGTCCGGCTCCCTGTCTATGCGACACAAGAACCTCCCGAAGCAGCCATGCCCCGAGAGGACCTGCGTCACACGAAATGTCAAGGAGCCGTGCCTTCTCCCGAGCCACAGCTCGAGCACTGGCCGGATGGCCTCGATAGTGACGAGGCCGGCGGAAGGGCGTGAGAGCCTGTTCCGCCATTCCGCCACCAGAACCTCGCGCAGCTGCGACTGACGCATCTTAATGTGCTGCTGCATCAGTCGCTCGCCGCGCGCCCGCGCCTCCTCACGCCACCGGTGCAGTGACGCGAGGACTTTTGCCTCCAGGTCCCAGGGCGGAGATCCGGCCAGTACGCAAGCCGCCTCGTAGGAGATTGTGCGATAGCCCCTGATGACTCTGACGGCCATCACCCTCTGCGGCTTCCGCAGAACAGTGATGGTGCCGGCCGTCAGGTCAGCCGCCCAGATCGGGGCCCCATACAAGGCCATTGATCGCACGATCCCCACGTACAACCGCCTGCAGGCGGTGCTCGGGTCCCCCAGATTGGGAAGCAGCGTTGACAGCGCCCCAGCCGCGCCCAACAACTTGGGCGCCAGCCGCCGGAAATGGGGGCCGAAATCCCACCGGCTGTCGAGAACCAATCCCAGGTACTTCATGGTGGACTCGACAGCGATACGGGCCCCCCCAACAACTATGTGTGATCCCGCTGGCGGCGCCCGCCGGGGGCCATGAAAGGCTATGGCCTCCGACTTGTTGAGGGCTACCTCCAGGCCAAGGCGCCGTATGCGGCTCACCACTTGTGAGACCGCGGCCGTCGCCAGCAACGCTGCCTCCCTGTACGAGCTCCCCCGGGCAGTGACCAGCGTGTCGTCAGCGTAACACGTCACTCCACTCCCGGCGGGAGCTCGCCCCTCAGTACCCAGTCGTAACCGATGTTCCACAGGGGTGGGCCCAAGACCGAGCCCTGCGGAACGCCGCACGACATGGGGTGCTGGTGTCTGCCATCACGTCCCAGATAGGTGACACACCGGTCCGTCAAATTCGTCGGCTGTTATTATCTAGCCACGAGCACCTCACATTACCCTTAGTCGATGGTTACCGTTATATTAGTGATGTGATCTTCCACGCTAGAATACGATAAAATTGGAGTTTTACGGTTTTTCTAATGTACCTAACCACGAAAATAGTCAGCAGCGTACCAACAAGGAAAATTTTGCGTCAAATATAAAGTAATTAACATAAGAACGTTGAAGTATTATGTTATTATTGTTAAGGTGAAAGTTTTATACATTTTTTGGTAAAACCGGCAAAACAAATTACCTACCTATATAAAATTTTACTCCCGCCTGCTCTTAACGGCTAAATGGATTTGGACTGGAGTCAGATTAACTGGCTTCTGACTATCCGTAACGACTGCCAAAGATCTACAAATGACAGCCGGGACCAACGGCTTAACGTGCTTTCCGAGGCACGGAGAAAACTCGCTATGTTAAGATGGTCACCCATCCACAGACCAACCTTGAAGATCGACTCGTGCGGCTGTTATTATCTAGCCACGAGCTCCTGTCGCTCAAGTTTACTCATGTTTTGAAATTTGCCCGCGACTTCGTTTGTGCGTTAAAGGGTACCTCTACCCTGTTAAAGGGTAATGTGTAATTAGACTACACTACACGCAGGGCAGTTCGGGCAAACTGCGACTTTTTTCTTACTTAGAGTATTTTTATCGAAGTTTTCATACGGAACCCTAATTTTTTTTTTTTTAAATTCTATAGCCTATGTTCATCAGGAATAATGAAAGATTTTTTTAAATCGGTCCAGTAGTTTCGGAGCCAATTCAATTCAAACAAACAAATCTTTCCTCTTTATAATATTAGGACTGATTCCGTAGCTGATGAACCTACTTAGAAGAAGGTAGTAAGACTACGTAAGCAAAGATCAGCTGTTTCTTCATCCCTCGTATTTTCAACAAGGTGACGGATTCCTCTTTCATTTTAGAAAGCCGTCCGAAAATATACGTAAGCAGTATTTTCGTCTTATGAGGGTTGTTTATTTTGAGACAAATAGAGTAGCTTCACTTATTTATGTAACAAAGAGCCTGTGAGAATCAGTACAAAAAGAAAAGAAAACCTAGGTAAAAAATACCTATTTTTTATTCTTATTTTTAAAGTATCAGTATGAAAAGAAAAGAATAACCTAGGTAAAAAAATTACCTATTTTGTATTATTATTTCTAAAGTAATTCTATCCTTTTGACACTAAATGTGGTTGTAGGTCTCACGATTTTTAATAATGCCTGTGTTACAATAAATAAAATAATAAATAAAAAAATATAATGTGTTTATTATCTTAAATCAATACAATTCAGTTGCCGGGGCTTCCCAGAAAGTAATCCGAAGATAGGTACTTGTGATGGGATAAACCTCGCTCTTCCTCGATTAATTTACAAATTGATTCGTTGTGCTAATTTGGTACAAGTTACACATTTTTTTTTTTTTTATAAAACCAATAAAAGAGAAATAAAAATCGTGTTTATGGCAGTGTGTGAAAAACTAGAGTGTGTTTGTATTAATGTGTGTTTATCGGTGTGAGAATGTATATTTTATGTGTATGAGTGGATGTGTTTGTGAGTGGGCGTGTGTATGTGTGAATGAGTGTAGAGGTGCACTAGAAAGTGTGTGTGTGTGTGTGTGTGTGTGAGGGTGTGTGTGTGTGTGTGTGTGTGAGGGTGTGTGTGTGTGTGTGTGTGTGTGTGTGAGTGTGAGTGTGTGTGTGTGTGTGTGTGTTGGAGAGTGTGTGTATGTGTGTTTGTATGCATGAAGTTCAACCCAGAGTCACCAAAATGTTCTCCACGGCATCATAATCAAGTGTGAAGAGCCATTCCGTCAATGTCTTCTTGCACCTATACAGCTGCATAGGGTAGATGTTAAGTATGCGATTTACTCTATTATAAACGCGCAATAATGAATGTGAATTGTGTAGATTTGAATTCAAAGTAGGTACAAATGTTACGAGCTTTCATCATCTGCCTAACCTTTTCCCAACTACATTAGGCTTGGCTTCCAGTCAAACTGGATTCAGCTGAATACCAGTGTTTTACGTTGAGCGGCTGCCAACCAGACCTCCACAACCCATTAACTGGGTAACACGGTACATCTTGGTAAGACTAGAGTCAGATTTACTGGCTTCTGACAATCCGTAACGACTACCAAAAATCTACAAATGACAGCCGGGACCAACGGCTTAACGTGCTTTTCGAGGCACGAAGGAAACTCGTTATGTTAAGACTGTCACCCATCCACAGACTAACCTTGGCAAGCGTTCCTTAACCTTCAAGATCGACTCGTGCGGCTGTTGTTATTTAGCCACGAGCTCCTCAGTTCACACAGATACAACTTTGTAGGTAATTTACCGCGGTACTAGGCAATACATTTCAGATTTTTAATGTGTTCCTATAAATCTATAACGTCCTAATTATAGCGTGTTTGTACGTAGTATAAGCAACGAATAAAATATTGCATATTCTGCTTTTAATTACTGCAAACATCGGAAAATAAGCAAACGGTTCAAACGAATTTAGATTGTTACATTCCTATTTTTATATATTTTTTCTAAACTGTATTGTTTGAATCAATTTTGTCAGTTCTGTGAAACATAAGCTAAATGTGTCTTCGTGACAGTATAGTAATTTTATTACCTAGGTACTGTCATTATTTCTTGTCTTATATTTTATACTTGTTCAGTAGTATATATTTTTATATTTTGATGTATCAGTAATCATTTTTATTAGATGTCATTTGCAATATCGCAATAACTTTTCTGAGTGACGTTAATAGACGTTTCTGAGTGTGGAAAATCTTGTCTCAGAAATTCAAAATGTAAAGTCAGTCAGTGTCGGTACATTTATAGGGTGCCTGTACATTACAGCGGAGCGAGGCAACGGATCCGAGAAACGGAGAAATGTTAACCAATGGAATTGCAGAAAATCTCCGCACCACGTGAGTCAATGACATTTTGACTGACAAGATTGTTTAATATTTCTCCGTTTCACCGCTCCGCTGTCTCGCTCCATGGAAATGGACAGGCACTCTTAGAGTACTAACATAGAAGCTCGCATTTCGGATCACTAATGTCATAATTTTGACGAAACTCACAGACTCGACATTGATCCATTCGATAATATTACACAGATAGGTATATATAGATAATACTAGTTGACCCGCGCAACTTCGTCTGCGTCACAATTTTCTTTACTGCTCCGCTCCTATTGGTCTTAGCGTGATGGTATATAGCCTATAGCCTTCCTTAATAAATAAGCTATCTAACACTGAATGAATTTTTCAAATCGGACTAGTAGTTCCTGAGATTAGCGCGTTCAAGTAAACAAACAAACTCTTCAGCTTTATATATTAGTATAAGATTCAAATTTACTGTTATTCAAACAATCATATAGCTACCTAAAACACTGTTTCAGTCGATAATATTACACAGATATATATATAGATAATATTATTTCACCTAAATGTCTCAATACATAAACCTATCAAATACTGCGCGAACACATCGCCTGCGATTGTTCGGCAAATAAGTTTAATTAACTGTTTCAATACACTGTTTGACTTCTGTAACTACCCGATACTCCAATATCAATACGACACCCACAAGTCCCAACAAACTGTATACCTATTACTATATCGACGTTATTTATGATTTAATCGAACGTGGGCTTTGTTTAGTCATAAGGAGAGATCGATGTTTGTTTCTATTTCCAAATAAACATATTTTTCACAAATAATTTGACACGTTTCAGTCTGCACTCTTCTCTTTGTTTATACAATAAGTTGATCTGCTTAGTCTCGTTTGGCTGACGCTAAAAGCGAATATGATTAATCACCAGCCATCGATCGATAACACGTAAAACACATTTTGTGAATGAAATTCAGCGTTTAGTGTGGGAAGTTAGTATATTTGACGCGGCGCATCCGGAACATTCATCGCGCAGAATGTGAAAAGACAAGATAATTAATTACTGAAATGAAAAAAATCTTATAAAAAATTTGGCTACTGGGTTAACCTTTGTAAATATCGTGTTTTGTAGTATTGTTCGACTTATGGTTGGGGTCCGGAAAAAATAATATGCACTTTGGGTTTGTACTTGAGGAGCTCATGGCTAAAGAATAACAGCCGCACATATCGATCTTCAAGGTTAAGCAACGCTTGCCAAGGTTGGTCTGTGGATGGGTGACCATCTTAACATACCGAGTTTTCTCCGTGCCCCGGAAAGCACGTTAAGCTGTTGGTCCCGGCTGTCATTTGTAGAACTTTGGCAGTCGTTACGGATTGTCAGATGCCAGTAAATCTGACTCCAGTCTTGCCAAGAAATACCGTGATACCCATTTAATGGGTTGTGGAGGTCTGGTTGGCAGCCGCTCAACGTAAAACACTGGTATTCAGCTGAATCCAGTTTGACTGGAAGCCAACCCCAATGTAGTTGGGAAAAGGTTAGGCAGATGATGAAAGCTCGTAACATTAGTACCTACTTTGAATTCAAATCTACACAATTCACATTCATTGTAACACAGGCATTGTTAAAAATCGTGAGACCTAAAACCACATTTAGTGTCAAAAGGATAGAATTACTTTAGAAATAATAATACAAAATAGGTAATTTTTTTACCTAGGTTATTCTTTTCTTTTCATACTGATACTTTAGAAATAAGAATAAAAAATAGGTATTTTTACCTAGGTTTTCTTTTCTTTTCGTACTGATTCTCACAGGCTCTTTGTTACATAAATAAGTGAAGCTACTCTATTTGTCTCAAAATAAACAACCCTCATAAGACGAAAATACTGCTTACGTATATTTTCGGACGGCTTTCTAAAATGAAAGAGGAGCCGTCACCTTGTTGAAAATACGAGGGATGAAGAAACAGCTGATCTTTGCTTACGTAGTCTTACTAACTTCTTCTAAGTAGGTTCATCAGCTTCGGAATCAGTCCTAATATTATAAAGAGGAAAGATTTGTTTGTTTGAATTGAATGGGCTCCGAATTAAAAAAATCTTTCACCGTTAGGATCTTTCATTATCCCTGATGAACATAGGCTATAGAATATTTTCAAAAAATTTAGGGATTTAGGGGACTGGAAACCGACCCCAATATAGTTGGGAAAAGGCTAGGTAGATGATGACTTTGGGTTTGTACTGAATATGATAAAAGAAAAGTTTATTGAAGGTTCACAATTACCCGGTTATATTGTTACAGTAAAATAGGATGTGACTAAACGATAGTATGAATGCGACTGGCGTACTGGCTCTGGTTTTCCTTCACAATAGAAATAATGTAATTCAACAGATCGCATCGCTATTGTCGCTACCATAGATATAATAATATATCTAAAGTAGGTAAACTATAGAATTTCGGAAAAAAAATATAAAATCCTAAGCCTGAACAAAACTGATTTTTATTCTGTTAGTAAGAAACGATAATAGATAATATTTGAATAATAAGGAAAGGTTCACAACTTTATCACATCTTGGGTCCAAAATATGAAAATGTGTTCCCAGCTTCCCAGGTGTTTCGGCAGCGAACCTTCTTTTCTTTTGACGTATCTAGACACAAATAAATGACACTCTCAACATAACGGAAAGCCAAATGGGAGTTCCGAGGTCCTAGCACGAATATTTTTGACGTATGCCTATAGTAACGTAACGCAAAATTTTACCGTGGCTTCAATACTCGTTTCGTGAATAATATTTATTTGAATTAGATACTATATTCATTTTTTTTTTAAATTGTGTTATCCTATATTAGTTAGTTAGTTAGTTGGGGTCGGCTTCCAGTCAAACCGGATTCAGCTGAATACCAATGTTTTACGTGAAGCGGCTGCCTACCAGACCTCCACAACCCATTAACTGGGCAACACGGTACTTCTTGGCAAGACTGGAGTCAGATTTACTGGCTTTTGACAATCCGTAACGACTGCCAAAGATGTACAAATGACAGCCGGGACCAACGGCTTAACGTGCTTTCTGAGGCACGGAGGAAACTCGGTATGTTAAGATGGTCACCCATCCACAAACCAACCTTGGCAAGCGTTGCTTAACCTTAAAGATCGACCCGTGCCGCTGTTATTATTTAGCCACCTGATCTTCTGCGTATGTCCCATATTATTAAACATGGGATTGTAGTTTTTCACATTCAAAATTCACTTACGGTGACGTTACTATACGTCAAAATATTTGTGCTAAACCTTCTGAACAATAAAAAGGACGGATAGTCAAATAAACAAAGACGCGTGATGCTGTGAGCTTTCCCATTAATTTTAAAAATCCTTTTGAATCGTTTCGGTGCAGAACACGAACAGGAAAAATTGTAATTTCTTTTTAACATCGGATCATATATATTCAGTTTCACAATGGTTTGATCGTTACTGGGACGGGTTGGTTTATTGGACTTGAGCCGGTTATTTTAGTTACTGTTACTATTAATCTGACTAACGGAAACCCCGTAGTAAGCGGTTATTTGTTTTTGTTTTGATTGTTAGACGGATCTCCAATATTATTCCATAGTTCTGATTAGCCAAGTTCAATTGAAGATAAATAAAAGCAGGATTGTGTATAAATATCTATGACATAATTCCTAAAATGTCGTCAAGAAGCTGGTGCTAGTAATTTTCTGCATGCAAAATGCGCGCTTAGTCGTTGAGTTGCGGAAACCAGCCCGATTTACATAGTAATTTGAACATACTCGTACCTTGACCGTTTAGGAAAATGGTCTTGAGGAATTTGAACATACCTTGACCGTTTAAGAAAATGGTCTTGAGGAATTTGAACATACCTTGACCGTTTAGGAAAATGGTCTTGAGGAATTTGAACATACCTTGACCGTTTAGGAAAATGGTCTTGAGTAATTTGAACATACCTTGACCGTTTAGGAAAATGGTCTTGAGTAATTTGAACATACCTTGACCGTTTAGGAAAATGGTCTTGAGTAATTTTAACATACCTTGACCGTTTAGGAAAATGGTCTTGAGTAATTTGTACTTACCTTGACCGTTTAGGAAAATGGTCTTGAGTAATTTGAACATACCTTGACCGTTTAGGAAAATGGTCTTGAGTAATTTGAACATACCTTGACCGTTTAGGAAAATGGTCTTGAGTAATTTGAACATACCTTGACCGTTTAGGAAAATGGTCTTGAGTAATTTGAACATACCTTGACCGTTTAGGAAAATGGTCTTGAGTAATTTGTACTTACCTTGACCGTTTAGGAAAATGGTCTTGAGGAATTTGAACATACCTTGACCGTTTAGGAAAATGGTCTTGAGTAATTTGTACTTACCTTGACCGTTTAGGAAAATGGTCTTGAGGAATTTGAACATACCTTGACCGTTTAGGAAAATGGTCTTGACGTACCTTTTGGGTAATGTTGCGTGCAGGAAGTCAATTTTAGAATCAAGTCTATTAAAACTCGTTCTCTCATCGTTGTAGAATAGGCTTGTCCACTGAAAAAATCTAAATTACTCCATCAGTTAGACTATCAAAAAAAATTTAGATTAATATTTTTTTTTCTTTTGATATGTAAGCCAAAATGGACGAAGATACGACGCTTTTAAAATTCTAAATATGTCACGTAGTGGTATAATTTTTAGTGCGTTCTGACATCACGAGTTTTGATGCGTTTTATCTTTGTCAATATTCATTGATTTACCTACAGAAATTAAAAAAGGTGTCCATTTTTTTTCAATACTCTAACTGACGGGCTAAATAGATTTGCAATTTATTGATGGAGGAAACTAGCCTATTGTCGCGTCGCACCTGTCCGCGAGAGCCTTAAAATATTTTTGTGACAGTTGAGTGGTCGGACGGGACGGTCCGAAGGGTTACGTTATCCTACGAACCGCTAAAAGTGTTATGGTTTCAGGTAAACCAAAAAAGGGTTAGCCCGGTATAAAAGGATTTTACTGGTAGATTAACGACATACTCGTACATAAAACGTTGGTAGATTGTTGAAACGTTGGAGGTGTAGTTACTGAGAGAAATAAAAATATTATATGAAGTCGTGACATGGGTTGTTTTCTAACTAAAACTTTTTTATATAAAAAATACAACCGACTTCCAAAAACAAAACACTACAAGGTACAAAATAACCTCGAAAGAAAAAAAAGAACTTTAATTTCGGAAGTCGGTGTTTTTGGTTACTTTTTCGTTTTTTGACACCGACTTCCGAAACTAAAGTTCTTTTCTTTCACACACTAAAAAAACATGCAATTTCAGCAATCCCGATCCATTTGCTATCATATATTGAAGAGTTCCGTCCGTTGCCTAACTTGTTCTTCATCAGATTATCACCAAATTGAAAATACTCTTCTACAAAAATAAGAATCATCCAAGTCGGCTGACAATTGGCGAAAATATCGCTGAACAAACATACTACTCTGTCAAGAAAGTACCGGGAAAAGATCAATAATACACAAAATGTCTGTTATTCATCCAAATTTATTTTATCACCTTCAAAGTATGCTCCTTTAGAAACGATACACTTGCGCCAACGAATAATCCATTCATCAAAACATTTTTTAAACGCTGCTTCCGGAATTAAGTTCAGTTCTCGCCGCGAATTCTCCTTTATGTCTTCTATCGATTGAAAACGGGTGCCACGAAGTGGTAATTTGAGTTTAGGAAAAAGAAAAAAGTCAGCAGGAGCCATATCTGGTGAATATGGTGGTTGCTGGATGGTATTTGTTGAGTGTTTGGTTAAAAATTCGTTCACAATGATAGCCTTGTGCGAAGGCGCATTGTCGTGGTGCAAAATCCAAGAATTTTCTTTCCACAAATCTGGCCTTTTTCGTCGAATTTGCTCTCTTAAACGCCGCATAACGCTCAAATAATATTCTTTATTTACCGTTAGACCTTCCGGTAAGAATTCAGAGTGCACAACACCGCGATAGTCAAAGAAAACAGTCAATATGACTTTGACTTTTGATCGACTTTGGCGTGGTTTTTTTGGTTTCGGTTCAGTTGGAAGGCGCCACTCCGAAGCTTGTTGACTAGTTTGCATGTCAAACTCGTAAACCCACGTCTCGTCACCAGTAACAATGCGTTTCATGAATGTTGGGTCCGAACTGATTCGTTCTAGCATGTCCTCAGCGACTTTCATGCGATTGAGTTTTTGGAGAAAAATCAGATCTTTTGGGACTAGCCGAGCAGCAACATGTTTCATACCCAAATGATTAGTTAAAATGGTACGGATCGACTCGTGAGATACAGAAAGTTCGGCGGCTATCTCTCTCAGAGTTGAAAGGGGATTTTCAGTCACTATTTCCTTCACTTTTGCGATGTTAACTTCAGTTGCAGACGTTGACGGCCTACCAGAGCGAGGCAAATCTTCCATCACATCTCGACCGCTTTTGAACGCTTTGAACCACTCATAAGCACGAGTTTTTGATAAAGTCGATTTACCGTAAGCCTTCTGTAACATTTTCAGTGACTCCGAACACGAAATTCCATTGGCGATGCAAAATTTAAGACAAACTCTTTGTTCGATATTTTTGTCCATTATGAAATTCGCAATACACACTATACAATGATATTACTAAAACCAGCACTGTATTTAATATAAATAACAGATGCAACTCAAACTCCGCGCCAAAATGGAAAACAGTTGTGCCAATCTAACAACTACAAAAAAACAAAAATTTGAATTTGGAACCATAAACAAATCATCCATTCCCGATACTTTTTTGACTGAATGTATTTCATGGGATCTCATCAGATCCTAATTTATACCTTCCATCATCAGCTCAGCTACATGAGATGATGATTACCGGGCACAAATACCTGAATTGCTTTAGAAATTTAATGAAAAACATTGTATGTACCTACCTATAAAATTTGAGGGTTGCCCTCGATTTTCATGAGATCCCATCCCCAGATGTTTTGAGGTAACAAACATAAAAAAAATACAACCGAATTGAGAACCTTCTCCTTTTTTTTGAAGTCGGTTAAAACAAAGATTGATTGTTGCCGTGATGATTCTGCGACTTGGATTTGAACTATCTATAAGTAAAACGTTAAAAGGCTAATTGCTTTCCAAGATCTAATTATAAGAGTCAAGTCGGCTTTGTTATAATGAATAGGTATGCACTAAAAAGGATTTAAGCAGTTTTGTAGCGTTGTGCCGCGAGTCAGGAGAATACGAGTACCTACTCGTAGTATCCATTTGGATCATGAAGCTTCAGTGATCATCTGGACATGGTCGCAATTCACTCCCATTCACCACTGGCCAAGGAAATGCTTAGTGTTTCTTTTTTGAGTTCAGAGTCGTAATTAACTGAAGAATTAATTAATGCCATACACGTTCAAGTACAGCACGAATGTCTGTGCGAAAATTAGATAAGAAATGAGTCGTCAAATAGCATGAAGAAATACGAAATTTCGTGTTTCTATTTGATCAAACAGGTTGTTTGATCAAATTATTTGAACGTGTGTGGCCCGCATAACATCGAATCTCTAGTAATTATTTACCCTTATCCTAATTCTGCTCCCACAATAGCAATATCTGCCACTATGTCTAATTGCAATCCTATAAGGAGGATCCGACATACCTATAATTTGATGTACCTACTTACTCGTAATCTCGTAGGTAAATACATAATTTGATGACGAAAGATTTCTTATAGAAATCGAATTCTAACATGTCGAAATCGTTACAAGACGACTAAAATCTTTCTTGTCGTCTTATAACGACTTTTTACTAAGCTATCAAGCTATTTAAGACTTTGTATTAAACTAGGTATTGGATTCCAGGTAGTATATATTTTAGACAAGAACCATTTTCCACGATACTTATCTACCTACGACATAGTAATTTGCCGCTGCGAAGTAATCTTTATAACATAAGTAGATTATGGAGGTCGGTGCTTCAGATCTGAGATTGTTCGAAGAATTAGTCATTATGTGCAAAGGGACAACTCGCCTGGGACTAAGTAGTCTTTGACAAAGACAATTGTATAAAAACTGTTGTATTTTGTATAAAGAACTCCGAAAGTATTAAACGAACATATTCTTGTTAGAACACCCAGTACTACATGTTTCCGATTTTTCTCGTTACATGCCAGTGACAGACCTGACAAACATTTTTCTAAAAGAAAAGGAAACATAATTACAATACGATTTATCGTTACGATTAGTCGTTTTAGTTTAGAGCACGTGAATCGAAATGTGACAACGCTTTTTCATAGAAATTTACCTAAAAACCTATTGAGACATTTTCATTTCAATGCGTTTTCGCATTGTCTCGTCAAACCTGTCTGCGAGAGCCTTTAAATGGAAATAAATCTAGGTAACCCCAGGCACTCCACAAACATCTCTTTGAAATGTTGTGTGGTTAGGGTTAACCCTGGTCTCAACTAGTATAAAGTATGTTAACAAGGTCTAATAGACTGATTTTAGTTTGTTAAACGACCCAGGCAGGTAACCCAACATAGTTTACCTATGAGTTTCTCGTTTGTAGCTGTACTGTCCTACCTAATTGGCTAAGGTCGATCCGTGATGTTCATTAGGTCTGGTTATATCTTCCTTAATATTGTAATGTGGTTTACTGAAATGTTTAGTATTATACAGGGTTATTTGTAAAACACCAACAACCTCTTAGAGAGTGAAAGTACACATGATTATAAACAACTTTTGCTTTGAGAACAACCGACCGACCGACTAAAGGTTGACTTTTAAAGAATGCCCCGTTGCATTAAGTTCGCCTATGTACCACTACTGTACATGAAGTTTAAATAAATAATAAACCCTGAAAACTCGAAAAAAATGTCAGCTGTTTCATACAAAATGCAATATTTAGCCAATAAAAATGTAAGAAAAGTTGGTTTCCTTGGGAGTTTTGGGGAGCACTAAAAGAGGATTTTCTGAAATTCTTACGGGACCGAGAACAAACGGGGAAGGTAGGCTTACGAGGTGGCAGGCAAAAGCTTGTATGAAAATAAGTATGTGAAGTAATAAAATCAAGTAATTAGATTACGTATATTTGTAAGCCACTGGATATTTTTTTTGTTTCCCTTACTCCTCCAAATTAATTTCTAAAAGAAATACAACAGATTTCCAAATAAAAAACACTACAAAGCACAAAATATAAAATAACTTTAATTTCGGAAGTTGTTGTTTCTTCGTATTATGACACCGACTTCCGAAATAAAAGTTATTTAATACATTGTAGTGTTTTAGGAGTGTGGTATCACCTAACAACACCACTGGAAATTCGCAGGAAAAACGCAATTCCGTTTACTTATGACAAACAAAATACCTAATCCCAGTAAACGAATTACAGCTATTTTGATTTAAAAGCTAAACTACTTAATTTTGATGAAAATATGGGACCACCTCTGGAGCATGATCAACCAAACAAAAAAAGAATCAGCAAAATCGATTCACAATTGGCGGATGATCGCGTAACAAATATACAAAAAAAAAGAAAGAAACATCAAACGGGCTCTATTTAAAATACTGTGTTATCTAATCCCATGTTTTTATAACACTGAAAGCTCTAAGGAGTAAAACGGAGTGGTGCTATCACACGGCCACCGGGATCCTTTGAGCGCGCTAATACTTTGATATCTACTTTATTACCAGCTCTGTCCACACGCTCTGCAATCTGCATGTGGGCCGACGCCGATTGCATTGGTTAATTTGTGTCTTGCCTACCTACGAGTACCTATAAAGTATAGGTTTTTGCTGTGTATCTGGCTAATTAATTGGGTTATGGTGATAGGAATATTTGCTGATACAAAGGCCTTTATCCGTAGTTTATATGTATAAACAATTATAAAACGTGTAACAGAATATACCAATACCTGAAAGGTAAGAAACTGTACTCATCACTATGAACAACTTTGACTATGGTTCGAATGGGACCAAACCCGAACTCGCGATAAAAGATAAGCCGTGCAGCACATTTTGTCAAGTTATGAGCGTAGAAATGTATGGGGCTGTTGATTTTTTTCCGAGTTCAGTGTTGATCCCATAGTACAAAATATTATAGTAAAATAGTGGTGTTTCAATTCAACTAATCAGAATCACAGCATAACTGAAACTGCCCTCAATAGGTGAGAGTCACTAGTTGGTTAGTTGCCCAATTTTATCACTTAGGTTTACACTGGTCGATTCTGTAAACATGTCAAAGTGAAGGCTTGTGTGAAGTGATTACGAAGTGAGTTGTCGTTCCATCTTCACTTCGATATGTTTACAGAATTGCACTGCTGACGCTCTTGACAAAGTGTACCTAATTCTATCAGCGGATGCGATTGTCAAGATGATCAAATATAAGGGATTGATCATTTTTGACGTTTTGACAATCGTTTTCGTCACGACGTTACCGTTAACAGTATGTCACTTTTCTCGAGTTCATCTCACTGATAATTTTGAATTAACAGTGAGGCTTCAGAAAGCTGAAGCTGGGGTTCTATGGAAAAATCCGGCCAAGTGCGAGAGGGAATCGCATGCAAAGGGTTCCGAACGAACCCCATTTTTGTTTGGAAAAATAAAATCATAGCAGCCTTAATAATAATAATTAATTACTCGGGAGAAGGATGTATAATCCAGTAAGATGCTGGTAGGGATATTGACCGTACTTCCGGGATTGTCCTGATAGCCGTGGTATACCTCTCAACTCCTTTAGCACCTCAGAATATGTTGCCTCCTTGGCGCTACGTCACTTTGTACTAGTGACCGTTTTCGGGGGGCCCATTTATTGAGTGTGCAAGTCACCCCCATTTTAAAGCAGATTTAATTTTCAGTGGTCAGGCAGGGGCCAATAGTTCTTTCATGGTAAAAGTATCAGTCCACTAAACCATGCAGCCAAACCAATAGCGTTTTATCTTTTGTTTCCATAAACAAACGCGCAAATAAACGCTTTTTCTTTCTTTTTCTTTTCTTTCCATATTCTGCAATAGCCCTGCTCTGACCCGGGATTGTCCTTGGGTACAATTTCACAGTGCATACAGGGATAATCGTCGGTTGGTGTCCCATTCCATTTGAAATGTCTAACGGGGCCTCTGCGAGTTGGCTTCGGCCCCTCGTACGCCTATCAAAGGGCCGGGTCTCCAGAGACGCGAGAAAAAAACCAAAACAATTAATTAATTAATAGCTGTCGACGTGATTTCATCGAGATGTAGTGGCGGTGGACAAGGGACTAGGAGTTTTAATTTTGTAACGTTTGTATTTAATTTATACTAATATTACATTTAAAGAGGAAAGATTACATTTTTAGTTTGATTGTTACGATTTAACAAATAAACTACTAGATCGATTTCAAAAATTCTTTCACTAGTAGAATGTTACATTATCTGTGTGTAAGATAAGCTATATTTATTAAAAGAGAAAAAAGGTATCCTTAAGGAAATTGCAGCGCAGAAAAAGTCGCGGGAAAATGTGAAGTTTGTAATAAAGCCACTATTACAGATATTAAATTGCTGTACGCCAGGTGTGGTTTGGAGTCTGGTCAGGAGCTGTAAAACTATAACTCAGATTTTGTGTAACACATGTTATTGCAAAAAAGATTTGAATTGGATTGAATAAATAAAATGTCTGGCTCAGACTCCATAAGGGTATAAATAAACACGGTATAATTATTATGAAATCCTCCATGACAAGAAATGTTTTAGGTAGGTTAGCTGAAAGCCCAAGGTAGAACATTAGGCAAAGGTACGTAAAAACAAGTTCTTTTTCCATTAAATTACGTTGTTTTTCGTATTCACACAGAATCTAAGGTCTTATTTCATACTAAGATATATCAAATGAAAACCTTTTAGTTTTTTTATCGGTTCAATATTGTAATGGAGCTAGGTAACTACGTAATCCCGCAATTGGGTATTTGACTGGATATTTTGATTACATTTCTCAAAACCTCTAGATTTTGAGAAATGTAATAATACTGTTGTAACGGCACATGCACCGGGCCGATCAGTATGTCTACCATGAGTTTCATCAATCTACGCTCGCTAGCGACTGTAGTTAATTAAAAATGTATGAAAACTTTAATATTTTATGATTTTTTTTATTTATTTTTTCTATAGATAGGCACGCGTTTGACCACTATCTCACCTGATGGTAAGCGATGATGTAGACGAAGATGGAGCACGCTTGGCTAGAAGTAACCTCAAAAAAAAATAAGAATAATAATAATATAAGAATTCTCCATCTTTTAAGAATTTATGTTTGTTTGCGTTGTCAGTGTGGACCTTTGTTGTCTTACAAATAAATACACTTACTTACTATTATTATTATTAACTAAAATTTTCTTACAAGTTGCTTGCTTGTTAGTTAACAACTAAAAAAAAAAATTTAGATTTTTTTTTTTAAATTTCATGCATTTTTTAACTACAGGCGCTAGCGAGTATAGATTGATAAACCTCATGGTAGCCTTACAGGCGATGTCGCCATCATCTCCACCTCTCCCACCACTCGACTTGTTTGTGTTTGGACGTAAAACTAGTCAGCCGACCGGGTGGAGCGATCGGGGTATTCTATTCTAGACTTTGGTTAAAATCTTATAGTTATTAATGATTGTAATTAATTAAGTAGATATCGTGTTAAAATCGTAATGTTAATATTTTTATAATTATTTACGTCACAGTTATAATTAAACAATTAAGTGAGATAATCGAATAAAATCGATTACTAAGGAAACTATCTATTTTTAACTATTTATTTTTACTTTAAAATGTCTGATCCTTATAACACGCATTCAAGCGATTAACTTCTCTGTTTTTCCGCCAATTGTATTTATTTGTTTTCGAATCGTGCTGCTTTAATAACATAAGACAAGTACGGTATTTTTTTTTTAAGGATGGGATATCCTCAAATGACTCCTCCCGCTCTGGGTGAAGCTGGAGGGAGTGTCAGACTCTTACTGACTAAATCACATCCGTGTTCCTCCTAGAGCCCTTTGCGTTCCAGGGCTACGGTACCTTGGCCCTAGCGAGCCCCACCTTAAGTACCCTATTGGTGTCGTCTTTTTATTTATATCCTGAAGAAGTCAGTTAACTCGAACTTTGAAGAGATTAGGGTTGTAGGCAAACGTTCATTTCTTTAATCCTCCGTTTATAATTCACTTCTTAAGTAAAGTTTGTTACTTTTCTTTCACCACAATACTATTTACGGCTAGACAAATCATACAGATCAGAGTAAAATCTCTTTTTATTTCCTATTATCATTTTCCTGTCCTTATTATATGCTACTAGAGGTTGGCGCTACAAGTTCTTTCCTTAGACATTCTATCCTGTCACCTGTCACGCTATTACTGACTTCCCTTTCTTTCATATCACTCCTCACACAATCTATCCAACTTTTTTTGCTTTTAATTAATTAAACAATGGCAGTAGCTTTAAATCAAATGCATCACCTCAAAGGTTCCTGAAACAATTAGCCGCTTATTTGTGTCAGTGAAAGGTGGTACGTGCTCAATCTCAAAGGACTCGCAATAAAACACAGCCTCTTCACGCCGAGGGGATATGGTATTATTGTTTGTTTTCATAAATAAGAAGGAAATTGAGTAAATGCGAGAAACGTGTCTGTTATTTTTCATTCGAAAAAATGCTGACATAAAGCGTATATTGTACGTGTATTTAAATTATTTAAGGGAAGTGTTCATTTAGGATATATAGGCACACGGAACTTTTGAAAGACTAATCAACATACCTTACACTCAAGCTGAGTCATCTTGAAGGTCAATTTTTTTACGAGAAAGCCTTTAAATTCAAGTCGCAATATCATCTCAGCGACAGTAAATTAATGTTAAAAACTTTGTTTTATTGACAGTTTGCCCATTTCAATGCGAATACATATAGTACATAGGGGGCTCTTTACAAGTGACATTCTGCAAGCCGTAGCGTGGCGAAGTCGATTGTCAAAACGTCAAAATGTAGGTATGAAATTGACAAATGCTGTCGAAATGTGACGTGATCAATCCCTTATATTTTAGCATTTCGACAATCTCATTCGCTAATTTAATAGAATGGCACTTTATCTAGAGTAAGGCCGTTGAAACTACGAGGATTATCCTTCTGACATGTGATTCGTATGGACTGTCAAAGTATGCGAGTTCATTATTGCTGTCTGATATATTCATTCATGTCTATAAAAAACTTAACCATACGTTCCGGTAGCTAATAAAGGTACCAAGAAGGTTAAATATAGCGCTTCTTTGCAAGTTTGTCTCATCGATGTACAGAGGAGTACGTAAACATTTTTAATCTAATCTAAGTACTTCATTGACGATAAGGCTCAAGTTTTAGAAAACTTAATATCTACTTTGACTTGATCTGCGAAGTGCCTATGTGGAAGTTTCCGCTAGCTATATTTTAAGAGACAGGTTATTTGACGTCATGAAATTTATTGAAGATGTTGATTAATTTTCCAGAGCATCCTTTCAGTAGGTAACCAATTTGTTAAAAATCTCATATCACCCTTTCGTCACCCGTACTGGCAGTACAAAGTAAACGTAAAACAAAAACGGCGGGAATTGCCCTGATCGGCTGTGTGTGCAGGAAATAATAATCGTTTTCCATAAAAGGTCGAATATCCATTGTGTTTTAATTTTAGATTCAGCACCTTTCGCTGGGTCACCATAAATGTTTTATAGTCATTGACTTTTACCCTGTATATCTAATTTACATTCTGAAACAGAATGCGTAAACGCCACAAATTAAAATGGAAATGTAAAAGAATACAAACATATTTCCCGTGGAACTGTTTATGACACTTTTACGTAAATTATTGCAGGAAATTACACCGATTCTGCGAAAGTAACCGAAGAGAATAGCCGAGTGAAAATCACTAGGCCATGAATGTTGAATTTGTATCTCAAAAACGATCTAAAATTATAGGTTAGTCTAGGCCCCGGGTCTTAACCTTTGACTATGAATTGTATAATATATTATTTACGGCGGCGTTTCATTTTGTGGATTGGCCATTCACCTAAATAAGGCTTTCAGTGCCACATTCTTGCTTGTCTAACAATATCGATGTTGAATTTTTTGTTTTTTTTTTTTTTTTTTTTGGAATGGGTTTGCTCTTGACTCTAGTCTATGTCAGAAATGACAGAGACAAAGTCTACGATGGAGCGAGCCTACCCAGAAGGAGCCTGTTCACTCTAACTTTGAAGAGATTAGGGTTGTAAGCTTTCGGAAACACAGACGCTGGCAGAGAGTTCCACTCCTTTGCTGTGCGCATTATAAAAGACGTTTGAAAACGCTTAGTGCGAATTGGTGGAATAGCCACAAGGTAGGGATGGTAAGATGCAGTGCGTCTGGATGTCCGATGGTAGAAGGGGGCCGGTGGGATGAGGTCGTGGAGTTCTTGGGCACACTCACCGAAGTACAATCTGTAGAAGACCGACAAGCAGGCAACCTTACGGCGATGAGCCAAGCTATGTAGCTTGGCATCCACCAGTTTTACGTCGCCGATGAGCCTCTTAGCTCTGCGTTCCACCGAGTCAAGCGCGGCAAGCTGATACTTAGCTGAGCCATCCCAAAGGTGGCTACAATACTCCATGCAGGATCGGACTTGCGCTTTGTATAGTGTTAAAAGCTGTCCAGGCCTAAAGTATCGCTTCACCCTATTTAGGATGCCCAGCTTTTTGGCCGCAGTTTGGGCTTTGTACTCGATGGTGGCGCCGAAGTTGAGACTGGATGTCAACTCCATGCCTAGGAGCTCGAGCCGATCAGTCACAGGAACAGATGCACCCCGAAAAGTAGGAGCTTGGTCAAAACGACTCCTTTTTGCGGTAAAAAGACACGCCTGTGTTTTGGTGGCGTTAAAAGTGACCAAATTGTCATCACCCCATTGGGAGACAACGCTTAAGGTCAAATTTGTCCGCTCTACCATGGCCTCTCTCAAGGAACAAACTTCAGCCCCACTGGTTGTTGCGTTGGACAAGTATCTCTCTGAAACCGTACTGTCATCTGCGTACCCAACAAGACCAGGCTGAAGTAGGTCATTGATGTGCAGCAGGAATAGAGTTGCAGAGAGAACAGACCCTTGAGGAACTCCGGCATCAATAGCCATGAGGTCAGAGGAGCAGCCGTCAATGACCACTCGGATCAACCGTTCACTCAGGAAGTCTGATATCCAGCTGCAAAAACCAGCTGGGATGCCATAAGCAGGAAGCTTGCTGAGTAGACCTGCGTGCCAGACCCTGTCAAAAGCCTTTGAGATATCAAGCGACACGGCAAGTGCTTCGCCGTGTCTCTCAATGGCTTCGCCCCAGCAGTGCGTGACATACACAAGAAGATCGCCAGTTGACCGTCCCCGGCGAAAGCCATATTGACGGTCACTGAGGAGATTGTTGTCTTCAAGGTAGGTCAGCAGCTTACTGTTCAGAACCCTTTCCATAACCTTGCATAGGATGGAGGTAATGGCGATCGGACGGTAATGCGCAGGGTCAGCACGGTCTCCCTTTTTGGGCACCGGTTGCACATTCGCAAGCCTCCATGATCTTGGCACCGTTCTTTTTTCAAGAGAGAGGCGGTACAGGCGTGTCAACACAGGAGACAACTCAGGTGCACATTGCCTCAACACTCTTGCTGGAATGCCGTCAGGTCCACTGGCCTTATTCACATCTAAACTGCATAATACTCTACAGACCTCTTTATTATGAACTTTGATCTCCGGCATCGAAGAGTCACAACGAGGTAAAGTTGGTGGTTGCTTGGAGCCAGCGTCCAGACGCGAATTGCCCGCAAAGAGAGTTGCAAATAAATTTGCTTTCTCTCTTGCAGAGTGAGCCAGCGAACCATCAGGTTTCAGCATTGGAGGCAAAGTGGGTCGACAGAAATTCGTTTCGACCGCTTTCGACAGGGACCAAAACTGCTTACTACCCGGAGGGTGCGACGCTAGTTTGGCCCCAATACGTCCGACATGGTCAAAACGTGCCCTACGAAAAACCCGCTTGCAGAACCTTGCGGCAGAATTAAAGGCTTTTTTCCTCGCGCGAACCCTACGTGCTTTATCCTTTCGGTCGCGGGCCTTGATCCAGGCTTGGTAAGCAGATTCTTTACGTGCCTCAGCGTGGGCGCATTCTGCATTATACCAAGGCCGGGATTTGTGACCGAGCGGGATGTCGGAGAATGGAATAAAATACTCCATCCCCTGCCGAATCACGTCCGCAATCACATCAGCGCAGCACGAAGGGTCACCCGAGGAGAAGCACACTTGCCGCCAAGGATATGACGCAAAAAAGTGTCGCATCTCATCCCAATCAGCTGACTCGTATCGCCATACTCGTCTCGTGCCTCTAGGACTCTTATCAGGAGGAGAGCAGGCCAACACGGATTTCACCAGGCAGTGGTCAGACGTTCCCAGCGGGGCTGAGACTGATACTGATTGACTGCCCGGATCAGTTGTCAGCAGAAGGTCCAAGCAATTGGGTGTATGGGCGTCAACATCCGGTACCCGCGTTGCCACATTCACCAGCTGGGTTAGATCTAGCGTTACTGCAAACTTGCGCGCCTCTAACCCGGCATGGTCAGTTCTCTGGTACGGGAACAACCACTCTTTATGGTGGGCGTTAAAGTCCCCCAGAAAGTTGAGCTTCGCTGTTGGGTACCGTTGCTGAGCTACGTCGGTCGACTCCACGAGGAAATTAAACAGCGCTGTTGTCTCCTGGTCACCGCTGTGCGATCGGTATACGCCGATGTAGATAAATTTTTCCACGCCAGTATCCACAAGTAGCCAAATAGCAGAAAAACCCGATTTCTCAAAGCAACGGAGACGACGACAACAAATGTCATCGCGGACGTACACACAGACCCCAGCCTGCTTCTTGAACTTATGTTCCAGAGAGTAGCCCGGGTAGTTGAGGTACGCCACGTCCGACGGGGTTGTTATCTTCGTCTCCGTTAGGAAAAACAGGTGCGGCTTCTCGGTCTCAAGGTGGTGATGGACCGGATCGAGATTTGAGTGTAACCCTCTGATGTTGGTGAGGTGCACTTTGAGTGGGAGGAAGTGCAGCCGTTGTTTACCTTTTTTCCTTTTTGCTTTTGTCATTTTTTTTTTTTTTTTTTGAGTCGTCGGGGAGAAAAGTCGAATTGTCGAGGCTCTGCTCAGTGAACCAAGTGGAACACAAAAGCTAAACTAACCTATGGGGAACTCATTTGGAGACTGCGGGGACGCCCGAACCCCCCCGGATATGGCCACCGGGTCCTCCCATCCAGTCGCCGGCTGGCACGGTGGAGCATACCGGGATTTTTCGCTAGTTGGCGGGGCAGCCTTTCACACGTGGCTGGCGTGCTACTTGGGCCCCCTACTAACTGCGGTCGGCCAACGGCTGGCACCGTGCTTCGGATCCCGCTACCCTCCAAAATGAGTTACCCGGAAAGCCCAGCCCAGTGACCAAGACCGGTTCTGAGCAGAGCAACTGACAATCTCCTTCTCTCCCAAAGGCATGAATAAAGAAATTGTCAATTTAATTAAACTCAACTTCCAAGATCTAGGTCATTTAATTGTCTCCAATTTATCGAAAGATGCCAAAGTAATTTTATAGGGCTACAGCTTTAAATGAAAGCAGTGTGCTCACAAAGAGAGCAAAATTAATTGAGGGCAACCGCCACATAGCCGGACAGTTTTTAGAGCTTCCTCAAAATAATAATAAATGTATATATATGAATGTTTTCACTAAAAAGTGAAACCACAAGCACAGCGTGCCGGCGTGATATTATGTTATGAACTGGTGTAAACAATCAATAGACATGCGATTACAGAAATCCCGATCTATTTGCTATCATGTATTGAAGATTTCCGTTGCCTACCTCCGAAGTTCTTCATCAGATCTTCATCAAATTTAAATGGGACCAGTCCGAGAAAATACTCTTCCAAACAAAAAAGAATCATTCAAATCGGTTAACAATTGGCGAAAATATCGTTGAACAAACATTTTTCATGGGATCACATCATCAGCTCAGCAACATGAGATGATGATTACCAGGCACAAATATCTGAATTGCGTTAGAAAGTTTATGAATAACAGTGTATCATCATCTGCCTTGCCTTTTCCCAACTATATTGGGGTCGGCTTCCAGTCAAACCGGATTTAGCTGAATACAAGTATTTTACGAGGAGCGGCTGCCTACCAGACCTCCACAACCCATTAACAGGGTAACACGGTACTTCATGGCTTCTGACTATCCGTAACGACCGGGACCAACGGCTTAACGTGCTTTCCGAGGCACGAGGAAAAACAGTGTATATGCTTATAAAATTTGAGGGTTTCCCTTGATTTTCATGGGATGCCATCATCAGAGTCTGACTTGGTGACAATGGGGCCATCTCTGGAGTATAGGCTTTCGAATAAAAAAATAATTTTTAAAATCGGTCCAAAATTGGCGGAGAAATCGAAATATACATTAAAAAAAAAAGATACATACAGCCGAACATAGAACCTCCTCCTTTTTGAAGAAGTCGGTTAAAAACTACGGCCTTATGTTTTTGCAAAGTAACACGAGTTGTTCTTTCGTAAGTATCTCTGTCTAGAGTACCTGGTGCACATGTTTAGACCCGCGTCTTCACCTCTTTCGAGTTTCCATACTATTCTTTGTCATTGTCGTCTTCTCTCTCTAATTAAGTTCACGTTTAAGAGCTTTATTCTTAGCACATTATTCTGTTATTTATTAAAATAGTTGGTGGCTTAATGCTTATCCCTAATAGTACTTGGGTTTCTACTAATTGGTCCTACGAGAAGGATTCTCAGTATTGTACCACTCCTTGAACTCGTTGAGACGCTATGTAAAGAATTTGTGTGATAGGTAGGTACATCCAAAACCTAAGTAAATGGTTGGTAATCTGAAGGGCGTTACAACGATAAACAGAGTGTATATCCAATACATAATACATACATACATACATAATCTGCCTATATTGTTCCCACTTCTGGAACACAGGCCTCCTCTCTTTCGAGCGGCAGTGGGCTACAATCCACCACGCGGGCCCAGTACGGGTTGGTAGATGTCACTTGTCTTCAAATTTTTGGTTCTAGGAAAATATCGAATATTTGATAGAAATCTAAACACGATAACCATTAAACGATGCTTGGGTTTTTAGTAAAGCACTAACTGACTTGTGCCCACTTCGTTGGGCGGTATTTTTCGGGTTTTATAGCGTATGATACTCCCAAATAACATGGTTTTCTATTAGTAAAAGAATTTTTGAAATCGGTTCAGTAGATCCAGAGATTACCCTGTACAACCTCACATTACCCTTTTTACGAAAATCACGCGGACTGATGAGTACCTATCTATGTTTGCCATAGTTATATAGAGAAGGAGAAAGCTAATATTCTTTTTTTAATAATGCTTTAAAAAAAAAAAAAAAAAAAACACTAGGCAAGTTAACCATTTAATACAAGTTTATTTATTTATTATTTAAATTTTAATTCATAGTGTGTGTGACTATTTAATAATAGTTTTAATTGAATGACTTTTAACTGTATTTTGTATGCCACAACGGCCGAACATGACTGATCTTTTTGTTTATGAACAACCTGCATTCCTTTTATGTATACTCATGTTCTAAAAATAAATGTCTTGTCTTGTCTTGTAATAAATAAATATGGTCGAATTGCAATCACTGGGTGAACCATAGTTTGATCAATTATTTAGTTATACTTCACCGTAAAACTTCCCTTAACAGGTCCTCTCTGCAGCGAAAATATAACAAGGTTAAGCGACTCCAAAAATACATATTACAAAAGTCTTTATTTCCACACGAATATCTTTCGGAGATATCAATATTTTCGTTCATTTACTTTGAATGTTTCTTTGACTTGAAAAGTGAGAAATTATGGCATTATTAAGCATGACGTTCACTCTAGCAACTTTTTATTGCAGAAGTTTTTATTTTGAATATTTTTCTTGACCAAACTTGAAGAAAGTCTTCTTTCTGTGAATATTACGCAGAGCGAATTTCATGTTGACGTCGATTTGACATAAAAAAGAATTGCTTGAGAGCAGCATGCTTTACATCATCTTTTAAATTGGGCAAGTTTAAATTGTATAAAACATGATAGTTTTTGCTGAATAACGATAAAATTTCGGTCAGAACAAGCAGCGAGCGTGTCAATGAATAGATACCACTCAAGCCAAGTGTTTAGTGTAGTGGAGTGAAGTCGAACCTGTAGCCTTCTACCACATCTACATATGCATGTGTTTGAGCGTCAAGTGCACCTCTTGACTTGATAAAAACTGCTCGAGTGTGCGTTCAGCCGCTGAAGTAGGTACGAACTTACCAATACGTACCTAAGTTTAAAGTCTGATAGGTACACGTTTCGATAGTAAAAAGCTTTTCATCAAAAAAATTCCTAATAACAATTTTAGTACCTATTTCCGCACAATATATTGCCATATGAGAAATCTTTTGCAGCTGAGTAATATTATTTATTTGGGTACTACCAATATCCTACCTAACCAGACAAGGGTAGCTTTCTTGAGTCCTAAAGACATGTGTTTTCTTCCATAATAAAGTGGGCTACTCGCAAGGAGTTCGTTATGTATTTCGAGCATGTTTCGGACCGCAATAAAAATAGCAATCAATCGTATGTCCCTTACATATTCACTGAACAGTTAACTTTTCAATTTCGATGCAAGCGTACTTAATTATTCCGCAATATGGATTGTTGACTGCAATTTGTGTTAACACCAAAACATATTGAATGATTCATGTTTGTTTTCCCTGATGGCTATTTTTGGGTCTATTCGGTGTGCGTGTTTTCAACAAGTTCTCTTAATTTTCTTTAATTAAGTAAGTAATTAGAGAAATGCCTATAATAAATACTTAAACTAACTGTGATGTAGGTTCAAGGCGACTTTTATAATTAGAAGGAAAATATCACAGACATTTGCTTTTTAAAGAATCGATACACAAGGTAAGTACTTCGTCGTTCTCGCGATAGAACGCGGTGTTAGTTAGTTTCCGTAGGTTGGTACAGCAGCTTAATGATGTCGCCATGTTGTCGCTATTTCCAGCACTCCTCTTTTTATAAAGGCATCGCTATAGAATAAAACTTTACAAACTGAATAAAATGGGAATGCTCTTAATTACATGTCTTTCTTAACTGTGAATTTGGTTTTTGTTTTGGTGTAAAGGTCCGCAGAATCAATCGCTGAAAAATTGTGTCTCATTTCTCGGTTTCAAAACTTATTGTCAGGGTCAAGTAGCCAAAGCTACGAAATGCTCTTATCCATGACGATAAACAAGGGAGAGAAGCCGGTGATTAGTTACCTAGAGATAACAAATGTCCGAAGGAAAACGAGGCTGGACCGAATGGAATAGATACTTACAAGAAACACCTAATAAATGTAGGCTCCATATAAGCAAGTACAAGTGGAATAAAGTTACGACACGAGGAAGAATATCTAAAACGAAGAAAATCGCAGATCAGACACGGAATACTAGCTTTCGTGCACTTTTCTACAGGGAAAATAAATGTTTGAGAATAATGTCTTAGTTTAATCTATTACTGAAAGAATATCAATTCTTTCGAATATCCGATTACATCAGTAATCAGATATTTCTAGAGATTAACTCTTACAAACATAAAAGATTATTATCTTTTCAGCGCAGGTACCTACCAGGTTTTTTCTCGTGACCTCGTTCGGAACCGTGTATTTTCCGAGATCAGAAGTTGTCTTTGGCACACACATTATAGCTGTCTATCAGTGATTTTTTTTTTCGTATCAAATCGGATACAAAAAATAAAGAAGTACCTTCGAAAGTTATTTTCAGAAAGTGACACTTAATGATATCCGTTTTGGGTAATTTACGAACAGTCTCAGGTTGTATTTGTTTAGATGAGTACAAATTACTTATGTTTTCAGTCATTCTACAGTACTTCTACCAGTCTTTTTATTTTCTGCTGTTTAGTGGGTCTTGAGTGTAATGAGCGAATTAACGATGGTCCGTTCTCACCCGAATAATGAGCCTCGTAATGAAGACAGCGGTCAGCGAAAATGTTACCAACTTGCGCATCAGTGCCTAAACTAACACGGAACTAAGATTTCTTCGTATTACGTACCTATACTGTTTACGGAAAGTCTGATAACCCATCTTGTCAAGGGATTTCGTGTTACCCCATATCGTATTACCTAACGAAATATTATGTACTACGTTGGGGAAATTGTGGATGTGGAAGTCAATTAGGCAGTTACTCCATTTCAATTTTGATCGCTCTGTATTTAATATTATTATTTATTTATTTAACAGACAATTATAGTCGAAATTGACACTCACAAAAAAAACAAATACGTTGTTAGTACTATTTTATACATTACTAGTTGTCCCGCGCAACTTCGTCTGCGTCACAATTTTAGCGTGATGATATAGCCTATAGCCTTCCTCGATAAATGGGCTATCTAACACGGAAATAATTTTTCAAATCGGATCAGTAGTTCCTGAGATTAGCGCGTTCAAGTAAACAAACAAACAAACTCTTCAGCTTTATATATTAGTAGGTAAGTATATAGATTATATAAATAGTCAAGACAATAATTAAAATTTTCTAACAGGCACTGGAACAGCCACATGTCTGCCACAACAATGCCGAACATAAGGGCAGTCCAACCTGTTGGCGATCATTGCCAGGACAGCAACGGACGGCATTTAGCTGCATCCGATTAACTGGAACCAAAGTCAAGTCGTTTATTGCGAACTAAGTGTACAATGGTGTTATGTTTTGTTAGTACTTATGACTAAGCAGCCTTTTTCAAGTATTGCAATACCAACTTAGTTAACTTGTACTGTTTGTATACCAATGTCTCATCATCTGCCTAGCCTTTTCCCAACTATATTGGGATCGGTTTCCAGTCAAACCGGATTTAGCTGAATACTAGTATTTTACAAGGAGCGGCTGCCTACCAGACCTCCACAACCCATTAACTGGGTAACATGGTAGGTACTTCATGGCAAGACTGGAGTCAGATTAACTGGCTTCTGACTATCCGTAACGACTGCCAGAGATCTACAAATGACAGCCGGGACCAACAGCTTAACGAGCTTTCCGAGGCACGGAGGAAACTCGGTATGTTAAGATGGTCACCCATCCACAGACCAACCTTGGCAAGCCAACGCTTGCCAAGGTTGGTCTGTGGATGGGTAACCTTGAAGATCGACCCGTGCGGCTGTTATTATCTTGCCACGAGCTCCTCAAAAAAAAAATTGTCTGTTATTCATATTTAATAAATTTTGTACTACTTTTAGATTGTCAACAAAATAATTGACGGCTTCAGCTTTGGTAGGTCACGTATAGCCACACGGGAATATTTTTTTTATTCCTACAAGGCTTTTATTAAATTTGTAATAGTGCCTGCCTTGATATCGTTGCTAGAATAGTTTTAGTAAAATAATCGAAGACAGGGAGGTAAATTAATTCAAATGTATTACAACACAGACATAGGTTATTTTTTATCATTTTATTTTAGGGTCGAATGTGGGTTTCAGATCGTAAAGATAATAAAAAGGAATTATTTAATTCTGAAATTGGTTCGCCTACATGAACATATTTTTACAGCACAACTACGCTTTTGTAGAAAAACCAGTGCTTACGAATAATACATATATTTTTACATGTAAATTATAAAACTACAGACTTCATAAGTAGGTATTCCTGAAATCCATTTGTAAATAAATATTAGATTTTTTTAGGGTTACGTAGTCAAAAAGAAACTCTTATAGTTTTGCCATGTCCGTCTGTCTGTCTGTCCGCTAGAAAGTTGGAATTTGGTATGGGTAGGTAAACATATTAATCACACTGACAAAGATGTAAAATAAATGCTATAGAAATAAAACAATAACTAAATGGTAAGTGAAGCTTACGATCATTGGACTAGCTCTCTTATTGGACCACCAAGGTCCAATAAGACCAAAACTGATTTCCAAAACTGTGCAAGCTAAACTAGTCGAAACATTATATTTCGCATTTATAATATTAGTATGGATTTGTAAAACACCGACAACCTCTTAGGCTTTGAAAGTACATATAGTTATAAACAACTTTTACTTTGAGATCGTACATTAATATAGCCCTCTCAGTTCATGAAGCCCTATTGAATTAATTTTTCATGAAATAACCATTCTATAGGGCTTCATGAACTTAGAGGGCTATATTGATGATTAAAATGGTTATAATTCTTTAGATAAATACGCGTTACGGCCGCGAATCGTATTTTTAACCGACTTCTTCAAAAAGGAGGAGGTTCTATGTTCGGCTGTATGTATTTTTTTATGTATGTTCACCGATTTCTCCTCTAATTCTGGACCGATTGTAAAAAATATTTTTTTAATAAAAAATTGAGGGAAACCTTAAAATTTTATAAGCCCTAACAATGTTTTTCATAAACTTTCTAATGCAATTCAGATATTTGTGCCTAGTAGGTAATCATCATCTCATGTTGCTAAGCTGAGAGAGATGGAAGGTATAAGTCAGGATCAGATGATGGGATCCCAAGAAAAATGTTTGTTCAGCGATATTTTCGCCAATTGTTAACCGATTTGTATGATTCTGCCACCTTTGGGGTGGCTCAGCTAAGTATCAGCTTGCCGCGCTTGACTCTGTGGAACACAGAGCTAAGAAACTCATCGGCGACGTAAAACTGGCGGATGCCAAGCTACATAGCTTGGCTCATCGCCGTAAGGTTGCCTGCTTGTCGGTCTTCTACAGATTGTACTTCGGTGTGTGCCCAAGAACTCCACGACTTCATCCCACCGGCCCCTTTCTACCATCGGACATCCAGACGCACTGCATCTTACAATCCCTACCTTGTAGCTATTCCACCAATTCGCACTAAGCGTTTTCAAACGTCTTTTATAATGCGCACAGCAATGGATTGGATCTCTCTGCCTGCGTCTGTGTTTCCGAAAGCTTACAACCCTAATCTCTTCAAAGTTAGAGTGAACAGGCTCCTTCTGGTCCGCTCCATCGTAGACTTTGTCTATATCATCTCTGACATAGACCAGAGTCAAGAGCTAACCTACAAACAAAAAAAAAAAGATTATTTTTGTTTGGAAGAGTATTTTCCATTTAAATTTGGTGAAGATCTGATGAAGAAGAGTGAACAGGCTTCTTCTGGTCCGCTCCATCGTAGACTTTGTCTATGTCATCTCTGACATAGAACAGAGTCAAGAGCAAACCTACAAACAAAAAAAAAAAGATTATTTTTGTTTGGAAGAGTATTTTCCATTTAAATTTGGTGAAAATCTGATGAATAACTTCGGCGGAAGGCAACGGAACTCTTCAATAAATGATATCAAATGGATCGGGATTTCTGAAATCGCATGTCTGTTGATTATTTACACAAGTTCATAACATAACATCACGCCGGCACGCTGTGTTTGTGAAAAATAAAACTCCTTACAAAAAAATAAAACATCTAACTAATAAAAATCACTTTAATTTCGGTAGTCGGTGTTTTTGGTTATTTTGTTTTTGAACATCAACTTCACAAATTAAAAATATTTTTACTTTGTAGTGTTTTGTTTTTGGAAGTCGTTTTTATTCTTAACCAGTATTTTGTTGCCATCAAAGGACTTCAAAAGAGTTCCACCGTTGGACCGGTCCAACGGTGGAACTCTTTTTAATAGTATTTTTTTGTTTTAATAATTGGAATAGGTCCCATCATTGTGACTAATTATTTATTATGTATTTCAGTTATTATATTTCATGAAATCCATAGTATTTCACTAATATTTATTATGTTTTTTCTCTTATTATTACTTATTATATTTCAATAAAGCCATCAAAAAAGCCATGGCATTATTAAATTTCAGAATATTGCCGAAAAAAAAAAGAAATCACTTTGCATGGAATGAAACAAATATGAATCTTTAGAATCAATATGTAAACAAATAGTTGGTTTAATTGAAGCAAGCAGAATAGAGTGCCGAAAACAACAAAAAATAACTAGTTGCTTCGATTGGACCTCTAGAACAAATTTGAACAAAAAGTCCATTGATGGCAACTTTGTGGTTCAATGAAGGTGCCCATGGTCCAAAGAAGGCAACAGCCTAAGATTTAGTTTTTTTTTTGTTTTTATCAAAAAGCATTAGCCCTAACTGTTTCTGATATTGATTATTACAAATAAAGGTCCAACGAAGTTAAACTAATAAACTGTTTTCATTTTAACACTTATACTTTTTGAGATATGAGGTCGTTTTAGGTAGTCCATTCATAGCAACCTTCTCCTACATCATTGAAAACAGCAACCGAAACGGATACTCCACTTTTGAGATTAGCGCACACAAACGCACAAACAGACAGACAAACGTTCTAAAAACTATTGGTTTGGGTTCTACTACGTTAATATTTCCTCAATTTTTTTTCAAATATCATGCATGCACAGACAGCGATCGGATACAGTTTTATTATTATTAGTCCTTCTAACGTGTACCCACCTGAATCGGTCCAGTTGATTCGGAGCTAAATGGCTGCGACAGAGGGACAGAAAACAGCCACAGCGGCATTTAAAGGTTCCACTTTATCACTCTTACGTACGGTACCCTAAATAAAATAGAGCATTTCTTGTTTTTACAACAAAGTGTGAAAATTGAAAACGAAAATGCTTCTGGTAATAAAAGATAAAATACGACTTTAGTTGAAAGTGTTTTACGTTATTTTACCTGGTACGTGAATGCGGAATGTTAAATATAAATTCCTACCTGTTTTTCGAAATATATTTTATTTTAGGGATGGGAAGAAATTCTTTAGTAATGGAAATATCATTTTATCCGTGAAATTTGATTGAAATTGGAGCATGAGGTCTGTTTTTAACAAAGGTGGAACAGAAAGGAGTCGTCTCAAACAACCAATAGGTTTGCATTATTTTCAATATGTCTTAGTAAAGTTTCGACACAATAAAATATTGGTACCTATTGATTTTGACGAGATCTCTCCTCTCATCTTCTCTTCGGTATGAACCTAAAAGCAGGTATTCAAATAAACCTCTCAAGTAGGATACGGTGTCCTAGTGAATCATGAGTACCTGTCTTTATAATGCTTTCGAGTGGCTGAAAACCCCTCAAAAGAAATAAAAAATTTGATAAAATGTTGTACAGCTTCCTAGGATTGGATTCCTGCCAGCTGGGCAGTTTTTCACGACGTTGTAAAGTTATTTCCCCTACATTTATTTAGTAGGGTTCAGCACTATAATGTATCTAATACCGGAATGGCTGATAAGAGTAGGGTATGCCTGTTTCTACTGGCAAGGCTGATGATAGCAACCTATGTTCAAGCAGTTTATGACCTGTCAATCGTGGAATATAGACTGGTGTACCTGTCTGATCATAACATACTCGTAATATTAAGTCTTTACCTATTAAGTTGAACGGTTAAAACTTTGTATGTCGTGGCATTTTAAATTGAAATAAATATATTAGGTTTTCCTTTTTTGAAATCAGTTTTTAATTTGCTTGTTTGGGCTACGTTTTTCTGTAATATCTCCATATTTATAAAAATTGGCTTTTTGTATGAAATCTAGGAAAAATTATGTTATTTTTACGGCACGCAATATCAATGATATGTTGTTTTTTTTTTTAAGGATGGGAAATCATCAAATGACTCCTCCCGCTCTGGGTGAAGCAAGAGGGAGTGTCAGACTCTTACTGACTAAAACCCATCCGCCCCCTAACCCCCCCCTCCTCCCTAGCACCGCTAACGATTGCACTGTGCGTTACTGCTCAATCTCATCCGTTTGAGAAATAACTCGATGGTAATATAACAGAACAAATAAAACCCACAAGAACAAAAAATACTGATTTCGAAAAAGGAATAGATACGTAGAATCCTACTGATTTTTAACCGACTTCTTCAAAAAGGAGGAGGTTCTATGTTCGGCTGTATGTTTCTTTTTTTTATGTATGTTCACCGATTTCTCCGCCAATTCTAAACCGATTTCAAAAACTATTTTTTTATTCGAAAGCCTATACTCCTGAGGTGGTGTCATCGTCACCAAGTCGGAATCTGATGATGGGATCCCATGAAAATCGAGGGCAACCCTCAAATTTTATAAGCACATACACTGTGTTTCACGAAATTCATAAACTTTCTTACGCAATTCAGATATTTGTGCCTGGTAATCATCATCTCATGTTGCTGAGCTGATGATGGAAGGTATAAGTCAGGATCTGATGATGGGATCCCATGAAAAATGTTTGTTCAGCTATCTTTTCGCCAATTGTTAACCGATTTGGATGATTCTTTTTTGTTTGGAAGAGTATTTTTTAAAAAACGTTTGCATCATTTCATCTCAATCACAATCAGTCAAAAAAACCTCAATTACAAAGAGATGCAACGCGAATGTTGCGTAAAATTACCGTTAAAGTTTATATTTACAACCGAAGTTATCTCTGTTCAAAGTGCCCAAAAAAAATTGGCAACTTCGTAGGTTAAGTAAATACCGAATGTTTAAAGATCTAAATATGGTAAAAAACTAATGTCGAAACTGTTTTAGTTGTTGTCAAAATTAAGCCAATGTACTAAAAGGAGTCTCCATTATTATTTTCGCTGTATCTAATTGTTACTCATTCGAAAAATTTAACCAGTTGGTAATGGTATTATTCCTGTTTATTCAGTTCACTGACAACATTTTACATCATGTTACTCTCACTCAGTTGAAAATGAAAATCCAAACACAACAGCGGTTTCATAAACTTCTATATTATGGCTGTCTCCCATGGCTCGCGCCAACAACTTCGTTTCGCTCCACGCTCCTCACTAGAACACGCTCTTCTTTTTCTCGTACATTCGCTGCACTGCCAAACTCCAAACAATACCGCTAGTTGTTGTGCCAGAATGAATGAAATATGGTCGATCTAGCAGGCTGGCGGGCTAGCAGCCTGACAGCTTGGCAGATTGGCAGAACGGAGGACTTCACGGGCTATTTAAAATAGAAAATAAAATAATAAATACATAAAAATAGCATCCAATCCAATAAATATCATATGTATTTCTTAGCGGTGCGAAACCTTACGTGTCGACCCGATTGATTCAATCTACGAGCTTTTCTCGCGTATTTGGCAGCTTTTTTTATACGTTGTAATAAATCGTAAAATAGCTCACGAAGAACGCTTTATATCCTCAATAGCGCCTTAAATCTTTCTTCCATTGTTAGTTAATAGCATTCTTTATGAACTTTTAAGGTGTGACATCTGTTATGCTTCTAAAGAGTCAAGAATTTGTAAAAACATCTTCAATGCTTCGTTAGCTTGTGACCTTGTTTCAGGGAATGTCTATTTTTAAATATCACGGTTATCTGTTTATAATAAACGTTTACACAATAACAGAAAAAGCTATTAAACTATAAAATGGGCACAGGCATTTATGTAACACGTACCTAATGTTAGTTTCGCGGAAAAAATGTTTTGGTATGACCGTTCGTTGTGTTCGTCCCGATCATTGTTTTTGGTTGGCAACCAGCAGCGTGAAATATTCAAAACGTTTATTCAACACGTGTATAAATTCGAGGTATTATTTATTTATTTTATTACTTATGTACACACAGAGTAATAAATAACATTATTAACATGAGTACAAAGGAATTTATTTCTGAAGTATTTTTTCCAGCAGACCTGTGATAAAAGAAATGTATCGAGACAATAGTTTACGCGTGTTATTTCTACCTTCAATTACAGTAACTACTTATTTGTTGGTAACTATAAGCATTTTTGAATTGGTTGGTTCTGCATAAGTCGTCGGTGAAAAATTTCTATCAGGTGGACAACATCCTTGTTTGCCACTGAATAACACAAAAAGCGTTATAAACATATCTCTCACACTCGCAGTTAACTAGCTTAATCAGCCGTTTAATTGGCGGCCTAGACTTTTCATTGAACGGCGCCGTTTAATCAGCAGCCTGTCATCTCGGCATTTAATTGAATAGCTAGGCAAATGACCTAATTCAGTATCGTTTATGGACTTGCCTAGGCAAGTAGAGGAATATAGGGCACAGGGAGCTTAGAGCAACCTGACGGATAGGTTGGGTTCGTTTGGTATTACGGGAGCTAGAGTGAGCGAGCAAAGCCAGCGAACCCTTCTCCCGTCATGCCATTCTTGTTAGGTTCTTTTACACCCTGCAGGCCGCCATCATCGAAGTTATAATGTTGAAATTGATTGTTGTTTGAATTTAGAATTCCCAAAATTAAACATTTCACATATTTTCGTCACACGGTTACCCTAATCTATGAACGGCCTAAGCATCTGCCAGCCCATCCATTTAATGTTGATTTAACGGCGTTGTTCAATGAAAAGGCTAGGCAGCCAATTAAACGGATAAATAAACCAGTTGGCTGCGACATATCCACCAACTCTGTAAAAAAGATTCGTAAATAAAACCATCAAGATAAGATCTAAAATTCTGTTAGGTCCCGTTGATAGGTTATAGATGGAAGTCTAATAAAGTTACAAATATAACACAGCTTTCCTTTATATATCCCAAGCTTTCCCTTTTATTTCTGACTTCGTATTTCTTCAAATAAATGCTATCAAGTTCAATTCCCTGGGTTTGCCAATCTCCAAGGGGATTTGGCAGTGGAGCGGATTGTGATGACCGTTTGCCTGTTGCTTGAAGTCGAAAATAAATAATTCTTTGTCTTTGGGTACCTACTAACTCTTGGCTACATAAAATATGGTCTGTGCAGTCTTCGCTTACGGGCAAATATAAAAAAAAAAATCATAGCTACATTAACAGTCTGGTTTTGAAAGGGCCCAGAACAGATAGGTACCTAATTTACTATTTTCAGAAAAGACAAAACATAATTCACGTATTTATTTCATGTGGGCTATAAGTACGGCCTACATATTTCACAATTTCTCCTCGTGTAATATATTCACCCACAGGTGTTCTTTTTAGATAAAAATATTTTTTTGAGAGATGTAAGTGAGAACGGATCATCCAATTGATATAAAATCTTCTCGATCGTAAAACCCAGATTAGTGTCGAGATTGTCATAGATATAAAATCTTAATAGGAGAGAAGCTCTGAGGAATCCCTAAAGAGTAATATAAAAAGCGCTGTATAAACTGGCTATTTTAGCCGAGCAATTCTCTTGATAGTGTTATTTTCGTAGCGTAGTACGGCAATGGAACGGTAATTTTTCATGGGGAATCTCAAACTCGTTGTGTGGATTTCCTATCTTTTGCGAAATGAGCGTTACGTTCTTTCAATTCCGACTTTGGTCTATTTACTTTTCCGTCACGAACATCCTGCCATAGGAAATTCATTCATGAATACAGTTTGAGTACTCGAACACACTCTGAAATTTCTTTCTTCCACACTACCTCCTAAATATTAATTTGCATAGGATCGTTGCGCACAACGAAATGTATCATAAACACGATGAAGATATTTTATTACCGTACGAATACCGGAAAGTTGTATTTTATTTGCGAAAGGAAATATTAAAACGAGCTGGAAGTTAAGAATTCAAAACAGAATCTGATGAAACCCAGACGTTTGTAATGAAGTGTTTCTTTTTGTAAGCTTGTTATTTATTACTTCGCATTTATAGCAACCGCTGGCTCTGACTACGGCTGTTTTCGTTTAAGGTAAATTTCTTAAGAATCCTAAATTGTATTTAACCTCCTTTACTACCAATGGTTGCTAAGCTATCGAAACAAAATGAAAATCCATTAGGACACAAAGGAAAAAAGTAAAGCAAGAGATTGGTAAAACATAAAATAAAATACAACAATGGCAGGAAAAGAATGGTACCATAATGATTTAAATTCTCGGAACAATATCTCCACAATAGATCAATAGCGATTGTCACGGTGCCTCTACATAATCTTCATGAGTTGGGTCGGATATAACTCAAACTTTTATGACAGTTGGTCAACTTAACCCTTTAAATGTCGGGTGCGGAAGTTTGACATCATAGGCCCAAAGTTTCAGAAGAACTGTTTTACCGTGGAACTATCTCTTGTGTCATAAGTTCACCTAGTTTTGTAACATACAGTTTCCGATGTAATCCTATCAGCCATTGTGCTTGTGCCCGTGCAATCGTAATCCTGGCAGATGGGCTGTTCCGCCAACAAATGCTGATACAATACTGGCGCCACAAGATTTCAATGCTGTTCCAGTTTATTGTATTAGATGATGAAAAGACAAACCCGCGTTGTTATATAAAATGTGTTCCATAAAGGCTATACAAGCTATAGAAGGCAAGAAAATTTAACTTAATACATATATAAAGCCATACGTATCTACGAATTAAATAAACACGTCTTAGAAAAATGTGTTGGAAAAAGCAACAAAAATAACCTCCATGTGGAATAATTACTGTAAATACTAGGATACAGTTGTTTATTTATTTACGAAAATGGTTAAATTCTAGCTCGATTTCTCATGTTTGTTATGAATACAGGTGCCGTATTTTTTAAATTGTGTATTTTCTTTTCTTTTATGGTCTCGGCGCATTCTTTAAGTTGTTAAACCTTTCCTTTCGGTCTTGTTTCAGAAGATGGCTGACGAACCGCGCGGTTTAGTGAAGAATGAGCCATGATTGACACGTCAACAGAAAATATGTACGGTATCAAGTTATTCGTTACCAAGGATTTTAAGCAGAACAATGTATGGGGGGGCGTTAATAAGACGGAGGCGGTAGACGCGGGAGCTGTCAATGTGTCGAGAGTGAACCAGACAATATACTCGCTCAACGATGACGAGTACATATTCGACAGAACGGATGTTCGAGCCATTTTCATTACTCTGTATACGATCGTGTTCTGTTGCTGTTTCTTTGGTAAGTAAAAAAATAATATTTCAATTCTGTTTAAAATTCAATCTTTGATGTTATAGTTAGGCATGTAACATTCAGGGGTCAAAATTCTTATTCCACGTCAACGATCGTATTCTCCTGCACGGTACTGCGAGCAGACATGCATGTGTGCGAGTGATTTTAACGCAAACATCTACCATACAGTACAACTACGAATATGAGAAGGTGATAGTGTGCGGTCAAACGCAGCGATGTGTGACTTGGAAGCAAGTGTCTGTCGGTTTGAACCTCATCTAGTTTGCTAGATCGATTTAAATTTTAATTATTATTACTATATAAAGAACATGGGTCTGAACGTACCCAGTTTGTAGCAAGTTGAAATTGGTACCATTCGAAAGGTCTTTAAAAACGTAGATATTTTTTGTATGGGAGCAACTTTGTAACTTATGTAGGAAAAAAGATATTCGATGTTGAAAATACCGAAAATCCTTAGTAAAATCGACCCACGCACGTTCAATTTTTTTTTTATTTTATCCATTAGGTGGGTAGTTCGAACTATTTTGTGCTAGCGTCGGTGTGTCGTCAGTAGTTAGTACCTGTTAGGAACTGATTTTGAGCGCGCGCGCATATCTTAGTTTATTTTATTCTTACTTTTATTTACAACCTCGGCTTTCATAACGGACTTCAGTGTATTACTTAACGATTGGATTATTATTATTACTCATCTGCTTCAAAAAAATGGAAGGTGAACGCCGTATACAGTGTGTTACATGTACAAGATCAGTAATTCGTGACCGAAACCGGCATGTACTGACGCGAACCTATTTGGAAGACAATCCAGGCTTCACAGAGTATATGATGGCACGGATTAACATAAATGAGGTTAGTATAACAATAGCTTTTGATCATCGAGTACACGGTGTCTTTTTGTTCACTCTTTATTAAGTTATTTATTGTTTTAGTTACTTGAGGATTTGGTTTTTCTTTTAGATGGCCCTGAATCAACTTCAGGCTATGTGTCATCGTTGTTGGGTAGCTGGAAGACGACAGCAAGCTAGGTTCGAACAAGAACAAAACCAGGAACTTGCAAACCCAGAGCACCCAACGTTTGTTCCAACTTATAGAAGGGTTGCAAATACGGCGCGTCACTGTTTATTTCATGGGTGCATCAATCAAGAACTTCACAGAGTGTCCAGGTTTATAAAAGTATTCTTGTTGGTTAATCATAGCGTGTACGTTCCTGAACATGCACGCGTTTGTACACATCACATCAACACAGAAGATTGGAGCTCCCTGTATGATAATGGAGAGACAATATTCACACCAGAACATCTCAAAGATATGATTGAAACGTTACGAGATGCATATAAACATAAGACTAATATAGATTTTGACAATGTAAACAACATTTTACCAGAGGATTTATATTACCTAACTGGCTTAACACACCAACAATTCGAAAGCCTTTTGAATGAAACACCGTCTCTTTTAAATCAATGTAGAAGACCAAAAACTGCACTAGGAATATATTTATTAAAACAACGGTCTGGTGAACCAAATACACGTATAGCCTCCCAAATAGGTGTATCTCGTAAAACGATCGGTATTTTGCTTAAAACTGCTAGAAACTGCTTGACCCAAGACTTTGTTGTTCGCCATTTGGGTTTCAATCATATAAGTCAGGATGAAATTGTAGCTCACAGCCTTGCAGTACCATCATCAATATATTCCAACCCTATAAACCCAGTGGCTATAGCTATTTGTGATGGTTCGTATATCAAACCATCATGACTGAGATTATGAATGATCAAACGTCCCCAGTGCATATAACGTTACAAACAGATGACGTTTTTATATTAGATCGAGGTTTTAGAGACTCTATACCAGATATAGAAAGTGCTGGCTATGTTGCCCATATGCCACCAAGTAAAGATAGGCATGCCACACAGCTTACAGATATTCAAGCCAATAAATCTCGAGAAATCACCATAGTGCGTTGGGTCATTGAAGTAATAAACGGATGGTTCAA
Organism: Lacanobia oleracea; assembly: GCA_950371165.1. NCBI lineage: Eukaryota > Metazoa > Arthropoda > Insecta > Lepidoptera > Noctuidae > Lacanobia > Lacanobia oleracea. The sequence continues at coordinate 13,172,457 of OX493393.1, read as the reverse complement.
AAGGGACTACAAAATATTTAGGCATACAGTTATCAATAAAACACTCCCTCACTTATTTGAAGACTTCCGTATTGCAGGAGCCCTTATAAATGCATTTAGGCAGCGTCTGACAGATAATGAGCATGCCCACGCTTTTATCAATATAATAGCGCAAAGAAGAAGTGAACCCAACAGACTGGGCAATTATGTAGTCGCAGAACATATGAACAGACAGCGAGCGGTGTTTACAACAATGACGGCTACGTCAATACCATTTCCACAATTGACAGAAGAAGACGTCATTCTACTCAGTTTGGGCACATACCATTTAAAGCTCGCTAGATCATATGTTGCCGAGCATTTGCGAGGTGGAGATGGTATATATAATATTGAGGTATCTTCGAGCCGTAGCCCTAGTATGTCGCAGCATGGGCTAGTAACCGAAAACTGCTCGTTAATTAGAGGCCGCATATTATCGAGGCACGTGTCGAATAAAATATATTACACATATATTTTTTAATCAAGGTTAATGTCCAGGGCAGAGAAGCCATCGAAGCGTATTATTGCTCCTGCATGACGGGTATGAGAACTCTAGGTGCTTGTGCCCATACTATTAGCATAAAATGGTACTTAGGTGTTGGCAGGCACCTAGATAACTTCGTAGGTCCGGCAAGTGCCTGGGATGATATAATCATTGAAAGTAACAATACAATTTAATAAAACTGTGCTATTTAAGATTGATAGTTCTTATTTAATATTTTTTCTGTACCAAAAACCAACGATAGGAAGCTATATCGCTCTCTAAAGACAGAAAAAATGACTGGTTACCTTTTTATTTAGTCCAAAAAGCAGAAAAAGTGCGATTATTGGCAATTAAAAATGTTACAAAGAAGTTATCATAACTTCGGTCTTTCATTCATTCAGTCATTCGTTCACTTATTTTCGAGTTACTCAATTAGGCCTCTTCTAAATTACACCTAATCTAAAATGCTACAAAGTGGGTACGGGTTCCATACAAAATTACCCATTGTTCTTTAAATATAAATTATACAGATAAATATTTATAACTGTTACAATTAGCTTTTAAATAGAAAATCACAGAAAAGGTTAAATTAAAAAGGAATAATACTTAAGGTTGAAATAAAATATCAGTAGGTATTTTGAAGAAACATAATTATTTAATTCTCAAAAACAAATTTACATTTACATTTCATTTACATCTAATACTTCTCTTTCGACGCTCGGACTTACAATAAAAACTAACTTTAATATTAGTTAGTTACAACTTGTTAAGGTGTGTGGGTACTCTCAAAAATCTTAGTTGCGTGAAGATACCTATCGCTTTTAGCGATAAGGCCGCCCATTGTGTCACCCTATGTAATGTTTTCTTCATCTATCTTTTCTGTAACTTATATGGTGTACATAATAAAGAGTATCCTATTCTAGATACCCTGCTTGACGATATAGAGTGCGATCGCGTGACAACGCGATCAGCAATGCAGATAAATTAGCCAGTAGTACAACTATTGTCTACAGCCGCAATTTTGAGTTTGATTTTATTTATTATCTTATTGTGCGTATTGATTTAACATTAAATTTTAGCAATCATCTTTTATGGTTATTAATACCGATATTTTAAAGTTTGGTCTTAAAAATAACAGTTCGTAATTTTTAAGAAACCAAACTTATAATTTTCATTTTTTTTTTATTTTATATCTACTGCTATTTGATAAACAAACGAGTCATGGAGTGCAATAATTATCATCAATATTTTGAAGACCAAACATTAAAATATCCATATTAATAACTATTAAAGATTAAAGCTAAAATTTTACGTAATGAAATTAATCTTCTGTTTTTAACTTTATTGAGATTATAGCTTAATTATTCATTTACTCAAAGAAAAAAGAAGATTGAAGCTTAATCCCAATCTCATAATTAACTAACAGAACACTATATTACCGACAAGCACATCCCCTGTAAATAACACCGTAATCACATATGTTCACACTTATTCTACCTGATTCCGTATTCGGAATAATGTTTTCTCACACCAGCGAGTATTATCTTTTCGCCACAACTGAAGTCTTCCCTTTTGGCAAGATTTGAAAGTCTTCTTTTCTGATAAAATAGTGGTGTCCCAGTTAAAATCTAAATATTCCCGAGCAAAACGTAGTCGTTCCTCCTTGTGCTTTTGTGTAAAAAATGTTTTTTTAGCTGGTTACCGATTAAGTAACCCTTTGGCATGGAGTGCACGACGAACAATTCGCAACAATAATAATAATAATAACCATTTTATTTCGGAAAATCCATAATTTGTTAGTACATGAACCTTAATAACTATGATAGTAAACATGCAAGTTGGATATAAAATGTTCCAGCGGACAATCAAATTTCCCCGCAATGACATTCAGGAGACTGTTCGAGCTGCCCTGGACCCTCTGTGCAGCAGCGACGCAGCATGCAATGACGTATCAAGTTGCTCTGCGAATATCCTTGTTGGAATAAAGATATTTGTTTCATATTCTTCCACCATGAAACGTCGCTGCGTTGGGTTAATAAGCGGTGGTCTACCACTTCTTCCACGACTCTTCAGACTACCTTCTTTCTCAAACCTCTTTACCCAACTCCTCACAGTAGCTCTCTAAAAAGTAAAATCGTATTACACACTTGCCAATAGGGAGTTATAAAAAAATCACACCCAGTATCGTCTCAATTATAATATGTATAAATAACTTACACATAAGCCGGTCTCATTTGAAATTTGAGAAATATTTAGCCCATTTCTATGCAAAGCGACAATATTTGCCCTGTCTTCAATACTAATATTTGCTTGCATCTTGAAACACGCTAATCGCAATAATAACACAAACGTTCGTAACAAAGTTCACCAACAAACAACGACAAAATTATTCAACTCAGTAATTCATTTTGTTTCACATTCACCCTCATCTCTTAAAGAAACACATCTCTGATCGGGTCTAACTTGCCGTAGAAATTCATAATTTTAAAACACAAAAGTGTATTTTTGCTGGGATTCGAACTCAGGTTAACCGCTAAGCCACACAGTCATTTACTAATGTATCGAAATTAAATAGCAGTATACGCCGTCGCGACTTGGTAGGCGTGGCGTGTCAACTGTCATCACTAAGGCAAACGGTCATTATATCGTACTCTTTCTGAATAGATAATGATAAAAGAGTTCGATATACGAAATCGTGTATGTGTGAAAATGTTCTTATAGAAAGAGGTCGTATGTGAGACTTGTTTTGATACGATAGACTTGTGAAACTGGAATAGGATTTTAGACCGCGCCTGTAAATCTGTGAATCATTTTGGAATGTTTTGAGACTAAGATTGTAAGAAGTAACTTAGGGCCTTAATTCAGACCGGTACAAAACTAGATCCCTAGGGAAAAACGTTTGATGTTTCATAAATAAATGCTTTGCTGAAATAAAATAGTTTAAGTAGTAGTCAAATTTATAAAGTAAAAGCTTACAGAATTCTTAATTAAAAGTAAAACACTCTTCCACGAAAAATACTGTAGGAAACGTGTAAGGGTACATGAGCTTGTTTCCTGCCCTTTTACCGACAAGTTGAGTCAGCACCATAATACACCCTTGTCTCGAAGTATCTCGGCTTCCATAGGGCAACTCGTTATTTGAAAATTGATTGTAACCTACCCCGTACATATACATCTTCAATTTCAACGTGAACAATAAATCTAATTAAAAGTTTCTTGAACATGTTAATGAAACATTACCTATCTTAAATTTTCGGCTTCGGAAATATGATCTTGTTTATTTCACATGAAAGCTTGATTTAGAGGGTATTCTTTAAAAGTATTTTTTTCATATCCAAGGAACGTTCATTCAAATGAAAAGTTTGTGGGCCTTGTATTTCCGGTGATTTCTCGCCTCTGCAGATTTTCACCAAGTCAGAGAACAAGAAATTTTCTCATTTTGCGTTTTGTAATTGATTACTTTTTAAATGCTTAGGGATTTGGAATTCTCAACGTTTCTCCTAACTTTTGTTAATGCGGAATATTTTTGAATAAAGCTGCTTTAGACTGACTGGCCTATTTTCGAAGATAAAACTAAAAGGGTTTTCAAGACTACAAAGCTGACTTATTATACTGATTGCCTAGATTAGAAGGAGTTTCAATTCAGAAGGTTATATAATTTGTGTTCTGCACAGTGCACACATATTAGCAGTGCAAGCTTCATCACTCATACGGCCAGTCGGCCACCCATATCAGTACAAACGAAGTAAACACTCATCAATTATGTCCATATACATTGACATCATTAACATGTCGAATATACCAATTCCCTGTAATAACATGTTCTCGAATATCGAATAAATACGTACGTATGTATGTACTTGCTTTGTAACGATTAAATGAGACATCTGTGCCGGCAGATCTGTTTGATAGATAAGTACCTAGTAAAATACACGAGGCACTCGAGCCAAGCATATTATTATGAAGAATTTTTTTTAAAGAATATTAATAATTATGTAGAAACTAGCTTTTGCTTGCGACTTCGTATGCGTATATCCTTTTTTCCCGTTCCCATAAGAATTTCAGGAAATCCTCTCTTAATGCTCTCCTACAGTGTAGGGAAGCTACATGCCAAATTTCAGCTTTCTACGGCCAGAAGTTTCGGCTGTAGTCATTGCCTGTAGTGACTCAGTCAGTAACGGATATTTTTATGTCATCATCATTATCATATCAGCCGAAAGACGTCCACTGCTGGGCATAGGCCTCCCCCAAGCGTCGCCACTACAACCGGAAACTCCAATCATTGCTCTTTGAGTGATTTTGAGCCTTCTGATGAGGTCCATTTTGAGCGACTACGTTTCAGTTCCATATGTCATTACTAGCAACACGCACTGATCACAGACTATCGTCTTGAGACACTGTGGTTTGTGGGACGAGAAGATACCACACAACTACCCGAACGCTGTCCAGCCGAGTCGGATTCGATGGTTAACCTCTTTCTCGAAGTTGGCCCTACCTATCTGGACCGTTTGTCCTAGGTAGACGTACTTGTCTACAACTTCAAGTGTAGAGTTTCCGATCTTTCCGTTTTTTTTATGTATATTGATATATTGATGAAGTGATCTAAACTCTATTGATACCAAAAGGTTTAATGCCAGGTATAGACGGCTTATTTATGTATAGCTCTATGGTATACACCTGAACCAAGATCAACGAGATTAAATGAGAAAGCGAAGCTCGAATTGGTTTGTAAATATCTTATTGCGAAATGAACTGGTATTTTCCAAAATGTTTACGGTGTTCATAATTCTTAAATGAAACGAGACTACTTGCCCGGAATCGTTTGCTTTTCTATATAAAATGGGTATGACGCTTAGTGGGAGCCAGTTCTTATAACTCACTGTACAAAAGTAGCATTTTACCTGGAAAAATGTGCCAAAAGAGAAGAAAAATCGCGCGCATTGCCTACGTGTGGGCTTGTCTTAAAACATTTCATGAAGGCTCGTATCTCATAAGATGATGTACAGCTTTTTCCTCAACAGCTATTGTGCGTTGAAATTGTTGTTTGCTTGTTTTGTGCTACTTATAATTCTGTCGTTTAGTATGAAATCGACGAGGGAGTAAAAGTTTTCAATAACTCAAGCGTGACTTCTATAAGTTGGGTAATAAATTGGGCAAATTCGTATTCAGTAGCGTTGGTAGTCGCAGTTGTACAAAGTTTTGCTGAAAATCGTAGTTATACAACGTTGATACGACAGAGGGGCTTTCCTTTAAACTGCCTATACTAGGTACCATTTTCAAGCTCTGTACCAAAAATAAATTAATTAGGAGCAGTAGTTTAGTCGCAAATGATTTTTAAAGTTTTTGCACGGTTTGAACACGATGTATCTTTTCTAACAGCTGATTATCGTCTAAGCATAGGTCATGCACCTTACAACGATAAATCTACGATGCGTTGTTGCCGCTCTGACGCATGTCGAAGGACATTCACTAAAAATTGGCAATGCAAACAAGGAAGCAATCAATACACACACACTTGCACTTTCACTACGAAAGCGACTAACATAAAGCGAGCGAAAGAAATAGAGATAGGTCAGTTTGTTGCATCCTTGTTTTTTGCGATCGGTAAGTCCCTCAGTGCGCCGACGCTTGTTTTTCGGAACGTACGGTTTGTGAAATTCGCGCGCAAACAATTGTAATTTTATTTTGTTATTGTGAGAGGACACGTAACTTGGGATTATTATTATTTAGTATTAGTGTTTTTTTTTTGTGTTTGACTGTTTTTTATGGTGATAGGACACGTAACTTGGGATTATTATTATTTAGTATTAGTATCTCCGGACCTCACTCCCATGGATTTCTTTTTGTGGGGTTACATTAAGGGTGAAGTGTATGCCTCAGAGGTAAATACAATTGTTTTGTTAAAAAATAGGATTATTTTAGCATTTCACAAATTAAAGTGCTTAGCGACGGACAGTGATCTAATTAGAAAAATAAATAACAATATTCTCCGTCGGTATAATTTGTGCATCAATGTGAATGGAGGACACATCAAAAATTAAAAAATTTAGTGTGTTTGTTTTTGTGCGCGTACTTCGAAACGTTACCTAACATAAAAGCCAGTGCGAGCGGAGGCCTAAGTCGCCGGCCGCCACACCGGCCCGGCCCCCGCCGAGCACACGAGATACCGCACACCGGCACACCGCGCTCCAAGGCGCGCGCGACTTTGCCGCTTTGTTACCTAGCGGTATCTAAGGTCAGTGCGTTTTATTCGGATTTGCAAGCTATTTAGTTTGTTTGAAAAAAATATTTTCTCATTTATGGCGCTTTTTGTTTTTGTACCGTATCGAATTAATACTGAACACGTATAGTATACGTAGTTTAATTTAATGCCCCTCTGTCGTATCAACTCTGTATAATCATCTGTGTTGGGCGAAACAATTTATTTGCAAAATACGTTCTTTACGTCATAGATTGGTTAAAATTAAATAGGGAGTTCTACGGGACCACCGGCTGTTTCAGGAATCAAAATATTTTTATTTTGTTTATTTATTCAAAAACATATACAGTAGAGTCCGTTTATAATAACATCGAAAGGAATTTATTGACAAACACGCCATACTAAGCGGACGTCATACAAAGCGTTTTGTGAAATAAAAAACTTTTTTATGTAAATATGTACATATGTATGTAGAAGATTCATCGACAATTTTTACCGCCACAATGTTATGTCGAAATTTAAAACGACTGATCCAGCTTGCAGAACAATTGAAGTCGAGAATACCAAAGCGCGCGGCAAAACCATTTGCCTTTTCCTGTAGCATAGGGCCGCTGACAGGTATTCCTTTGTTTCTCATGTTTTTAAACCGCTGAATTAATGCTTGATCAACATTTTCTTGTCGTGATTTTCAAAACATTTGAATTGAACGATTGCTTAATACGGTTCTTGTTTTTAAATCATTGAGATTGTCGAATGACACACGCCAAATTCCTTTGCGAGATATGAGTTAGATTTTCCATTTTCTAATCTGCATATTATTGCATCTTTCTCCTCAATTGTAAATGCTTTACGTCGTTGAGATGACATTTTTTTTCACAGTAACAAACGAAAAACAATGCGTGACCTTCAAGCGTCAATTACTCACTGAGATTCAAAACAAAAACGAGTCACGTGCCGAACGTCGTCGGGAATCAACGAACATTACCGGAGGTGTAAAGAATCATGTCGGTCATTATAACCGGACATAATCTATAAAAAATGGGTCATAATAAGCGACATGTCACTGTAAGGGACATTATATTATTATTAGGGAGTCATTATATCCGACTTTTTTATAAAGAATTTTATATGAAAACCAAACTTCGTAGTGTAATTAAGTCATAATAACCGGTTGGTCTATATAGGCGGAGTCATAATAAACGGATTCTACTGTACTAGTAATATTAGGGCCGGTTTTCATAAAACGATTCAATGAAAAGGCTAGGCAGCTTATAAAACACGACTAATTAGGCTGCGACAAGTACATTATCATTATAAAAGGAAATAGTGTTATGTTATGTTATGCTATTTAACAATTACCTATATCTAAATTTAAAACATACTATTTAACTTGGTCGTATTTTAAGCACAGCCATTTTTAAATTTAAATACTTGTGAGCATAGTTTCGACAGATGATTGTTTTGAGATACTTGTTAAAAATGTGAAGAACCCTAAACAAAGTAGGTTAAATAGGTACTTCAGGTAACTCGGTCAATTTCAATAACGATTTTAATAAAAATATTTCATTTTAATCACTGTTTGCTCTACAAACTTCGGCCTTAATAAGAAATATCGAAAATTTACCGTTTTCACAAAAAAGGTAGGTATGTTTTTTTTCCTAATGGTTTTTACGATAAAATTATACATAATTAAAAGGAATAAAAATTCAAGCAGTTTTGGATATAGAGGAGTCTATGATTATCGTACGTTTATTTAAAAATGTTTTAATTGTAACCTTAAGCAATTAAAATAAGACAAACCCAAACATAGTAGTGCAGGAAAATTAGCTCAATTAACGTCGATCAGAGCGAATAATTCGTGTAGTTTTGAAAATTGGTGCAGTTTTTCTGAAGGGTCTGATGATGAAGAGCAGAATCGTGGAAAGCGGTCAAACGTGTTCGTTGCCATTTCTTATCCAGAGTAGACAAGTCATTCTTTGTCCACTGTTACAAGTACGCTTATGAATTCGCCTCTTTGCTTCAATAACGTAGTAAGTCCGACAACTCATATTTTTATTTTATAATAATTGAAACCGCTGTGACCGATTTTATTTTTCTAAAAACCGTAAGAAAGAAAATTGTATGACTGACCACATTATTGCAGCAAAACCGCTGTGTCAGATTATTTTTTTCCAAAAAACGTTTTTACAAAATAATTAATCGTTAGACTTATCACGTTATTGAAGCAAAGAAGCGAATTGTACTGTTGGGTACCGTTCACTGAAGTTGGTATCAAGGGTCTGATGATGGAAATCATAAAGATGAGTAGTAGCTGTTTTCATTTTTTTTTCACTTAGTTGACTGCTCTCATACCTATCGCGTTTGGGCTTAAATGGTGTACAGATGGGTTCTATCCATTGCAGCTAGTAATAATAATCTGATGATGGAAACCATAAAGGTGAGTAGTGGCTCTTTTGGTGGACTACTCCTATGCCCATCGTGTTTGGGGTCATTTAAATTGTACGGGGCGGTGCTATTCATTGCAGCTGATAACAACGACCAGCTGATGGAAATCATGAAGATGAGAAGTGATTTTTTTTAGTTGACTCCTTTACCCTTTTTGTTGGGGCTCATATAAAATGTACGAGGTGGTACTATTCATTATAGCTGATAACAAAGATCTGCCGTTGGAAATCATAAAGATGAGTAGTGGCTCTCTTGTTTGCCTACTCTTATACAAACCGTGTTTGGGCTCATATGAATTGTACGGGGAAGTTCTATTCATTTTAGCTGATAAAAACGATCTGCTAATGGAAATTATAAAGTCAACAATCACTACTCTTCCTTATGGTTTCCATAATCAGATCTTTGCTTCCAAGTGCAATAAATAGTGCTAATCAAAAGGATTGAAATGAGCCAAAATACGATGGGTATAGTAGTAATCAACTAAGAGAGCCACTACTCACCTTTATGGTTATCATCATCAGAGTATTTTTAATTACTGTGATGGATAAAACCTAACTGTACAATTCATATGAGCCCAAACACGATGGGTGTCAGAGTAGTCAACTAAGTGAGCCACAACTCACCTTTATGGTTTCCATCATCAGTACCCCTATTCTGTAACAACATTTTCGTATCTCGACAGCGGAATCCGAGGTGAGTATCAAATTACGTCAGTCGTAAGACCTTATGTTGTGTGCAATAAAGCTCACTTTGTGAGGATTGTCACTCAGGTGAAGCTCGATATCGAAGTGGTTACTTACAGAATAGACTAGCTGGTCTTTGTTACTAGCTGCAATGAATAGAACTCATCTGTACAATTCATACTATACCAAACACGACCGGTGTACTTGTAAGAATGTATGTAAATTAACTTTTTGAGATTTTCTCTGTTGACGTCATATTCGATTGACGAAAAAAATGTTCTTGCTCTACGGTAAATGAAAAAAAAAAAACTACGATAGGTCTCAACTCTGTCGGCTATACTGGGTTAGAAATTACCATTCGTCTTTGTATGATTTATGAAACATTTTATTTGATTAATTTTAGATACCCTCTATCTCGTTAAGTATTGATCATACAGTTAAATGAAAATGATATAGTGTATAGGAAATTTAATGTAGAAGTAATCAAGAAGATATTTCTAATGGTTTTGGAGATATAAGCAAGAAACTGAAAAGAAGTACCTTTCTCCCACTCCCCCACCGCCGGCTCACCTCCCACCCTCGGGGACTTATAATATGTTCATCTGGACACTTCAAAGAACAACTGTACCAATTTTCAAAACTACACGAAATATTCACTCTTATTTCCTCAATTTTCCTGCATTATAGGAAGTATTGAGCGTTCGTGATTTTTCTCTTTTTCTGTTAGAACCTTACCGTTTGCTGAGGTTTGTTACAACTTTGTTTTAAGGGTTTCAAACAAACCTATCACCTAAGAAGGCCTATGACTCGGTGCCTCATACATGGCTCATGAGGGTGCTAGAATTGTATAAAGTTGATGCAACGCTACGCACCTTCCTGATGTCATGTATGGGGCAATGGAGGACAGTCCTTCGCTATCCAGGATGTCGAAATATCCAGAAGAATAGCGAACCGGTAAGGATCGAGCGGGGTATATTTCAGGGTGATAGTTTGAGTCCACTTTGGTTTTGTCTAGCCTTGAATCCTCTTAGCACACTGCTGGAGAATTCAGGGCTAGGCTATCGGTTGAAGAGAGGTGGTCAGGTTATATCTCACTTCCTTTACATGGATGATCTGAAACTCTTTGCCCCCACTAATCTGCAACTGATGGAGCTACTGAAGGTAACTGAAACATTCAGTAACGCCATCAGGATGGAGTTTGGTGTGGACAAATGTGAGGTCATGCATGTAAAGCGTGGAGAGATTATGGAATCCGTGGGAACTTAACTCTCGGATTCCATAAACCTGAGATCCCTCTCTCCAACTGAAACTTACAAGTATTTGGGTATGTCGGAAGCGTTAGGTATCAATGTTACTGACATGAAGCAATCGTTGAAGGAGAAATGTTTCCGGGGTGGATTTTTAAAGTGCGCTCGGAAGAACAAATCCGAATCTATAAGGAATATCGAAACACTGAAAGGAGTCTTAGCCCGATTTTGATGAAAACTTTAAACAGCTTTAGGTATTGAATTTTTGAAAAATCGGTATTCCTAGCCTCGGCTGGGGGCCTTAGCCTCGGCTGGGGGGGCCTTAGCCTCGGCTGGGGGCCTTAAATTCATTTGAGGCCCACACAGGCAAGTCCGGTTTAGTAGTTGCAACCCTCAGAGGTTGACACTGCGAGTGGTCATCGACAAAAAAAGAAAAAAACCTAGCCAGGATTCAAACCGGTAGGTTTTGAAAAAAAAACAGACACCTGTGTTATTACACCATCCGGCCAGTTCTTCTTTTTTTTATTCTATTACGAAAGGGAACTAATATTTATTTTTAGACATTTCTTTAAATTAAGTATAAAGCTAATACAACTTTTTTGTGTACATTTTATAGAAAGAATTCATAGCAATAGAATTTTGTCTATAAAAGATGTCGTAGAATTGCTTGTGCAAATTTTCGTTACGAAAATAGCGGTTCCAGGAAGAGTTACCATTTTGAAATAAAGTCCTGTTAATGAGACTTTATAAAATAATAAAAACCGCACGGGTCGAGTGACGAGGTTAAGCTACGCTTGCCAAGGTTGGTCCGTGGATACCATCCATTACATGTCGTGTTGTTCTTTTTTTGTGTTGGGATTTTGAGTTTCCCAGTTACTGGGATATGGAGGTCAAATAGGCAGTAGGTCCATGTAAAATACTGGTATAATCAGTTGCATCCGGAAAGATTGAAAGTCGACCCCAATATGATTGGGAAAATGGCTAGTCAGATTGAAACTGTCTCATGCTCTGAAACTTTTATGCTTAAGTGAAACTTCCAAACGTATAAGGTTCTGACAAACTTCGGACGGTTGAGCACAAAGCCGGACAAAGCTAGACAAATCCGTCCGTGTGGTAACCCTAGTTCCAAGCAGCTTACCTGATTTATATGCCGACGCTGCGAGTTGAGCTGCTCGGGCTAACTGCGATCGTGAACTATTGCGGGGTTGAGCTGTAATCGTGCACGGCCAGTCACTTAGACCGAACACTGCCACAAACAACTATTAAGTGGTCTTTACACTTCAACTTTAGCAAAAGGATAAGATTTTATAGTTTATACTTTCGCAACTTTGTCTAGATTATCACGAAGAGATTCATAGAAATGATGTAATAGGATTTCTTGGACGATATTTAAAGGAAAATGTGCCGAGCATTACTGAAATAACGACAGTCAACATCTTTATTTCGACTTAATGCGTATTATTTGTACAGTGCCACCCACAAGGAACTCTGCGGGAAGTCACGACATACTTACCGATCGCCTTGCGACCGAATTCTTTAAAGTCAGCCGTACACAGTCAATGTCGAACGCATTTCACGGTCAAAATCAATGGTATGATCCGTGGATCGCGTTCGAAATTTACTGTGTAAGTAGTACGGGCCTTAGGACTTAACGACCAAATTCGGTCGCTACGCGATCGTTATCTACATATATTATGTCGAGACTGCAGGTCCTGGAGGTTCAGTTGTTTTATTCAATTAGTCACTTGTTCTATGTAGGTACTACTCTGTCAAGAAAGTACCGGGAAAAGATCAATAATACACAAAATGTCTGTTATTCATCCAAATTTATTTTATCACCTTCAAAGTATGCTCCTTTAGAAACGATACACTTGCGCCAACGAATAATCCATTCATCAAAATATTTATTAAACGCTGCTTCCGGAATTGAGTTCAGTTCTCGCCGCGAATTCTCCTTTATGTCTTCTATCGATTGAAAACGGGTGCCACGAAGTGGTAATTTGAGTTTAGGAAAAAGAAAAAAGTCAGCAGGAGCCATATCTGGTGAATATGGTGGTTGCTGGATGGTATTTGTTGAGTGTTTGGTTAAAAATTCGTTCACAATGATAGCCTTGTGCGAAGGCGCATTGTCGTGGTGCAAATTCCAAGAATTTTCTTTCCACAAATCTGGCCTTTTTCGTCGAATTTGCTCTCTAAAACGCCGCATAACGCTCAAATAATATTCTTTATTTACCGTTAGACCTTCCGGTAAGAATTCAGAGTGCACAACACCGCGATAGTCAAAGAAAACAGTCAACATGACTTTGACTTTTGATCGACTTTGCCGTGGTTTTTTCGGTTTCGGTTCAGTTGGAAGGCGCCACTCCGAAGCTTGTTGACTAGTTTGCATGTCAAACTCGTAAACCCACGTCTCGTCACCAGTAACAATGCGTTTCATGAATGTTGGGTCCGAACTGACTCGTTCTAACATGTCCTCAGCGACTTTCATGCGATTGAGTTTTTGGAGAAAATTCAGATCTTTTGGGACTAGCCGAGCAGCAACATGTTTCATACCCAAATGATGAGTTAAAATGGTACGGATCGACTCGTGAGATACAGAAAGTTCGGCGGCTATCTCTCTCAGAGTTGAATGGGGATTTTCAGTCACTATTTCCTTCACTTTTGCGATGTTAACTTCAGTTGCAGACGTTGACGGCCTACCAGAGCGAGGCAAATCTTCCATCACATCTCGACCGCTTTTGAACGCTTTGAACCACTCATAAGCACGAGTTTTTGATAAAGTCGATTCACCGTAAGCCTTCTGTAACATTTTCAGTGACTCCGAACACGAAATTCCATTGGCGATGCAAAATTTAAGACAAACTCTTTGTTCGATATTTTTGTCCATTATGAAATTCGCAATACACACTATATATGATATTACTAAAACCAGCACTGTATTTAATATAAATAACAGATGCAACTCAAACTCCGCGCCAAAATGGAAAACAGTTGTGCCAATCTAACAACTACAAAAAAACAAAAATTTGAATTTGGAACCATAAACAAATCATCCATTCCCGATACTTTTTTGACTGAATGTATTTGACGTTACAGCACACATAAACGAACAAAAACACAAACATAAAAAAGGTACTAACATGAAACAAATATTTATAACTAAGTAACGAATATAGGTAGGTATTAAAAAAAACTAATTGTAAGCTTCTTAGGTGCCTGAAGCTCTTTCTTTTACCCAATGAGCCCTTTTAATGTTAATGAAGCAATTCAAATACCTATACCTATTAATTTTCTGTTAATTACTTACCATTCGGTACCCACTGAAGTTAATATTTAATGATTAGGAAGGTATATTAAAAATTAGCTACATTACATTTTTAAATGGGCTTACTATGTCATATTTTGGGTATGTATAATAAGGGTTCACAATTAAATTTTGTTGAGAAGTTATTATATATGTTTTTTGTATGGTATATATCTATGGAACAAAAAAGATAAATCAAAATAAATAAATGTATTAATTTAGATTGTATATATTTTCCTTATCTTACTAATTAAAAGTAAGTTTAAGTAAGCGGGTTAAAATTCTATTGAAATTAGTAGCTTTTAACGGTTACCTATAATAAACAAAAGCTTGCTTTATGTTGGCATTTTTTCAGATATTGATGTCAACGGAAAATGGCAAACTCGTAAGATTTTAAAATAACTTGAGAGATTGTAAACTTTCGATAAATTGTCAACTAAACATTTGGAATACTTTTTTACGCATCAAAATTTCATAGTCTATAATTTCTCGAAGTTATTCCGAGAAATTGTGGACTGAAATAAAATGGCGACCAATCAGAGCACAAGTCTACAAGAAACATGGCTCTAATTGGTCTGATCAGATGTGACGTCACATGTTCACAATAGAGATACGTATTAAATGGACCTCCCGTTGTCTAATGTTGGTTGGGTTTACTTTTGGAGTGTAATGTTAGGTATAACTATTTTTAATATGAATGTAAACTCGGCTCGCGTAGTCGAGGATTACTTGACGGACAGAGCCGTCATCTACCCCGGTCACCTGGGAGAGTGGAACCGGCGAGAGATGTCGTGCGGTGTTCCACAGGGTTCCGTTCTGGGGCCGCTTCTGTGGGACATCGGCTACGACTGGGTGCTGCGCGCCGACCTCCCTAGTGGCGTCAGCTTTATGTGCTATTCCGACGACACGCTGGTACTGGCGCAAGGGGGATCGCACCAGGCGGCGGCTGACGCAATGACACGCGGGGTTACGATAGTCGTTGAGAAGATCCGGCAACTGGGTCTCGAGGTGGCCCTACACAAGTCCGAAGCCATGTGCTTTCATGGATCTCTGAACAGACCACCGTCGGAATCCCAAATAACGGTAGGAGGGGTTCAAATCGGCGTCGGATCGACGATGACGTACCTGGGTCTCGTTATTGACAGCCGGTGGAACTTCGTTGAGCATTTTCGACGTTTGGCTCCTAGACTAGAGCGAGCCGGGGCTGCCTTCAAGCGGCTTTTGCCCAATCTAGGAGGTCAAAACGCCTCCTGCTGGAGGCTTTACGCGGGGATCGTGCGGTCCTTGGCCCTTTATGGGGCGCCGGTGTGGGCGCCTACTTTGAGGAAGCGACCTGCCCGTTACCTCAACCCGTCCCAGAGGGTGATGGCCATCCGGCTGACCCGGGGATACCGCACGGTCTCTGGCGAGGCGGCGAACCTCCTTGCCGGACTGCCGCCATGGGATCTAGAGGCGAGAGCCCCCGCACTCATTTACGAATGGCACCTGGAAGTGCTACGCCGGGGCGAGACTCCTCTGCCGCGGCAAATCGCAGTACGGTGGACGGAGCTCCGGCAGGATCTCATGGCAGTATGGAGACAAAGACTGTCCCAACCCAGCGCTGGTCACGCCACAATTGCGGCGATAAGTCCCCTCTTTGAGGAGTGGCTAGAGCGGCGCCACGGCGTCCTTACTTTCCGCTTGACGCAGGTACTCACCGGACACGGTTGTTTCGGGAGGTACCAGTTTCGAATACGGCGGGAGTATACGCCCGGAGGACACGGTGGAGCATACGGTTGAGGTCTGCCCTGCTTGGGCAGAGCACCACCGTGTCCTCGCCGAGGCGATCGGCGCTAGCAAAGGAGGAAGCCGAACGTGTGAGAGAAAGGGAAGCCTCACGCCCCAGCCGCCGCAACAGAAGAAGACGCCCCGGGCGTCGGGAGGCGCAGGGCAATTTTCGGCCACTGTAAGTGCGAGCCTGCCGACGGCGAGCATTGGGTGGCCTGCTGGGGCTGCGGACTTCATTCGAAAGAGGCACCGTACCCTGGAACGCAAAGGGCACTGGGAGGAACGCGGATGGGTTTTAGTCAGTAAGAGTCTGACACTCCCTTCTGCTTCACCCAAAGCGGGAGGAGTCATTTGATGATTCCCATCCTTAAAAAAAAAAAAACTTAAATTACGGTTGTGATCAAGGTAAGTTGACGGAGCCTGCAGGGTTTAAAGTGGATGAGGAGAGGAAGCATGAATGGATGGTCACGGGAGCTAAATTCAGCCTCTCTATCTATCCGTGTCATGGTGCAGCTATACAAGAAAATAATTAGATCAAAGTTATAATTTACTAAATAATATATTACTAAACGATCGAAAAAATTCCCAATTTTTGTCATGGGTCTTTTATACTTCGCTACATTGAAAACGACTCCTTTCAATACGTAAATAAATGCTCTTTGTAGGTGTGAGCACACATGTACGCACATGTGAGCTCACACCTACAAGACCAATTAGCTTTCAATTTATCTATCACACCAAAATACATCGATAAATTGTAAGCTCATTCTCTGATTGGTCGCCATTTTAATGTCAGTCCACCATTTCTCGGAATAACTTAGAGAGATTTATTTAAGATATTTTGTAGTCTTACGTATTTTGCAATAATCCGGTGACATTGAAGACCTCAACTTCAAGTTTATATAAGAACCTACTTGTTAAACATTAATCTACCTAATATTAATTATTGTGAGCTACGTTACTATTGGAACTGAGATTATTCCGAGAAATGGCTTCTTTCAATTAATTTAATTAGGTATAATAATGAGTCTGTTATTTTCATTCAATAAACAGCAAAATGTAAATCAACATAATTGAAAATGGAAACCGTTTCGTCAACAGTACAATAATTATAAGCATTCGTTAGGTTAATTATTAAAAACTAGCTCTTTCCCGCGGCTTTGTTTTGTGGATCTCTGGGAACTGTGTAATTAGTTGTAACTTTCAGAAAGCCTTTGGCACTCAGGGATAGTTTATCCAGCTATCTATCAGTGAAAAACTGACGTAATCGGATTCCCAACGATTACCTCCCTCTAACAAACTCTTTATAATAATCAGCCTATAATGTTCCCACAGCTGGGACACAGACCTCCTCTCGGTGAGAGGGAGTGGGCCGTAATCCACCACGCGGACCCAGTGCGCGTTGGTAGATGTCACATGTCTTCGGATTTTTGGTTCTAGGATATGCCGGTTTCTTCACGATGTTTTCCTTCACCGTTTTGAGAGCATTGGGGTTGAAATAATTTACACAAAGTAAAGCCCCTGCCTGGGTTCGAACCTACGACCTACAACTCGCAAGTCGCAGCCATTACCACCATTACCAACTCTTTATAATATAAACTAATATTATAAAGAGTTAGATAGAAATGAAATAGTTTGCACAATTTGTTCACAGAAACAGACAAATCAATTTGAAATTCCCATTATTCTATTGACGCTCTGTCAGATGCAAGTAAAAGACTATTATGTCCTCAGTTGTGCACTGGCGAGCATCGAGCGTGGCGACTAATGCATTGTTAGCTCGCACACATTCGCTCAACGTGCTTGTAAATTGTTTCATTAGAACGACTGCACATTGTTGTGGCCTGACCTGAATGTGGACACCCACTCTCTAACTGAGGGTGTCGTAACTAAACGTTTTTTAAAATGATTTAGACCCTAGTTACAATACAGTCTGACTTTCAACTCATTGGCCGTTCCTCAGGGGAGTGGGGGGTGAAATTACTACAGGGTATTTAACAGGAATTTTTAAATTACATTTCTTAAAACAAGTAAAAAAAAAATGTTTGAATACTCATAAAAATGCAGAGTAATTACCGAAGACAGAGATAGCACTAATTGCGTGTGATGTCGCGTCGTAGTAAATTATACCATCCAGTACAGACAAGGATAGAATACCTCGAAACCGTGTCAATTCCCTATTTTTCCCATAGATTTTATATATTTTTTTTACAAATCCGTCCGTCTTAGTATTAGTAATATCTTTCCAATAAGCATTTATCTTACTACGTTGATTTTTGTGAATAGTCAAAAACGCTTTTACTTTAAGAGCTTTTAATATGGGAACGTTCTTGAAATAAGCTGTTCGTGTGCAGTAAAAGGTAAGTATCCGTTTATAGATATGTATTATTCAGCTGAATCCGGTTTGGCTGAAAGCTGACACCAATATAGTGGGGAAAACCAATATGGTGGTTTTTGGCTAGGCAGATGATGAGATATGTATTGATTGTGACGAAAAGAATAGATGTTTTGCTTTTTCCTACGTCTAAAGTGAATAACCTGGAAGCTGGTACATTTTATTATTCATATAGTATTCAATTCAGGTAACATGTCACATTGATGTTGATCTTTGATTCCTAGAAGTAAACCACAATGATCTGAATTTTCGTTTGTATTCTAGTTTTTCTAAACATATTTCTTATTTAAGGAAAATAAGTGTGGCCTTGTTAAATTTAATAGTAACATCACAGGAGTGTCACTTTTCGCTGACGACAGTACTGTAACCATAGTACCTAAAAATACGATCAACTACCATGCTGATTCTAATGATTCATTGAATTCTATAATTACCTGGCTAAATGATAATAATTCGAAAACTTTAGACAAAGAGAAAACTTTCGCAACACATCAAAATTTTGTTTAATATACCTATAAAGATAATAAAATAAAAGAAGTTGAAACAGCCAGATTTTTAGGATTAATCATTGACAAGCAATTAAATTGGAAAACATAATTCAACTTTGCAAAAAAATGAGTACTTCGTAATATGCTGACACAGATACTTTACTTACAGCATATTAGGGCTTGTTGAATCAGTTTAAGATACGGAATAATTTTTTTGGCGCATTTCAACTCAGAGACACTGCGTTCAAAGCACAAAAGCATTTTATACATGCCATGTTTGGATTACTAACTACTGATAGTTGCAAACCAATGTTTATACAGCACAGAATTCTAACACTTCCGTCACTTTACATATTGGAAATATCGCTTTTTATAAAAACCAATCCTCATTAGTTTCCCCCTCTGATTAATAATAGAAATTGACGTGAGAAGTACAGACTTTAGGTGCATTTACTCTCTGCAAAAACAGCATTTCTGAGAAAAAGTGTAATTTGCATGGCCCCAGTAATATACAATAATCTTAAGTTAATGAACATTAATTCATTCAAGAGAGAAATAAAAAAAAAATGCTAATTAGTAAGGGGTCTGAAATATTACGGAGTTTTTAAATAACAAATTTTGTGATATGTGATAGTTTTATTTATTTTATTGTTTTGATTATTTTTGGATTGGCTGTTATTATGTATTTGAATTAATTTTGACCATGTATAATTTGATTATTTAATGATAATATTTTGACATGAGAGATAGAAATAACATATTTATTGATAACGTATTTTTGGAAGACAAAATAGATTTGAATTATATTAATTAATTAAAATATAAATATGCATAGTGTACGCCCTACGGGTATGTTACAGCGATCTAAATATTATTTTGATAAGAACTGCTTTTAAACCTGTGACAAACAATAAACTATTTTGATTTTGAGAGTTTCTATAATTTACGAATGTTTGTTCCAGGTAACTTGCTCGTCATCCTCGTGGTTACTCTATCGCGGCGTCTGCGCTCCATAACCAACTTCTTTTTGGCGAACCTGGCCGTGGCAGATTTATGTGTTGGCGTGTTTTGTGTCTTCCAAAACCTGACCATATATCTTATACCGAGGTGAGTGAATTGAAGCATCAGGTAAACAAGCCTTGTAAACAAACCATGTATTTAAAACAGCATGTTGAATGAATTAGTGTTCAGTGGAGGGCCTGACGCGGTCAAATGTAAAAATAATGGTGGCGCGGAAAGGTATTGTGGTAAATGGAGCGTACTTTGTAGCAAGCAAGCGCTGTGTTTGTAAGATAGGCGTGCTCTTAGATGTAAATGACAAGACATAAAATACCACGGATTATAGGTATCCCAATTTTGTGTTAGTGCGACCAAATTGCAACGAACGCTCGATAGTACGAGTAGGTTTAATGTGGGTTGTACTGCCTTTCCTGCGTATATTTTCTTTATGCATAGGTGATGTTTTACTTTGACCTGCAGTCACATTTGCGTATCACGTTACACGTACGCAAGTAAACAAGGTCTAATGTCGAACGCGTGTCCGTTTAATTAATCCCAAATGAACGTTTTGTTTGCGTTTCGTTAACAGCGTTGACTTTATATTTTTTCATAATTCGGACGCAGTAAACCTCTTTGGAAGGTCACAGCATCGGTTAGAAATAAAGCTGAAAAGCTTAGCTAGATAATATAGAAAACTTTTTAATTAGGTAGGTACACTTTTTCTAACTTTCAACGTAACAGAGGATAATATATTGGTAAGAGCTAATATATCTAATTAGTCTGGCATGAACATTAAATGGATTATCCTTTCAATTAGAAAATAATTTACTTTGGAGGCAATTAATGTTACAGGTTTATATTCAACATCTAAGTGACGATAAATTAAGGTGGGTAAGGTACCTTAATTCATATTTAGCTTGAGTGATAAATGGAATTGAATTGAAAATCTACGGTTAGGGAGGGACCTGACAAAACATTATTTCCGACGGGACTTAGGTACCTACATCCGGATCTTTCAAATTGTACAGAATTTTTCCTAAATATTCGTAAAATTGATGATAGAAGGAAATAAGAGGCTTTGAAATGTTATCATCAGATCCGGATGTGATTGTCAAAAAGTGCGCAGGGTGAGGGGGGTCGGGGAAATGATTTATTGTGTCGGAATTGTCATCGTTAAATAATGCTTACGAATATATTTTAGTCGTAAGGGCAGATATGGCAACGTGGGACATTGTAAATGGTGTCAGTTTTAGATTAAAAAATATTTTCAAGCTGAAAATATATTATAATATTATCAAGAACTGTGAAATTACATTGTTGCTAAAACAACAATTAATAAAAATAAAATAAAAAATGTAAGGGGTCATACAAGAAATTTCTATGATTTATGGCGCGGATCCGTTCGTGGGCGAGATCGACTGGCATTAGACCGGCTTTTTATTTAATTTTTTGTATGTAACTGATGAGTTGCGTTGGATGAAATGTTTTTCTCTCTTTTATCTTCTAAATCCTTATGTGGGCACTCGAACCTTGCTTCCCACATAGGTACATTGCCGGAACTACAGTTCCCCTAAGTGGAACTCCATGTTATTTTGCGCTACAAATCACACAGTCACAAATCTAGCTACTAGTCATGATGAGAGATTGGTCCGTCCTTCAGCCCGATCCCGAAATATTAAAGGATTATGTATTGTGAGAATACGTGCCTGGCAATCCTAACGAATGACTCAGCGAGTGATGATTGATGACTGCAGCCGACCGTCTGTGCTAGAATAACATGTTACATTGATTAAAACCAAAGTAATGATCATTTTTAGGGTTCAGTTACCAAAATGGTAGTAAAAAAGGAACCCATATGGTGAGTCTGAGTCTGTCTGTCTGTCACAGCCGGATATCTGAAGAACTACTTATGCTATAAACTTAACAGAATAGTTTTAGACGACGTTTGTTCAAGTATTTTGCAAATAAGAAAGAAATGAAAATATATAATATATGTTTTTCTTGCAACAGCGACTGCAAGGGATCATCAAAAATTCAAAGTGGGTTTGCTAGAGCATGTGGGGTATCATTTGAAAGAGCGCTGTTAACACATTTATGAATTTTTTTTCTTTTTTCAGACCGCATGGTTTTCGATTTATGTCAAAAAATTGTGAAATTTTGACTATTCCACCCCTCTTTATCACCGAAGTTTGCATAGAGAAAAATCTGAAAATATTCATATTTATATTTATTATAATTATACTAGCGAACCGCCCCGGCTTCGCACGGGCGCAAATTATATACCAAAACCCTCCTTAAGAACCACTCTATCAATTAAAAAAACCCGTATCAAAATGCGATTCGTAGTTTTAAAGATCTAAGCATACATAGGGACAGACAGACAGCGGAAGCGACAATGTTTTATACATGTTATGTAGTGATGATAGAAGTTTATGTAAAGAATACAGAAAAAATAAAACGATCTCTATAAATAGCACAGATTTTTCAGAAATCATCAGATCAACAAAAACGCCCAACGAAGTGGCACGGGTCAGCTAGTATTTAAGAGGCCTATTACAATTCGACTGTGTTTTTTGCGTAAAATGACCAACTTTGGCTTTCTTATTCTCAGAAACTGAAATATTTATTTTAGTTGAGAATAGTTATTAGTATAGTGGCCTCACTTTTCACATTTTTCTCTTATCTATGTAAAAAGCCAAAATTCCGAAGTAAGTTTCTCATGAAAAACGCGACGGCACTTTTTTGAGCTCATGGATTGAACTACTGTACTAACCAAATTAAATGAAAAATATATCATAATATTCCGTATATAATGGTTTCGGATAAAGAGGCCTCAGAAATTTGAAATAAGAATGGAATGTCCGTAAAAAAATCCCATTCAAATCCATAAAAACTAATAAAAACGCTTAGAATTAACTGTAAATTTATCTTTAATATCATTACGTCAAAATCCATACCAAAATAAAACATATTTCATAAGATATGCAATTTTTATAAATATTCAATCAATTAAATTATAAACCCTTAAATAAACGTTATTACAACTGCCTAATTTCTACATGATGCAATGAGTCAGCAGTTTTGTGAGTGAAAACGTAATTCTGTGATAGGGCTCTTAATAACCTCCCATGGAATAATGGGCTCTAAATTCAAATCCGTAAGTACCTATGTGCCAGTAGATGGCGCTGTTTGAAAGTTTAGAGATTTTCTGAGTTTAAAATAAGTACTTACTACTACCACCTATCACTTACTACTACTACTACCTACTCAGGCCAGTTAACTTGATAGGTCATGGCTCGAATGATGTTTCCGCAAAGTACAGTTTGCAAAAACTTTCGTTACGCTGTGCAATTTTCTTAAGGATCCCTAATTTTTCTCTTACCTAATAAATATAGCCTATTTACTAGTTACTCAGTAATAATGTAGCTTTCTAACGGCAAAAGATTTTTTGAAATCGGTCCAGTAGTTTTTAAGTTTATTTGTTAGACTCGAATGTTGATTTTTATAAGCGTCTTAATAACCAAATATTATGCTTCAATTACACAGTAGCCCTAGTAGTAGTAGGAGAGCCCTGATGACGTAACCGCACTTCACTGCGTCGGCCCGGCCACGAAAGCTCCGTCGCCTGCCCGGACACGGACGAGTGTGAACGAGTTCATACAAAATGTAGGCAACGATATTTTTCTGAGCTCCTGACAGCGCACGGTCCGTGCCCGTCATGGCCACGTCCCGGGTATGTGTGGATTAAGCTTTAAGGTCTTCTCCCTAAAACGTTTGAGCCCACAACGGTTGACATGAATGCTATCTGAAACATTTTAACCGACTTCCAAAAGAGGTTCTAAATTCGGTGGTTACTAATAAAACAGTTTGCAGTGGAGTGGCTGAAACGTTTTTCAGTCACCATAAGCAGTTGTGGCTAAGAGTTATAAATTCACAATAGTAAAGTATTGTCCGCCTGTTCGCTCTTCCTCCTATCCGTCTGTCTGCTCATCTACCTGTCCGCCTGTCCGCTCATCTACTTGTCCGCCTGTTCATCTATCTGTACGTAAAGTAAGTAAAATATCCAAAATATTTATAAATGATGGTACGGAACTCTCGGTGCGCGAATCCGCAGCTTGCTGGCAAAATGAAAAGTCATTAGAAAGAACACAAACTTAATTAATCATAATTTTATTTTTATTCAATGGCTATTCAAAAGCTGAGAGCTAGTTCTTTGTTCCGTCAAAAATTGAAGACAGCCCCCCCCAAATGCTCACCCGCAGAGGCGGCTCTAGCCTATTGAGCGCCCTTGTGCAATCAATACCCTGGCGCCCTCTAGTAGGCGCGCGGTCAAAATGAAATATTTTTTTAGGATTGGAAGTCATCAAATGGCTCCTTCCGCTCAGGGAATGACCAGACTCTTACTGACTAAAACCGATCCGTGTTCAAATTCCCATCCGTGCGCAAATCCCCTTTGCGTTCAAGGGCCGCGTCCCCCATCTATTATGCTGACATCTCTTTAAGGCAGGCGTGGAACACAACGCCGTCGACCCGGGCCTGGTTCTGAGCGGACGGCGAGCCACCCACCGCTAGCCGTCCGCCGTCTTCTTCTGTTTCGGCAGCTGGGGCGTGAGGACTTAAGGAGTTACCGTTATTTAGGATCCCGATGGTGGTGCGTTCCGAGAGCCATGAAAGTAGTTGCGTGGCTACCTCGAGACCCAATCACCGGATCCTCTCAATGACTGTCGCAACAATGCGTGTCATTACGTAGGCCACCGCTTCGTGCGACCCCCCCCCGGCGCCAGAACAAGCGTCTAGTCAGCGTAGCAGACTACGCTGGCGCCTTTCGTCGAGTGCCTCTTGCGGGAACCGTACGTAGGTACTGGTTTTCCGCCAGATCCAGGCCCAACACCACCAGGTGCCCGACGAGGCGGTTTGCAATTACTTACTCTTACAAAGAGCTGGCCCACCTCGTCGATGAGCACGATGGGTCGTACAAAATCCGATGAAAATTGTTGAAAATTTAGTGTTAGACACATACTGTGAGAATTCTGACGTGCCTGATAGTATTCGAGGTCTAAAAATCGTCGTGTAGTGCGTTAGCGGCGGACGTCAGAAATTTCTAATAGAAAATCTCGGACACTCTGCGCCCGGGTGCACCGCACACCCTGCACTATAGGTAAAGCCACCTCTGCTCACCCGCCACCGCTTATTAGTGTTTTGGCTGGGAAGAAGTGGCGAAATAAATTCTCCAGCCACACAGCTGCCTCTCGATAACCAAACCTATAAAAATTTAGAGAAAAAGTTGGCTTTGCGACTAAGTAGGTCTCCGTGACATGCGTTTGACTACACAGTACACACTATAGGCTCAGCAGTGCCATAATGTATTATAGCGCGGGCACCCATCGTACTTAATGTTGGTTTGGATCAGAAAATGGAAAAGTAATGAAAGACGGGGTTTTTACGCCATTTGGAGATGGAAAAGTGATGATTTTCAGCCAATTCTAAATACTTAAAACCATTTATGGATAAAATTTAGACTTTTAATTACATCTTAATTTATTGCGAATGATTTACAAGTGGAACTAACGATGTAGATCGGATCGGCTCTTATATACTTATAAATAGAATAAATACCGTATTATAAGCCTCCTCGTATATAAAAATTATAGAAATAGGTTTAACGCCCACTGCGCAACCCATTTGGTTGAATGAATACATTCTCCGTTCGTTTTAAACGTTTTCTACAATTTCCAGTAATGGATCACGTAAACCTAATTATATGTAGGTATAACTATATAAGCGATATATATTATTTACTGTTTCATTGCTGCGTAGGATATTCAAGTTAAAAAGGAGAAGTTATATTGTTCTACATCGAATCGATTGTTTGTAATATCATACCTATTTAACTTCAGATATGATAAATAACTTAATCTGACATCAGCTCGTCGAGGCACGTTAAGGGTGATCTCAAATTATTGGTCACTAAACTACCGGATCGCGGGATTTAGATAGGTATAAGTCACTGCCCTATGTAGCGTTGCCAGGCGTCCGGAAAAAGCCGGCCACCGTCAGGCTTTTTGGTTGTGTGTCCGGTCAAATTAGACGGTGTCCGGTCTGCCCCGCTTTTTGAATTTGTGTTTTTTTTTTACATTTGTCATATGTTGACTTCTTCTCCGCCTACCTCATCTTGTATCGCTAGCTACGTACCTACTACTATTTAAATTATAGAAATTAATATAGTAATGAACATTCAATGATTATTAACATTTGATTATTATTATAAGAAGACTGATTCATTCAATCGATTGTGGTTTCATTAGAATAAGTAGGTTTAGAAGTTTGTGAGGATGTTTTTTACTCTTTCACATCAGAGCGCGTGAAAGAATCTTCATGAAATTTGGCACAGAGGTAGATTATAGTCTGGAGTAACACATAGGCTATAATAATAACATAGGGATTATGTTCCCTAGAAATTACGCGAGCGAAGCCGCTGGCAGAAGTTAGTGTAAGGTAAATCTAATGGTAAAAGACAAAAATAAACCTTGTTTTAATTAAAAAAAAAATGGTTTTGTACTAAGACTATAAACTTACGGGTGTCCGGCCTTTTTACCCAAATGTCCAGCTAAAATTGCTGGTCTGTCCGGCTTTTCGGTTTAAAGACCTGGCAACCCTAGCCCTTTGTAATCAGATAAGTGATGATGGGATTTTGGTGGCAAATATCTTATTTAGGTAGGTACTGACACCTAAATAAGATATTTGCCACCAAAATCCAATTATCACCTTTTACAAAATTGAGACACCTAGGAGCAGATAAAAGAACATCCATTACACCTAACCTAAGCCAAAAATCTAACAGCAAATATAAAACTCCTCCCAAATTAAAATTGGGGTTTGCCGCTGGCATCTCATAAAGCTTTACTTGAATTTTACGAAGCAATAACAGCTGGCGATAAACGAACTAACCCAACGTCGAAAATTTGCCAATTTGTGAAACAAATCTTTCTATTTTCAGCTGGGTGTTCGGCGACTTCCTGTGCAAAATGTACCAGTTCGTGCACTCGCTGAGCTACACGGCGTCGATATTCATTCTCGTGGTGATCTGCACGGAGAGATATTTCGCTATAATACACCCCATCACTTGCAAACAAATCCTCACTTCGACGCGGCTTAGGGTAAGACCCAGTGTGTCACAAAGTTCACGAACTCGCAGGCGGCGCGCGACGGACGGCGAACGCGTCGCGAGGGAACGATTTCATTTGAATTGACTTCCTCAATTCACCCGGATGCCCGGATAGGCCGGTGTTTTCCGTGAACCTTATGAATTGGTATAGCATTATTCAGGTCGACAAATGGCGTCGTTTTCGCGGCACTGTTCGCCGTTACGTCGTGAGATTGAAATAGTTTAGTAGGTACCTGTCGCATTTACAATACCTATGTGTTACACTGTTACATCGCTTTATCTCATTTTCAAAGATAAAATTAGAAAGAAAAGTAATTCAGTATCTGATTCGTAATGTTCGTATTAGAATAATATTTTCAAAATACGTTATATAAAGAGTGTACCTACTGTTTTAGGTAGGTACTATAAGCGAGTTTTCTAAAATATGTTTGTAAGTATTTGTATCTAACACGAACAGTACCTAAAAGATTTAAACTTAACACTTAGTTAAATTTCAGTTGCCAGAAACCAGTTGTATTTTCGTTTCGAGTATTGCAGCTTTTGCAGTTGCTAAAGCAATTATGTGCCCAGCGCAGCATAGTCCAGCTATCCGGCTAGCACAAGTATAATCCAAACAACGCTGTGACGTCACTGTGGCGCAAATAATATAATTAGCAAAGTTCGCCAGATTGACCAGACTGTGCCTTTGCTTCTGAAAATATGTAGATTTCACTTCTGTTAGAGCTTTAGAATAAATAATAATGTTAAAATTACTAGCTAGGCGTAGAGTCGAAACATTAAATTGAATTTAGTTCCAATTTGCCAAATTATGAGGTTGTCCAACTTTGGCCCAAAGTGATTGTCGTTTGACAACGCTATTTTTGAACCGAACAGTTTGTTTAAAAATAAAAATTATAGGCGTTGTTAAACATAAAAAAACAAGGAGTAGGTGTTTAAAAGTGTGTTTTAAATCACACTCAAATATAAAACCAACAAAAGTTTCATATGTCTGAAAATACCGTCTGCTTATAGCAAAAGTAACGCAATGAATATTCTTGAACTGCCAAAATGAACAGGGATTACAAAAAAGCGAATGTGATAAATAATATTAAGAGGAACCAGAACCTGTGTCTGGACAGTGGGATATTCTGTAAGGGATAACGATTGTAAAAAAATCAAACCGTTAGAGAGTGACATCGTGACATTTCGGGAACGCATGCCAATCCTATTGGTACATTTCGAATTTATTCACTGATAGAATAACAGTTGTGGAGAGGGTTTCTGAACTGAATATTTTTAGTCACAGCGTCTAAGGCTGATTGTCCACTGGAGCGATGAAGAGAGGAGCGCAGAAATATTAACTAATGGAATTGCATAAAATCTCCGCTCCACGTCAGTCCTCTGAGGTAATGTCTGATGAGTCTTCTTCGCTTCAGTGGACAGTCAGCATATGCTTAATTCGGAAATCGGGC
The DNA here is from genome assembly GCA_950371165.1 of Lacanobia oleracea. Lineage (NCBI taxonomy): Eukaryota > Metazoa > Arthropoda > Insecta > Lepidoptera > Noctuidae > Lacanobia > Lacanobia oleracea. The sequence goes on along the minus strand of OX493393.1, from coordinate 13,143,812 downwards.
GTTAGAATGCTTATAACCCAAGTTCTGTTTTTAAACAGCTGGTGATACTCGGCGTGTGGATCACGAGTGCAGCCTACAGCGCTCCCAAGTTCATCTGGGTGGAGACCATCACCAACGACCTCGGCGACGGCCACATGGAGACAATATGCATTCCCCATCGACGGAAGTACAACTCGGAGTTGTTCGACATGGTGAACTTCGGGCTCCTGTATGTCACTCCGCTGTGCGTCATGACGGTGAGTCAATTAATTTATCAAAATTGTTATTTAGGTACATCGGTATTGAAGCACTAAAGTGTCCGAGTCGTAAATTATGTTATTATAAAAACAGTGATTTTATTAATATTTAATTATTGTAGATAACGTCACGCAACAATCAAGAAATTCTATAAAATTTAAACAGGTTTTAAATCTGCATGAGTATTAAGCATCCAGAAGCATTTTTCTGAAAGTCTGCATACTGTAATGTAATGTAGCACCTGCAGAAAACCCTTACAGTACTTAGGTAGTGCCTACTGCGGTAAATGTAAATAAGGGAAAGGTAAATGCTCTACGAATTCGTTATTTTTTCTAAATCTACCTAAACATGATAATAGTTTGAAAGCTTTTCAGTGATGGATATTGATATTTTGGCAGTAATTAAATGCATGAATTATATAATTTTAGGTCATACTTTTTTTTAAATGAATTTTTTTTTGACCTCTTATTTGGCTCCTCTTTCGTGATAAATTTTGGCTCTGCTCCTAAGTTAGTGAATTCATGACTCCTGTTTCGGGATAAAGTTTTTCAGGTAATTTCTTAACAAAAATCATAAATATTTAACGCGTTTAAAAAAAACGGGCTTAAATAAAAAGATACATGTCAGAGTGAAATCCAGCTTAGGTAAAGCTTTTATTGTTAATTACAATCTAGGTACTCATGTACTTAATAATTGAAATAAAACAAAATGTCTCATGTTAAGGATGTTTATCTTGTAGAATTTCCAGATAGTCAGCATTTTGTACCTTGCATGCCCCTGAAAAATTAAAAAAAAAACGAATAGAACCAATCTCTGAGTAAATTCCTAACAATTGAAGACTACCTACTAATTTACCTTAAAATTGTAAACTCTGGCCACAATCGAACTCGTTTTTATGAGAAATCTAGTAAACAAAACATGTGCCGAATTTAGGTCATACGAAACTTCATTAAAATACATTATTTGTTTTATAATTCACATTTAAATACCATTAGTTTGTTATATAAATACATGGCAACCAAAATGTATTAATAAAATCCTTGATTCGGTAATGACACTAATAATGGTCGTTTTTTTTTACACATGAAAAATAAAATGACCGCTATAGTGTGACTCGATTTATTGCAGTTTTAAAGGACTTCTATGCTTTCATATGACCTTTTCTATGTCAAATCGATTGTTTAGGAATCCATAATAACACTATCAAAAGTTTTATTCAAATGGACTTACCATTGCCTTTCCATAAGCTTATGAAGTCGGAGCGAGCACCTTACGGTGACAGGGAGTGACTGTCGCGGACACCGCACAGCTGTTTGTGGCCGACCGACAGTTTCTGGACTTTCAGGCCTCATATTACTTTCAATTTAGTCGCAAAAATATTGGTTCTGGTATGTTCTTGATATAAATTTTTACTCATGTAGGTATACAATTTAAGTAAATAATATTTCAATTGCTTAATTTTTGCTCCAGAAACAAAACTAACCAAATAACGTACTAGCACGAAGTTATGGATATTTAACTTATCTGTTGATCAAATTTCGTTCAAATTCATGAATAAACACGCGATAGAAAGCGCGTCAATTTTGTTACAAGATGTAAAGACATTATTTTAAATAATAATCCATTATTATTAAAAGTATTTTCATTTTCTTGGCTCAATTTAATATTAATTTGTTGCTTAGTAACAAATAGCTATCAAAACAAGATTTTAATTAAATCCAGTAACAAAATGGGGATTATTTTTATTATTAAGTTGCGTTAATAATCAAATAACTACGCTACCAATATAATTTAACTGAAATGATCTTAGAATCAAACAGAAAACAAAACAATAAAGTGGAGTACGGGAATCAGATGTGTCTAACCACGGCACGTTTACCAATATCCCACAGATAGATCTTTGTACCACAAAGAGCGTGGTTTTTCGTGATGTTCACTTTTTCAATGCTGACGTCACAAGCTGTGTGACGACCGACGAACGCAAATTGCGACAGATATTGGATACTAGACAGCTGGACAAAGAGCTTATCAAGCGAAATTCGTCCCGATACAGCAACTTGCACTCAGCGTCCCATCTTTTATGAATAATAGGCAAATCCGCAGATGTTAGTTTCTACATTTAACTTCGCGGGAACTGGATTTATGTCGAAAGTCGAAACTTCTATTAAAATAAAGCGAGCAAGATAAACTTTTTCGAACGTGGGCTTCAGATTTCAGAAGTGCCTCGGTTGCAAGCTGCGATGTAAATATCTCTTTTGGAGCTCACATTTGCGATTTTTGGAATATTAAAGGCACGTCACTTTGCTCGTGTAGGTTTAATTTATCAAATAAGTTTTGAAGCTTTTACGCTCTTTGCTTAAAATAGGTACATTAGTTTTTAAGCAATTATCTGAAGGGCAAATCACCAAAATAATATCTATTTATAGCGCAGATATAAAACACGAAGTCAACTTTTCCAAAAAATAACTAAAGACAGACACTGCTTTGTCTATCTGTACCTCTGTCCTTTGCTGGACATAGGCTTTCCCCAAGTGTCGCTACAACCGGTTGTGCGTCTCGCATCCATCGGCTACCCGCGGTCCTCACCAGGTCATCGGTCCACCTTGTGGGAGGGGAGACCTTCCAATACTGCGTCTTCCTGTGCTCGGTTCTGCGAGAAATGTGCTGCCCACTGCCATTTCAGTTTGGCGATTCTTCGGGCTATGTCGTTGGTTGGTTTTCTTGCGGATCATCATTCCTGATTCGATCACGCAAGGAAACTCCAAGCATGACACTCTCCATTCTTTTTTGAGTGGTTCATAATGGGCCATCAGAGCAGCGACCAGGTTTCGGTTCCATAAGTCTTCACTGGCAACTTGCACTGGTCATAGACTTTCGTCTTGAGACACTATGTTATATGAGACAACACTGTATAGTACGCTAGCATAGTATAATCAGTACTTCGTTTATATAGCTGGTGAATATTTTAATACAGAGAACGGGATGTCCGTAAGGCAGAATTTTAATGATCGTGTGGGCTGTTTGTTTGTCGGTACTCGGCGAGCATTTCCTCTACGACTAACAAACTGAGGAGTGATACAGACGTGCCAACATCAGCGTCTATCTTATCTTGTTGATGTCTTAGAAAATAAACTTTTTCTGTTGGTAGTCTGGTCGTATCGCAGCTAGGTACTAGATACTGTATACATTTGGCATTAATAAGTATTTTGTTCCGTTATTTGACCTTTGAAACAGAAAACGATTGAAGCGGCTTCCAATATTAGGTACAAATTCATCAGCAGAATTTAACATTTGAAACTGAGATAGGTAAGACCGTAGGCACAAAGGTGTAACAGAAATTAATGTGGGTGTTGTTTTCTTCGATGACGCATGGCGGCCAGGCCTAGCCTATAAATCACAAGTAATACCCGTTATTAATTGTCTCATGTAAGTATCCAACAGAAACCCATTTCGACAAGTTTGCTAGTTATTCGCACAGCGATACCAACTCACATTACCCTCCCAACTTCGTCATAGTCAGGTAAATAGAGTCGTAGAAAGTATAGCGTTTTCCTCCGTCATAATCAGTAAGACTATAAAATCCGTGTATCGTACAAACGACCAAAATAACATTGAACGGTAATGTAATGGTAACTTCACCTTTGAGACGAGTTCTGCGCTAATATAATAAAAACGCCGCCTTCGGCACGAATGGCGGACTTAAAATTTTACAGCGGCGCGCGACGCTATTCGGAAAACCTTAAAGTTCACAGAGTGAAAATACCTACTTTGAAAATAACTGTCAATCTTTATTGCAGAAATATAAACCTGGCCGTATAAGTATCTTCTACTTTTTATTAGGGTTCCATACCCAAAAGGTAACCAACGGAACCCTATTACTAAGCCTCCGCTGTCCGTCCGTCCGTCTGTCTGTCAGCGGGCTGTATCTTAAGAATAAAGTAAAGTAATAGGTAGATGTTGAAATTTTTCCAGATTGTCTATTTCTATTGCCGCTATAAACAACAAATAATAAAAATTAAGGTTTATGGTACGGAACCCTTCGTGTGCGAGTCCGACTCGCACTTGGCCGGTGTCCTGTATACTTTACTCGGTTTATGGAAGGAATTATTGACGCTTCACAACTTTAAGTTAAGGCAAATAAGCAATGCGATTGGATGCTGAAAATACGTTAAGCCAACTACTAACTCGCGTCTAATTAATCTAAACATTATTTTTACATAAATCTCTGTACGTTAACTATATTATGCGGCATTAATTATAGCGTCAACCTTTAAAAACTCGGGCTATGAGCGTTACGTTAAAAAGAAAGAAAGAAAGCGTCGATGATAGAATATAACGAAATGTGACAAACTTCGAGCGAGTCAATATTCGTGAAAATACCGAGATGAGTTTGAGCAAACTTGTTTCCAACAAAAACATGTTTGGACTTAGGACTTGGTATGCTGATCGTTATCCTATCGATACCCTTTGGCACCGCAAGCATAATATTGTATCACCAACCGCAAAACTTTTAGAAACAAGTTTAAGTGAGAGTGATTTCATTAGTCGGCACGTGACGCCTCGAACCATAGGTATCATACCTACATACCTAGTGTCCTAATAAGTATAACTAACAATTTAGTCAAAGTTATAAATTTGATTCACGACGAGTGCTATAAAGAAAAGAGCAGAATGTGTATAAAATAAACTCGCAATCCAACAATAAATCATTGTTGGTTGCCAGATTTTCACCTGTTATCTGTCGCTTGTCTGTTTTTGATTAAATCAGGGTTTATTTAATAAACAGAGAAACATGTACTCAAGATGGTAATCTTAGTACAAATAATTACATCAATGTACGATTACATTATGTGGAGTACATTGGTGCAGCGATATAATATCGTTAACATTCCATAATTATTCATTTTTTTTTTGTTTTACACCCTCGCAAATTGATGGACATTTTTTTACCTCATCTCAGAATTTTCCCGAATATCGACTCACATTTTTTTCTTGTAATGCTGTAATGTATCTACATAGTTGCTGACCTTTTATTGGTATAAAATAATATATGAGCTCAGTTTAGGTATTTAACCTTAGATGTCACTGACATCGGTGAAGGAAAAACATTGTGAGGAAACTTGGACTAGCAGTAGGTACCTTGTCAACCCCACACAGCACAAGAAAAAGATTTTTCATTTAAATATATCGCAAATCACTTAACATTATATCTATTGGAAAATCTATACATAAAGCTGAAGAGTTTGTTTGTTTACTTGAACGCGCTAATCTCAAGAACTACTGGTCCGATTTAAAAATTCTTTCAGTGTTAAATAGCCCATTTATCAAGGAAGGCTATATATTATCACGCTAAGACCAATAGGAGCGGAGCAGTAATGAAAATTGTGACGCAAACAAAGTTGCGCGCGTCAACTAGTGTTCTATAATTTGATTACAATGACATGTATCAAAAAGTCAACACTACATGTTTTGTTAGTTGACATGTTATTGGTTTGCGTCTAATTTATGGATATTGTAATCTATACTTAATATTAGGTCTTTACCTATGAAATTGCCGTTCTGCAGTACTGGCCATTTCAAATCAAAATAATTTTTGTTTGGCTAAGAATTCTAATTTCAAAATAATTTTATTTTAAAAACATTGTTTTTTTTTTCCAAAAGTAGTCATTTGTTTATTGATTAGTGTTACATTTTCATCGCATTTCAATCTTTTTCGTCATCATGGATACGTTAAAAACTCGAGTAATTAGGTATGGAATATGAATACCGTCGTGGCAGCAACGCGGCACAAGCGGCACGCAACATCAACGACGTTTACGGAGCTAACACTACAAACCAACGCACCACCTGTTATTGGTTTGCTCGCTTCCGTTCTGGAAATTTCAACCTGAAAAATGAACCTCGCGGTCGTCCGAAGACTCTACGCAATCTACGGCTGAATTAGCAGCAGCTTTCGACGTTAGCGTCAAAACAATATTGGTCCATTTGCGTCAAATTGGCAAGGTAAAAAAGCTTGACAAATGGGTGCCCCACGAACTCAATGATCGCCAGCGCGAAGTACGCGTCGAGACGTGCCTTGCACTGCTCAACAGACACACAAATGAAGGAATTTTGAACCGCATTGTTACCTGCGATGAAAAATGGATTCTGTTTGATAACCGCAAGCGCTTAGCAAGTTGGTTGGATCCTGGTTCAGCACCTAAACAATGCCCTAAACGAAAACTTACCCCTAGAAAAGTGATGGTCACTGTTTGGTGGTCTAGCGCCGGTGTGATTCATCACAGCTTCTTACCAAACGGGGTGAGCATTACTGCTGATGTGTACTGTGAAGAACTGAACACAATGATGGAGAAGCTGGCACATCTCCAACCAGCATTTTGCATGGTGATTACTTCGATTAATACAAATAAAAAATACATGAAAAAAATTCGTTTCAATTTTTTTATACAAAACGGCAATTTCATAGGTAAAGACCTATAATATAAAGCTGAAGAGTTTGTTTGTTTGTTTGCTTGAACACGCTAATGAAAAATTCGATATGAAAAATTATTTCAGTGTTAGATAGCCCATTTATCGAGAAAGGCTATAGGCTATATATCATCACGCTATGACCAATAGGAGCGGAGCAGACGAAGATGCGCGCGTCAACTAGTATTATAAATACGTCTTTATATGAGTCTGAAATGGTAAACCGAAGTTGAACAAGCGTGGTGACTATTTCCTTCCATGTATCGGAATAGGCCTTCGCCCAGCAGTGGGACAATTTCTCCGTTTCTATCAGAGATGTGCGAGGAAGGGTAGCGAGGAATGTGTTTGTTAAGATCCAAAAAATCGCTTGAGCTCAGCGAGGCTAGGTAAATGAAGCGATTCTATTGGTTCCTTACAAACACATCCTTCGCTACGCATCCTTGATCCCTGGTGGAAGAGCAGCTTAACAGGGTTCATTCACCATTAGATTCGTGTTGGAAAATAAAAATAAATGTATTTGAAATAATAATTATTCACCCGTGGATCCGCAATATGCGATATATGAACTGCCGTAGTGGTTTTTGTTCCCGCGCTTCTATTCAGCCATTGTTCAGAAATAATGACTTCAGTTCTGTTTTGACAGCGAATTCAAATAATCCTTTTGCATGTTTTAGTTATGTCTTCGCCGCATGAAATAATTTGTTATTTTCTATCGAAATTATTGTGAAAACTTGAAACTTTTCTTAATTAAGAAACAATTTGAATTGGTGTTGTTGATGTTTTGAAAACTTCAATTTAAATGTAAGAGCTAAAAATTAGACTGTTTGTTATGATCTCGAACTACAATAAGAGGAGCTCGTGGCTAGATAATAACAGCCGCACGGGTCGGTCTTCAAGGTTAAGCAACGTTTTCCAAGTTTGGTCTGTGGATGGGTGACCATCTTAAAATACCGAGTTTCCTCCATGCCTCGAAAAGCACGTTAAGCCGTCGGTCCCGGATGTTATTTGTAGATCTTTGGCAGTCGTTACGGATGGTCAGAAGCCAGTATATCTGACTCCAGTCTTGCCATGAAGTACCGTGTTACCCGGGTAATGGGTTGTGGAGGTCTGGTAGGCAGCCGCTCCTCATAAAATACTGGTATTCAGCTAAATCTGGCTTGCCTGGAAGCCGACCCCAATATAGTGGGAAAAGGCTAGGCAGATGATGACGTTATGATGTCGACCTACATAGTATATAATACCACAAAGATCTATCTACATACCTACTTGTGAAAACTTCAGAAAACGGAATCTTTGTAGCTATGAAATGTAAAATAACTCAGATTGAATGGAAGTGGACAGACGTCCGTGCCAATATCAGCGGTGGCACTCGCCGCCTACCCTCTTTTAGCGATTCTATTTACACAATCAATCGCTGGGGACCTGAGAGAGGTCCATTTACACGCGAAGTTGCGCGAGTCGACTAGTATTTTACTAAAACTATGAAGAGTTCGTTCATCTTATCAAGTAGGTAACATGGAGCTGAAATAATGTTTGATGGCTGACGCCGTCGCTTCAAATTAAACCAAACCATAGTCTACCGCCAATCCGTAATGTTTACACAGAAAGTGAGTACTTAGGTAACTCGCAGCCAGTCACGTGTAAGCGCCTAAAGCTTTTGAGCACGAAAACAAGAACGATGTTCAGCCGTAAATCACGTTTTAAAACTGACAGATTTATACTTATCACAACTTCAATCTAGTTTTAAATCTTGACTCATGAATGAAATTATTACAGACTTTAAACCTCAGGCTATTGAGTACGGCTACAATATTAGTTTTAGAATAAAGAAAAGCCGACTCAGCTCCAAAACTTTTAATAAAAAGTGTCCGAAAATAAAAATAGTTCGATTCTATTATTGCTTCTGAACTATTTCAGGTATGAAATAAGCTAAAAATAACTTTGTTATATCATTGTAGACATCGAGGCCTTCCTTGAATATTTTACCGTTAGACAAAACATTATTGTCTTCTATACATTCCCGTATACAAGCAAAAGTACCTTGTAATCGGTTTTATATTTCTTTTGTTTTACCTCTGACGAACAAAAATATCAGAACACGAGATAAGTACTCGTAGATAGGATTATTTTCACAATACGAGAGGTCTTTACCGTATCTAATAGAGCTGGATAATTTTCTTCTCAGTATTAAGTGATTATGCGGTAAGTGGTCTAAAAATAAAATGAGCTAAGACTGGATCGAGGGAAGAACAGCAAAAGAACTATTAATAAGTGAACGCTAAGAGTTTTAAGTGGCTTTACATCAAGCCTTGTTTTAGTTACATAGTAGATATTCTCGATTAATGGTTGTAAAGTACCTACCTTATTTGCGAAGCCATAAGAGGTTCGAGTTTCTTGAATCGTGCGAGCGGGGTGATACTCAGGCCGAAAAGCGCAGCCGCCAGAAAGTTTGATTCTACTAACCCTTTCTGGTTCCTTAGTACGAGTTTGTAAACGTACTCGATCGCATTATCGAATCGTCAATTTGTAAGTACTGAAGCTGAATTAGCGCCATCTGGTGACAAAAACACCAAACTATTTTTGAAGTGAGCGTTTATACACGGTGCCATTTTAGTCGTCTTACAAAGGCGGTCCACTTAATCTACCCGACATAAAATACCTCTATGCACGATTAGTTAGGGTAAATTCGTTAGAGATGGCCGTACGGGAGAGTTGGCCAATCAATATAATTTGCTCATTTATCACAAGATGGCGCTGTATTTAGCTCAATACGCTTCGTGCGCCGCCACGGAACAACATTAGAACAAAACCTTGCGCAAAAATAAATAAAAAAAGTAAGTAAATTGGCCTACATTTCATTAAGTAGTGGTGAAATTTTATAGTAGGTTCGTATACCAACCGGAAATACTAATAATGTTATTACTTCTTTGTGTTTTTGTGAGTGGATTGTGTTTCGTGTATATTTTTCTTCATTCTAACCTCAAAATGGTAAAGTACTTGTTATTCGTTAGTTTAAAATTTGTAGTGGCCATCTCACCCGGAAAAAAAGGAGAGATGGCCATATAAAGTCAGGTAAAGATGGCCATATTATTTAGTGCTTTGTTACACTATTATGACGTTTGTTTTTTTTGAACAATGCCGTTTATGGATAAATCAAAATCCAGGACGCCGAATTACAAGATTGTCATTTGGAACCTTGTTAAATAAAGCCTGGGGTAAAGCAGCTTCAGCAGAAAACGCAATTTCTGGATTCAAGGCAACTGGAGTTGTTCCTTTTGATCCAACGGCAATACCTGATTATGCTTTCATTGGTGACTCGACAGCTATACCCAACTCCCTTTCAGTCAACCCTCCAACTGAAACGTTACCTGATCCAACAGATATGGAGGAGAATATTGAAAATGAATCCCTTGTAACACCTGGGACTTCCACTGAGCAAAATAGTAGCATGGATAAATGGACGCCTTCTCGAATTTTAAAAGACATATCCCCTATTCCACAAAAAGTTATAGAAGCCCGTAAACGTAGCAAGCAAGTCGGTATGCTCTTGACATCGGAGAACCACATGACACTAAGAAAAACCAAAGAAGAAGAAAAGATTAAGAAGGAAAATAAGCGGAAACTTAGGCAAGAAAAAATGAGTTTAGTAAAAATGGAAGGGATGAAGACAAAATGAAAAACAAAGCACAGCAAAAAAACGAAAAGCTGTCAAACAGATAGACAGAAGGTCTGAAAGTAGCACTAGTGAGGAGGAACCAATATTATGTGACACATCTGGTGAAGAAGACTCAGAAAATGAAGCTGATAATTGTGCTGGATGTGGCGAAAATTATTATAAAACCCATCTCATTGAAGATTGGCTTCAGTGTTTAATCTGTAATCTGTGCGTACATGAGAATTGTACACCTTTTGATGACATGTGCTCTAAATGTGGATAGAGGAAGAAAAAGGACCTCCAGGAAGCAGAAATCAAAGGAAAGGGGAAAGGCAGAGGCAAATCCAGTACCGGCCGTCTGTCCCGTACTACTACGGCCATCACTCCCGAATATGCCGGGTGAGACGGCCAGTTCTGTTTTTTTTTAAATTAATATTTTATGTATGTTCGTAATATCATAAACATATCTTTATGCTGATTTTTTAAAGACTGATTGTTGTTGATTTTCTTAAAAATAAAAGTTTAATTATGATATCAATATTTTCAGTTTTATTTAAGCCTAAAAAAACTATGGCCATCTCTAACGAATTTACTAAAAAAAACGGTTTGCACTCTGGGTGTGCCGGCAGAAGAGAAAACTTGAATACGTGTTTCTCTCCCTCCGTCTTACGAATTTTCGATCAGGTCACGTGTCCTGACGCGAGTTTAACATTTTTTAACCATCACAGAAAAAGTGCACAACGCCGCTAAAGAAGTTCTTACTTCAATATTCATTAACATAACAGTAGGTACAATTAAAACAAATAATGCACACCCTGTTAATAATGATTACGTAATAAAACAATGTCATCGTTCCATTCCGCGCCGTCCTTTCAACACAAGGCTCGAACTGGCTCGCTCCTGGATGTTTGAAACTCAACGTCATGTATCATGATAATAACATACTACGCTACCCTAATCTAACCCTGCCCCTAAATCCCTACACTTATCCCTACATTGTGAAATAAGTACAATGAAGCTAAACGTAAGCCGCCATATTGTAGAACGTCTTGTAATGACAATCTAGCTAACCGTTAACCCGCTGCAATACAATACGGCCCTGTTTTTGGAAATGGCTAGCCGTAATGTAATACGGCGATTTATACAATCCGACTGCGATATATATAACGCGGTACGTTCAAAAACACGCACTAAACCTCTGATGAAGCGTCGCACAAACGAACGTTTACGTTCACATGATCATGTAAGTATTTTTAAAGATGTACTAGGCCCTCTTTAGGTTGCGGAATTTGTTCGAAAGAGTCACCGCGGCTCTGGAACGCAAAGGGTATTTGTGCGAACACGGATAGATTTTTGTCAGTGACTGACATTCCCTGTCCTAAAATAAATGACACTCCGTAGATACAGTCAACAAAGCTATTCGGTATTCAGGCAAAAATATTATTTTTCCACAGCACTGCTAATGTTTACTTCTAATGTGTGCATTATATTTTTTTTAGCTTTTGACATACTTACGAGTGTGTTGTACAATGATTGTCTACTCAGCACACTCAAAACATTGTTTAAAAGTAGCCTGCATACCAAATAGCTTTGTTGACTGTTCCTCCCTCCTAAATGCGCACGTATGTACCCGCGCATCTATACGTGCGTAAAATCACAAGGAAGAGAATTTCACTATGCGATCACATTACAGATAAATAAATTAAATGTAGCAAACAAAATCACGTAAATACACATTGGGGACGAAACCCCTGAACATAAATTGATTTGGCGGTATATCGAACATAATGTGATGCCATTCCATTTTATCGACATGTTATAAAATGGGGTAAGGCAGTTACCCAACTGCCTGTCAATTGTTGTACATGGGTATGTACAACAATTTTCATATGTGATGTCAGCGTAAGTACGTACCTACCTAATAAGCTCGCTTTGTCTGCATGTTGTTACAAAAATGTCTTCTAATGTATTTTTTTATTTCTTTCGACTTTAAGCAATAAAATGACAATTACTTTAACTAGAAAAACAAACAAATTTAATCTAAAACTTAGAAATAAATCAAGCTTGTGCTTAGAAATGTTGTGGATTGACCTTCAAGCTTGTTTTAATTTAAAGGAATCTTTGAAAACTAATGTCTTTTGTTTATTGGTAGGTTTTAAGGTATGATTTACACATTTGTTTTTTCTTTAATCATATGACGCGATTTATCATCATCATCTGCCTAGCCTTTTCCCAACTATATTGGGGTCAGCTTCCAGTCAAACCGGATTTAGCTGAATACCAGTATTTTACACGGAGCGGCTGCCTACCAGACCTCAACAACCCATCAACTGGGTAATCCGGTACTTCATGGCAAGACTGGAGTCAGATTAACTGGCTTCTGACTATCCGTAACGACTGCCAAAGATCTACAAATGACAGCTGGGACCAACAGCTTAACGTGCTTTCCGAGGCATGGAGGAAACTCGCTATGTTAAGATGGTCACCCATCCACAGACCAACCTTGGCAAGCGTTGCTTAACCTTGAAGATCGACCCGTGCGGTTGTTATTATCTAGCCACGAGCTCCTCCATAAGGCGCGATTTATGTGTAGTACAAACTGTGTAGCGTAACATTGGGATTAGTCCAATATAAAAAGGATAAGGCACTCCCATAACCCCGCTAATACTAAAAATAAAAATGTTATAACAATTAAAAAAAAATCTTTTATAAGTCCACATTAAAATAATTCTCTCTATACACAAAAGTATTTCAATAAAAAAGTTGTTCGCTTAGACTTTTTTTCGATACGGATTTGTTTCGACCACCAGGCGCTCGAAAAACTTCAGGGAAATGTAAAGTAGGTACCTAACAATCATTTCTAAGAGAACATTTTCTTTTATTTCGTACTAGCAGACCCGCGCGGCTTCGCTCCCGTCAACTGGCTACCCTACCTATCTCCTTACCTCCCTAACTACCCTACCTACCCTACCTACCCTACCTACCCTACCTACCCTACCTACCCTACCTACCCTACCTACCCTACCTACCCTACCTACCCTACCTACCCTACCTACCCTACCTACCCTACCTACCCTACCTACCCTACCTACCCTACCTACCCTACCTACCCTACCTACCCTACCTACCCTACCTACCCTACCTACCCTACCTACCCTACCTACCCTACCTACCCTACCTACCCTACCTACCCTACCTACCCTACCTACCCTACCTACCCTACCTACCCTACCTACCCTACCTACCCTACCTACCCTACCTACCCTACCTACCCTACCTACCCTACCTACCCTACCTACCCTACCTACCCTACCTACCCTACCTACCCTACCTACCCTACCTACCCTACCTACCCTACCTACCCTACCTACCCTACCTACCCTACCTACCCTACCTACCCTACCTACCCTACCTACCCTACCTACCCTACCTACCCTACCTACCCTACCTACCCTACCTACCCTACCTACCCTACCTACCCTACCTACCCTACCTACCCTAGCTACCCTACAGGTTTATTATATTTCTGGTCAGGCTATACATTAGTTTAGATCATAGACTATTACTTTGGATAGTGCACTTTTTAAGCTTTGTAATTAATAATCTTAGAAAAATCATAGACAACATAAAAAAGACATTTACGTTTTCGATAACCTATAAAATAAATCTTAGAAATTGATTTCAGAAATACAATAGTTTAGAACATAGACTACTAATAAATATCTGAACGCACGCGTAAATGTTAATCATTTGTCGTTATTTCTGAACGCATGTCAACCATTACTTATAGTATTTGACAGGATGGACAACAAATGTTTGACAGGTACGAAACAAAGTAACATTAAGGGAAAATGATTCATCTTTTATAATTATGTTTTCGTCGAGTTTTCATTATTTTTAAGATGTATTCTGCTATTCGGGGCGGGGACAAATCCAACGAACCAAAAACCATGAAAATTGGTCTAGCCGATCTCGAGTTATAAGTGTTGTAACAAACCCGTCTTTGTTTTATATATATAGATTACCCATTCCGTCTGCAAGTATTCGTTGCACTAGCAATCACTTACCTACTAGTGCAATACCACGTGCAATTTTTATTCAGTATAAAACTAGATATAAACTAGCGTTGAAACTCTGTTTCCTTTTCTAAATCTATTTAATCCTTACTAATATTATAAATGCGAAAGTAACTCTGTCAATCCGTTTGTCTATCGCGTTTTCACGCCAAAACTACTCAACCGATTTAAATGAAATTTGGTACACAGACAGTCTAGACCCTGAGAAAGGACATAGGCTACTTTTTATCCCGGGAGTATGTTCCTAGGGACCTCGCGGGCGAAACCGATGGCAGAAGCTAGTAATAACAAAGTTACTCACATAAGTAAGTATATTTTAAGCATTTTTTTGGCCATTGACCCGATAGTAAGATAATCCTTTCATCATAATTGACATTTCACGTCAAAACATCCCTATTATCTTCCAACTTAATAGCCATAACAAAATGTCATAAATATCACGATAATGACGTTGCGTGGCAGACAAATTAGTGCTCGCAATAAAAACTGATAAGGGATCGGATATCCATACTCTGGAAATAATTTTTATTTTTTTTACACCTACAGACTTAACTGAACACCATGCGTCATAAACACGCTGGCAATATGCGTCAATGATGCGACGGCAGTTTTTCTTAGATATTACTTCAAAAGTGGTCTCTATATAGAATAATTTCTATGAAAAAGCGTTGTCACATCGTTTCACGGCGCATCTAATCTTGGGAGTCTTCGTATTCGTATTTCAAGATGGCGCAATTTTCCAGGCGGAATGAAAATCATGGCGCACCGATACCGGTCCAGGCTACGCATGAGTGAATAAATCCCGCAATGAATAACACCATGGGGTTTTTGTCGGTCAGAGACCGACATAGCTCTCCTTTGTATTGTGAAATGGACAATTCAAATTATTGGAAAAATAAAAATGGTTTCGGATCAACAACATTTTTTGTTAACTACATGGCAGCCCTTATGCACAATAATTTGCGTCACTTCATATAATAATTATATTATTTCAAGACCACACTATTGTGCGATTGTTTTTTAATGATGGGTACCTACTTAATGAAAAGTTTTTTTTTGAAAGCTTTGTCAGGTGCTATGAATTTCATAATTTTATTATTATTGTTAGATACAGACAACGCGAAAAGTAAATCTATACTAATATATAAAACTGAAGAGTTTGTTTGTTTGCTTAAACGCGCTAATCTCAGGAACTACTGGTCCGAATTGAAAAATTCTTTCAGTATTAGATAGCCCATTTCTCGAGAAAGGCTATAGACTATAGTATCACGCTAAGACCAATAGAAGCGGAGCAGTAATGAAATTTGTGACGCAGACGAAGTTGCGCGGGTCAACTAGTGACATTATGTTATGATTTGAAACTGTAGATTTTGTGGTTATACTACTCTGTCAAGAAAGTACCGGGAAAAGATCAATAATACACAAAATGTCTGTTATTCATCCAAATTTATCACCTTCAAAGTATGCTCCTTTAGAAACGATACACTTGCGCCAACGAATAATCCATTCATCAAAACATTTTTTAAACGCTGCTTCCGGAATTGAGTTCAGTTCTCGCCGCGAATTCTCCTTTATGTCTTCTATCGATTGAAAACGGGTGCCACGAAGTGGTAATTTGAGTTTGGAAAAAGAAAAAAGTCAGCAGGAGCCATATCTGGTGAATATGGTGGTTGCTGGATGGTATTTGTTGAGTGTTTGGTTAAAAATTCGTTCACAATGATAGCCTTGTGCGAAGGCGCATTGTCGTGGTGCAAAATCCAAGAATTTTCTTTCCACAAATCTGGCCTTTTTCGTCGAATTTGCTCTCTTAAACGCCGCATAACGCTCAAATAATATTCTTTATTTACCGTTAGACCTTCCGGTAAGAATTCAGAGTGCACAACACCGCGATAGTCAAAGAAAACAGTCAACATGACTTTGACTTTTGATCGACTTTGGCGTGGTTTTTTCGGTTTCGGTTCAGTTGGAAGGCGCCACTCCGAAGCTTGTTGACTAGTTTGCATGTCAAACTCGTAAACCCACGTCTCGTCACCAGTAACAATGCGTTTCATGAATGTTGAGTCCGAACTGACTCGTTCTAGCATGTCCTCAGCGACTTTCATGCGATTGAGTTTTTGGAGAAAATTCAGATCTTTTGGGACTAGCCGAGCAGCAACATGTTTCATACCCAAATGATTAGTTAAAATGGTACGGATCGACTCGTGACGTGAGATACAGAAAGTTCGGCGGCTATCTCTCTCAGAGTTGAATGGGGATTTTCAGTCACTATTTCCTTCACTTTTGCGATGTTAACTTCAGTTGCAGACGTTGACGGCCTACCAGAGCGAGGCAAATCTTCCATCACATCTCGACCGCTTTTGAACCACTCATAAGCACGAGTTTTTGATAAAGTCGATTCAACGTAAGCCTTCTGTAACATTTTCAGTGACTCCGAACACGAAATTCCATTGGCGATGCAAAATTTAAGACAAACTCTTTGTTCGATATTTTTGTCCATTATGAAATTCGCAATACACACTATATATGATATTACTAAAACCAGCACTGTATTTAATATAAATAACAGATGCAACTCAAACTCCGCGCCAAAATGGAAAACAGTTGTGCCAATCTAACAACAACAAAAAACAAAAATTTGAATTTGGAACCATAAACAAATCATCCATTCCCGATACTTTTTTGACTGAATGTATTTTTAACTTGTTTGCGATATTAATGAAAGGGACACATAAACGGTTATGGATCTTTCAGTAGTAAAACCAACATTAATAAGACGGTTAAGTTTCAAAAAGAATAAGCGACAAAATAGGTCTTTACTACCCACAGAAATAGTAAAACCAATTTGGTAAATTAGTTTTATATTTTTGTTTTTCTTGACATGCGTGGGACGATAATCACCTGAAATACTTTTCTTTTCATCCCTGTTTTTTTTATATTTCTACCTGTCTTCAATTACTTACAATAACACGATTCTATTAGGCAGTGTTTAAGTCTTTACATTGAATTTGTCTGAAGCCTCAAGGTT
Organism: Lacanobia oleracea; assembly: GCA_950371165.1. Lineage (NCBI taxonomy): Eukaryota > Metazoa > Arthropoda > Insecta > Lepidoptera > Noctuidae > Lacanobia > Lacanobia oleracea. Next base: position 13,126,351 of record OX493393.1, on the reverse strand, counting down.
TGTTCATAGTATCTTAATGAAAGCTCTCAATCTTAATTTAAGGCTAAAATCCATTGTAGGGAGGCCGAGCTTTGTAATTTCATTCTATAATAACGGTTGAAGAGGGATACCTAAATACACATATGTATTTGCTCGTACACTTGGTAAATATTCCGTTCATACATCACCTATTAGTATGTGTTAGAGCTTTGATCTTTTTAACATACCTCTTATGTTTGTTTAGCTGATAGATAGCTTCTCATTAGTTTTCTCCACGTGATAGTCTATCGACAGCACTGGACTGCGCACATGATATTCAAAACAGTTTCGTCTACAGTTTTACCAATAGATTTTTCGTAGCCAAAGTTCCTTCTCCCAGTCTACAGTATTTTAATGGTTAGGGAAACCTCATCATTTTTTTTTTATTTAAAAATCTCAATCCTAATAAATATTATTATTATTTTAGGAACAATTTGAGTTGGTGACACATAGCTATAATTGAAAAGTGGAGTTGTTTATGAACGCATTTCTAATAATAACTAGCGCACAATAAACTTTAATTAAAAAAAAAACAACGCCATATTTAATTTTGGGAATTCTAAATTTAAAAAAACAACCTTTTTCTGTCTGCAGGTTTTAAAAGAACCGAACCTAATTATATCCGTGCCGGGGTGCGTACTACGCTCCCTGTGCGCTATGTCCCGCTACGACTGGGCATGTCGCTAAGCGATATTGAACCAAGCCATTTGCCTGTGGTTTATTTGATGGTACTTGATTTTCAATTGGAAGGCTAATTAATAATCCAGAGTTCTGTTCTTTGTATTTTTTTGTTCTTTGTTTTATTGCGCGTGTATATATTCGACACAATGTAAATTGTTTGATGAATAAATAAATGAAAAAATCAGTATATTTTAATATGAAGACAATGTTTTCGATCATTTGACAACTATTTTTTCGCGAAATATTATTGTATTCATGCATATTTTCGGATTATTGTTAGTACTAGTTTTGTAAAAGATTTGATTTGTTTGCATTACAATAATTATTTTGATGTAAGTAAATATATATATATTTAGTTATGTAAATAATAGTACGAGTGATAAGTTTTAAGATGTGCATTTAAAAATAAGCAATTATTTATTAATGAACACAGAAGCAATCTGCACTCAATGGTTAACAAACAAGATTGCATGCCAATCTTTTTAGGCCGACGAGCAAACGCGTTTACATCGGCAAACTGAAAATAAATTCCATTCCGGATTTTCCACTTACACTTTAGATTTTTTTATTTGAAAAACATGTAGGTAAACCACGGACCGACAACTTTCAGCAAACATTTTATTATTAAAAAGATAAGGGAATATGCATGAAAGAAATATTTATTATCTATTCAGTTTATCTAAAAATATACAAAAATATAATACTAACAGTGAAAATAGAATCAAAATTGCCCGAAAAACAAACGAGATATTATTATTTTAAACAAATATATCTGTCCCTCTCGCGAAAACGCTGTTTTCTATGGCAGCGGCGTAGGCGTCATGAACTCTGACGTCAACATTCATATCGGACTTCTCTTTCTAATTGCAATCTTTGAAGCTTTATAACTTCATCGCTGATGAAGGTATTTCAAAAATAATTTCATGATCGTTTACTAGAGCTAATAAATGTTTCATTTTGCAAATAATTTTTTTTTTGTAATTTTGACTGGAATAGATTTGATAGCTATATTTTTGGTTTCGGATAAATAAAGCTCGTAGCGGCTCACATGGTGAGTCACTTTCGGGTTATTTTTTAGGGTTCGAATTTAGAAACGAAATAAAGTTATTTATGTTACTCACTTGCTGCCAGAACGCTTTTCATTTTCGACGACTTTTTAACGCGACATGCGCTGAAGGCTGCTGAGGCATAACTTGTACCAACACATGAATAACTGCGTAAAAATCTCGTACAACCCAGTCTTTGTACTCTATTTCTGCAGAGCGTCAGTGCTTATTAAGGTAATTAGCGTCAAGTGCTCATACACACTTAGGTCCGTATTAATAAATCACTCTCATTTGAAAGCTCTTTCATAAGTGTCGGCTTTAAATAAATATGCTGATTTTATGAAAGAAAATTTGCTTTTAACATCATGACGGCCGCAAATATGAGCTGAATCTGTTGATATATTTTTAGTGAGAGTTCACTTTGGTTAGCTGAATGACGTTCACTGCAAATAAGTAGCCCTTAATGTCTACTGTTTAGTAGTGTTCACTGTTTTCTTAAAACACTACTTTTGAGTAGTAATATGTGATGGCTAGATGTGAGAAACGATAATGAAGTAGACAGAAGGATAAACACAACATGGAAAAAGTACTAGGCACAGAAAGAAATCCTTAAAGGAAATTACAGTCTGAAACTAAAGAAAATCATAATGGATTCATGTATCTTACCCTCCTTAACATACGCCAGTCAGACTTGGACTTTCACTAATAAGACTAAGAACAAAATCCTCTCGTGTCAGCACGCCATGGAAAAATGTATCCTGGAACTAAGAAGAACACATAAAACACGAAATGCTGACATACGTAACAAAACAAAAGTGACGGATGCACTGCAATAAGCTATGACCTTGAAGTGGAAGTGGGCAGGCCACATAGATAGATGCCAAGATAACAGATGGACACTACGAACAACGAAGTGGCCTGATCCCGCTGGAAAAAGTCAAAGAGGACGGCAAAAGAAACGATGGCTCGATGACATAGTAAAAACAGCTGGGAAAGACTGGATGACCACCCAAGACAAACAAAAGTGGAAATAGTTGGAGGAGACTTTTTACCCTACAGGGGCCATACAATAATATTTATATATTTGTATTTTATGTACATCATTAAAAACTGTAACTTAATGGTATGGATGAATAAAGTTTTAATAATAATAATAATAATGTGATGGCTTTAGAGAAAGTACAAAAAGCATTCCTCAGATATCTATATCAAGCACATGTACGGGTTTCCCCCCTTCGTGTATCCAACTAAATTTATTTTTGTTTGGTTAAGTTTCAACTCTCTAGAGGTAAGACGGTGGCGGGATCAGAGACTAATATTTAAAATTATTAGAGGAATTATCGATGATCCTGATCTTCACAATGAAATCTGCAATCTATTTGTTCCAGACAATTATTGTCGTGGCAGAAAACACCGGTTACAGGCTGTTCCAAGTAGCCGTACTATTGCACACTCCAATTCACCTATTCCTCGGACAGTAGCCGCTATCGACACTCACCTGGACTCAAACACAAGTCTTGATATGTTTGCGGATGAATGGAAGTGAATGGTGGATGAAGAATGCATTACTGGCTTCAATAAATTAGATGTTAAACAGTGTAATTGTTTTCCGTCGTTCTATTTAAAATAAATAAATTAAAATACATGTGATAACAACAATATTTAAAGGTTCATACTAAAGCTGTCTAATAAATTCCAACTTACAAACAAATCTATACAATAACTTTATCTGTTACGACTAATAAAAAGCCTACTGTATATAAAAAGTTAGAACCAACAAAATTCAGAATGAAAGAACATTGAATTTTCCAGCTTTACTTAGAGCTCCGAATATTTACTTTATAGATAGAATTGGCTCAGAGTTCAATTTATTCACCGTTAAGGATCATCGCAGTAAAGTGACGGAACCCTGATAGATAATTGTATTAAATCCCAGTCGTTACGAAGATAATGGTATTATCGCATTTGATATAATAGACACCTTTTCTTTAGCTTTTTAAATGGAATACAATTCGGCATTGAAGTCTAAATTGTATGGAGATCCACGTGTGAATTGGACCAGATAATACCATTGCTACATATTCGGGTTCGTTAATGGATTGCCAATGTTATATTGTAGGTATTGTTATGTTGTATGTGTGTTTGTAGGAAGTTTGTCGACACGTTGCCAATTTAAGGGGAACCATATTCTCGCAAATTAATAACACCCTACCTAATATAAATACGAAAGTTTATTTCACAGATAACTTGATTGAATTTTGAATTTATTAATTCTAGGTCAATAGGGAACGTTCCGTAAAGGTTTCGAGCGACTCAATATTATTAAACGAGATTGGACCATATTTTTTTATTGCGGTGAGATAGGAGCTTGATTTTTAACTGGAGTATGGTTTGGCAGTCAAATTTATGACTTTTCGTATATTAATTTTAACTTAGCAGATCCATAAACTACAAAAATATTTTTTTTTTTACGATTTTGAGGTTAGGTAGGTAGGTACATCGCGACTATAACGTTGTTCATCATCATCTTCCTACCCTTTTCCCAATGTTTTGGAGTCATCCGTCATACAATTTATATCTCTGTCAGTTGTCATACTTGTAAATAAGGGGTGATCCTCTTTTCTGATCTGCCAGATATTGCATTGCAAAAACATAACCCATGTACTGTTTGTTAGATGATACCGGTCCGAAATTGGCACATAGATATATCAGATACTGCACAGATTTATTATTCCTTTAAAATCCTTGTATTTTCTACATTTTAAACCACCCCGCTACAAACTTCGTCTCCCGTGTGCTGGTTTACTTACTTTCCTTTAGTAAAATTCATAATTTCGATGTAGGTACTTACTCTTTCAGACACACTCCGTGTTAACCACAGAACTCTGCTTCATTAACAATTAAATTAAATTTTAAAACTTTAACGTAAAACGACGCTAATTAGTTTCGTAAAGTTTTTGATCGGTGATTGGCCACAAATTAGTAGGAGTTTAAATTGCTGAGTGCTTATTGGTCAGCATTTGGTAGAACTGAACCTCCACCGAGTATTGCTAGCGGTCGCCTGTTTTTTTGTGACGTAATTACCGGATTATGAAAAGCTCTATAGTATTATCAATATTCAAAAGACCCGTGTGGTTTACGGCATAGAAAAACTCATCCATCACTCGTCAAAAGACGTCTTAAAAGGATTACGCCAGGAAGAAGGGCAACGACAACTTAAAATCAGATTGCCAATTATACAAATGTATGAATGAGACATTTTTTTTACTATTGATAGGCACGCGCTTGACCACCATCTCACCTGATGTTAAGCGATGATGTGGTCGAAGATGGAGCACGCTTGCCTAGAAGTAACCTATTCACTCTGACTGACTTTTTGCCAGTTTGCTACTGACATTCGAATGCGAAAGTTGCCGCGTTGCTTAAAAATTTTTACAGTTGGCCTTGTGGTAACAATTTGTGCTTTCCACTCAAATTCATAAAAAAAAATACTTCATCGCTTCCGTTTTCTGTCTGTCGCTATGTGCTTAGGTATTTAAAACTACGTAACAGATTTTGATGCGGGTTTTCTTAATAGAGAGTGGTTCTCGAGGCAGGTTTTAGTATATCCATAATGTGCATTCGTGCGAAGCCGGGGCGGGTCGCTAGTTATGTATAATCACTAGTGCGTGATTATTTAAATTCGTTTACACTCGCGTTTGACCATTATCTCACCTGTTATGCGATGACTTTCCTTGTGTTCCTACGCACGGGAAGCATTCTTTGTATAGTTGTTTCCAGGCTGGCTAGGACATTGCAGGTTTAAATCACCTTATTGTCTAATAAAAAGATAATTCCGTGCTTCGGAAGGCACGTATAAGCCGGTGGTCCCGGCCGCCAAATGGCGGTCGTCAAATAAACCATCTCAGAGGCCCTTGAGGCGGTTTAGAAACTCTGACACTAGGGTGTGTGGGGTTGTTAGAACTTACTGCCCACACGATAAGAAAGCAAGAAGAAGCGATGATGAATTTATTTAGAATTTAATGTGTCAAGATTTACTTTTACCAAAAGTATACTGGTTTCCTGGCTAAAGTAAATTCCTGATCGTTGATCAATACTCAACTTCAAATACGTAATTAAGAAATCTGGGTTAGGTAAATTAAGCTTAAAGTCTTAATAACCGACATAATGTTAAACTTTACGAAATTTCAATAAGACCTAGGTACATTTTTAGTGTTGTTGACAAACTCTAGACTATGAAATACCTATTAGACCCTAATGTTATGTTTATAGCCCTATCTACGTTCTATGGCATTCATTAATAGGCGGTTTGACTTTAGGCAGCAGGCAGGTGACTGAAGACACTTACGAAACCTTGTCGTAATAACTTTTGGCATTAGACGAATCATGCTTTCCCTCGTTATTTATCACGATGTTTTTCTTACTGAAATGTTCCTCATTTGGGCGGAAATTTCGTGGAAATTGGCGTAGGAACGTAGTAACATTTTTTCTCCGTAACTTTTATTGCGAAAAGTCGTGAAAATGTACGTAAATGCTACTTTATTTCTTTAAATAATAATCTGGAACACGTGCAAACCATGCTACCTTATTTATTTTTTAATTTTAAATACATATTGTAAAAAAAATACTTTAAATTTTCCTCTTTTTTGAGGTCATAGACGTTTTTCTTCTATACTTACATTATCTAAAGGTCCGTGATTATTGCGATTAATTGCTATTTTAGGTACATGAAACAAAAATTCCCACTTTTGCCCGTCATTTGTGCGTGTTGGACTCCCAGAAGCCGTTCAAAAATAGGAAAGTGTTAATAGGCCCACCGTTTTAAAGATTTCAGTCGTTTGGGTGTCTATCCCTGTTTTTCTGTGTGTCTGTGTATTTATCTTTTCGGTAACTTATATGGTGTACATAATAAAGAGTATTCTATTCTATTTGTTTAAGCAGGTCGAAACCCAAGTGATACGTAAGTGGTTTATCATAAGATACACTGGGTCTCAAAGTCAATGGGCACGGACCCCTTACTTACATAATTTACTTGGTTTAAGTCAGTTGGAAATTCCGTAGGTAATTAAATTATGATAAACCTCTGTCGATTTGAAACTGAGCGGAAGGGGCTAACTTGTGTAAATTTGCATTAATTACCTCTGACCGCCGTCTTCATTATCGTTTGGCTAAGTTAAGGTTACTTTAACTTTACGTAGTTTCAGTGATGTAAAGTTTTTAATTTCAAAGTTGATGAGGTAGGTAAGCTAAACGCTTCCCTATTAAAACAATTACTGAGTTCGTCTCTTAAAATTTTATTTCAAACATCATCAATCATCAGTTCACAGACTTTCCTATGACATTAGCGGTCGCTGGCGTTAATTTGTCATCATCTGCCTAGCCTTTTCCCAACTATATATTGAGTTCGGCTTCCAGTCAAACTGGATTCAGCTGAATACCAGTGTTTTACGTGGAGCGGCTGCCTACCAGCCAAATAAATAAATAAACCCATTAACTGGGTAATACGGTACATCTTGGCAAGACTGGAGTCAGATTTACTACAACCCGTAATGACTGAAAAAGATCTACAAATGACAGCCGGGCCCAACGGCTTAGCGTGCTTTCTGAGGCACGGAGGAAACTCGGTATGTTAAGATGGTCACCCATCCACAAACCAACCTTGGCAAGCGTTGCTTAACCTTAAAGATCGACCCGTGCGGCTGTTATTATTTAGCCACGAGCTCCTCGCTGGCGTTAATTTGTAACGCGCTTTAAATATTTGTCTACGTTAGTGGTACCCAATTGCACGTGACTAAGACATTTGATGGTAATGGGAATAGGTCCCAAATCCATATGACAACAACAGAAAGGGACTTAATAAGTAAACACAGCCCACACACGAAGACGAGCGTTGCATTCGTCTCAGTATGCGTCTCCACGTTTTGTATTAAACGGTTTGCATAGGATTGTGACATAAAGCTGAAAGCTTCACCCTAGAACAGGTCGGCAATCCAGCAATGTTTGTTCAAAATTTATCAATACTGATATTATAAAAGAAGAATTTGTTTGTATGAACACGCTAATCTCTGGAACTACCAGTGGGATTTGGAAATTCCTTGTATATGATAGCCCATTCAAGAGGAAGGCCAACGGTAAAAACGGTATATGCGCAAACAAAGTCGCGGTAAATAACAATCTTTAAAATAAGCTTTTAATTAACTAAATGTCACTTATTCATCTGCCTAGCCTTTTCCCAACTATATTGGGGTCGGCTTCCAGTCAAACGGGATTCAGCTGAATACCAGTGTTTTACGTAAAGCGGCTGCCTACCAGACCTCCACAACCCATTAAATGGGTAACACGGTACTTCTTGGCAAGACTGGAGTCAGATTTACTGGCTTCTGACAATCCGTAACGACTGCCAAAGATCTACAAATGACAGCCGGGATCAACGGCTTAACGTGCTTTCCGAGGCACGGAAGAAAACTCGGTATATTAAGATGGTCACCCATCCACAGACCAACCTTGGCAAGCGTAGCTTAACCTTAAAGATCGACCCGTGCGGCTGTTATTATTTAGCCACGAGCTCCTCCACTAAATGTTACTTATCATTTTATACTATAATACAATAAGTACGTTGAGTTCTGTAAGAATTGTGCCATGGTGTTTAGTTAAAGAATTCTATTGCCACCTTCCGGCTGCTACCAGACCAGCTCCAGACTATTGCCTCCATAGTTATATAAAAATCTTGAGTTTATGATTACTAATGGATTAGGTAGTTTGTAACTGGCAAAGCAAACTTTCTCACGCGCATTGTTTCTTATTGTTCTTTTACATATTTCAGCAGTATAACATCAAAACTTACAAGTATATTTCGTACGTGTTTCATATGCGGGCTGTACCTTGTAGTATCTCATTCTCTCGTTTTAATAACGCGATAGTTGTGTTTGTACAGCCACTATAATAAGGATTTGGAACAGTTGGAATGCTAAACAGTTGCCCCATTTATATAATACCTTAATCCTATTTAAGATCTTCTAGGTACCTATTGTATTTACCTCACATTTGTTTACCAAACTAAACTTGAATATAAAATCCTCTAAGCTTTCGTTATCTGGTTTAAAAACAATTCGCAGGTACACACATTTGAGTAAAGCGAGGTCAATTTTAATCTGTATTAGGGTGCAAATATTCCAATTAAAGTTCAGGGGCAAATATTCTCATGTAACCAGGTAATGGTTTAATCACGATAATCTCATTGTATTAAGTTCTTGTTACAATAATTTGATAACAGAAGCGAATATTACTCAAGTAATAGAATTTGCTTGCTTGAGAATGGCAAAATATCCCACGGGATCGTACCAGCTCAGCCAGGGGAAAAAGAAACATAATTAAGTCTAGGCCGCCCCTGTTCGAAATATCAAAATCCTTTCAAATATTGAGGCGTGATTTATCAATGAACCTCTTAAACGGAGAGAAAGAGGTCTATCAAAGCTTGTCCTGTGCGGTAAGACCGCCAAGTGCACAAAACAATAAAACAACCAATCAACCAATGAAAGCCAACAAACCAACCAATTACAAGCAACCAACCAACTAATTAAACTCAACAATTTAAGTCAAGAGTGAATAAGTTAATTCTAGACGGGCGTTCTTCGATCTTCGACCACATCATCGCTTACCAACAGGTGAGATAGTGGTCAAACGCGTGTCCATAAATAGTAAAAAAAAATGCAGTTACCTTTGTTTTTATAAATGTTTGTCTTGTGTTAATTATGAGGTGTGAGGTACTTACAATCAGTACATAGTAGGTATAAAAACAACCAATCAACCAATTAAAGCCAACAAACCAACCATTAACAAGCAACCAACCAACCAATTAAACCCAACCAATTTAAGTCAAGATTGAATAGGTTACTTCTAGGCAGGCGTGCTACATCTTCGACCACATCATCGCTTACCAACAGGTGAGATAGTGGTCAAACGCGTGCCTATCAATAGTAAAAAAAAAACAAAAAAACAATGTCGCTTCCGCTGTCTGTCTGTCCCTATGCTTAGATCTTAATACGCAACGGATTTTAATGCGGGTTTTTTTAATAGATAGAGTGGTTCTCGAGGATGGTTTTAGTATATAATTTGCACCGGTGCGACCAGCTCAAGATAGATAAAGTCCTTTTGACGTGTAATGCCTCCGGTATAGTGGCATTTACCGTTTTCTACTTAGAATTAAAGCCGCGAGCTATTCTATTAGAAAGGTGTTTGGGTAAACATTAAATAGAGATAAATGCTCAGAATCTGAACATATTACTCCAGCCAGACGCACATTAAAATATCAAAGTGATATTTATAGCTAGTGAGGTATCAACTCCGTTCATTCAGAATGAATACGTTTTTCATTACTTTAACCCGAAGGTTTCAGAAAATAACATAACTTTGTATCGCGTTATAGGTAGGCAATTTATTGAGCATTTTGGTTGGGATTATAAGTGATCAGCAGTTCTAGCAATTATTCATCGGGAGATTCGGGAGACTACCTGCCAGTCTCGCTATACATAGGTACATTTATTTACAAATTCTGGATTGATAATAAGAACAGTTACATAATCAAATAAACTCATCACAATTTTTAGGGTTCCAAATATTCGTAAGAAACGGAATCCTTATAGGGTCACTCGGGTGTCTGTCTGTCTGTCCGTCTGTCACAGCTAGTTTTCTCCGGATATACTGGATTGATTCTGTTGAAATTTGGTATACATATAAGGACTTCTGTGGCCCATACACGGATGTGTTACGTAAATAAATCTATTTTTAGTATGAGAGTCACTTTCGGGGGTCAAACTAGAAAATTAAAAAAAATGTTTTCAAACTGTATCATGTGACATATCAAATAAAGGAGCTTACTGTAAGAATTTCAAATATATTTTTTCTACGTTTGACAGGAATGGGAAAACGTGTTAGTTAAGTGTAAGTACGTGGTGATACTTTCGACTCTTAGGTATTTTTGAGTTAGTTAGTTAGTTAATAATTTGAAATCAACTTATTTACACTAATAAAATTGATTAAGCTAACAACGTATTTAAAAAATGCACAAATAAATAAATTACCTACGTTACCTGGAGGTATTGTTCAAAGTTGCCACTATCACACTCTTCACACAATCGAGCACGACGTAGCCGGTTTTCCTTCAGCTTACGTAACACTAACACATTCGTTTTTAAAGTGTCGAAAGATCGAAAGCACTAATGATATTTGCACGTAATTCTGTTACACTTGTCACAGGCCAGGACACAGGTCCTCCGCGACCGATCCAGTGGTCACCAAAACTTTCGGTCAAGTACTCGCGTACTTGCGGAATGGGTGCTGCAGTTCACGCTTCAGTAGGCAAAACACTGTGGTGTGGTGCACTCCAAAGTGTTGACCAGCCTGCCCCGTGCTTGCTCGTGGGTCTCGCTGGAAGTATTCCAGGATGTCTTCCTGCAAGGCGACAGCAGGCCGACGCTGCCGCGAGCTTGAGCAAACCGGGGGACGTCAAACTGCCGATGATCCCGCAGTCTCTGCGTAGTAGCCAGCATGACGCTCTATGAGCGTCATGCTGGCTACTACGCTGGAGTTCCCGAGCGGGAAACATTTCCGTGAACATCCGGATGGCTCCACGTAGGCTGTCTCCACTGATGGCATACAGGCGGACCATCTCTATCAACTCGACATTTGAATAATTGTCCGTCATCTTGCACTTTGTACCTACTTCTCAACGATGCAATGTACCGAGAGCGGAATTCGCAAAGCGCACGCGCGCTTTGGCAACATCAGACACACTGTTAGTTCCGGGGCCGCGGGGGGCAGGGCTAGGAGCTTGCGCGGGAGAGTACTCGCAACGTGATTGGGGTGATCGCGATGCGTTGTGTGTGAAAGCGCGGTTATAGGGCTAGTAACAGACGGGCCGCTTTTAAATACGGCTGGTTTACACTTACGGATTTCCGTAAATAATAAAAAAAAAAATACCTACCCTGTTTATTGTTGATTTGGGTCGAGAATCATTAGCATAATTACGTCCTTGAATTTGACTAGGACGCAAATCAACATCTTGTTTAAAGATGAAGAGTTTGCTGAACGCGCTAATCTCAGGAACTGCTAGTCCGATTTGAAAAATTATTTCAGTGTTAGATAGCCTATTTATCCAGGAAGGCTACAGGCTATATATCATCACGCTCAGATCAATAGGAGCGGAGCAGTAATGAAGAATGCGTAATGAAGAAGTATTATAATAAAATAATAACTCTGTCTGTCTGTCTGTTGCGCTTTCACGCCTAAACTACTGAACCGATTTAAATTTTATCCCGGGATAAGTACGTTCCCTAGGGACCACGCGGGCGAAGCTGCTGGCAGAAGCTAGTAACAAATATTTCACATATAGTTACCCCGTATGCATGCACGCAGGCCAAAAGTAGCCGGAACACCTTTTCTGAAAGTATGCCTTTTGAGTTCGATTTCATTTCTAACTGTGCACTTTGCAAGCACATTACCACCAACAATAAGCAGTAAATTACTTGTATTCAGGAAAAGCCAAGAAAACATTTGTTACGTTGTTTTATAATAGCATACTTCAGTAAAAATTTAGTGGGAAGGTTTAGATCTATTAGAAAATCCAAGTATCTTGGGAAAATGTGGTAATCTAAAGTAGGTATGTTAACATCTGATAAAATATTCACTAAACACTAAGTACATATTGTTTGGTTAATAATTGATCTAGATAACAAGCACTGCCTACATAGTTGCAAAAAGAATACCAAATTCTTTAGTCCTAGTTTCCCTTAAGTCCTAAACCCCCTGTCATGCCATTTAGGCCTACCTACATGGTAACTGAACCACGTAAAGCCCGCATAAGCTTTTAGAATCAATCGTTTCGCCCAGCTCTGTTTGGAGCAATTTTTCGGCGAAGCATAGCGAGCTTGTTTTATTACCCGACTGCGCGACGTAGTGGTAATGTGTTTATCAGCCTATCCCAACTAACACAAAACGTTAAAAAAACCTATATAAGACTCGTATATCAGTTCCATTTGAGTATAAAAGAGTTAGAGCATGCTCTAACTCACTTATAACCACGAAAGAGGCCCACAGTTTTACAGGTAAAAGTTATAGAAAGCCTATAGTACGATGTCAAAAAGATATTAAAACTGCACAAGAGCGTTATTCATCGTCAGCTACTACTTTAACCTGTATTACCGTTGTAAAATAGGGTTGGTAAACACTACAGGTGGTATAAATCCTATAGTAAGGTGTTAAAAATATGTTAAAGCTGCACAAAAGCGTTTATTCATCGTCAGCTACTACTTTAACCTGTATTACCGTTGTAAAATAGGGTTGGTAAACACTACAGGTGGTATAAATCCTATAGTAAGGTGTTAAAAATATGTTAAAGCTGCACAAAAGCGTTTATTCATCGTCAGCTACTACTTTAACCTGTATTACCGTTGTAAAATAGGGTTGGTAAACACTACAGGTGGTTTAAATCCTATAGTAAGGTGTTAAAAATATGTTAAAGCTGCACAAAAGCGCTTATTCATCGTCAGCTACTACTTTAACCGGTATTACCGTTGTAATACCGCGTTGGTGAGCACTACAGGTGGTAAAAAAGCGCACGTCAAGATTGAAATTACTTGTATTCAGGAAAAGCCAGGAAAACATTTGTTACGTTGTTTTATAATAGCATACTTCAGTAAAAAATTTGTGGGCACGTTTAGATCTATTAGAAAATCCAAGTATCTTGGGAAAATGTGGTAATCTAAAGTATGTTAACATCTGATAAAATATTCATTAAACACTATGTACATATTGTTTGGTTAATAATTGATCAAGATAACAAGCACTGCCTACATAGTTGCAAAGTGGATACGAAATTCTTTAATCCTAGATTCCCTTGAGTACTTTTTTTTTTTTTTTAAGCATGGGAAATCATCAAATGACTCCTCCCGCTCTGGGTAAAGCAAGAGGGAGTGTCAGACTCTTACTGACTAAAACCCATCCGTGTTCCTCCTGGTGCCCTTTGTGTTCCAAGGCTACGGCACCCCTTTCGAACAGATTCCGCAGCGCCAGCAGGCACCTGCCCTAGCGGGCCCCGTCCTCCACGCTGACATCTCTATGAGGCGCGCTGGGATCGCAGCGCGCCGCCGACCCGGGCCTAGTTCCGATCAGACGGCGAGCCACCCACTGCTCGCCGACCGCAGGCCCGCGCCTACGGTGGCCGGAAATCGCCCTGCGACTCCCGACGCCTGGGGCGTCTCCTTCTGTTGCGGCGACTGGGACGTGAGGTTTCCCTCTCTCTCACCCGTTCGGCCTCCTCCTTTGCTAGCATTACTGCTTCGCAGAAGGAGGTGACCGCTTCCCATGCCTCCTCGCTCCGGACCATAGATTGAACCAAGGCCGGTCGCGAGAGGTCGCCGCCGCCGATCGCCTCGACGAGGACCCGGCGGTGCTCCGCCCAAGCAGGACAGACCTCCACCGTAAGCTCCATCGCGTCCTCTGGGTGACCCTCACAGTGTTGACACCCGGGCGTGTCCTCCCGCCGAATCCGAAACAGGTATCTCCCGAAACAACCGTGTCCGGTGAGTACCTGCGTCAGGCGGAAGGTGAGGACGCCGTGGCGCCGCTCCAGCCACTCCTCAAAGAGGGGGGGACTTATCGCCTGGATTGTGGCGTGCCCAAGATTCCCTTGAGTCCTAAATCCCCTGTCATGCCATTTAGGCCTACATGGTAACTGAACCACGTAAAGCCCGCATAAGCTTTTAGAATCAATCGTTTTGCCCAGCTCTGTTTGGAGCAATTTTTCGGCGAAGCATAGCGAGCTCGTTTTATTAATCGACTGTGCGACGTAGTGGTAATGTGTTTATCAGCATGTGTGTATGTACTAGTTGACCCACGCAACTTCGTTTGCGTCACAATTTTCATTACTGCTCCGCTCCTATTGGTCTTAGCGTGATGATATATAGCCTATAGCCTTCCTCAATAAATGGGCTATCTAACACTGAATAAATTTTTCAAATCGGACCAGTAGTTCCTGAGATTAGCACGTTTAAGTAAACAAACAAACAAACTCTTCAGCTTTATATATTAGTACATATTAGTTGTTTGTATAAGAAGATAAGATATGTATGTTCCTTTGAAACACTATACAGACTAAACGCCTGGCCCGATTTTTATAATTCACACATCAATCGATTTCTCTTAGTCCGGCAAGTGTCACTGAAGACATGACGTTAGTGAAAATTCAATATGGCGACTATTGGCCGCCATATTATAATTTTTTTCAAAACCTATCGAGTGGGGTATCAAAATAAAGGGCTCGAGGCGACGATTCTAAAAATTTAAGTCATTAAAATGTAGGAAATAAAAAAAATTACTTTGTCAAAAAACCCGACCGCTAAAACCGACTAAAAATTCGAAATAAGTCGCTTTTCAAGCAGTCTCATGCAGTTGGTGACATCAGACCAGTGATTGAACTGCAGCAGACTGCTTGCAAATCGACTTGTTTCGATTTTTTTTTTAGTTTAAAGGTTTTTGATGGACTTCATTCGGGGTGATGTGATGGTTTGGAAGGGGGGGCGTCGTGCATCATTGCTTTGGTTGCATATAAGACACTGAAAGAGAATATTTAATGCGATACCTGTAGTTATTGCGGTCGTCCAGCCATGTTTATTTTCTAATTAGTCCAGGTCATCTCGCCACCACCTTCGTGGTCTACCGCAGCCTCGTTTCGCTGTTCCAGGAACCAATCGTGTGTTTTACGGACTTCAAAGAGACTTCAAAACGTTCCTAACGGCTATAAAACATTTACACCAAATGTCAACTTCCTGTCGCCAGCTGAGTAAATTAGACCGAATTTTCCCTCGTGGTGTGGCGACAACTGACAGGATGCGGCAACTGGTTAGTGCGCCAGTGCTTTCTCACTCACTGTACATAGTCGGTATGTAATTTAAATGAGTTGAATGACAAAATGTGTTTTGTATTATTTTTGTCGTGTTTCTTCTACATAAGATGCGTGGCTTTGTGCTCAGTCCGAGTGAGTTCGAACGGCAACGCTTTGCGGTAATTTTAACAAGTTTAGACTATTCAAAGGAACCACTGTGTTATTCCCACCACTGTTACTCTACTAATTTTAATGTGTTATGGATTGGTATACAATAAAGAGTACCTACCTAGGTATGTATATGTATGAATGTTTAAATAAACGTTTTTAAGGTCGTTGAACGTTTCAGAGACTTATTTATTTTATGAGTATTTGTACTTTAGCCGAAAAAGTCAAATTTTAGCATTAAAAAATAATAGTTTTTAACTCTAGTTACTCAATTCAGAAAGCGGCCATCAATTTCATCTTCCCTTATTTCAATGTTTTTTTTTATGTCTTTAAACCTAAAGGATAAATAAATACTTCGCACGAAGCGACTGAATCTACAAACCTGTACTTACTTATTTCGAGAGTTTTCCACCCCGTCACGCACGGCCGGGCTGAATCAGATGCGTATTTAAACACTTTTAATTAACTTTCAATTAGTGCCTGCTTTAAACGGAACAGATTATTTCCTCTAGCTCCTTGTGCATTTGACAATCTCGTAAAACAGAAGTAGGAAATTAATTTAAGGTATAGTATTTCTCGAATTTATCATCTTGATATGTACTCGGTCATATTCTAAAACAAATGTACTCGGTTATGTTATCAATGGTTAACATAAGTTCTAAATTGCTAGACAGTTGTCAGTTCTTATCTGTCGTTTTGCATATAGAATGGCTTAGAGACTTCACGTTCGAAACGAGCTTTAAACCTAAAAACCTTCAGGCGAAAAGCCCTTTAACATCTTAAATGAAGTTATCAACCAAGTTACTCGGAATTTTGATGATTTTATATGAATGAATTTCGCCACCGCGGCGCAATAGGTGTCTCTTATCTGAAATGCTAAGGGATGAACGTTTTTAAACGGAATCGACGAGACGCTCTATCAAAATCGGCATGCGATTGACAACGGTAACCTATTCACTTTTGACTAAAATATCCCAATGGGGTAATAGCTATCAGAAAACACAGACTGCGGCAGGGAAATCCGCTCCTTAGCCATCCGCACAACGTACAGGTGGGATGTCCACTTTGATGTAGATACTCGTACCGCTTTCGTCTTGCAGTCCGATGATGGAGCGGGCTAGGTGAAATTCGTTTAGGGTTAACTTTATTTACTACGCAATAATCTACCTAAATAAACAATAATACTTATTCGCTGCCTAAATACGCTGAAAAAACGTTATGAACATGTTAACCACACATTATAGGTACCCCAACGTGTGAACCACAAAGCTAAAGATTAAATATTCATTTGTGAGTGGCCTGTGTCATCATTCCGTGGACATAAACACACACGATAAAACGCTTTTTATTATGTTACATATCAAGGGGTCACCTGTCAGCTGTCTATCCCAACAATTTTTTCACGCCAACATGAGTTATCTCGTCAATTTAGTAGTAAGCTAGGCGTATTGCGTGATAAAATATATACCTACTTACATTTTTTTTTAAGTGTTTTATGTTTCTATTTGGCTGGCTGAGGAGCTCGTGGCTAGATAATAATAGCCGCACGAGTCGATCTTCAAGATTAAGCTACGCTTGCCTTGGTTGGTCTGTGGATGGATGACCATCTTAACATACCGAGTTTCCTCCGTGTCTCGGAAAGCATGTTAAGCCGTTGGTCCCAGCTGTCATTTGTAGATCTTTGGCAGTCGTTACGGATAGTCAGAAGCCAGTAAATCTGACTCCAGTCTTGCCATGAAGTACCGTGTTACCCAGTTAATGGGTTGTGGAGGTCTGGTAGGCAGCCGCTTCTCGTAAAACACTGGTATTCAGCAAAATCCGGCTTGACTGGAAGCCGACCCCAATATAGTTGGGAAAAGGCTGGGCAGATGATGTTTCTATCTGTCAAACAAGAGATGGTCATAAAATCTCGAGATTTTGCTAATTAGTGGTTAGAAACACTAAAAGAAGAGAAAGGGGAAGAATTTATTATGTCCGTAAAACTGTTTCGCAGCGCTCTATAATAATTATTCCCTACATTACACTTTACTTATTCGCTTACATAGTTTATGTAAGTAGTTATACTATAATAATAATATAATATAATAATAATAATATAATATTCCACACAACTATCACACAACGCCATCTAGTCCCAAGCTAAGCAGAGCTTGTGTTATGGGTACTAGACAACTGATAAACATACTTATATATTTCTAAATACATACATATTATAGATAAACTACACCCAGACACAGAACAAATGATCATGCTCATCACACAAACATTTGTCCTGGGTGGGAATCGAACCCACAACCTCTGGCATAGCAGTCAGGGTCACTAACCACTAGACCAACAGGCCAGTCAGGTCAGGGGTATACTTTATAAAGGATGGTTTATTTAGCAAAGTATCCACTGAAAAACAAAGCGCAAACACTAACATCCCAAACTTTGTACAGTTTTACTAAATCACGCCCATGTTTAAATATGTAGGTAATATAGATCTGTCTCAACGGGAAGACGTGAGCTCATGTGGCTTAATTATTTACATGTATAACTAATAAGTAATGATTAAAAGGTTCACGAGTAGCAGATTTGTTTAATAAGACTTAAGTGGTTTTCCAGGAACTCTAAGTGGTGTTTCATGTTTTTGTGAGCAAATTAGTTACCGGCCTGTTATAACATACACCTTTATTACTTAGGTTAGTACAGTCACATTCATGAGTGCAGTGAGTTTAGTTCAACGAAATGCATAATTCAATACGGCATCTTACATGCTTGGCTCACAGCTGATAGCACTTAGAAACGCTTAGACGTCGCTCAAGCAATTGTAGTAGGTACCTATGTAAGCTGCGAAAGTACATCTTATGACTACGACAGTATACAGGGTTATTTTTAAAACACCAGCAACCTCTTAGGCAGTGAAAGTAAAAATATCAGCTGTTTCATACAAAATGCAATATGTAGCCAATGAAAATGTATGAAACAGCTGATATTTTTTTCGAGTTTTCGGGGTTGGTCTCTAAGTGAAAGTTATTTGTAATCATGTGTACTTTCACTGCCTAAGAGGTTGCTGGTGTTTTACAAATAACCCTGTATATTAAACGTAATTATGACGATGAAAATTAATTGATAAAGTTCGGTGTTCGCTAAAATCCTGATTATGCATAATCAAGATTAAAGATTTAAATTTTTTTTTTAGCTATTTGATAATCTTTTGTCCAGCAGAGGATATATTTACAACCTGTAACAGAATAAACGCAATACTTCTTAAGGGGCCATTGTACTCATCATTCGGAACAACTTTTACTATGGGACCAATCCCGAAATCGCAAAAAAAAATCAGCTGTTCAGTACATTTTGTCGAGTTATGCGCCCATAAATATATGAGGGAGTCGATTTTTGTTTTCGCAATATCAGTGTTTGGGTCCTCAAGAGGCATTGTGTTAATTCTTTTACAGGTTGTAAAGCTTCAGCACAGTAGTCAGTAAGTGCTATAAAACATTTTACTTCACGGCCACTCTATGTAAACTGGCAGGTTCTTAGGTACCGCACTGGGTTGTTTCAAAGTTATTTGCTCAAAACTGGTTGTAACATGTTTGACCATTAAGATAGTTAGTAGTGCTACACGTTTACGTGTTGCTTAGTTTAGGGTCCTCATAACAATAACATTCTGTAGTACGATTTTAACAATTAATATTATTTTACTAGCTGACGCTACAGACGTTCTCTTGTTCCTGAGTTTACACATAAATCCCATGGACAAGGCACGTTCAGTTGTTCCCGAATTTTCCTTATTTTCGTGCAACTTTTCCAATTTTTTATCCCTTGAAAAGAATTGCTAAATACGAACATAAAAAGGGACGAATCGGTCTGTCCTTTCACGAATATTGTGCGTACCTACTAAATGGCAGCACATAGAAATGTAAATATTATATCTATGGGCAGCATTTAATTTGTATGTATTTGTGGAAGATACATCGGTAATAATAATTGTAATAATTCTAAATACTTACGATAAAAAATTAATTTGACAAAGGAAACCTATCAAGATGGCAGTTTCCCTGCTTAATTTTATGGTAGAACAAGCTCTCGTAATACCCTAGATTAAAGCACAAGACGTCACAGCTACTGACAGGCAGCTATTTTGTAAAAGCTATGCGTCCAGTGGCCACCGTAATTTAAAAGTCTCAACTGGTCTCACAAAGAAATTTCACGTCAACCACGAGAGGCATGAAATTTTAAAAGGACTATGAATTTAAATGAACGTCTTCCTTATCTACCCATAAATAATTTCGGTTTTAATTGCAGATTTACTGTGGGAAGGTTTAGAAGAAGACATTTTGCTTTCGGTTATTATGAATTTTCTGTTAATTTTTACTCAAGTTGACTGCTGTCTGGCAGACCTTTTTTATGGACCGTTTGAACGCCAGAGCATGCGGCGTAATCCCCACTCCAAACCACAAATGCTGAACTTTTTGTCACTTTTTTGTGACGTTGGCGGAGTACTAAGCTTTCGTTTGTCACATAAAATATGTGACAATGGCGAGAGAGAGTGTATATTGTATTCTTATTACTAGATATTACATTCAGGGTTGAGAAACAGAATACAATTGAAGACAACAACAGAACTAGGACATATTTTTTATTCTCCTTTTGCTTTGCTGCCTGATGGTAAAAAGAAAATAACAGTGAGTTAATTAGATGTTGTTCCTTGCTGGAATAGAAACAAAACCTCACTTTGTTTAATTATTCTGTCATTGCAACGCTGAAATAGATTCTGTAGGTCTCTCCGTACCTACAGAATCTATTTCAGCGTTGCATTTTTCAAAGTACAGCTGGTTTATTTAGCACTGGGTTCTTTGCCCAAGTGAGTATTGTGCCAATAGAATATACTACCGGTAAAAAAGTAGACGTCCTGTAACAGGACAAAAATACCCGTGTTTGTTTTCGACTGAAACAGTTCAGCTGGTAGAGTACGAATGGTGTATTATGGAAGTTTCAAGAACTATAAAACGGGTTACCCTTTAAAGCAAAATTGGAGCGAATAATTTTACCCATTATTTTCAGTAATTAATTCATTCCTCACTAAATAACCTAACTCTTGGAATTTAAGCTGAATTAATAATACTATGGAGATAAGTGGGAGTGCTCGACTTGATCGTACAGATCAGGTTATTTTCTTAATAAATTGGCTGTTTTTCAATTATGTTAGTGATCGTGAACATGAAAAACTTTTGCTCCGGGCCCTATACGTCCGTCCGTCCGCCTATCGGTTTACCATTTTCACAGAGTGGGTACAGAGTGTGTATTGTTGCTGCTATAACAACAAATTATGAAAACTAAAATACAAGAAAAGTTCGTGCGAGTCCGACTCTTGACTTGGCCAATTTTTAACATATTTTGTAAAGTAAACGAACAAAAATCCTAATACTTATGTAAATTTCTTCAGTTACTGACAGACAACGTACAGCCGAAACTACTGGTCGTAGAAAGCTAGGCATGTCTGTTCTATGAGGAGTGAAGGGGAGCAGTAAGAAAGGATTTCTCGAAATTCCTACGGGAACAGGGAGAAACGAGATATGCGCGTACAAAATCGCGGGCAAAAGTTAGTTAAGTATAATTTTGTTCTTATAACTACTAAGTTGGTTTTTATTTCAATTTTAGGAGCCGATTATTGCATAATTCGTGCCTTTGCCTACTACATACGTTATGCCTAGATTTTCTTGTCCCGGAAGTAAGAACACCCCAACAGGGATAGGTTAGGTTTGAATGGGATGGCAGGAGCAAGAGTGAGCGAGCGAGATTAACTCCCGTAATCCCATTCATGTGAGGTTCCTTTAAACTCTACAGGCAGAAATAGGAAGGAGAAGCCCCGCTTCATTGACTTTTCATGGTCATTACATCAGTGGGGTTTCCAAACGTCACATCTTATTAAAGACGGCAATTTATGGTCATCAGAAGCTGGACGCATTAACTAATTTCATGCATAAGTTTCAAGACCTTTGGTCTCTTGAGTTTTTGACATGCACGTTGACCGTTATTTTTTATATTCAAAAAAAAAAGATAAAGATAGAATTTGTGTATATATATAAACTGAATCTTATATGAAATGAAAATCTCTAGGATTTATATCATAACCCAACTAACACTAAAGCGTTAAAAAAACCTATATAAGACTCGTATATCAGTTCAATTTGAGTATAAAAGTATTAACGCATACCCGTGCAACTGAGTTAGAGCATGCTCTAACTCACTTATAACCACGAAAGAGGCCCACAGTTTTACAGGTAAAAGTTATAGAAAGCCTATAGTTCGGTATCACAAAGATATTAAAGCTGCACAAGAGCGCTTATTCATCGTCAGTTACTACTTTAATCTGTATTACCGTTATAAAAGAGAGTTGGTAAACGCTACAGGTTATATAAATCCTATAGTAAGGTGTCAAAAAGATCTTAAAGCTGCACAAGAGCATTTATTCATCATCAGCTAATACTTTAACCGGTATTACCGCGTTAGTGAGCACTACAGGTGGTAAAAAGCGCACGTCAAGATGAAAAGGCCTGTAACCTTACTAAAATTAAATCTGTTCGTAATGGAAGTGTTATGTCATCCATTATTCAACACAGCAGAAAAATATTATGGAATATTATGTTATTTAAGTATGTGAAGTGAAAACTGACTGCCCTTATGATTTCACGGTAAATTGTATGCCATGTTTCTCATCTCAATTTTAACGCCTAGGATTTATTAAAGATTTAAAAGAAAAATTATGATGATAAAATTGGTACCTCAAGCTAAACTTTATTATTCATTCCTGCTTCCTAAGCAGTGGTATGTAAAATTAAGTGGCATTCATGGAATGCATCAAATAATGTAAGAAATTTTGTTTATTGTAGTCAAATGTTGAATAACTCGAAATAATATTAATTGTTAGGTTACCAAAACAATGGCGAACGTTACAAAAGTGAGGTTAGTGGTAATAACGACCCATACTTGCGTTGGTTGACACCAATACCTTTAGAACGTCTGTATAAGAGTACTGTGTACCCTTTATTACAGGTTAAACCTACATAGAGGAGTTGTTTGACACCTTTAGTTTCTCGTGTTTCTAAACTCTCGATAAACTCTATTTTATAGCCTATGTCTGCGATAACAGTCAATGTGATACCTTAAGTGGTATAAAAGAGTTCATTGCAATAACTATACAACAATAAGTGTTAAAAGGTGTCGGCGAAACCTTTTATAAAGACTTGGGTATCACAAAAAGGTTAAAGCTATAACGTATTAAGTACACTTGCTGCTACTAGCGCCATTATAACTCTCAAAGCTGTATTACGTCGTCCATTAAAGCTTTAGTGCTGCGATTGGGGCTAAAACTTGTTTGTTAACTCCTCTATATCGTCTTTAGTAATAACTGAGATAATTATAACCCTGTTATATTACTTAAAGTCATAAAAATGCCTGTAACTGACACCAAAATGTTATTTTAAGTGGTTATGACGATAGATGATCATAAAAAATGAAAATTCTATCAAATGAAATTATATTATTCGTTGTTATATTAAAAATAGTTATACCTAACATTAAACGCCTTAAGATTAGCGAGTTTCCTGCCCCGCCGCAGGAAATCACTTTTTGAATGGGGCAATCATCTATATTATTCTCTGTTTGCGTAATTCTTAACTTCTAAAATCTCCAAGTAATTGAAATACAAAAAGACTTGAATTGAATGGTACTTCACGGTACCTACTATTGCGGTTTCATTACTGAGTAAACTTGAATTAAAAGAAATTCATTAATTATAAAAGGGAAAACGCAATTCTGTCGAGTGGTCGTTAGCTTTCGAAAAATCGTGATAAGATGATTTGGGAAAAATATATTGTACCTAGCAATTATTACAGCGTAGTTACAGTGATATAGAAAAGTGGAGGTTTTAGAAAAAAAATCTGTTCTTCCATGTCATCGTTATCAGTTCAGATCACTGCTTGCCTTATGGCATGGTAATGCTGCTCATGGCACCTGATACCTGGAATTCGGCCGTCGGTCTAAGTTACTATGGTTGCGTATGTTAAGAGATCATACTGACTCTTATCTATACCACACATACTTATTGTTCGTGAGATAATGAGAGAGGTCTGGCAGCTCTGATATCTTAGTCCATTTTGTATGTTTCTATTGGCATAAGTATAACCTCAAAATCGGAAAGTCTTCCTTCCTGCCTAGCCTTTTCCCAACTACATTGGGGTCGGCTTCCAGTCAAACCGGATTCAGCTGAATACCAGTGTTTTACGTGGAGCGGCTGCCTACCAGACCTCCGCAACCCATTAAATGGGTAACACGGTACATCTTGGCAAGACTGGAGTCAGATTTACTGGCTTCTGACAATCCGTAACGACTGCCAAAGATCTACAAATGACAGGACCAACGGCTAAACGTGCTTTCCGAAGCACGGAGGAAACTCATTATGTTAAGACAGTCACCCATCCACATACCAACCTTGGCAAGCGTTGCTTAACCTTCAAGATCGACCCGTGCGGCTGTTATTATTTAGCCACGAGCTCCTCCACCTCAAAATCCGAAAGTATTTTGTTTTTTTTAATCCTCAGATGTGCATATGTATTACTTAGAACACAGAAAGTAAATTCACGTCTCTGTAGTCTGTATTAGGCGAACGATGTATGGACGCATAGCAATATCCTTTGTTATGACTTGTCTACGTGAGAGCCATAAAACGATCATTATAGTGGAATCGAGGATTTTATCAAACGTATATTATCATCAAAAGAGATATTATGCGATCATTTTATGATTTCTGCGTCTCGTATTCCACTTCCTACTTGCCTATAACGGCTATAAATTTTGTGAAAGTATCTAGGTATGTACTTATGTTTAGCTGTTTGGATGTTTGGTTATCATTCAAGCATCTCTGGATCAGGCTAAAGGGGGTCACGGTACACCATGGCTTGATGACTTGATTAGGATATAAGACCTCTCGCTGGTTTCTCGGATTTCATCATTTTTTTAATTACAATATTAAGCGATTTGAAGGAAACAACTAATCCATTGCTTTGAACACTGTGACCTTAAATATGTCCAGAACCAATGGAAAAATATTGATGCCAATGATAGGTCCAATAGGTACAATGGATCCTCGTTATCGTTAAAGGTCCTTTTCCAACCTATACAATAATCAAATTAATCACAAAGTGGAAAAGAGGGGGGCGCCGCCATCAAGTTTTTGCCCCGTTTCGGAACAATAGCAGATCAGGGGCTGCGCCATAGTAAGGAGGACTCGAAGCTATAGTATTAGAATTTCACAATTTAAAAGGAATATTGGCGTGTTTTGGGTTGGACGTGTTAGCCGTATGTACCAACACCTAATGAGGGTTTGCTGAAATGTCGAGCACCAGGTAGCAGCACTGAGGCGTCAGTCCCAAATAACCTATCAAATCGCTTGTTTTCTGACATTAGTCAATTTCAATGTTGTTAATTACAAAGTCACTTTTTGAATAAACAGGACCTCTCACCTATGTTTCGCCTACTGGTAGAGTAAATATTCGTGAACACCACCATTATAGGCAAAAGAGAAGAGAGCTCCCAAAATATTGTATCTTAATTAAGACACAATATTTAATTACGTAAATCACAATTCTGTACCTTTAGTGAAAAGTGATACAACTCGAATTGTAGCAGTTTTGAGTTTTGTATACAATATTGAAATTAATGTGATTTTTCTATCCAATCGGTTTAACTCTATCTATTACAGAACATAAAATAAGTTTCGTGACGAATAATACAAATTACATTTTTGGTAAATTTTGATGAGATTTTTTGTATACATATATTGATATGTCTTTAGTAATATTAAATTGAACTAAAGCTTAAACTGAAACATGTACGTGTAAATAAGGCTATCTCGATATGTATTATTTGGCACATTTAACATTAATAGTATGGGATTTGTGCTTGTTGATACAATAAAATTTAAATTAACTGACACTAAAAATACCATGCAATTATGAATTGTGAATAATAATAATAAATAACGTTTATTGGTTCAAATAAATTTTGTCAACAAAATAAACACTGTCACTTAAACTAGGTAGGTACCTGTGCTATAAGCAACAGTAACAATTCGTGGTTGAATAATGATATAACTCAACTTATATCTCTTAAATAAAAGTAGTCTTAAATACCACCAACGTGTTAAGTGATACAACTAAACCTCTATCAAATTACACGTGAAACATTTTTTGTATCGCGTTTAGTTCTTAATAATATAAATTTGATATACAACGTTGATACGACAGAGGGGCTTTCCTTTAAACTGCCTATACTAGGTACCATTTTCAAGCTCTGTACCAAAAATAAATTAAATACGAGCAGTAGTTTAGTCGCAAATATTTTTTAAAGTTTTTGCACCGTTTGAACACGATGTATCTTTTCTAACAGCTGATTATCGTCTAAGCATAGGTCATGCACCTTACAACGATGAATCTACGATGCGTTGTTGCCGCTTTGACGCATGTCGAAGGACATTCACTAAAATGCAAACAAGGAAGCAATCAATACACACACACTTGCACTTTCACTACGAAAGCGACAAACGTAGCGCATTTGAAAGAAACAGAAATAGGTCAGTTTGTTGCATCCTTGTTTTTTTGCAACCGGTAAGTGGGGCCTCTATACAGTGCGCCGACGCTGTCGTTTCGGAACGTACGGTTTGTGGAATTCGCGCGCAAACAATTGTGATTTTATTTTGTTATTGTGAGAGGACACGTAACTTGGGATTATTATTATTTAGTATTAGTTTTTTTTTGTGATTGATTGTTTTTTATGGTGATAGGACACGTAACTTGGGATTATTATTATTTAGTATTAATATCTCCGGACCTTACTCCCATGGATTTCTTTTTGTGGGGTTACATTAAGGGTGAAGTGTATGCCTCAGAGGTAAATACAATTGATGAGTTAAAAAATAGGATTATTTTAGCATTTCACAAATTAAAGTGCTTAGCGACGGACAGTGATCTAATTAGAAAAATAAATAACAATATTCTCCGTCGGTATAATTTGTGCATCAATGTGAATGGAGGACACATCGAAAATTTAAAAATTTAGTGTGTTTGTTTTTGTGCGCGTACTTCGAAACGTTACCTAACATAAAAGCCAGTGCGAGCGGAGGCCTAAGTCGCCGGCCGCCACCCCGGCCCGGCCCCCACCGAGCACACGAGATACCGCACACCGCGCTCCGGCTCGCGCGCGACGTTGCCGCTTTGTTAGCTAGCGGTATCTAAGGTCATTTTTTTACAAAGGGTGGTTGCGTTTTATTCGGATTTGCAAGCTATTTAGTTTGTTTGAAAAAAATATTTTCTCATTTATGGCGCTTTTTGTTTTTGTACCGTATCGAATTAATACTGAACACGTATAATATACGTAGTTTAATTTAATGCCCCTCTGTCGTATCAACTCTGTATATCGCTGTAGTATAGCATTTTTAGAATCCCATCAATAGTAATCCTTGTGTAAAGTGATATTCTGTCACACGGCTGTCTCCGCAGCGAGAAAGCAAGAACGGCAACGATGACGGGAAGGGGGGGCGGGGGGGGGGGTTGGGTAATCGCGCTCAAACTCATGTCGGTCTCGTTTTGAACATGAGTCCATATTTCGCAAAAATGAGCCGTATGGTAAGTAATTGTATAATTTTACACAAATGAATATTCTTTAATATCTGTTACAGAAACTCCAGCTAATAATATGTTCTAACGCACTGAATTTAGAGTCGGCTTTTCTACTAAGTATGATTATCGCCTTGTCGTTTGTTTTTATTCTGTGTCCGCAAGTTTTTAGGGTTCCGTATCTCAATATATAGGATCACTCGTGTACATAGAAATATAAAACACTGGCCAAGTGCGAGTCGGACTCGCAAACGAAGGGTTCCGTACCATGAACCTTCATTTGTATTATTTGTTATTATAGCGGCAATAGAAATACACAATCTGTGAAAATTTCAACTGTCTACCTATTACGGTTCTTGAGATACAGCCTGCTGACAGGCAGACGGACGGACGGACGGATGGACGGACAGCGGAGGCTTAGTAATAGGGTTCCGTTGGTTACCCTTTGGGTACGAAACCCTAAAAACAGTAGAAATAGCAAGGGTGCGAGGTATGGCGGTATGGTCAGATGGACCATGTCACAGGCAAATGGCCGTCTCAGTGAAGAAGTTCGCTCCGTAGTTTCGACCGCGATTAGGATTGCCACCTTATTTTTGTCCAAACCAAGTACATCGGTGAGTATAGGTAAAAACGAACATTTGATAAAAAAGTAGGTAAAATTTACTATACTTCATTATTTTGCTTAAAAACATGTATTTCGTTACTATTAGCAACTTTTAACATATAATTCATTTAATTTTTAAGGTTTCATTGTCTGTCCATCCGTCTGTCTATCAGTTTAGGCTATATCTCAAGATCCGTAATATGTAGACAGTTGAAATTCAGTGTGTGTTTCTATTGCCGCTATAACAACAAATAATTATAATAAATTAAACTGAAAATTTAAGTGGCTCCATACAAGAAACATGTTTTTTGTACATGGTACTGAACGTTTCATTTGAGAGTCCGACTCGTACTTGGCCGACTTTTTATCAGTTTCAGAGACTCTTTGTTTGTTTCTACTAGCTATTTTCTATTTATCACAGAAAAAAAACTGTGGATATTTTTTGTATTATTAATATGTAAAACGAATCCCAGAGAAATCAAATGATGCAAAATAACGTATTTACGCGTTCGTTATTGTTCTTGTAAAGTAAAGAGTATAATTACCCGAAATAACGTATAATACGTCATAATAAATTACGGGTGGCAACCTTAACCGCGATCGTAACAAGTTACAAGAATGCTGCGTCGTTCAGTGGTTTTTTTTTTTTGTAAACCCGAAGCCTAAACCAAGTCTTTGTATTTCATGGAATCACTTAAGTAGGTACCATATCTTAGTTCAAGTATCAATCAACACAATATAGGTATATAAAATATTTCCGTTACTAACTGATTGGGTGACTAACAGACAATGCACAGTCAAAACTACTGGTCGTAAAAAGATGAAATTTGGCGTGTAGGTTCCTTGAGGAGTGACAGGGGGCACCATTTTCTCGAAATTCCTACGGGATCGGGAAAAAAACAAGATATGCTCGTACGAAGTCGCGAACATAAGCTAGTTTTACTATATATGTCTTTAAAATCATAAAAAAACAAAAAAATATGTCTTGCTCTTACTATGTTATTCTTGTTTGAAATATCACAGCGACTATAATCCACATCGCTGTTACTGGCCATTCAAAATTCGGTTCAATTAACAACTATAAAGCATAAATTCTTGGTAGAGATGTTACGGAGGTGGTTTTATCGGAACCGAAGTCGGCGTCAGAGTTTTTAAATTTGGCTATTTGGAGTCGGAAGCGGAGTCGGAAATGGTGATATAATAAATATGTGGAAAGGGCAGGCAACAAAATAAAATAGTACAAAACTTTAATTCCAACTAAGAAATAATAAACCTGTATAATATAGGTGTCACAAACAAAAATCAACAAATTTTTATAATAGTTAGATAATTAAATCAAATTAATTGACTCCATTAGTAGCTAATTATATTTAATAAACCTCCAATTTAACCTCCTATTTAAAAGTATCGGAACTAAAGTCGGAACCGGAGGTGAAAGATTAATCGTAAGTTCTGATATATCGGAATCGGAGTCGAAGCTCCGTAAAATCCCTGATTCTTGGTACCCACATGGAAGTTGACTCCGATCATGCATTCATTGAACGAGCCAAAAAACGCACAATGCACGCACACACGCTCAACTTACAGCATCCACGTGATTGGTATCAGCTGGTTTGGATGGCCTCAAATTATGAAAACAAGTTTTCTGTTATAGAGATGACGAGTTCCAGTTTACAAATAAAAAGTGTAACGTAACGGGCAAAAATTTGTATGGCAAATTTTTTAGTTAGAATTATCAGGTACACAAAAGGAAAAAAAAACAGCTTTTGCACATGTTACTAGTCCCCTACAGTAGAAATAAAATTAAAGACATATTACTTTACACTTTAAAAATGTTGATCTTCATTTGATACAAATAAAGATAAATTGTTATACACCTAATCTTTCATTTTATTTAACTTGTGTAAATGATTAAAGTTTAATTTTATCACAGCACAATAAAAAGACACGGTACCCATGAAATCTCAATATTTTCTCAACAAAATTAGTTCTAGAGTTTAGTTATATTGCTAACAAAAAGATGTTTAAAAAACACATGTATCATTCTTCACCAGTTCATTTTATAATGTGTCAAATGATACAATTTAAATTATAAGAACCCAAATGTGACCAATGATATAACTCTAGTTTTTTTTAATTATCTCAGATTCTGAATACTTTTTTAACACAATAAAAGCATATCCCGTCTAATACTAACAATTCTCAATTTATAAAAGTAAAAAAAAACCTCAGTACCAAAAACGTTGCAGCCGTTTAAAAAGTGCAAAACGTTTTATTAATATTCCTCAAAACGACGATTTCTGACTTGTATCATTTTTCACTAAAGTTACAGAATTATGACTTGACACCTAATATACCTATAAATAAAAGGGTTAGAGGCGCTTTGCTGGAACAACTGTGACGTCAACACATCCTTTTAGATCCCTGAGTCCCTGACTTAACTACTAGATGTAAAAAAAGCTAAAAGGTTGAGTTTTCACAAAAACAGAAGAAGCGCAAAGCCTTACAATTTGCATAAACATGAATAATTTGTATTCATAACGACACTGTCTTTTAAGAGAAAACATCTTTTTTTACTGTCCAAAATGTTTGCAGAATTGCTCTGAAATTAACAGTATACATAAGGCCTTGAATAACAAAAACCGGAAATTTAATAAGTAGGTACTACACGCTTGTCTACCTCGTGGGTAGGCAGAAGCTTATGTTAAAATTGGGCATAAACAAATTTCTACAGTCCTTTTACTAGCGAGCCAATAGGGAATACTTATGCATGCGATTTTTTTATTAGCAAAATGAAATACTTATTAGCTCCAGTATACAATCACAAAATATGTTTTTGAATACATGCATCAGCGATGAAGTTATAAAGCTTCAAAGATAAAAAATAGAAAGAGAAGACCGAAACGAAGTTTGACGTCGAAGTTCATGACGCCTATTCAGCTGCAAAGTCCATCTTAATGGTCTAGTTGAAATAAATAATTGGCTTTATAATAACAAATTCGTTTATCAGATCATTTACACCCATTTAAATAAAATTAAAGTAAAACACAAAAAAAGTTACAAATTAAAATAATCAGTAGATACTAATAAATTAAATTGGAATCACTAAATTAAAAACTATTGAATTATGTATTTTAGTAAGATACATAATTCAATAGTACAGAAAGGATGTGACTATAAATAGGACAACTCTATAGAAAATGGTCGCTGTTGTTCACAAAATAATGAGGATATCAATGCTTTGACTTTGATACATTTTAGTAAGATACCTAATTCAATAGTACAGAAAGGATGTGACTATAAATAGGACAACTCTATAGAAAATGGTCGCTGTTGTTCACAAAATAATGAGGATATCAATGCTTTGACTTTGATACATTTTAGTAAGATACCTAATTCAATAGTACAGAAAGGATGTGACTATAAATAGGACAACTCTATAGAAAATGGTCGCTGTTGTTCACAAAATAATGAGGATATCAAAGCTTTGACTTTGATACATTTTAGTAAGATACCTAATTCAATAGTACAGAAAGGATGTGACTATAAATAGGACAACTCTATAGAAAATGGTCGCTGTTGTTCACAAAATAATGAGGATATCAAAGCTTTGACTTTGATACATTTTAGTAAGATACCTAATTCAATAGTACAGAAAGGATGTGACTATAAATAGGACAACTCTATAGAAAATGGTCGCTGTTGTTCACAAAATAATGAGGATATCAAAGCTTTGACTTTGATACATTTTAGTAAGATACCTAATTCAATAGTACAGAAAGGATGTGACTATAAATAGGACAACTCTATAGAAAATGGTCGCTGTTGTTCACAAAATAATGAGGATATCAAAGCTTTGACTTTGGCAGTACTTTGCTCAACATCGTGTACCTTCTTCCAATTAATTTCATCATTAACTATCTCAATATAGAAGCCAAACAAGCAATATTGTGTAACAATTCCTCTGGGAATATTAAATGACTCAGATCACCACAACATCTAGTTATTGCAACTTTGCAAGTCCAATTTTCTTTGTGCTAGAAATAGGAAGCTGAACGGTATCACTCAAAGCAATTAAGGTGCGCTCATCGCGGACTCTCAGCGCTTTCACAACTACCCTAGTAGGTTATATTTAAAATATCTTGAAACATAGTATGATATTTAAAACACTGGTTGCTTTCCAGGCCATCAACGTATGGTGTGGAATCTGTTCGAAAGAGGCACCGTACCCTGGAACGCAAAGGGCTTTAGGAGGTACACGCATGGGTTTTAGTCAGTAAGAGTCTGACACTCCCTCCGCTCCACCCAGAGTGGAAGGAGTCGTTTGATGATTTCCCATCCTTAAAAAAGGCCATCAACGTATCTGCCTATTCAATTTTATTAACGTTTATGTACCAAATCTGAAATATTGAAAATACACCATTTTTTATTGGCGGCTAATATCAATAATCAATTATGTAAAATTCTTCCGTGACTGACAGACAACGCACAGCTGAAACTACTGGTCGTAGAATGCTGAAATTTGGCATGTAGGTCCTTGGGGAGTGTAGGGAGCATTATCCCACGGGAACCTGAAAAAACGGGAAATGCGCGTACGAAGTCGCGGGAAATAGCTAGTTGAAGTGAAAATTTCTTTAGCGGCGTTGTTCACTTTTTCGTGATGGGTAAAAAATGTTAAACTCGCATCAGGACACCTGACCTGATCTAAAATTCGTAAACCGGAGGAAGAGAAGCACGTATTCAAGTTTTCACATCTGTCGGCATTCCCGGAGTGCTACCCGCTGTTTTTTTTCTATATTTCAATGAATTGGACACTGGATAATTTCCAGTGATTTAAAAATATCATGTTTCTCGGTTACCACTGGGTTATGGCGGTCCGGTTGCAGGCAGTCGCTCCGTGTAAATTACTGGTATTCGGATGCATCCCGTTAAACTAGAAGCCCTATAACATTTGTAGTTGGAAAAAGGCTAAGCAGATTATCTTTTTATCTGCTTTACTTAATTTATTTTTAGATTCTTGATAAATTATATTCATTTTGTAAATACCTAAGTATTTAGTGGGTCTTCATTGATTGATTGATACAAACAAACTCACTATTTATCTACAATCTTGTAATTTTGTTGCCTCAAACAAGTTTTTTTTTTTGTCCTAGGTCCTGTACACTCGCATCGCAGTAGGTCTGTGGCAGAGTTCCCACGCACTACAGCATTTGGAGCGGGTTCAGTGCTGTGGGACGCAGTATCCACGCCCTGACAAGTCGGCAACAGCACCCTTCGACCCTAACCGGCCCTTAGTCGGCAATAATGATGAAAAGGTAGTAATCAACATATACTTCTATCAAAATCATCATCTTTTTTTTTTATTTGTAATGGGTTTGCTCTTGACTCTAGTCCATGTCGGAGATGAGAGACAAAGTCTTTGGTTGTGATGGACAAAGATAGAAACTCTATGCTCCAGGCAGACTGTATAAAAATTGCATATTTTAACGGACAAGCAGTTAATTTATCCGCCTCCATTTACCTGCTCAGCTGTGAAATTATTCAGTTCCAGTCCAGGCTTTTTATTCAAGCCATTATTCAGTTAGGCACTAAACAAGTAGACTGAATAATTCGTTTTCTAAGTCTATCCGCCTTTCATTATTCGCCCAACTATGAAATTATTCATGGCATAGCAGGGAATAGGTACTTGACTATTCTAAAATTCCAAGTAGCAACCTGTTAAAAGTTCCCTACATCACAAAGGTAACTAAGAAACAAGTTGAGCCGCCTTTTGTACTTTAATTAAAGGAGAAAAACAAAAGTCCATACTACTCGTAAAAGCAAAATAATTGCGGCTCGATGGTAAACAGTATTCGGTTTGACACAGGTGTGCCCACTGCCTCTTTTGCATAAATGAAAGCAATCAACTCGAGTTTTCATTGTAAGTTTTAACCAATGATTCCATTAAAAGTATTCATGACTGTGGTTAAAAGAATTTAATTGGTACGAGAAGCGTGCGAACAGTCGAATACCGACCGAATCAATATGAACCAAAGCTTCTTAACTTTCTACTTCTGTTTACTCGAGAAATGCTTTGATCTGAAATTCCTTTGTCAGTTCGGATCTTAGAGATCAAGTTCCGGGATTATTTGGCAGGTATAAAGTTTGTGTGCGGGGTTAGAGGCAGCTGAAACATTTGTGTAATCTTGCGGTTGCGGATATGAGCCCTGAGCGCGAATTGCGAGGCGACGGTGACGGCTTGCGGCGCTTTAACGTTTAGCAAGTGAATGGGCTCTCTCGCGATAGACGGCCCGCATCGTAGAGATCAGAGAAAGTTTAAGTATCGTTCCATAATACTAGGAGGTAGATTTAAATTGAAATATTTATTATTATTATTTCTCTATTTCAGGCAACGGTGGCCCATACAAATACAATTACACAACAAAACATTAAAATAAAAATAAACCAATACAGATAAAATATAAACTAAGACACACGAAGTGACGAAACTAGAGGTCCAGAAACCTATTCATTTGTTTAGTTTTGTAACCTTTCTATCACCTTAATAGATACCCTTCGCAAAAATTCAGTATTAAATTCTAGCATAGCGTTCCTTAATACTTACTAAATTGTAATATTTTGTAATATTTTGTAGTATTATATTAACGAGTGCCAAAAAATATGAAATTAGACTGTATTACAATATTTTTTCCTTATATAGCTCCTTATCAGAGAAAATACGTTTCTACTTAGGCAAATTTTCCCAGTAGGTACACACATTATATCCTCACCATCTCAAGAATAAAGTAGTGATCACAAGAGCGAAGTTCCCCTGGCACCTCGTAAACTTTTTACTCGGCAAACAATTTCGTCTCAGTCAGTGAAAAGACGCTACTTGAAGCCCTCGCGTCTCAAACAGACATACTGTGATATATGTGGAGGTGGTTAGACCTTTCATTAATATTAAAAAGAACGAGAGAGTAGTGAATAGAGTTTATTTTTTTTTTTGTTGGTCAATTCGATTCATAATAAAAAGAGCCACCGTGGCGCGGCTACTCTCTAAACCCGAAGTCCATAGTTTCGGGCTTAGTTGCGGGCGTATTCTATTCTCCGTATCTTGGGGGCCGAGTCACCTGCGTCCGTAGGAGAATACCCATTGTTAGTCCCTACACATGGTTCCCAGGTGATGCTAATCAGGTGACACTAACTGGTGCTAGGCTTCGGCCGATGGCTTGTGACGGTACTGGGCAAAACGTACCGCCAAGCGGCCCAGCCGCTTTCCGGTACGATGCTTAGTGTAGCCATTTCAGAGGAGTTGGGTCGAAATAGTTGTTCCAATGCAGGCAGACCAACCAGGCTTATGCTGTCATGGGCGTACTGGGAGACTAGTCGCGGAGGGTAGCGGGATTTGAGCCACGGTGCACCATTGGCCGACCGCAGTTAGTAGGGGGAACAAGTAGTGTGCTAGTCTCACGTGAAAGGCTGCCCCGCCAACTGTCGGAAAATCATGGAATGTGCTGGTTGGCGACCAGCACATTCCATGGTTAACAGCATTGAAACTCATTTCTATTCCTTCTCCTCTCGTTCCTTCATTCACACCATGACCCAAAGAAACAAAAAAAAAATTGCTGTACAGCGGCAGCACTCCCTCTCTCATAAAGTGCACCTTTGTAATATAAGAGGTCTAAAATCTCGCCGCAGTCCATCACCATCTGGAGACTGAGAAACCAACGCTCTTGTTTCTTTCCGAGACGCAGATCGGGTGTCCGTCAGACGGGTCGTACCTTTCCTATCCAGAGTTTATTGCCCCGGAGCACCATTTGAAACCACGCGCGGGACAACATCTGCTATCGGCGTCTCCGCAATTTTGAGCACTCCATGTTCTCAACGCTGTGGGTTCTAATGGACACAGGCCTGGACAAAAATCTCTACGCCTGTGTGTTTACCGATCGCACGTGATTTGGAGACAACTGGGCTCACACAGCACCTAAGTGAGGCGGCGGATGCGGCTCAGCAGCGGTACTCTACTGCCCAATTGGTGTTACTGGGGGACTTCAACGCCCACCATCAGGAGTGGCTCTTCCCATACCAGTGCATAGACCATGCTGGACGAGAGGCGCAAAAGCTAGCACTAGCGCTAAATCTTACCCAGCTGGTCCAGGGGGCAACGAGGGTTCCGGATGTCGATTCGCACACTGCCAATTGCTTGGACCTTTTGCTGACAACAGATCCAGACCACTTCTCGGTGTCGATTTCTTCACCACTGGGTAGTTCCGACAACTGTCTGGTGAAGTCTGTGTCCATTTAATCTCGCCCGATCCCAACCCTAGAGACACCCGGCGGGTATGGCGATACAGGTCAGCAGATTGGGATGGCATGCGATGTAATACAGTAACATTGTTTCAATTTAATATTATTTTGCGGAAGAGACTCAAGAGATACCTTATCTCCTTATATTGATTTATTTTTGTTCTCTAAATCAGATCATATTACTTTTTCATCAAGCAGAATATTAAACCAATTTTTTTTTTTTATTAATTTATGTGTTTCCCCAATATTCATATTAAATTTTCTCATATTACAGGCAAAATAAGTATCTAAGTACTTTGATACGCTCGTTCGTTAATGGATTACGAAATATTATCGAAAAGTAGGTATCTACTGAAAACCGATATCTACTGTTAGATACTATGCGTTTTATGATACTGTGAATTAAACTAAAAATATTGTTTTAAAACACGTAGGTTCTTTTTCCATAATTTCAACACTCGTTGAAATGATAATATAGACTGTATTCATATTTATCATAGTGTGCCCAACCTACGCAAGTTTTGTAGATACCTATGTGCTAGAAAATGTTAAATAAAAACAGTAATTTTAGGGATCTATGTAAATTTTACCCTGGTCGGTGTATTTAACTTGCTACCAACCAATCAGTACCGGACTAATCTCGTAGCAAAAGCAGCAAATGCTACGGGTCCCGCGCATTAGGGGCCCGCACTTTAACTTACAAAAACATGTCAAAAACCAAAAATCTATACTGCGACAGCCGTTTTCTGTGGATGAAGTCACTAATTTGCTACGGTATAGGTGATACATCGCGCAAAAAACTCGGTTTCTGTTATTTATTTCATGCTAGCATACCGTCTGAAATCGAAATAGCCGAATTCGGTCTATAGCCGAAGCTGGGTCTGGTCTATCTATACAGACAATGTAGGTAAAACAAAAAAAATATGGACACTGGCGCTACATAAGGGCCCCAGAGTCCGTGAGAAATAATAGAAGGGGGCTATAATTGTTTTAATTGGATATTTTCGTTTTCATTTTACGAAGGTTTTAGGTTAAACCCCCCATTGGTAATATTTTCTACAGGCCCTGCGCTGGCTTAATCCGGCAATGCAACCAATGTAAGTACAGACTACATCTATTTAAATTCTAAATAAATATTTGTTGAATGCAGAAAGTGACGATGAGCAGCAGCAGCCAGACGGGCAAGACGACGTCGAAGGCGTCGCGCGGCCACGAGGCGCGCAACTGCCACCACCTAAGCCACCTGTCGCGCAATGTATTGCGCGCACGCCGCGGCGTCGTGCGCATGCTCATCGTCGTCGTTCTCACCTTTGCCATCTGCAACCTGCCCTTCCACGCGCGCAAGATGTGGCAGTACTGGTCCAGCGGCTACGAGGGCCCCAGCGACTTCAGCACGCTACTGACTCCTCTCACTTTCCTCATCACTTACTTCAACTCCGGTATCAACCCGCTCTTGTACGCTTTCTTATCCAAAAACTTCAGGAAAGGTATGAAAGAGCTAATATTTTGCAACTGTCACGGAAAAAGGAAAAGCGAAAACTTGATACTTTTAAACCCGGTGGGCGGCGCAGGACTGCGCAGGAGTTCGACGCGCTCCACGCGCGCCAACTGCAGCACGGTCACCATCGCGCCCAACGGAGAGTCATGAGACATGCGGCGGCGGCGCTTCCTCTACAAGGTGGAAAACATTGACATTTCCTGATTGACGGAGAGCACCGACGAAGTGACGGACAGCAGCGGCTTCTACACCGTCTCCACCGTATCTAGGAAGGATCTGTACGACTGAGACCAGTGTGAGCAAGCGCTTTCCATCACATAATTTAAACAAAACTTTAAAGACTTCCAAAAAAACTTCGCTGATTAGCAGTGTGATGCTAACCGAGCAAGAGTGAGTGATTGTGAACTTAGTGATCTCGCGAGCTTAAAGAGTTAGAATATGTCTGTTATTAGATGGATTAACTAGGGCTAGTGAGTGAGTTAAGACCAAACATAACATATCTTTCAGTTATTCTGTAATCCTATTTGATGAAAATTTATGACTTTGTTGTTGGATAAATAATGTTTTTAAATGGTTAAAAATAAGTGTACGAGAATATAATGACTGTAAAAAGTGTAAATATGCTTTTAAAATTCAACTATGTAAATTTACATAAAAAGGGAATATTTATGAGTTAGTCACACATAAATTTAATCCCTTTTATGTAGTAAATATAGATTTTATGTGATATTTATACTTTAAACTATGAAACTTTGATCGACGAAAATCGGCTCTCAAAGATTCAAGATTCGAGCCGACATCTTGGCCTGAGAATTTACAATGCAATATTTATGTTCAATACCGAATACCGCTTACCCTTTTTTTTAAGGATGGGAATAATACCGCTTACCCTGGTATCGCTAGTAGCAGATAGCAGAGGCAGGCTACGATGAAACAACTAGATCCAAGTTCTCTATCCAAGAGTGATAGCTGACAATATTATCATAACAATTTCAAATATACGAATTAAGTAATAAATTTAAAATACAATCTAAATGGCTTTTGTGAATATTATCACGACGTATTCAATAACTAAATCATACATAACTATAAAGTTCCGTTGTTAAAGTTATATTATGTAAATAGTGAACATATCTAAACATTTTGATACGTAATTTAAGATCCTAATACAGGTGAGGTTAATATTTTTCATTATAGTTCCGCCTAATCGCCGAAATAAAGCAGAAAATGGCCAAATAACCATAAATAACTTTAAAACATAGGAAATATCTTTATTTACTTTTGCCGATGTAGATTTAATTCTAAATCCGTATAATTTCACACAATTGTAAAAACATTTGACTGTACGTTGTTGTACTTAAATAGTTTTATAAAAATTTAGGCAGTTGTAAAATTATTAAACATTCGTACTTATTTGAATTTCATATTCGTATAATACCTATACGTTTGTATACCTACTGATACAACGTTCCCTTTCAGTGACTAGGTAACTTTCTTTTAACTGCGTCCCTAAGATAACCCACTGACCAAGTAATTTTCTAAAACTAGGAAAGAACGCTTGAAAAAAATAAAATAACTTAGAAAGAGTACAAAACAAAATATTTGTCATTCAAAAAAGCAACTGAAATGCAGTCACTACATTTTGCATCATGTCCTACAAATATTTACTTGTGTCTCAATACCATCATACCGTCAACCGTCTTCGTGTACTCGTATACCGTTGAAAATATTCTTTAGTCTTATTTAATTTAGTTTGGCTAAAGTCTTCAAACAAACGATGCCAAAAGTACCAAACAATTAGTGTTATTAATCCCGAGAGCTTGGCTAGTCACTAAAGGTACGGTGTACAAACTCATTTCCACATTGTTCTCGTTATCTTTATGTAATAATAAAATTCTTATAAATGTACATAATTACGAGTAGTGAAGAGTTAAAGTAGAGGAGATGGGGAATAGTTGGAACATTTGGATGTGGACGCTCGTAGCGTGCTCGTTATGAGACCGAGGTCTTGACGATAAAATGACTTTATTTGTCCTCAAATGGGCACAACTTGAGCTTTTAGTACTATAGTTATAAGCTTTAAGCAGAAACAAACAGGCTCCTCAGCGAACGTGCTCTACTTTGAATTTTGACGTCATTTGCTCCCAGGCTAGGCTGTAACCTAACGCGAGCTAAATAAAAACCTAATTGGACAGGAGCTGTCTGAATAAAAACCTCCAACCGCATTATAACTGTAACAGGACGCTTCTGTAGAATTTAAGCCGACTTTAAAACGACTAGGGCTAAAGAATCTACTTTTCGTCTTAAACTTACAATTTACAGTCGGTAATAGACTTGACTCAACCCTGCTACGGGGCAAGTTACTGTATCCACAAGCGTAACGCTGATAAGTACGTAGAGACACCCCATACCCGAGCCTGTCCCGGCAGACCCTGCGTAACCCCGTCCCGCGTGAGTTATTTATGAGTTTTGTCCCAAACGTGATGCAACTGTCCCCGGTCTACTCTTCCAGCTGTTATTATTTCCACCTAAGTATTAACCCTAAGTTCATATTTTTCCTGTTATTATTGTCGGAATTGTGCAACACTTATTGTAATTTGGAATTACCTATATAAGGTGTAACTATTCATTCACGAAATATTTTAAGACAATCATCTAACGGTTATAACGAAGCCATTTCAACGAAAAAAAAAATTGTATGTAAGTGTTTTTGTTTTTATGAAATTATAATAATTCTATATTTTCTTGAGACATCTTGCATAAAACCTTTACTCCCTATTCTATGAATGAGACGCAGCGCGCCGACGACACGGCGACGGGCGATGCCCGTCATGCGCGGGCGTAATGGATGTTGAGAAAATAAGGAGCCAGTATTTATTTTGTGGGTCAAGTGATTTTAAATTATTATTTTTTTATAAAATATACATACTTAGATAAAAAAAAAATCCTTTGAAATGGCTTCGTTATAACCGTTAGATGATTGTCTTAAAATATTTAGTGTATGAATAGTTACACCTTATATAGTTTATCTAAAAACTTACATACCAATAGTTAAAATAGAATCAAAATTGCTCGAAAAACAAACGATAGTTTTCTATGGTATCTGTATTGGCGTAATGGACTTTGACGTCAAAGTTTATGTCGAACTTCTCTTTGTAATTGTAATCTGTGAAGCTTTATAACTTCATCGGTGATGAAGATATTTGAAAAATAATTTTATCATTGTTTACTAGAGCTAATAAGTACCTATTTCATTTTCCAAATAAAAAAATCGCGTACATATTCCCTATTGAGGGAAAAAGTTCCAGAAAAAATACGAAGATCTATGAAGAATTCAAAATTGCCCACAGCTCCTAGCATACAGGCAAAAGAACATTTTTACTAAATTAACATAGCATAAGTCTTTATCTACCCTTAAATAGCCTGATTCATGTGTATTTACAATCTTCTATCTAGAAAACAAAGACCTGCTATTTTTTCCAATTTCATTGTATCACAACAATGGTACAATAACTTCGATATACCAAATGTTATGTAGTATTTCTGATTGTTAAAATGTTAAGTAAAATATATTTTTCACTGTAAACTATAAATATTATGTATCAATTATTGATGTACCTATAATTTTGTCATAAAATATAATAAAAAAGTTTAAAAATAATGTTATTTGCAAATTTATTTCGAAGGAATACCAAACCCTTAAATTGCGTTACCACCAACAATAAGTGCTGCTTATTTTTCTCAAATCACATAAATGTAGATAAGTACTTAAAAACCTTTGGCGGGACTAAAATAAACAAATCCTTAAAACAGCACAAAGTACTAGAACGTCCCTTTTAATTTGGACGGAGCTTTCACTACTGCTTGTATACTTAGGAACAATTTATTTAACACTAGAGCTAAATCACCCGTAACTAAATTTCGATTAAAAAATCATCCATTTAAATTGTGCCTTGTTTAGTTTCAATATAAATGGTATTGGAAAAGTAATCAAACGGTGTCGTACTTATCTTACAATGCCGGACCATCTATCTCCTTAGTTGCTTGAGAATGCTTTGAAACAGCTCGCTTTTGGCTTGTGAGGATTTGGGTTCCAATGAAACATAATTGAATTCCTAAATCTTATTACGTTTAGGGTATGTAAATTATTATCTAGTTGTCTAGGTATTAGGTAAACAATACTGTCTTGTATTTAATTACTAGATAAAGGCGTATTTATGCCTGCTATAAAATCTGGCGGGTTCTCATAATCTGAGCTAACGCTAACAATGTCTTTCTATTACCCATTGTCCCAAAAAAAGTAAGATTCCTTTGGATGTAGGCTTGTTTTTAGGTTCCGTACCTCAAAAGGAAAAACGGAACCCGTATAAGATCACATTGTTGTCCGTCTGCCTGTCTTTCAAGACCGCTTATCTCGGGAACGCGTGGAGTTATCGAGTTGACATTAAAACTATATACTCAGGTCTACGGCCTCTTGCAGCTGTAAAAAAATCTAAGGTAACGTAGAAAAAAGAAACGGTCGTTTGCGGCAAAAAAGCATATTTTTCGACACTCAAGGGAATAAAAATGTATAGGGTATTTCCCGTTGACCTAGAACTATGTAATTTGGCAAGTAAACTGTCTTATACTACAAGTATAAAAATCTGAAACTATACATTTGTAATTATATAAAAATATATTCTTTATTTAAAGTAATTTGTAGCTATAAATTTGTACGGAACCCTCGGTGGGCGAGTCCGACTCTCACTTGGCCGGCTTTATTTTTAAAAAAGAGTAAACACATTTTTCTTTAGTAGTATATGGCATTATTTGTAGGTTCTAAAAATGTACATAAAATTAATAATATCGTACTAAATCGTTCATATTGATTGTCTGCTGCCTAATGTCTGCGAAAAGGTAAAAAAATCCAGCTCCAATTCTATTTCTACGTAAAAGTTATTTAATCACGTTTAACTCAAATTAAAATCTCGTAAATAATGAATCAGCTTTTTCTTTCAATAGTGCATTAAACAGAAATGCCTTGATTAGTTCTAAATCTTAGTTCTCAGTTTTGTAAATAATTGGTATCTATCTTATTAGCATTTTAATTTATAAAAGGCAAGATCGATTAAATTTTCAAGCTTAATTTAATGAAAATCTTTTCATTAAATTAAGCTCGAAAAGATCGCTCAGTAATAAAGCCATTTTGTCTATAAAAATATCACGTATAAAAAATGACAA
Source organism: Lacanobia oleracea (assembly GCA_950371165.1). Classification (NCBI taxonomy): domain Eukaryota; kingdom Metazoa; phylum Arthropoda; class Insecta; order Lepidoptera; family Noctuidae; genus Lacanobia; species Lacanobia oleracea. Next base: position 13,083,288 of record OX493393.1, on the reverse strand, counting down.
CTTTGACTGGAGCAGAGCAAGCCTTTGTCTTCAAAATAATCTTTTACAGAATAGATCAATGGCCTGTTTCAACAAATTATATGGGAACGTCTGACCACTGCCTGGTGAAATCCGTGTTGGCCTGCTCTCCTCCTGATAAGAGTCCTAGAGGCACGAGACGAGTATGGCGATACGAGTCAGCTGATTGGGATGAGATGCGACACTTTTTTGCGTCATATCCTTGGCGGCAAGTGTGCTTCTCCTCGGGTGACCCTTCGTGCTGCGCTGATGTGATTGCGGACGTGATTCGGCAGGGGATGGAGTATTTTATTCCATTCTCCGACATCCCGCTCGGTCACAAATCCCGGCCTTGGTATAATGCAGAATGCGCCCACGCTGAGGCACGTAAAGAATCTGCTTACCAAGCCTGGATCAAGGCCCGCGACCGAAAGGATAAAGCACGTAGGGTTCGCGCGAGGAAAAAAGCCTTTAATTCTGCCGCAAGGTTCTGCAAGCGGGTTTTTCGTAGGGCACGTTTTGACCATGTCGGACGTATTGGGGCCAAACTAGCATCGCACCCTCCGGGTAGTAAGCAGTTTTGGTCCCTGTCGAAAGCGGTCGAAACGAATTTCTGTCGACCCACTTTGCCTCCAATGCTGAAACCTGATGGTTCGCTGGCTCACTCTGCAAGAGAGAAAGCAAATTTATTTGCAACTCTCTTTGCGGGCAATTCGCGTCTGGTCGCTGGCTCCAAGCAACCACCAACTTTACCTCGTTGTGACTCTTCGATGCCGGAGATCAAAGTTCATAATAAAGAGGTCTGTAGAGTATTATGCAGTTTAGATGTGAATAAGGCCAGTGGACCTGACGGAATTCCAGCAAGAGTGTTGAGGCAATGTGCACCTGAGTTGTCTCCTGTGTTGACACGCCTGTACCGCCTCTCTCTTGAAAAAAGAACGGTGCCAAGATCATGGAAGCTTGCGAATGTGCAACCGGTGCCCAAAAAGGGAGACCGTGCTGACCCTGCGCATTACCGTCCGATCGCCATTACCTCCATCCTATGCAAGGTTATGGAAAGGGTTCTGAATAGTAAGCTGCTGACCTACCTTGAAGACAACAATCTCCTCAGTGACCGTCAATATGGCTTTCGCCGGGGACGGTCAACTGGCGATCTTCTTGTGTATGTCACGCACTGCTGGGGCGAAGCCATTGAGAGACACGGCGAAGCACTTGCCGTGTCGCTTGATATCTCGAAGGCTTTTGACAGGGTCTGGCACGCAGGTCTACTCAGCAGGCTTCCTGCTTATGGCATCCCAGCTGGTTTTTGCAGCTGGATATCAGACTTCCTGAGTGAACGGTCGATCCGAGTGGTCATTGACGGCTGCTCCTCTGACCTCATGGCTATTGATGCCGGAGTTCCTCAAGGGTCTGTTCTCTCTGCAACTCTTTTCCTGCTGCACATCAATGACCTACTTCAGCCTGGTCTTGTTGGGTACGCAGATGACAGTACGGTTTCAGAGAGATACTTGTCCAACGCAACAACCAGTGGGGCTGAAGTTTGTTCCTTGAGAGAGGCCATGGTAGAGCGGACAAATTTGACCTTAAGCGTTGTCTCCCAATGGGGTGATGACAATTTGGTCACTTTTGACGCCACCAAAACACAGGCGTGTCTTTTTACCGCAAAAAGGAGTCGTTTTGACCAAGCTCCTACTTTTCGGGGTGCATCTGTTCCTGTGACTGATCGGCTCGAGCTCCTAGGCATGGAGTTGACATCCAGTCTCAACTTCGGCGCCACCATCGAGTACAAAGCCCAAACTGCGGCCAAAAAGCTGGGCATCCTAAATAGGGTGAAGCGATACTTTAGGCCTGGACAGCTTTTAACACTATACAAAGCGCAAGTCCGATCCTGCATGGAGTATTGTAGCCACCTTTGGGATGGCTCAGCTAAGTATCAGCTTGCCGCGCTTGACTCGGTGGAACGCAGAGCTAAGAGGCTCATCGGCGACGTAAAACTGGTGGATGCCAAGCTACATAGCTTGGCTCATCGCCGTAAGGTTGCCTGCTTGTCGGTCTTCTACAGATTGTACTTCGGTGAGTGTGCCCAAGAACTCCACGACCTCATCCCACCGGCCCCCTTCTACCATCGGACATCCAGACGCACTGCATCTTACCATCCCTACCTTGTGGCTATTCCACCAATTCGCACTAAGCGTTTTCAAACGTCTTTTATAATGCGCACAGCAAAGGAGTGGAACTCTCTGCCAGCGTCTGTGTTTCCGAAAGCTTACAACCCTAATCTCTTCAAAGTTAGAGTGAACAGGCTCCTTCTGGGTAGGCTCGCTCCATCGTAGACTTTGTCTCTGTCATTTCTGACATAGACTAGAGTCAAGAGCAAACCCATTACAAATAAAAAAAAAAAAAAAAAAAAAAAAATTATATACCTACTCGTAAATTGTGGTGGTACAAAGTACAAATAAGTGTTTACCACAAAATTCTACCCTAATGTACTATCAGAGAAGTAAAGCAATTTTGGTGAATGTCATTTGTTGTACAGTTCTATATATTCCGGAAGTGCGAGTTGAGCTCGCCACCAAGTATTCACGGCGGTACAACTAGACTTGTGGTGGAGTGGAGTGGGAATACAAATCTTGTTCTACTAACTTTCGCCCGCGACTATTTCCGCTGGAAGTATTTTATTATTGATAGAAAATGGATCTACTATCAGGATAAAAGTATCATAAATATATCCTAAATCAGACCAGGGTGAACACGCGCGCCAAGTTTCGTTCTCCCGAGTGCTCGATTAACAAACATCAAAGCATCCAGAATTGCACATTTATGAAATTACCTACTAGCAATCCGGCCGGCTTCACACAGGCTCCACTTTTTTTTAAGTACAAGCCTTAAGGTGGATGCTCCAGGGTAGCCCGCGAAATTCAAATATTTTTATGTTTTTTGCAATTTGCCGGTCAGTGTGAAGCTGTATGTGGACCAAATGCGATCCGCATTTGGTCCACATACAGCTAGCCACATATAGCAGCATAAAAGTTCATGTAGTTCGAAAGAATGAATATTTCAGAAATAATCATTCTTTCGAACTACATGAACTTAGAGGGCTATATTGATGATTAAAATGGTTATAATTCTTTAGATAAATACGCGTTACGGTCGCGGATCGCATTTGGTCCACATACAGCTTCACACTGACCGGCAAATTGCAAAAAACATAAAAATATTTGAATTTCGCGGGCTACCCTGGAGCATTCACCTTAACCTGACACAAAACAGTGACATGATATTTGTAGGTAATACGATTGTACCTAAATTCTAGATCAAACGTATACAGGTTATTAGTTGAAAATATAAACAGATTCATCATCATCAGCGTCAGCCCAACTTCGCCCAATGCTGGGTATAGGTCACTTTTCCTTTGCCACCTTCTTCTTCTTGGTTCTATCGGCGATGGCAACAATAGGTAAATATTAGGACGAGAATTCCGTATATTTGTTGCGTGTACTGTGTAAATAATTCACCAATTTTTAAGCAGGTATGAATTAAATAATCGCGACCCGTAAAAGTGTAAATATAAAGCTGGAATAACGTAGGAGTTTTTGACGCTTGAATAATATTAAAATAACAATAGTCTACATAATTATGGTTTCATCGTTCTTTGTTTCATAATACAATTGGGCCATGTTGAATGTTGATCCAAGTATAGTAGCGAGATATAGAACATCAACAAGAATTGTTTCTGATTAAAATAATTTGGTTTTTTTAATGGAGGATTTTAATTTAATATCCCAATATTTTTCTCTTATGACTTATATTTATGTCAGTATTTGGATGAAAGGTCAGCTTTTCTTTTGCGCCATCCACATAAAAATGGAGATACTTTGCACCCTTATTGGAAGAATTATCATTGACAATTATTGAAAGAACGGTTATGAGTATTACTCATTTTAGTTAGTTTTATTAAATTATATGTTTGTAGTTTGACAATGTAGAACAGCAAGCGAAGCGAGCTGAAAAACGTTAGGTACCTATGTAGTAGTTTTCTTTTCCGTATTAATACAACTCGCACAAAAAAAAACTGGCCAAGTGCGAGTCGGACTCGCGTGGAAAGGGTTCCGAAACAAACTAATTTTTTAACATGTCGTTTTAACACTACATACTTCTTATAAGTTGTCCTGGAATCTTTAGGTATAGAAGTAGTATCTGCTGTTTTTTCAAATGTTTAGGCTCAGTAGTTTCGGACATAAGGGGCCCGGGCGAATGGTCATTTTAGTTTCTTGAATAAATTGTAAACTTTAAAATTATGAAAAAATAAATTAAGACCTTCACAGTAAGTCCATTCACTTGATAAGTCACACGATACAGTTTGAATAACTGTTTTTTTAGGTTTCTAGTTTGACCCCCAAAAATTACCCCCATACTAAAATTGTATTTATTTACGTAACGCTTTCGTATTTGGGTCACAGAAATCCATATGTATACCAAATTTCAACAGAATCGGTCCAGTAGATCTGGAGAAAACTGACTGTGACAGACGGACCGACAGATAGACAGACATACACCTGACTGATCCTATAAGGGTTCAGTTTTTTACGGATGTTCGGAACCCTAAAAATAGAAACAGGAGTATGGAGGGCGCCATCGCCAGCGCGAGCGATGCGAGCTTGAAAATGTAATGGGTTTTGTCAAGCAAAAGCAACAATATTTTTAGACCTACCTCTATAATAAGAGTGTACAAGGAGTACACCCTTATTATAGAGGTAGGTTCTTGTTAAATATCGATGAGGGTCAAGGAAGTTAGTGCAACATCGGGATATTTGGCGTACCGATTGAGTCTGAATACGTCCAATACTCTGCGTTCTACATATCTGTCGTATGAAAACTGTGGGTAGTTAGTATGAAGCTGAAATCATAGATAGATCGGTTATTGAAAACGGCCGTTTGCGAACGGTCATGTCTCACGCCGAAACCAAACGCGATTACGGAAATTGCAGAAAAAAAAACGGCCCAGTGCCGTCGGATCTCCCACCGAAGGTTCCGTACAAAATTATACTACAAATTACTTTAAATAAAGACCATATTTTTTATTATTTAATACCCTATACATTTTCATTCCCTTGAAAGTGTCGAAATATACGTTTTTTGAAATAAACGACCGTGTCTTTTTTTACGTTAACTTAGAAGTTTGATTTTTGCACAGCTACAAGAGGTCACCGGGTGAAATTAATAGATACTTTCATGCGTTCCCGAGACAGACACAGATTATTTTAATTTGTGCAAGACATGAAAGGGTTTTGATAGGGTTACTACCAAAGCAAAGGTTAAAAACATCGAGAGTGCCGGCAAAAGTTAAAACTTGAATACGTGCTTCTCTCCCTCCGTCTTACGAATTTTCAATCAGGTCACGTGTCCTGACGCGAATATAACATTTTTTACCCAAACAAAAAAGAAGTGCACAACGCCGCTAAAGAAGTTTGCAGGACACGTGACTGTCTTAGGAATTTTCGGTCAGGGTCACGTGTCCTGACGCGAGTTTGTGTGTGTACACTGTGTTAGGGTTACTGTTACGTAGCGGTTACATCTTCAACTCAATCGTGCATTAAACCCTATAAATAGGGTTTCAGAAACCCTGAAGATGGGGCTACCTACTGGTACTGGGGTTTGTTGAAAAACGTAACCAAATGGGTTACTGTTTGTGCGGGGTTTTACGAACCTTGAGATGGTGGTGACATTTTAATCTTAAGCTAGCTTAGCGTTACAAGCAGTTTCAATAAAATATGAGGCCGTTTTACACTATTTTTTCAAACTTTTATTCAATTTGCAATGTTTGTAACGAGTTCAGTAGGTATCGATGACAGTTCTAGGGCCAGTGCCTGCTGGGGCTGCGGACTTGATCAAAAGAGTTACCGTGGCCCTGGACCGCAAAGGGCACTAGGAGGAACACGGATGAGTTTTAGTCAGTTAGAGTCTGACACTCCCTCTTGCTTCACCCAGAGCGGGAGGAGTCATTTGATGATTTCCCATCCTTAATAAAAAAGGTATCGAAGACAGTTAATACTTTTTGATAATTATGACCTGATTCTCCATTACTCCTCGACGACCAACAGTAGATACGGATGTGAATTATTTCCTTTGTGGCGAGTGGCCTACTGCTAACCTAACCTAACTACCTGACTAATATTAATATCTAATTGAATTCCACACTTATTGAATTCCCATAGCTCTACAAACGGTCTGTCGATACGCCGGAAAGCTAATTAATTTCAAACAGTTAATTTAGTATCCAATTGGATACTATCTTCCAAATTATTTTAATATGATTATTTTAGATTGGAATATATTTTATTAGAAGTGGACTGGACCTGCACAACGGTTTTCGATAATTCTATTACGATTTAAATAATGAAGGCCAATAGGTTAGTCACTTTATAGTAAACTTGTGTGAACTTTCGGCTGAACTGAAGAGAGAAATTTTGTAAATACAGGAAATAAATTCTGCGTTTCTATTCCAACTTAATATTTATGAAGGGTTAATTCATTGAAACTTGACGCAGAGGTCTTAATTGAATAAAGTCGACACTTTCTCGGAAACCTTAACTGTTAATAATCAATCCAAACATAATAAAATGATCATTTTGAGTAAAATCTACGAAATATATACATGAAAGTTAATTTAAGTACAAGAAATTCAATTAGCTTCTTTGTTTTCACACATTCATTAATTTTAATGGTTTGCATACGGCGTGGCGTACACACGACGACATCATAATGTCAAATCATAATTTGACATAATTATATTAAAATACATCAACAAGTGTTTGAATTATCTCATCATACAAATGCGTTTGATCTTTGATATTGAAATTATAACGTTGATGCTATTAAACGGTTCACAGAGGTGAGAACATTGTTTATTGTTGGAACACAGAACCATTATCTAATATAATGATTCCCAGTAATGGAACTTTATCTTATAATAGAACAGAATATTTACCAGCATTACATACCTAAATAAACAACGTGTCTTTTAGTACAGTATTTTTATTAATTTTATATCTGCAATGTTCAAGACCTAAATGTCAACGAAGCCGCGATTGGCGTGACAACCTACAAGGCCCATTTCATTTAATTAAATATTTAATGTACACACATTTAGGTACAGTCGGCACGAAAAAAGAAAATATAATATGGACCAAACATTAACGCGATACTTACTTATTGGAGAAAGAAACCTTATAACAGACACACTGGTTTCAGTAAACAGACGTAACAAATATATCGTAATAAAATAAAAACACAAATTGCTTCTGGAAAATAGATCAGTCGAAGAAAATCGATACTCCCGTTAGGCGGAGATAAAATTTATTTCATAAAATAATGGATTTAAAGGAACGTTACATGGGGTACAGACTTATGTTGAGTTTTTAATGGTAGAAAACCAATATTTTCAAGTTTAACCAAGAAATAATTGGCTCCTTCGAAGTATTAGCTAATCCGAAGCGTATGAACAAAAATGGACATACCTTTTAGAGCTACGCTAGGCCGAGTGACTTCCAGCGGAGAATTGCAATTGGACGAGTCGATTGATTGATTGAAGGGCACAGCCAAAGTGGACGCGGAGCAACGACAGATGGGACACAATGAGACACAATAAGTACCTATGTACACAGTAGGTATTAATCAAGCGTAACGCCCGTAAAGAAAAATGTTCCTTATAAAAATGTTCGTTTAAAAGATCCTGTTTATTTCTAACTCAGCAAAAGAATCAGGTTGCTATATTTAAACTTAAAATAAAACTAGTATAACTAGACAAAGGCGGCGTCCGAGACGTTATTTATCGCCACATTGAACAACTTGATACAGTTTTAGAAGAATTAGGAAATTGCGATTGATTGTGAAATAATAGGAACATTACACCACTGTAATTCCTGTGGATAGCTGGATATCGAGTTACTTTTCAGTTAACTTACCTAGCGAAAACCTTACAAGCTTTGCGGGGATATTCAAGTACCTAGGTAATCTTGCTACGAGTGCTTAGTTTGCCTACTAGCGTTGAAGACAAGTTGAAACATCTACAAGATATCTATTATTAAACCTGACTGTTTTGTTTGGGACCTTTGGTATACCTGATTTTTTTTATTCGAAAACAACAGTTTTAAAATGATACAGTTCTATTTACCACAAAATGCTGCATCATTAGGTATCATTACACAAAAAAAAAACCAGCCAAGTGCAAGTCGGACTCTCACACGAAAGGTTCCGTACAATAAACCTTAATTTTTTTGTTATAGCGGCAATAGAAATACACAATCTATAAAAATTTAACTGTCTACCTATTACGGTTCTTGAGATACAGCCCGCTGACTGACAGACGGACGGACGGACGGATGGACAGCGGAGGCTTAGTAATAGGGTTCCGTTGGTTAGCCATTGGGTACGGAACCCTAAAAACCCTAAGAGTTTATGTATGCTAAAGAATATTTGTGCGCCATAAAAAGTCTATTACTTCACTAAAGCGCCTGAGATAGTTGTAGCCGGTGCCGTTAACGCGCCCCGGGAGTTGGGCTAGATTTAGATACCTTATAAATTGCAATATTCTTGAGACACAAAAGCGTCGCAATATTTATGAACTGCTTGTTGTAGCAGTAAAAGGATCAACGATATACTTTCCTGAAATGAAAAGAGTAGTATGGCTTACCTTTTTTTTTAAGGATGGAAAATCATCAAATGACTCCTTCCGCTCTGGGTGAGGCGGAAGGGAGTGTCAGAATGTTACTGACTAAAACCCATCCGTGCTCTTCTCAATGCCCTTTGCGTTCCAGGGCTGCGGCGTCTCTTTCGAACGGATTCCGCACCCCGGCAGGCACTGGCCCTAGCGGGCCCCGTCTCCCATGCTGACAGCTCCTTGAGGTGCGCGTGGAACACAGCGCGCCGCCGACCCGAGCCTGGTTCTGATCGGACGGCGAGCCACCCAATGCTCGCCGTCCGCAGGCCCGCGCCTACGGTGGCCGAAAATCGCCCTGCGACTCCCGACGCCTGAGCATCTTCTTCTGTTGCGGCGGCTGGGTCGTGAGGTTTCCCTCTCTCTCACACGTTCGGCATCCTCCTTCGCTAGCATTACTGCTTCGCAGATGGAGGTGACCGCTTCCCATGCCTCTTCGCTCCGGACCATAGATTGAACCAGGGCCGGTCGCGAGAGGTCGCCGCCGCCGATTGCCTCAACGAGGACCCGGCGGTTCTCCGCCCAAGCAGGGCAGAGCCATTCAGTAACAGCTCCTCACGTAGAATATTATCGTAGCACAAAAAATATCAGACCTATGTTTGGAGGCTAAACGGTTAGATTACGGCGTAAGAAGCTCATATTTTTACACCTAAATGGCTCTAGTGGTAAGTTTCCGTTGCCGCAGCACGTCTGTCAAATTTTTTAGATTAGGTAGGAAATCCTAAATGGCGTGACAATTATTTTCTCTAGTGGACATAAATGTACTGTAATGGATCATAATATAACAGGCTTGTTAGCGCATGTATATGATTTACTCCTATTAAAATAAATTACTTTTACATAACTACGCGCCCCAGGGCAACGGGCGCCTGACAATTCTATTGTTATGAACATTAAATTACGAAACAAAGCTCATGTTTATAACGAGTAGCAACCCGTCCGAGTTTGCAAGGGCTGCAATAGGGATGTTTCTTGAATAAAAAATATGATTCTATAAGTCCGTCTGTTAGATTTTCGAAAAATATTCGATACGTATTTTTTGTTTTATCAAATCAATCAAAATTGACGAAGATAAAACGCATCAAAGATCAGGAGAGGGCTTGTGATGTCACTAACCGGTAAAAAGTGTATCGAAAAGTGACGTCACACGAGTTTTCAACGCACTGTATCGTCTTTATTTATTATTAACTTGAAATAAGAAAAAATACGTGTCTAATATTTTTAGAAAATGTATCTGACGAACTAACTAAGTAGATTTTTTAGTTAACTACCCTATTAAATGTCCGGTAATTTTTTCAAAAACTTACTTGCATTGTCATGTCATGAAAATGACGAACAGAACAAAATGAAGCAGCCAAATCAGTCGAGCCATTTTCAAATATTGCTCCCTCCTATACGGGGTAGGTATTTGATTTTTTTTAATACATGTGTCTTTAACTTTCTTGCATAACAATGATCTTTATTTTCATTAACATAAGGTTTGCTCTCGGATGTGACATTAACATAAGGTTTGCTCTCAGATCCATATGTGACAGGGTAACGGAAACTTGATTTCGACTCAACTGAATGAAATGCTAATAACAAACAAGCATGGGGACAAAGTGCTAATTGCTATTAGAGGTACGACGGAACTAATAACAGCTTTAAACACTGCAACTAGTTTGTGTTACGTTTTGAAATTTACGGGAAGGAAACTTCAATATCGGTTTACAAAATTTTTAAGAATTGGAAATTACACAGAGGAATTAAGTAAAAACTTTTACAAAAAATATATAAACGACTTCCAAACAAAACACTACAAAGTTTGTTTTAATTTTTTTTTTTTTTTACTTTGAATAGGCACGCGCTTGACCACCATCTCACCTGATGGTAAGCGATGATGTGGTCGAAGATGGGGCACGCTTGCCTAGAAGTAACCTATTCACTCTTGACTTAAAGACTCCCAGGTTGTAGCTATCGGGAAACACAGACTCCGGCAGGGAATTCCACTCCTTAGCTGTACGCATTATGAATGTGTTCCCAAAACGTTTTGTGCGTGTGGGTGGGATGTCCACCATGTACCGGTGGCGCATCGCCGTTCGTCTTGTGGTCCGATGATGAAACGGGCTTGGCGGAATTAAATTATGCAATTCCGTCGCACATTCCCCAAAATGCAACCGGTAGAAAACCGACAAGCTAGCAACTCGTCGTCGATGCTCAAGACTTTGGAGCTTCGTCGCGACGAGCCTCTCATTGCCAATGATCCTCTTGGCTCGTTTTTCAATTGACTCAAGGGCATCAAGCTGGTATCTGGCAGATCCATCCCAAAGATGAGAGCAGTATTCCATACACGATCGAACTTACACTTGATAGAGTTTGAGCAGCTGTTCCAGCGTGAAGTACCGTCTCACCTTCGCTAGGATCCCCAACTTCCTTGCAGCCACTTGAGCTTTTGCCTCTATGAAAGATGTTAATGTTAACCCAAGAAATTCAATTTGGTCGGTTATCGGCACGGTTGCACCTCGGAAAGATGGAGCTGGGTGGAATTGGCTCCTTTTGGCGGAAAATAGACACGCTTGGGTCTTAGCAGCATTGAACTTGACCAGATTGGCACCACCCCATTCAGAGACAGCCTGTAAGGACACATTCAAGCGCTCAACCATAGCCTCCCGGAGAGACCGGATCTGCGACCCACCAGCTCGAGCGTCGGACACGTATCTCTCAGCAACAGTGCTGTCGTCTGCATACCCAAAGGTACCGGGTTTAAGCAGATCATTAATATGCAGAAAGAAGAGTGTTGCCGAAAGCACCGACCCCTAAGGAACCCCGGCATTAATATCCAGCAGTCCAGACGAGCAGCCATCTATGACCACTCGGAAAGACCGATCCCTCAGGAAATCTGCGATCCAATCACACAAACCGGCGTGCAGACCGAAGGAAGGAAGCTTACTTATAAGACTATCGTGCCAGACCCTGTCGAAGGCCTTCGAGATGTCAAGGGAGACCGCTAGTGCCTCCCCGTGCTTCTCTATGGCTTCACTCCAGATGTGAATGGCATACGCTAGAAGATCCCCAGTTGACCGATTTCGGCGGAACCCGTGTTGTTTTTACACCGACTTCCGAAGTTAAGGTTCTTTTATACTTTATAGTGTTTTGTTTGGAAGTCGGTTATATTTTTTGGAAAGTTTTTATTTTTCACTTCTTTTTTCTACTTTTAAGTGGTCATACTTGGACGACGTCATCTTCTACCCAGAAATTGACATAAGCAAAAATGACCATAAAATGGAAACTCCTTTGCCAAACTGAATCAAATTTTTACGGGAGCAAATGGCAAGTATGCAGCATTAAATTAAAAAGGAATCACAGAAATCGGATCGGGCGAATTTTTTGAGGCTATATTTTTTTTATTTTATTTTAAAGTTTTAGTGTATTTGTTAACTTTATTTATTATTATTGTTAATTTGTTACTATCTAATAAAGGACAAGAAAATTTCAGTTTTTAGTAACTTTTCGCCAAGGATTGTTTTATATTGCTTATCGGCTGTAAAAATAAATAGGCAACCAAATAATGAAAATTTCAGCCGAAAATCCAATTTAACCTACAGTAAAACCTCTTTCTGACCTACTTGTGCCTAAGAATTATCTTCGTCTGAAATACTTAAATGAAAAGGTAGGGTCTCCATTTACAATTCCTATGATAATAATGTACACTTTGGGCGCCAAACACTGTTTGTATTAACATTTTAAACATAATCAAATGGACCATTCATTATTCACGCAATATGAACACTGAAAACTGATAATTTATTTATTTATTAACACACCAACGAATTATTCACTAAATCATTACAATTAATATATTTTATTTAACAGTTTTGCGGTGAATTTGTCTCTTATATTAGGTCTTTACCTATGAAATTACCGTTCTGCAGTACTGCAGGCCATTTCAAATCAAAATAATTTTTGTTTGGCTAAGAATTCTAATTTCAAATTAATTTTATTTTAAAAACATGTTTTTTTTTCCCAAAAGTAGTCATTTGTTTATTGATTAGTGTTACATTTTCATCGCATTTCAATCTTTGTCGTCATCATGGATACGTTAAAAATTCTAGAAATTATGGAATATGAATACCGTCGTGGCAGCAACGCGGCACAAGCGGCACGCAACATCAACGACGTTTACGGAGCTAACACTACAAACCAACGCACCACCTGTTATTGGTTTGCTCGCTTCCGTTCTGGAAATTTCGACCTGAAAAATGAACCTCGCGGTCGTCCGAAGACTTTGGTCGACAATGACAAATTAAAGGCGATTGTGGAAGCTGATGACACAAAATCTACGGCTGAATTAGCAGCAGCTTTTGACGTTAGCGTCAAAACAATATTGGTCCATTTGCGTCAAATTGGCAAGGTAAAAAAGCTTGACAAATGGGTGCCCCACGAACTCAATGATCACCAGCGCGAAGTACGCGTCGAGACGTGCCTTGCACTGCTCAACAGACACACAAATGAAGGAATTTTGAACCGCATTATTACCTGCGATGAAAAATGGATTCTGTTTGATAACCGCAAGTGCTCAGCAAGTTGGTTGGATCCTGGTTCAGCACCTAAACAATGCCCTAAACGAAAACTTACCCCTAGAAAAGTGATGGTCACAGTTTGGTGGTCTAGCGCCGGTGTGATTCATCACAGCTTCTTACCAAACGGGGTGAGCATTACTGCAGATGTGTACTGTGAAGAACTGAACACAATGATGGAGAAGCTGGCACATCTCCAACCAGCATTGGTCAATCGCTCGTCTCCGCTGCTCCTGCACGACAACGCGCGACCTCATACTGCACAGCAGACGCTCTCCAAGTTGCAAGAACTGGGGTTGGAAGCTCTCCGTCATCCGCCCTACTCACCAGACCTTGCGCCTACAGACTACTACTTTTTCCAGAATTTGGATAACTTCTTGGCGGGAAAAAAATTCAATACCCGAGAGGCAGTACAAAATGCCCTTGAAGAATTTGTTGCCTCCCGTCCAGCTGATTTCTTTAAGAAGGGCATCAATAAACTGCCACTGCGTTGGCAAAGATGCATTGATTGCATGGGTGATTACTTCGATTAATACAAATAAAAAATACATTACAATTTTTTTCATACAAAACGGCAATTTCATAGGTAAAGACCTATTTATGTGCGCAAAGTACTTGTACAATCAATAAAAACTAAAATGGGATTAAATGATAATAACACATTAAAATTTACAAAACACGTTTAATTTAAAATGTCACACAGTTAAAATAAAATACAGTATAATTATTAAAATCAAAATAAAATTTAAATATTGAATATAACAAATTAAAACTATAAAAATAACAAATAAATTAGGACACGTTAAATTAATTAAAATTAAAAGAATAGAATAATTTAAAGTTTGAGTTCAAAAATTAAAATAAATTGTACAATATTAAATACATTGAATACAAATTAACATTTTGTAACAGATATAAATAAACAAATCGATCAAGAACTGAAAAAATATCGTCTGAATTCATTCAGACTATTCGAAAATATGTCCAAGTTGTTAGTACGCGTGCTTAGCTTATTGTAGCTAGACAAAAACTGGTAAAAAGGAGCTGAACGATCGAGTTTAGTTCTATTTTTAGGCATTTTTAAATATTTCTGTTTTAAAACTGGATCTGTATGAGGTACGGCAGGGCACATTTCACTATCGCCCGGAGGACACGGTGGAGCATACGGTGGAGGTCTGCCCTGCTTGGGCGGAGCACCGCTGTGTCCTCGTCGAGGCGATCGGCGGCGGGGATATCTCGCGTCCGGCCCTGGTTCAAGCCATGGTTCGGAGCGACGAGACATGGGAAGCGGTCACATCCTTCTGCGAAGCAGTAATGCTAACAAAGGAGGAAGCCGAACGCGTGAGAGAGAGGGAAACCTCACGCCCCAGCCGCCGAAACAGAAGAAGACGCCCCGGGCGTCGGGAGTCGCTGGACGATTCTCGGCCACCGTAGGCGCGGGACTGCGGACGGCGAGCATTGGGTGTTTTTTTTTTTTTTAGAGACAAGTCCCCCACACATTCCCAACCACTGCAACTCCTGAAAGCTAGAATCAACAGTGGCGACCACCAGAAAAACGCCGAGCCAATGAAACCCGACGAATCCCGGAGAAACGATTGAACTGTCTTAAATCCTGCAACGAAATTAATCAGAAAAGTACAGCGGAGGAGTAGGTGGTTTGCCGTCTGATCAGAACCAGGCCCGGGTCGGCGGCGCGCTGCGATCCCAACGCGCCTCAAGGACATGTCAGCACGGAAGACGGGGCCCACTAGGGCCAGTGCCTGCTGGGGCTGCGGACTTCGTTCGAAAGAGGCACCGTACCCTGGAACTCAAAGGGCACTAAGAGAATCACGGATGGGTTTTAGTCAGTAAGAGTCTGACACTCCCTCCTGCTGTACCCAGAGCGGGAGGAGTCATTTGATGATTTCCCATCCTAAAAAAGGGTACATTTATACTGATCTCCAAAACCAACTCCGGTACATTCGCCAAACTGTGAAGGGCCTTATAGAGAGGAAAATTAAATCTGAGCAACCTCTTCGTTGCTCCAACGAGCTTATCTTGAAATCTAATAATCAGTTTAACACAGTTTGACCTCACAATACACACAGTTTGATTTTACATTAATTACATGCCAAAGTTTAGCGTGAAGTAACAAACTTTGTTATCATGAGAAATGTCACACGAGGACAAGACATTCGAGTCACTTAAGTGGCACTAACTTACTCAAGACATACTTTTCGCAAAATTTCTAGTGTAAGCCTACCGGCGTTCCTGTCATCGGTCAACAGCACTGAAAAGTTAACCAAAAGGATATTAACTCCATCATTGGTTAACTGTGAAGTGCCTTGTTTGACCGATGCAGTGAACGCCTGGAAAGTGGCTTGCCCGAATACGGCATTGCCCGATAACCCGTTCTCCCAAAGACAATGGGACGAGCCGCTCTGCAGATTGGTACGGAATAACCTCATAAATACGACCACCAATACTGCGGAGCGTGCCCGCCTGCTGGCTGTGGGTGAATGGGAGTCGGGTCTTTGGCTACAGGCACTACCGTCACCCAACATAGGTACTTTGCTGAGTGACAGTACTTTCCGGATCGCTACGTGTCTGCGTTTGGGTGCTCCTAGCGGAGCTCCACATCGGTGTCAATGCGGTGAAGCAGTCGACCGCCTCGGACACCATGGCCTGTCCTGCAGTAGGAGCGCTGGTCGGTTAGCACGGCACGCCAGCATTAATGACATTATCCGTCGGGCCCTTGTCACCGCCGGGGTGCCAGCTGTTTTAGAACCCAACGGCTTGGCACGCGACGATGGGAAAAGGCCAGATGGGATGACCATAATGCCTTGGAAGGTGGGTAGGCCTTTGGTGTGGGATGCAACATGTGTCGACACCCTTGCGCCATCCCATCTTCTTAGCACGGCGGGCTGTGCTGGGGCGGCTGCTGCAGGTGCAGAAAACCTCAAACGGCGCAAATATAACAACTTAATTGGAAGTTACATATTTGAGCCGTTTGGCGTTGAAACACTAGGCCCATGGGGTCCGAGTGCGCATCGAGTCTTTCGGGACATTAGCAAACAACTTGTCGACTGTTCACGTGACCAGAGGGCTGGGCTTTTTTTCGGCCAAAGAATCAGCATTGCGATTCAACGCGGCAATGCTGCCAGTGTTCTGGGAACTTTTGCCATTGACAGCGATGTGGATTATTTTTTTGATGCCCAATGATTTATTTTGTTAATATACGCGTTAGTACATAATTTCGTGTTAATTAGTGTATGATAATTAAGTATTTGTTAATTTATTTAGACATACTCGTATCTTTATGTTCCTGCAAATATCTTTATTATCTACACAGTGATCTAAACAGAGGTAACATTGATTGTTACTCGTAGTTTGTATGTTTACATTTTTCTAAAAGGTCATCTATAGGAATAAATTTAGGTCCGATTAATATGATTCTTCCACAGCTAGGCAGTTATCTATTGCCACTAGTATTATAATGTCATATTATTATTTTGTGCTTTTGGCTAAATAATAACAGCTGCACGGGTCGATCTTTAAGGTTAAGCAACGCTTGCCAAGGTTGGTATGTGGATGGGTGACCATCGTAACATAACGAGTTTCCTCCGTGCCTCGGAAAGCACGTTAAGCCGTTGGTCCCGGCTGTAATTTGTAGATCTTTGGCAGTCGTTACGGATTGTCAGAAGCCAGTAAATCTGACTCTAGTTTTGCCATGAAGTACCGTGTTACCCAGTTAAAGAGTTGTGGAGGTCTGGTAGGTAGCCGCTCCACGTAAAACACTGGCATTTAGCTGAATCCGGTTTGACTGGAAGCCGACCCCAATATATAGTTGGGAAAAGGCTAGGCAGATGATTATTATTTTGTGATTGCTTAGTGGTAATCGCTGGGTCCGAATATAAAATCTGGTCAATCCTTTTTAGCGTAGGTCCCATATAAGTAAAATGGGGTAGCAAGCCATCGTGTAATACCTAATGTAAATTTTATTAGTCTTATTTCTGTGGTCTTATTAGTAGAACGTTAACGCCCTAAATTTTAATGAATGGGTAGTACTTAAATATCACAAAACTGCTTGCTTTGTTACTGTAATTATAAAAGACGGGATCATTTGGGTTAAGAAGTTTTAATTTTCAGTCCAAGTTATAACAGAAACAATGTTATTTAGGTACCTTCTATTCAAGGCAACCAGACCCATAACATAAATACGACACACAATTTTATAAATCCGAAAAACTTTTAGGTTTATTATGTCGAGTTATGCGAACATAAAGCTTACCTACAGTTACCAAACAGATGACAGTTTTTTATATTTCATTTCGGAGTTCATTTCACAACAAAAATTGTTATAGTTGAAGTTATTGGAAAGAGTAATCCAAAATCGTAGCAATATTAGCAGTATTAGTGATAGGTTCTGAAATTACTTATTTCAGTAACTCGATACCTGAGGCAAACAGACCCAGACCCTTTTTAGGGTTCCGTACCTCAAAAGGAAAAATGACCTTTATGGGATCACTTCGTTGACCGTCTGTCCGTCGACAGGACCCTTTTTCTCAGAGACGCGTAAAAGTATCAAGTTGAAATTAATATCAATTACTTAGGGTTAAGGCTCCTTGAGCTCTGATAAAATCAAACTTCTAAAATAGGTAATAACGCAATAATTTTTTTTACTATTGCATGATTTTTGCGACATATTTTGATAATCGCAAGTAAATTAAAACTGCCAGGGTAGTTCCCGTTGATCTAGAAATATAAAATTTGGTAAGAAACAAAGTCTTATAGTACAAGTTAAGGAAAGTCTGTAAAATGTAAATTTATAGCATTTCACAGAAAAAAAAAGCTATTTTAAATTTATACATAATTGCAGTTGAAAAATTTACCGTAACAGAGTTTGTCCTTTAATCCTACGTACCTATCTTTTTGTCAAAGTAATGACAGTGCTTGACTAGACTCGAAAAAAATCGAGATTCGACTACCTTTAGGCTTCTGCCTCGGTTTTTGCGGGCAGCGGGGCGGCAGCGGCGGTGGCGCGAGAGCGGGGCGGGCAACGTAGACCCGTTTTCGAAACCAGCGGGCAGATCGCGCGGCACTATAGCGGCGTAGTGTTGTGTTCGTGGTTGTGTCGTCGAGATAATTGTTTTTATTCGCGAACGAAATGTCTGAACAAGGGCGACAACATTTTTTTGATTCAAATTTATTCTTAATGCTCGATTTATTGTGGGCAAAAGAAGAAAATACGTTGCACAACACTGCAATGCAGACGCGCGGGCAGTCACCGCGCGCACCGCTCGTTGCCCGCCAACGCGCCGCTGCCGCGCCGCTCTTTCCGAGGGTCGGTCTACTACATTGGGGTCGGCTTCCAGTCAAACCGGATTCAGCTGAATACCAGTGTTTTACGTGGAGCGGCTGCCTACCAGACCTCCACAACCCATTAACTGGGTTACACGGTACATCTTGGCAAGACTGGAGTCAGATTTACTGGCTTCTGACAATCCGTAACGACTGCCAAAGATCTACAAATGACAGCCGAGACCAACGGCTTAACGTGCTTTCCGAGGCACGGAGGAAAGTCGTTATGTTAAGATGGTCACCCATCCACAGACCAACCTTGGCAAGCGTTGCTTAACCTTCAAGATCGATCCGTGCGGCTGTTTTTATTTAGCCACGAGCTCGAGCAGAGGCCTTATAACTACCTAAATACGAGTTTTTACGGAGCCCTCGGTGCGCGAGTCAGACTCGCAGTTGTCCGGTTTTTTTAACAAAAAGGATTACTGCAAATAGATACCCTGCAAACAGAATTAATGTACCATAAACTTGACCATACATCTGCCCAGTTTTTTCACTATTTTGGGCTCAACTGGCGGTATAACTGGATGCAGATGAGTAACAATACTTTACATTGAGCGTCTGCCTATCCGACCTTCACAATTAAATAACTAAGTAGCATAGTTCTCCTTTGTAAGACTGGTGAGATTTTTTGGCTTTTGACTATACATAATAACGACTGTCAAAGATCTACAAATGACAACCAGGACCAACGATTTAAAGTGCTGAGGCATATCCACGGAACGACCTTGGCAAGCGCTTCAACCGTGAGACTGCTATAATAAAGCCACGAGCTCCTCACCATAAACTTACATTATGAAAATATGTATTTTACTCGAAGCTTCTATAATCTATGCAAAACAAGGAAGCGTGTTTAATTGGCTTCCGGTTGACCTAATAATAGATGTGAATATTTCACATAGGGTGAATATTAAATCAACCTGAAATTAATTATTACCAGTCCCAGTAGTGACAGCGTCTGATGTATTCTGGCAAACTTCCTAACTGGCTACGGTATGCCTGCTATAAGTTAGTTTCCTTCTGGTATTTATTTATGCTACTGAAACGAAAATAACTACTTCTTTTCGTGACGATTGACTCATATTGCGACCAGTATAATTGAGCAACCTGTATTATTATTGGCCTTGAACGAGGCCAATAATCTTGGATGGTGCAAGTAAGTAATTGTGCAGAGCGGGCAATTAAGAAGTTGTTGCATGCCCTTGGAACCCCTGCGCATGGATACTGCGTTTAGGATGAGTTAAAATGCCCCATTTGGTCAGATTATTTTGGGTCCGCAGTCGGTTAAGAGATTTCCAGGTTGGTCACTGAAGTTCCCGGCCCGGTGGTAGATCTTCTGCCGGGGGATGAAGTGTGGAGGGGAAGGTTTTTGCACACAGTGGGTGCACAACTGCACATCTCTCGTCTGCTGCACTTTCGCTATTTCATGGCGATATTCTGGTGGCGCTATGCCTGCCATTAAGTAAAGTTACTGATACTAATGTTAGTATCTTGCAGCACCAGCTTTCTTATCTGATAACAGCATGTCAGTCGCAATCTGTTTACACGCCTAACGCCTCATTTTTCGTGTAAGCATTTTGTCAGATTGCAAATGCGTACGTTGAATGAAAATAAGTAGAATTTTCATCACCAGCTGCTCTTTGCTGAAACATTTTTAAGGCTCCGATGCTCCGAATCCATAAACAAATGATTTGTGTGAAAAAGTAATACATCTGGAAACCATAAAATATCAACTGGAAGATAATTTTCCGATGAACATACGAGTAGGTTCATATAATTTGTAATACTCACATTACCGACTCATTCCATCGATCTTTGCCGAAGTTACTGTGATATTTCTGGTCACGTTCGCCAGTGGTCGTGACTTCCTGAGCGAGGCTCGTTCGGCTTGAGCGTCTTTCACAAAGTTCCTTTACAGGCAGCCTTTTTTATTTCCCCCGGAACGACCCGGCGATAAGATTTTACAGTAAAAGATCTACAGGCAGACTTATGGCGCAACTGTTGGCTAAAATCACTTTTTTACTTCTTACAAGATATTGGAGTAGTATAAACTTAGGTAAGTTTAATGCGGTTGACTGTACCTTATTGGATCGTTACGTATCGTAATCGTATGACAGCCGCTACAGTGGCTACGACATAGATGCACTGTTGAAGACATATTACTTGAGACTGGCGGTTGAATATCAGTACAAATGGACTGTTTTAGATACTCGTGACTAGTAGTTATATTTTCTAATTTGATAATGATGGATTAAGCCTAGGTACAAAATTTTGGCTTTTAAAGAAATAAGTTTTAACGACAAATAACAGTATTTTAGAGAAAAGGAGAGATTTTTCACTAGGAAGCCTGCAAGACAAATAAGAGAACACAGACATCAAGCAGATTAGACTGAAACAAATGTTCTGTCCACATAGAGCGATCACAAACTGGCAGCGAAGCAGCACGCCAAGCGATAAATTCATCTAGCCATCTTCGCAACCGCTGCGCTCCTCTCCCGCATAAATTACACTATCAAGACAACGCAATTAAAAGTGAGACAGAGCTCTGGAGAACTATTTTCTTTTTAGTGGTGTTAACAAAACTTTACTACACTCTACTAACTTTTTGTTTACAACCTATGTAAGTTCGTAAGTATATAAGTTTGGCTTAACGTCACATAAAGCAAACGCGCCCAAGTGTAAAGTAACATGGTTTTACCAATAACTTGTTGTGATCGAGGGATTTTATGAGGTGTTACTGTGTTCAATGCTTATGAAAATATATTTTTAGGGTCCCTGTCTCTTCGTGGCATTCTCGGAATTTACTGGCCAGAGATTCTGACGTTGAGCTGTTGATGAAATGCCACCAGGGGCCTCACTCTCTATGCAGTGGCGTAGCTAGGCTCAAAGGGGCCCTGTATCAAACATTTTCGTTGGCTCCGTTTTTAGGTGTACTCATTGTTTTTTTTTTTTATACAAAATAGGCCCTACTCACTCGGAAGGGTCTCGACAGGCCACGAAGGTGACGGTGGGATTAAATGAAGAAGCTTTCCATCCATACGTCGCGTCGTGAGCCTTGTAGTCCGGGGGCTCCGTATCTTTGATACAGTGTTAACTACGCCCCTGTCTCTAAGCCCGAAGTCCGTAGTTTCGATCTTACTTACATGCGTTTTCTACTCCGTATCACCTAACCACTAAGAATAAATGACAACATGAACAACATTCATTCTTAGTCCGGGTTCGGGACTAATCGTAAGTCCGTGGGTGAGCCCTATCGACCGCCAGAACAAGCAGCAATGGATTGACCAGACATTCCGGAAGGATTCCTAAACCGGCCATGGACTGGAATCCTCAAGGGAAAAGGTAAGCGTGGCAGTCCCCGTTAAACCAGGTGACGCACGGAGTCGGTGGAGCGTGACGAACATCTTGTTGACGTGGAGTGAGGTAAAGCATGAAGCTCAAGACAGTTCGCGAGGAGCACTACTGTAGACGCCTTCTGCTCCGGTTAGTGGACATAAAAATTTAAATCATGACTTTATGAAAATATGATTTATCTCCAGAAGTGGATGTCATATCATGTCCAGCAGTGGATGTGTTTCGGCTGGAATGATGACGATGATTTAGAAGTTGATTAATTGAGCTACTTCTTTATAAAAGCTAAGCCCAATACACGTACCTATATTGATTAATATATTAAAGGGCCAAGTAGAACACCAAACTATGCGGATTTGTGCCTGAGTTACAAATTGGTATCGCGGCATGTTAATTATCAATTAATTAAATTGTTAATATCGAATACAACGTACCTTCAATATGAAATATGGGTTTAATCTATATTAGTTAAATCTCGAGTTTAATTGTGAATATGACACCACTTCAAAACATAAGCAACCAATATTGAAAATACAAAATCCAAATCCAATTTAATTATTGATTGTATCGTATCATTTCGGAGCAATATGATCCATTCAATTTAACCAATAATTTCATTTTATTGGTGTTAAAATTTCATTATCAGTGCCTACGCCCTCCGCCTTAGAGCAGCAGCGGCGTTAGGGTAGGGCGCGGCTGGAAATTGAACCCGTGTTTAGAGCCACGACAAGAACTCGATATGTTAAGCGTCAAGCCGGTGAAACTGCCCGCGATGAACCACCGGAAAAAAAAATTGAGATTGAATTTTTCAATTGTCTTTTGGACACTAAGTACTACTCTGTCAAGAAAGTACCGGGAAAAGATCAATAATACACAAAATGTCTGTTATTCATCCAAATTTATTTTATCATTATTTTTATAGTGCGTACAGCTAAGGAGTGGAATTCCCTGCCGGAGTCTGTGTTTCCTGATAGCTACAACCTGGGAGTCTTTAAATCAAGAGTGAATAGGTTATTTCTAGGCAAGCGTGCTCCATCTTCGACCACATCCTCGCTTACCATCAGGTGAGATAGTGGTCAAACGCGTGCCCATCAATAGTAAAAAAAAAAAAAAAAAAACCTTCCAAGTATGCTCCTTTAGAAACGATACACTTGCGCCAACGAATAATCCATTCATCAAAACATTTTTTGAGTTCAGTTCTCGCCGCGAATCCTCCTTTATGTCTTCTATCGATTGAAAACGGGTGCCACGAAGTGGTAATATGAGTTTAGGAAAAAGAAAATAGTCAGCAGGAGCCATATCTGGTGAATATGGTGGTTGCTGGATGGTATTTGTTGAGTGTTTGGTTAAAAATTCGTTCACAATGATAGCCTTGTGCGAAGGCGCATTGTCGTGGTGCAAAATCCAAGAATTTTCTTTCCACAAATCTGGCCTTTTTCGTCGAATTTGCTCTCTTAAACGCCGCATAACGCTCAAATAATATTCTTTATTTACCGTTAGACCTTCCGGTAAGAATTCAGAGTGCACAACACCGCGATAGTCAAAGAAAACAGTCAACATGACTTTGACTTTTGATCGACTTTGGCGTGGTTTTTTCGGTTTCGGTTCAGTTGGAAGGCGCCACTCCGAAGCTTGTTGACTAGTTTGCATGTCAAACTCGTAAACCCACGTCTCGTCACCAGTAACAATGCGTTTCATGAATGTTGGGTCCGAACTGACTCGTTCTAGCATGTCCTCAGCGACTATCATGCGATTGAGTTTTTGGAGAAAATTCAGATCTTTTGGGACTAGCCGAGCAGCAACATGTTTCATACCCAAATGATTAGTTAAAATGGTACGGATCGACTCGTGAGATACAGAAAGTTCGGCGGCTATCTCTCTCAGAGTTGAATGGGGATTCTCAGTCACTATTTCCTTCACTTTTGCGATGTTAACTTCAGTTGCAGACGTTGACGGCCTACCAGAGCGAGGCAAATCTTCCATCACATCTCGACCGGTTTTGAACGCTTTGAACCACTCATAAGCACGAGTTTTTGATAAAGTCGATTCACCGTAAGCCTTCTGTAACATTTTCAGTGACTCAGAACACGAAATTCCATTGGCGATGCAAAATTTAAGACAAACTCTTTGTTCGATATTTTTGTCCATTATGAAATTCGCAATACACACTATATATGATATTACTAAAACCAGCACTGTATTTAATATAAATAACAGATGCAAGTCAAACTCCGCGCCAAAATGGAAAACAGTAGTGCCAATCTAACAACTACAAAAAAACTAAAATTTGAATTTGGAACCATAAACAAATCATCCATTCCCGATACTTTTTTGACTGAATGTATATTAATTTCAGTCAATGAAAGATTTGAACAGTTGAATGAGTACGGAATATTGGTCTTTTTGTACAATATAAAACAGATTCCGGAAAAACCTGACCTTGTCAAACTCTGTGGTGATCTCCAATTGAAATTAACTGTAGACTCTAAATCAGATATAGATGGGTGTATGTTGTGTGATGAACTCATAAGTCTGAAATCTTTTTTGCCTGATCAGAATGTGGCTAACCCTGGTTTTGCTTTAAATGTTATCAAAGATCGCAACTTACAAGAACTGTATCCATATTTATGGATAGCAATGTGCATATTATTAACTATACCTATAACGGTTGCTAGTGGGGAGAGGAGTTTTCAGTTATTTTTTTAGTAAATGGTTATTTTCATTTTATTTTACATTATTTGTTTGGGACTAAAAACAGTTACATGCCAAGAATAACAAAAGAGTCTTAAATTAGCCTTAGAAATAAAATTATGCATAACCTATTCTTCTTTTTCCTTTTTCATATGGGTTGGAATTGCAGAATTGCAATTGCGGTTAGGGGCGTCGTATAAACCTCGCCCAGGGCGCTGGTCGTGCTAAAACCGGCACTGCTAAAGAGATGTTAATTATTTTTGGGCATTAGACTTTTGTTTATCGTCTCCCACAAATTTAGAAATCTACAGGTATCAAGGTTATTCTCTGGATGGATGATGATTACTTCTACTTGTAATTGGAGTTTTGACACGACTCCGGATAATCGAACAAGAAAAACAAACGTGTTTTGATTTTTATCCTATACGGGTAACTAATGGCGAGTTACCACGAAGTACAACAAAAGCAGCAAATCTGATTATATTTATTGTTTGTTATCAAGACAACAAAGTGGGGACTACGCAGAAATGGACTAAACACAGCATGGCTTTTGGGTGCAAAAGGGCTATTTATTTAGGTTCACCCCGACAACAACGGAATATTTCAAAATACTAAAAGGTTTTACACAGTACCCTATCTAATACAAAGAGCTCCGGAACTCTGTTAGCATTCCATTTTAAACCGGCACAGATTATTAGGTAGGTTTTAATGAAACTCCTTATTAGAGGCTTGCTATTTTTTTTTTTTGTAAAAAGCAGTTCCGTGCTACTCGCAATAGAGTTAATCTCTACTTTAATTAAGTGTTACTATGGAAAAGCCTTTGTGCCAAACATCGTTATAATCGGTTTATCGGACAAGCTTTTCAAAGTGAATAAACAGTATTTTTGCTGCAGTCTCGCTAACGAGCCTCGTTAACTTTTTCACGTTGATAACTAGTAGTTACCACGTGAAAAAGTTAACCCATACGTGATCCATGTCGCCATGCCCTTAGGTTCAGATAGTGAAGATTTATAAGATGCTTGGGCACTGCCTGCCAGCTTAAAACAATATTGTTCACCTTCAACAAATAAGGTAGGTAACTGGAATAAATGGGACATTTTAATTAATTTACATATTATTATGTAGACTTTGTGGAAATAGAGTTATTCCAGAGCGTGCATGACGGCTTAATATTTTTGCATTGTATGCTGTTATCTCACACCACTTCGTAGGATGGCATTGTGCGACATTTGTGATACTTGCGACAAGTGTGACACATGTGGCACACGCCACTCGTGAGCCAAGTGATACACTAATACTTGAAATAACATATTCGATAAGCAAGACACTTGCAACAGACGCGCATTGCGACGGTTGCGATATGTGTGACAAATGCGTCCCAATGACAGTTGTTCAAAAATAAAGTTCTCAGTGTAAGATATTAAAACTTGCATACAAGGATATAGTCTGACCGCATCGCACACGTACTACGTTAATACGAGCCATATTGGCTGCCCATTATCTCGCATAAAACCGCTGAGTGCTCATGATGTCTTGGCAAGAGTGCGGTGAAATAGAAAACTTAATTTTAAAGCACTGAATTTGACAGGATTTGCTAGCGATGGAGGAGGCGGGCCATGTGAGGGAAAGGTAAACCTCACGCCTCAGCCGCCAACTAAGTTCTGGTCGCCTGTAAGTCAAACAGCATGTAGATAGGATGGAACACCAGTATCAAACATGGGACTACCAGGTACCTACCTGACCTCCAAAACTCAATAATATCCACACAATTAGCCAAGCTTTATTTATATTTCGATAACATAATAAGCATGGCCCAAAACAATGTAGAACGTCCTTTCCGAGATAAGGAGGAGTCGGAAATGATGGATTCCTATCCACGGACCTGTCTCGGCAAGCGTGCTTAACCTTGAAGATCAACCCGGGTGGCTGATATTACTTACCCACGAGCGTTTCGTGCGGATCACAGAGTATCATTATTATGTAGGATCCCTGCGGACCGATACAACCGTGTTTAACAGAAAAAGAAAACAGGCTCACTGTTATCTAATTCACTCAAGTAAACCAAACGGTGTACAGTTTACCTTTGTTAAAGCTGTTTTAAGTCAAACTCCAACAAAAGTTTCAGTTTATCTTCCAACAAAATTGGATTTATCAGCGAAGGATGCGCAATGTTTCTTGCTTTCTAAATCCAAGTTACAGAAACCTAAAGTATTTGAATCGAAAGTTGGATTTAAATTGGAAAGCTCATCATTTTTACACGCTTAAATTTAGTTTTTCCGTTTTCACATCAATCAATCAAGTTGACTCACCGCGGTAATTGGCTGCACCATTAAACATTTAACTTTGCTATCTGTGGCCTTCTGTAATTACGAGTAGTTTAAATCGTTTCAAACCCAGTGACCAGACTGTGACCTAAAATAGGGTCTTGAGTGCTAACGCTAGCAATTCCCTACGATCGTCATTTTTCTTTTTACTTTGAGAATTTTTTTCTTCATTCAAAGAAAGTGAAGTTCGAACATTTACGAAATTTTCTGCGTAAACGGAAGACCAAACCCATTGATTTTGTGACTTCGAGGGATGTTGTGTCCCATTAATTTCATCCTTTATGTTCTATTTTTTTAATTTCTTTTGCACCCGTCAGGCCCGGCCATCCCACATGTGGGGCGTAGACTATTGTCTTACAATTGTCTTTTAATTAAGCGAGGCCTGACGTGTCTAAATATATGTTTTATAATCAGTGCATCTATTTGTGAAGAATAATCTATTTTTGTTTCTTTCTTGTATTACTATCGACCATTATGTTGAATTGCCATTAGGTACATATTTTCAGGTTTCCGTATACGAAGAGTAACCAACGGAACCCTATTACTAAGCCTCCGTCCGTCCGTCCATTCGTCCGTCTGTCTGTCAGCGGACTGTAGGTATCAAGAACCGTTATAGGTAGACAGTTGAAATTCTTACAGATTGCGTATTTCTTTTGCCCCAATAACAACAAATAATAAAAATTAAGGGTTATGGTACAGAACTCTTCGTGTGCGAGTTCGACTAACACTTGACCGGTTTTTTTTTTTTTGGATTATGGCTACGGCCTATTACATGAATCTCTTTGTTTGTAACCTTTTTAACACAAAAAAGGTTTCTAAATTCGCCTTGCGTGTAAATAGGTAATTTGCTCTTCATATTTTGAAACACACAGTACCAACATTTACACAACAGGATTACAATATATTTTTACCGACAAATAATGCCTACGTCTCAAAACATTTTTTCTAGAATAGGTACATTACGTGTTTGCCTATCAGGTACGTAAAATATTATGATTTGTATCTCCATAAATACGTTGGAGTGGTATTTCTATAAATACATACTAATAAAGTGCGTTCCATGCCATAGGTAAACTACATAACGGTATCTTTGCAAAAATATTCTTCAGTATTTTTTTTTTTGGGACAAGCCCGCCACACATTCCCAACCACTGCAACTCCTGAAAGCCAGAATCAACAGTGGCGACCACCAGAAAAACGCCGAGCCAATGAAACCCGACGAGTCCCGGAGAAACGATTCAACTGTCTTGGATCCTGCAACGAAATTAATCAGAAAAGTACAGCGGAGGAGTAGGATTTTTCAGTATGTAGGAAATTGAAAAAATGTTTAAGTGCTCGTTTACGGAGTCGCGGGGCGTTGAACGTCGCGGGTTACGTAGCGGCCCGCACTTTGCCAACACTAAATTAAAACATACGGCGTTGTATGAGACCGTTTACGGAGAAGCAATTTACGAACTGTACAGTTCGCACCACGGTTCTTTACCGCTCGGAAGTTAGGTTTTAATAACGACCGCGCAGGTGCAATCGCGTAAAAAAGTGTTACGTTACTAGAATATATTTTTGTTTATACGTATTTTACTATAAACAAGTAACAAAGATTACCAGTAACAATAAAAATATCAAAGTAACAGGACAAACACATGCACCACAAGAACACAAATCAAACAGTAAGAAATAAACAAAATAAATAATTAAAAACAATAACAACATGTAAAACTTTTCGCATCAACAGTCGTACTGCATTGCCAAGCGGGACACACTTATACATCGAACATATACGAGCGAATGAGACGCCATTGCATGCGCCATCTTGGTCCACGCGCATGCGCAGTCCTATGTTTTTTGCCAAATTGACATCCTACGTACTTCAGAAAGGTAAACTTGCCTGACCAGAACTGTAACTGTGATGATTAAAGAATACTGTCGTCCTGGTTGACTGCCCCTCACCTCCAGGTGGCGGCAGTCAACCAGGCGGACGAGCACCCATTACTGTTGGAGATACCAACCGACTTTTTTATTATACCATCAGTGCTTATCCAAGTGAAGAGTGGACGCCACAAGTGGCGACGAGTTTTTGGGTAGTATACCAATATAAGTTACAAAAATTACTTATTTTCAACTGCAGATATGTACCTACGTCAGTAAAAGTTACAATATTAGAGTATCGAGTTTACGTCGTCGTTGAGTATTGAAGCTTCTTGGAAAGCACATGTACTCGTGGTCAGTTTTATATTTACACAAGTGTAGTCCGTTTAGTACGACTTGGTGTATAATATAATAATTATTTATTTATTTACCTACTCAGACAACAAATGCGGTCTACTATGTTAGTAACAAAATTACTTAGCCTATGTTAGTACGATCGATTGGCTAATGCCCACACAAGCAGGCTATCTGCCCGGGCAGCTATCGATTGCAGAATGATGTTAGGACTGTCACACAACCTGCGAAGTAACGAGGCAGATTTCTTGCGCCATACTGCGTCAAAGCTGTGCGCACATCAGCAAACATCGCCGATGCACTGCAGAAGCGTGGCAGTCCCAACAGCGGCCTGAACGCATTGTTGTATTGGATACGCAGAACATTGTAAGCCCTTTGGGTATATCGGAACCACAGGGCCCCCGAGTACAGTGCAGTGCAATATGCCTTAAAAAGTGCTATTTTAACTGCGTCTGCACAACGCCCGGACTGACAAAAATCTAAATCGTCTTTTAGGGTATCTGTTACCAGGTGGCCCAAGTATTTTTTATACACTATGTTTATCGTGTGACCTTTAAGTATCAAGGGAGGAACCGTAGCTGGACACTTGGCATCAGACCTGAAGACCATATACTCTGTGTTTTTGCATATAACAACCAACCGTTTTAACGACCTAAGTATAGGCATATGTTCGGTTTTAATATGAGCCACTATGAAATTGTCAGTTCGTTTAGTATGACTTCCGGTTAGTACGACTTAATTTCAACGGACCCTTGACCATCGTTATAATCGAATTCTACTGTATACAGATTTATTTATGTATTTATTTATTTGGATACTCTGTGAAAACAATCAAGTACTTAATTAGGGTCCTTTCAGACGTGCCACAAACTTGACCACACCACAGAGCCGCAGAAATGTTGCAGGGATTAAAGTTTCATGAAAAGTGGCCGCAAATTGTCGTTGTACATACATACTACGTGTGAATTAACTACACATTTTCGTCCATCTTAATTTTACTAAAATAATGTGGTATTTACGGTAAGCCTAAAAGGGCCTTTATTATAGTTAGCTATAACAAAAATAAAATTCCACTTCGTCCATGTTAACTTCAAAAGAAGGTCATCGAAAAAATATAGAAATTAATTTATGTACAATTTTATTTTATTGGTTATGGGTTTACTCTTGACTTTAGTCTATGTCAGAGATGACAGAGACAAAGTTTGCGATGGAGCGAGCTTACACAAAAGGAACCTGTTCACTCTAACTTTGAAGAGATTAGAGTTGTAAGCTTTTGGAAACACAGACGCAGGCAGAGAGTTCCACTCTTTTGCTGTGCGTACTATAAAATATGTTTGGAAACGCTTAGTGCGAATTGGTGGGATAGCTACAAGGTAGGGATGGTAAGATGCAGTGCGTCTGGAAAATCATCAAATGACTCCTCCCGCTCTGGGTGAATCAGAAGGGAGTGTCAGACTCTTACTGACTAAAACCCATCCATGTACCTCCTAGTGCCCTTTGCGTTCTGTGACTAAACCCACCTGTGTCCAGATGCCCTTTGTGTTCCAGGGTCGTTGTAACTCTTTCGTACAAATTCCGCAACCCTAGCAGGCAGTGGTATTCTGTGACAATATCAGGAAGCTCAAGGTGAGATGAGCCATCAAATCATCTAAGTAAAGGCGTCAATGTCTGAATCACGAATAAGTATGTTTGGGGCTAGAATTTTGAGCAAGACTACAAGGAGGTCAGAATCATTAAGGAGTAAAATTTTCGGGACTGACAACTATTTATTTACTCTTCATTTCTTTTAATTAGGTTTTGAGGCCTCTGACCTTATTTTACTCTTTGTGATTATGGGTGATTTTTTTAATTATTTTCACTTCTCTCTTGACCTAGTTCTGAAATTCACGCAAATGAAGTCGCGGGAAGAAGCCAGTTTGTATACTCAATTTTTTTACTTAAGCTGGCAAGTTTAATTACTTGACATATTGATGTTTGACGTACATCAAAGCATGAAATAAATAAATTTATTTTAGCCTGTTTCTTGAGATAAAATAATGTGAGATAAAAGCTATAAAAAACAGACACACCAGTCTAAAAAAAATGCTATTGCTATTTACTTTACTTGAGGGAAATATAATGTTTGTGGATGTTGTATACATAGAAGTGAAAATGATTATTTTATCATGATTTGCCGGTGTTATTAGCCACTATTATTTTCCTGTGATATGAATGCTTTGTTGCGCTCAGGTACATTTTTATAAATAATTTCAATGTTGGTACGAATACAAAATGCCTACGAATATATACTAGTCACAAAAATACACACTCTCACAGTAGAAATAATTTTGAATCACTAATTTGAATAAATAACAACTTTAAGCTGCTGATCTATGTAAAATATTGTAAAAAAAAATTATTACGAAAATCTGACAGCTCTGATCTGCAAAAAAAGTGACATAGGTATTACCTCGAAAAGGCCCACGGCCCATCTGAATTGATCTGAATAGACAGTGATGCAAATACTTTTAAAAGGCAAAAGAAGAGATGGCGATAGAATGAGGGCGGCTCGGCATAAATAACTTAAGTGCCAAAAGTAAATTTCGGATTTTATAACATAAAAGTAATATGAATCCAAATTCAAAATGGGAAAAAAGATAGATCGAACTTTGCAATTTTTTTCTATCGAGGAAATTTCATCGCATCGTGTATTCCTTTAGAATTTAGGTAGATCATATAGTCAAGAAACATAAAGCGAAATATCAAATCCTTATTACAGGTACTTTATGAGGAAAAACAATTCTCAAAACGGCCTTATTATTCGCTTACCCCTCAATGTTCAAAAATAAAATTTAGGTCCCGCGCATCGTGGGGTATCCGAATCACACCCCATGTGTGTTTCGCGACTTTTCTTAGTTTTCGAGTTATGTTTTTTTTGCTTTTTGAGAATTATCGACCCGACCAATTTATAAGAATTGTACAAAACCAGCCAAGTGCGAGTCAGGCACACGAAGGGTTCCGTACCATAATTTTTTTTATTATTTTGTTCCTCACCATAAACCTTAAGTTTTATCATCATGATTATTACTTTTATTCATAAAATTATCAGTTTCGTAAATGTGATGAAAATTATGAAAACGGTAGTTTAAAGTGAAAAAAAATACGTTTGGTAAATTATGACGTAAATTTTCAACTTTGAATTAATAATCTGAACAGGGGACTTCATAGGTCCTAAATAAGCCTCGTGAATGTGCAAGATTATCAGCTTTCATAATCATTAAAAAAAAGTGGTATATTATTAATAAGGCTACTTTGGCTATATCGGCTTCCAATGACAACTAGGTGGAAAATTCTTAAAATTAGCTATCTGATTAAAAATGAATTTTTGGCCGTTTAACCATAATTACCTCACGTAGGCATGGGTTTTTAATTTAAGTAAAAATTTACCAAACTTAAATATT
The DNA here is from genome assembly GCA_950371165.1 of Lacanobia oleracea. Taxonomy (NCBI): domain Eukaryota; kingdom Metazoa; phylum Arthropoda; class Insecta; order Lepidoptera; family Noctuidae; genus Lacanobia; species Lacanobia oleracea. Next base: position 13,050,656 of record OX493393.1, on the reverse strand, counting down.
TCACTTTAGACCACCATTCTCATAAGTTTCATCACAGTTATGGAACAGATTCTGAAAATTTTATGCATAAAAGTAACAATCATGAATATTCAGTTGTATGAGACAAATCTCGAAAAAGTCGTCTAATTTTTTTTTACTATTTTAAATTAGTCAGGTCGATAATTCTCAAAAATTCAGAAAAGAAATTCATAACTCTAAAACAATGAAAAGTCACGAAACATAGTACATGGGGTGATTCGGATACCCAACGGTACGTGGGACCAAAATTTTCCCAAACAAATAAGAATCATCCGAATCGGTTAACGATTGGCGAAAATATCGCTGAAAAATCATTTTTGATGGGATTCCATCATCAGATCCTGACTTATACCTCCAGCTCAGCAACATGAGATGATGATTACCAGGCACAAATATCTGAATTGCGATAGAAAGTTTATGAAAAACATTGTATGTGCTTATAAAGTTTGAGGGTTTCCCTCGATTTTCATGGAATCCCATCATCAGATTCTAACTTGATGACAATGGGATTACCTCAGAAGTATTAGGCTTACAAAAAAAAAAAAAAATTAAAATCGGTCCAGAATTGGCGGATAAATCGGTGAACATACATAAAAAAAAATACATACAGCCGAACATAAAACCTCCTCCTTTTTAACCGACTTCTTCAAAAAGGAAGAGGTTCTATGTTCGGCTGTATGTTTTTTTTTTAATTTCGGAAGTCGGTGTTCAAAAACTAAATAACCAAAAACACCGACTTCCGAAATTAAAGTTTTTTTTTACTTTGTAGTGTTTTGTTTTTGGAAGTCGGTTTTTTTTTTTGTTTTTTTTTTAGGAAGTCGGTTAAAAACAGCACTCGATCGTCGTTGAAACAAATGTTCCCACTGCTCAGTTTTCGATAGGACAGCGCCAGTTACATGCAGCGTCGAAGGAAAAGTTGGTGCAAACAGTGGAGCCGCTTACTTGAGAAAATTATTTAACACTAGTTGACCCGCGCAACTTCGTCTGCTCCGCTCTTATTGTTCGTAGAGTGATGATATATATGTATGTATATATGATAGCCTATAACCTTCTTCAATAAATGGGCTATCTACACTGAAATATTTTTTCAAATCGGACTAGTACAGTTCCCATCACGCAAGTTTGCCTCCGCAAAGGTGCCGCAATCGGCTGCGCAGAATGTCAATTCGACAACAAACATACCGCGCATGCGCGGGTAGCTCGCGCATGTGCGGATTAGCGCAAGCGCGCGGGTGTAATGGCATCTCACTCGCTCGTATACGTTCGATGCATACATGTGTCTCGCTTGCTCAATGCAATACGACTGTGGATGCGAAAAGTGTTACACGTTGTTATTGTTTTAATTATTTATTTTGGTTATTTCTTACAGTTTGATTTGTGTTCTTGTGGTGTATGTGTTTTTGTGTTACTTTTGATATTTTTATTGTTACTGGTAGTCTTTGTTACTTGTTTATAGTATAATACGTATACACAAAAAATATTTTAGGAACGTAACACTTTTTTACGCGATTACACCTGCGCGGACTTCACTCAAACCTAACTTCCGAGGGGCAAACCACGCTGACGCGAACTGTAGTTCCTGAGATTAGCGCGATCAAGCAAACAAACAAACTCTTCAGCTTTACATATATTAGTATAGATTTATTTGCGAACTGTAAAAACTCTTAAACACGAGACATCGAATGGCCCTTTGAGAATAGTTTCTTTACACGTGTTCCACTTATGTGTACATTTATTTACCATTAAGGTCTGAGTAGCCCGCAAAATTCAAATATTTTTGTTTTTTGCAATTTGCCGGTCAGTGTGAAGCTGTATGTTGAACAAAATACGCCGTCGACCATAGCACGAACTACGGCCAGCCCCGAAAGGACCTAAGTCACACGAAACAACAAGGAGCCGTGCCTTCTCCCGAGCCTAGTGCCGAGGCTGGCGGAAGGGCGTGAAAGCCTTTCCCGCCATTCCACCACCAGGACCTCGCGCAGCTACCCACCGAATGTTCCCACGTTGCCGTCGTGGTGGGGCTTGTGAGTCTCAGTGCTCTTGGCGCTTTGCCGGTAGAGCTACTCATGCCGGAAAGGTCCAACTGAGAGATCAGACAAAAAGGGTCACACACAAGTGAGGGGCACACCATTCGGAAACTGGAACGGTTTCTGGTTTTCGGACGGTGTGCGCTTCAAAGGATGGAATCTTGCTCACTGTTCTCTGGTACGCGTCTGCTTATCAGACGTGACTGTGAGGGCAGTGAGCAAGCAGAGGAAGAGAGGCACCCTGTGAAAGGGCGAAAGTGATAGGGACCGCACCCTTAAAAGGAACGTTATGGAAAAGACAGTCGGAAAAATACTACCCCAGGGCGGTACCAGCTCAGGCCCGGGTTGGCGGCGCGCTGTGTTCAACGCGCGCCTCAAGGAGCTGTCAGCAAGGGCGACGGGGCCTGCTAGGGCCAGTGCCTGCCGGGGTGCGGAATCCGTTCGAAAGAGACGCCGCGTCCCTGGAACGCAAATGGCACTGGGAGGAACACGGATGGGTTTTACTCAGTAAGAGTCTGACACTCCCTTCCGCTCTGCCCAGAGCGGAAGGAGTCATTTGATGATTTCCCATCCTTAAAAAAAAGGGCGGTACTAGCTGTTGTTCAGCAGCTGGAGAATCCGCCACGTCTCCTCTGGAGGCGTCATGTCCCTCGTAATCTGGGGGGGGCAACGAATGTCTAGCTTCTCAGTGGCAACAAGAGCCAAGGAGGCTCTCGATCTAAGGCGTCCTTTGAGGAATTGATCGGTTATAATTTTAATACGCCCGACAAGGGGTCGGGCGCACGTAGCGCGGAGGCACCCTCCAAATTATGAAGCAAGGGCTCGCTTGAGCGTCAAGGAGAGGCGGGTTCAGACTCAGACTCTGGCTCTGCGTCAGGCATCGGCTCAGCAAGCTCTGGACCCGAGGGAGTGGGGGCTGCTGCGGGGAACTCCAAGTTCTTCCGAAAGCGGCCCCGGTAGGAGGAAGACCGGGGTCGTCTTCCAACGAGATGGCCTCGGCCCTAAAAATCCTCACCAGTAGGCGGGGTAAGGGCCGAGAAGGAGGTAAAGGAAGGGAGCCTCAAACAGGGCGGCCAAAAAAGGGAGAGGAAGCGGCAGCGCTAAGTGCGAAATGTCGCGGCTAGGCTTCGCACCCCGGAGACTGCAGCTGTAGTGCTCACATTACAGCTGGACGCGGTGAAGAGGCGCGTGTCCTATTGCGACGTGCTCACCAAAGTGAAAGAGGCGGTAGCGAGCTTAGCGAGCTGGGCATCACCGGGGGCCTCCGGCTAAGGGTGACCGCGACTGGGGCACGGATGCTGGAGATCCCTGGGGCATCCAGTGGTCCGACCGCTGACTCTCTCCTCTCTCTGGCCGAAAAGCTCAGGGCGTTGTTAAATGCGGACGATACCCGAGTGTCCAGGCCCTCCAAGTGCGTGGACATGCGCATATAGGGCCTGGATGACTCGGTAACAAAGGAAGAGGTGGTGGCCGCCGTCGTCAGAACTGGGGGGTGCTCTTCCGAGCAGGTTAAGATGGGCACTATGGTACCCATCTTAACCTGCTCGTCCTGACTTTACGGGCATGCTTACCATGATCATAAGCTGCTCCGTGACGACGGCCAAGACGATTTCGGAGGGCCAAAGGCTTCTGATGGGCTGGGTCTCTGTGCGGGTGAAACTGCTGGAACCCAGACCTCTGAGGTGCTTCCTCTGCCTAGTGGGCAACCATGCGGCAGTTCTCTGCACCTCGGAGGTGGACTGTATTGGTCTTTGCTTCCACTGTGCTAACCCGGTCACAATTAAGGCGTGTAACGCCACGCTGCACTGCGTTGTATGTGCGGCAGCTGGCAAGCCGGCCGACCACTGGGCTGGGGGCAAAGCCTGCGCTCCACCAGCCAAGACCAGGGGCAAAAGAAAGCCCTCCGCCACCGCCGTCTTTGCCGCAGCCACCACCACTGTCGCCGCCGCTGCCGCAAGAGCCGCAACCGCCGCCACAACTGCAATTGCCGTGGTGGAGCCTTCACAGGGGGCTCAGGAGGAGGCTGAAATGGAGTACCAATAACGGTTTCATTACGCTTCCTCCAGGCGAACATCAACCACTGCGCCGCCGCCCAGGACCTGTTGGTCCAGAGCATGGTGCAGTGGTTGATTAACATCGCCGTGGTCGCTGAGCCGTACTTTGTCCCGCCCAGGGATGACTGAGTGGAGGACCTAAACGGCTCGGTGGCCCTGATTACGTCGGCCACTGCCGGTACCCCGTCTCTCGAGAGCGTCAGCAGAGGACAAGGGTGTGTAGCAGCACGTTTCGGAGAGATTGTCGTGGTAGGGGTGTACTTCTCCCCGAACCGAAATCTCGCCGAGCTCCATAACTCTCTTACCTAGTTGAGCGTCGTCGTCGCGGGTATCGCTCCCATCCCGTGCTCGTTCTCGGGGACTTCAATGCCAAGCACTTGGCGTGGGGTTCCCGTTATACAGACACGCGGGGCAGGATGGTGGAGGACTGGGCTCTGGAGACAGGCCTGGTCGTCCTAAACCGGAGTTCTGTCCCCACGTGTGTGCGGATGCAGGGGGAGTCCGTGGTGGACATCTCGTTTGCCAGCCCTGCTCTGTCCTGCTCTGTCTGTCATTCCCATCATTAAAAAAAAAACAAAAAACGACCTCGCGCAGCTGCGCCCGACGCAGCCCAATGTGCCGCAGTATCAGTCGCTCACCGCGCGCTCACGCGTCCTCATGCCACCGATTAAGTGACGCAAGGACTCTTGCATCCAGGTCCCAAAGTTGAGATCCAGCCAGTACGCAAGCCGCCTCGTAAGAGATCGTGCGATAACCCCTGATGACTCTGACGCCCATCACCCTTTGCGGCTTCCGCAGAACAGTGATCCGCCCAGATTGGGGCGCCATACAGGGGCATCGCACGATCCCCACGTACAACCGCCTGCAGGCGGTGCTCTGGTCCACCAGATTGGGGAACAGCGTTGACAGCGCCCCAGCGGCGCCCAATAGGTTGGGCGCCAGCCGCCGGAAGTGGGGGCCAAAATCCCACCGGCTGTCGAGCACCAATCCCAGGTACTTCATAGTGGACTCGACAGCGATACGGGTCCCTATGTGCGATCCCGGTGGCGGCGGCCGCAGGGGGCCATGAAAGGCTATGGCCTCCGACTTGTTGAGGGCCACCTCCAGGCCAAGGCGCCGTATGCGGCACACTACTTGTGAGACTCCGGCCGTCGCTAGCTGCCGGGGGAGGTCGTACAGGGAGGCGTCCCTGTACGACCTCCCCCGGGCAGTCCACTCCCGGCGGCGAGAGCTCGCCCCTCAGCACCCAGTCGTAATCAATATTTCACAGGGGTGGGCCCAAGACCGAGCCCTGTGGAACACAAACGTCATGAGGTGCTGGTGTCTGCCATCACGTCCCAGATAGGTGACAAATAAGCCCCAATGACGCGTCGGAGGCAGGAAGGCACTCAAAGATAGCGCAGTGCCTCCCGAATACAAACTCCAGGGCGGGGTGTTGAAGACGTTGGAGTTGTCCAAGGTCACCGCCAACATCAAGGACACCGCTTTCTTCGCCAGGACTCTCACTCGCGATATCGCCGTGATAGTGGAGCGCCCATGCCGAAACCCGAAATGGCATCAAGGACACCGCTTCCTTCGCCAGGACTCTCACTCGCGATATCGCCGTGATAGTGGAGCGCCCATGCCGAAACCCGAAATGGCATTCGGCCAGGTCCGGCCCTTCTCCGCACAAGTGGCCGACGAGGCGGGCTGCAACTATCCGCTCGAACAGCTTTTTTCACCTCGTCCAGCAGCACTATGGGCCGGTCCGCGGCCTGCATTCGTTCTGCATTCTGCATTTCGTTCCCGGATACTAACGGCAATAAATAAAGCTTATTAGACGAGAACACTATCAAAGCTTTTCACTACAGAACATTTTTCTACACGAAGAGTTGGCTATTTTCCAATTTAGAGGACCTTTGGGTATTGCACCTTTAAGACAAGGACTATTACTCTTTGTCGGAGATAATCAACGTTATCAATAAAAGCCAGGCGGGACTGCATGTCGGAATAAACTAAATCCGGGACTACACTGCCCAGCTACACGATACCAACACACAAGTTTTCATTCGGCTTATCTCATCTTCTCATCTTATAATAAGATAGTTGAGAGCCCTTTTTCCAGGTCATTTATATTCGGTCTTTATTCTCCACGCATTGATTTGCATAAATACACTTTCACAAAGGATACCTACCTTATTTGCATTTTTTCCGACCTCTGCAAGACTTGCCGTATTGTCCTCAAATACTCGGATTTAATTAAACATTGTTTGAGACTGGTATTTTTTTAACTAGTTATAAGTGTTTATTGGTTCAATGTTCTATCGAATCATATTTTAAGTATATGAAACGTGGTTCAATAAGGTTCAATGTCAAGCGTCGCGTGTCCTGCATGCTACATGAGTCGGGTCGAAAGGTTCAAAGAGTAGGTTTCCCGCCTATGTATCTTCATATGATCACACCGAACAGCAGTTTTGATTTAATATTGGTATCATTACTTAAACTCACGTCTGGCGCTTAAAATATTTGCACTTTCCCAAGATCAAACATTATCTGAATTCTTATATTTGAAAAGTTCCTTTGGTTTTTGTTTACTCATGCAAAAAGTTCTTCAAAGCGAAAGAGATACTTAGACTTAGGAGCTTAAATGGAATATTAATACAATATAATGCTCTTACAGTGACTGAAAATACTTTCAGGGGTGATTACACTTGTTAAAAGAAACCGGTTTCGTTGTTTTGCGGGTTTGGGAGTACAAAATAAATGTTATTTTTCGTTAAGTTGGCTACCATTGCATCTCGATAAATTGATTTGTACCTAAACAAATTATTTTAGTTTTTAAAGCCAAATGTGAAAAAATAAAGTTGTTGTTAAAATGACAGTTGATCAATATTGTCACAAGGCTAGTTCGACCTATGCCTATGTAGTAAACAATATTGTCACAAGGCTAGTTCGACCTATGCCTATGTAGTAAACCAATAAGCAACTCTTTTAGATGACAAGAACCCAGCACAGCGGTGGTTCGTTAGAATTATTTGAGAATCTTACGGTCATGACGTATACTTTTAACTTAAAACCGAATCCCCTTTCAATTATTGTCTACCAACATTGTTGTTTAGAAAATAACTAGGCAAGTTTCAATATAAATTATCACAAACATATAACCGCCTAGTTTCGGACTAGACCGGAGCCCTTAATCACAAACTAATGTGAGAAAAGCCGTTAACATCCATAAACATGAATAGTTACTTCATTTGGTTTGAATAGTAGTGTTTACACACTCACAGTGCGACTGGTAAAACAACGGACATATTGAGTGAGGGTTTTCATGATTCAACTGTTTCATTTTTGTGTTTTTATTTTTCTGTTCACTCTGCTAAATAATGGTTCCAATATTTGTAAATATGTGAGTACCATGTACTTATTTAAAAAAAAAAAAAAGTCTACCTCTGCACACTCTAGGTTCATGGTCCTCACATATATTACCAGTAGTTTTGTATACCACAGCACATGTAAAACATTGATTTGAAAAGAGTAACTATGGAGTTTCTTGTCCGTTCTTCTCCATAATACCCTTCCGAATGGACAGTAGAGTCACTATGTTATTTTAAATGTAATGATGATGTTCAAAAGTGCCGTTGAAATAAACGTTTTTGACTTAGACTTTCAATTCTCGTTCAAAGGTGCGGGAAAATCGAACATACTTAAGCGGATATTTGCATGAGTTTCTCCATTTAACCAACGACGTCAATTGATGCCGTAGCATGTCCGTGGGTTGCAGTGAAAACAATCTTATACATTTACTATATATGCAAGGCGAAGCCTCACACACGTGCGTAGCCTTTCCGTGCGTTATGATAGGTTTCCACGTTTACACTGGAAGTTAAAACAAACTCGACACGTGAGCGTTCTTTAACCAGTAACTGGGTTATGAAGGCAGTCGATCCATACAGACTGGTGTAGGTTTATTTAGTCATTTTGCTATAGACATGCGACATTCTACAAGAGATGAGAGAGACTGTCTATAATATTTCCAAAGAAAACGTTGATTTGAACACTTTGTTTGGTATGTTTATGTTTTAATTAATTTATGTTTTAATTAATTTATTGTGCATTTTTATGTATTTTTAATAAATATTACTTTGTTTTTTTATGTATTTTCGTCGATTTCTTCGCCAATTGTGAACCGATTTAAAAAAAAAAATATTTGAAAACCTATACTTCTGAAGTGGTCCCATTGACACCAGGTTAGAATCTGATGATGAGATCCCATGAAAATCGAGGGAAACCCTCAAATTTTATAGACACATTCAATGTTTTTCATAAACTTTTTGATGCAATTCAGATATTTGTGCCTAATAATCATCATCTCGTGTTGCTGAGCTGATGATGGAAGGTATAAGTCAGGATCTGATGATGGGATCCCATGAGAAATGTTTGTTCAACGATATTTTCGCCAACTGTTAACCGATTTCAACAATTATTTTTTGTTTGGAAGAGTATTTTCACGGACTGCTCCCATTTCAATTTGGTGAAGATCTGATGAAGAACTTCGGAGGTAGGCAACGGAACTGTTCAATAAATGATAGCAAATGGATCGGGATTTTTGAAATCGCATTTCTGTTGATTGTTTACACCAGTTCACAACATTACATCACTGCGGTAGGCGGTTCACTTTTTAGTGGTACGCAGATACATACCTACTACTAAAAACTAAAAAACAAGAAAAACTTCTTTACGAAAAATACAACCGACTTCCAAAAACAAAACTAACTTTAATTTCGGAAGTCGGTGTCAAAAAACGAAATAACCAAAAGTTATTTTATACTTTGTAGTGTTTTGTTTTTGGGAGTCGGATTTTTTCTTTGTATTTTTTTTTAAGTTTAAAATGTAACTCATACGTACATGCATACTACAAGTAAAATAAATGACAGCCGGGACCAATGGCTTTCCGAGACACGGAAGAAACTCGGTATGTTAAGATGATCATCCATCTACAGACCAACCTAGGCAAGCGTTTCTTAACCTTCAAGGTTAAGAAACGCTTGCCGAGGTTGGTCTGTAGCTGTTAGCTGGTAGGATCGACCCGTGCGGCTGTTATTATTTAGCCACGAGCTCCTCCAAAGTATATTATATTATATAAGTATTTTATAACTATCTATTCTTAATCATTACATAGTATAAAACAAAGTCGCTTCCGCTGTCTGTCCGTCCCTATGTATGCTTAAATCTTTAAAAGTAGGCTACAGATTTTGATGCGGGTTTTTTTAATAGATAAAGTGGTTCTCGAGAGAGGTTTAAGTATATAATTTACACTCGTTCAAAGCCGGGGCTGGTCGCTAGTATGTTTTATAAATACGAAACTTTGAATGTTTGGATGGATGGCTGGATTTGTTCCTCAATTCGTCAGAACGGCTAAACGGATCTTGATGAAATTTGGCACTGAAGTCATAGTCTGGCATAACAAATAGGATACCTTTTATCCCAGGTGTATGTTCTCTTGGGATAATTTTTGACATTCACGCGGGCGGAGCCAAGGGCGTCAGCTATAGTTATACTATATTACAACAGGGTCATCAGCCATCAAGTCGAAATGGTGCCCAAAGTTCTAGATAATGTGGAACCTTTTGAGTATCTTAGAGTTCCGAACCCAAAGGGTAACCAACAGAACCTTATTACTAAAGCCTCCGCTGCTCGTCCGTCCGTTTGTTTGTAAGCTGGCTGTATCTCAAGAACCGTAATAGGTAGACAGTTGAAATTTTCGCAGATTGTGTATTTGCCGCTATAACAACAAATAATATTAGTTTTGCTCTTCTTTCAGTGTTAATTCGTTCATAGGTGTGTTGTGTGTACATAATGAAATACATGATAAAAATTCAAATAGATAATTACATTGAATTTCATTAAACCAGGCAATATGACTCATAGCAATAGCACAATGTAATATTAAGCTAACCAACAAAAATACATTCAAAATGTACAACAATATGTTTGTATCATTTCCCGTTCCTAATGTAGACTTGTGATTACTTGTGCATTTAAGAGCTCAGACTATGAATTTTCGATAATTCCATCAAGCATCCTGATTCAATGCTGATTCAGTAACACATCTACTGCTTGGCCAGCGTCTGAAACGCTTCGGAACATTTGAACTCTTTCGCTTCGACTCCCTGTTGAGGGGATTTATACTCTTAAATAAAGAGCTGGGCTACTTGATAGGACAGATCGGTTTTTTGCGTTCTTATAGGTTTATCCAATATCTTCTTCACCACGTTTTTAAAATGGTCTTCAAAGTTTTTTTCCGACAAGTCGCGGTAGGTTTTGTTTGGGTATTTGTGCAACCAATAACGTCAGGGGGAGACCCTGACGTTATTGATGTATTTGTTGTATTTGTATTTTGGTTTTTTGGGTTAACTGTAGGTATTTTGCTATGACGGGGCCAAAGACATTAAATGTATACTACCCAGTAGAAATGACGTAGCGAACAAAATCGTAATCCAATAGTTAGTCTAGTATGTCACCTCTGCATGTCAAGTCGTATTTATGACCGCTTTATCAACTAAAGAAAAACATTTTCTGCGAAAATTTGCGGAGTTGCGCAATATTCTATTGCAAATCTCGTTAAGTTAAAAAAACTGGACCTAACTTCGGTTTATTTTCGTAAATATTTTTTATATTTGCGCAGAAATTAATTAGAATTCAATAATTTTAGTAAAATTGTTCTAGAATTTGCATTTTTTTTAATATACGCCCTCTATTGCTGAGTAGCTTAACCTTGTCTGGTAAGAGATGAAAGTAGGTAATGTTGTTTATTGATTTTGTTATCGATAAAATTAATTGGGGTAAGTGAATAATTGAACATAATCCTGTAGTTTAATTTAAATGTCAATAAAGGAACAAGGCCTATTCTTTCTAGTAGGTAGGTTTCTGTTATTTTAGATTTCCGAATGTAAATATTGGATAACGCGAAAAGTGGATACGGACGGTTTGTACAGGTACACCGTAGAGAAGGAAACTGGCTTCCAGCCGCTTTGTATCAGCTGTAAATCGAAACAATTACTACATAAATAAAATATTCTCAATTTCGAATATTTTTAAGGCCTTATTATACACTCATTTGAGAGCCCTTATTGTTATTGCCTTTGTTTGTTTACCTACGGCGTCTGCTCTAGTTTACTTTTCATGGATCACTGACCATACCTAATAAATTATATTAGTAATATGCATACAAAAAGAATTGTCTAAATAAATAATTTATAACACACTTGCTCGAAAAATGCATTTACGAAACCTGTATACATTATTCAAAAATTAAAAATAATGCACCATACAATAGAACGTGCGGTAAAATAGGTACTCTCACCTAAGTAAATACTTTATCGTACACTCCATACAACGGAGCGTGAACGTAAGTACCTACTACTTACGTACCGTGTGTATCCGTTACGGTTATTTATTTTTATTTCCAAAACAATAAATATACAAGGATTTCCACCAAAGAGTTTCAGAATACGAGAATAAAAAAAGTTCAGAAGCTGAAAAGAAAGGTAAAATAAAATGCAGTATACTTTTCAATGCTTCCTTTTATTTTTCAATAATACTCACTAAATTATTAACAAAATTATATTAATCTTTCCATGGCGGGAGAATGACAAATACCACAGATTAAACATGACCGCCACATAAAAACAAAGCTCATTCATTTTAAATAGGCAAGTACTTTAAATTCATCTAAAATAAAAATGGAACATCTGAAAACTAATGCTCATATTGTAACGTTAACGTTTGTCTCAATTTAATACTAAAGAGAAAATGAGACGACGATGTAGTTCTAATTTTTTTGGAAATTCGTGCCATTTTATTACTGCAACTTTCCGACTGATATCTAAAAACAGGAATTTTGCCTTTTTACCAATTGTACTGTTTTTTTGGTAAATGTTTTGTAAAGCGTTTTATTATAAGTACACGTGTGTATGTGGTATTTACTATGGTACACCCACTTGTTTTACCAACTTACCGCACTAATATCATAAATAACTATTACAATGACACTACTGCATTTTATTACTTTCCTAATGTTTTGCCATCTGTTTCCATGTATTCAATTAATGTAAAGAAAAAAAAGCAACTTTTACTATCGAAAGTCGATATCTCTAAATGGTTGGTAACATCTCTAGCACACACTGGCCACCTACCGGACGATAGCTGGATTCATATGTCTTAATTTAAAAGTCAAAAATAAAAATATAATGTACCTATATGTTTGCTATTCAAAGCTAGATGGCGTCACTGAGCAATGGGGTCACAATTTTTCTATGACATTACTTCTGATAGCCGCTCTATTGTATCTTTAATCTCTTTGGACGGAGCATTGTTTCATGCGTGTTATACATAGAATGTTTGTAAATACATGTTACAATTAAATATAAGGAAAATCTTTGACAGTCGTGCAGTATATTTATTTCTGCAGAAGTCAATTATAATTTTAGTTTTAATAAATGTAATTTTCTTAATAAGAACTAAAATGAGGATTTACGTAAAGACTAAAAAATTTCTAATATTGTGTTTTCTTCAAACATGAAAATTTGGCTTTATCTGCCTGGCAGCTGGCTCTCGCCTTGTCTTTATTAATTTCAACAGTGTGTGTCTGATCCTTTTCCATTCAAGAAACTGGAGTCCGATGAGAATTCAGCCACTTGACCTTAAGGGAAAACAAATAGAAGTATAATTATTTAGTTAAAAACTAACGCTTGTGTCTACGGTATAATGTGCTAAATGGCGCAATGCTGTAAAATAATTTCCCTGCCACTCGCTTCTTCAATACTTATTGTATTTATATTTTAAGAGTTCCGTACGTCTGAATGAAATAAGGAACCCTTAGAGGATCACTCGTGTCTCTGCCTGTCTTCCCATCTGTTTCAACTAATGAATTTTAATTTAAAATATATATTAAAATATGTGTCCCAATTACTGACGTATCGTAAATAAAAGAATTTGGAATAAGCCAAATCCGCCCGCGGTTTCGCCGGCGTGAACGTATAAATTATCCCACGGCAGCATACTCTCGAGATGAAAGGTACCGTATGACTTATTCCGGAATATAGGCCACTCTTCTGCCAAGTTTCATTCGTATCCGTTCAGCCGTTTAGACGTGAAGAGACAACAAACAAACAAAATCAATTTTGCATTTTCCGATATTACTTAGGATCCCAGTAGCAAATACCTCCACTTCATACACATAGATTGCTCAAATCGTAACATTTTCTCTTGGCGTATTTGGGTAATAAGTTGTCGCGAGGTTCTATCAGTAATGTTTTTGACCTTTGTTATGTAGAAGCGTCGTCGTTGGAGCAGGACTCGTTCTAAGAGCAGAGTGATTTGGTGCGGTCGGAGAAGTGCCGCTCTCTCGTCAATAATCCGGCTTCGACTCCCTCTTTCTGCTCCAACTTGTAAATCCTCAATTGTAGGTTGTTGACACCAGTTTAAATAGCCTTTCTGCTCGTATTTAAATAATTTGTTTGTGTTAGTAACCTATTTTTGTAAACAAATAATAAAATACATGACTTTGATTTGACGTGACAAATATCGCTGTCATTTATATCTCAGTAATGCTTTCCGTTGTTGCAAATACTAAGGAGAACTTATTCTAATATTAGGATTAAAATGAATTAAATAAATCGATAATGTACAGACATTATCGATTTATTTAATACATTTTACTAACTCTTATAGGTACCTACAAACAACAGTGTTTGTATAAGAGTTAGTGAGACGTATATATAAAATACAGTTCAAAACGTTTCTTACCTCTAAATCTATTTTGAATTTTGTAAAAAGTTTATTAACGGTTTTGTTAAAAATATCGCTATCATTATGTGAAATGGATTTTCATCCTTCGGATCGATATTTCACTCGGTACGAGTGTTGCGGGAGGCCAGCTACCAGTAGCTGTGGGTGATAGCCCGTTTGCGCGGTGGCATAAAATTTCACTCTTACTAGAAGCTTCTGTGTCCTTAGGTCCCATGTTTTAGCAGTCAGCCTTGTAGATATAGTACGTGCTTATGTTCATTGTTGCTTACACACACGTGGGTAATTAGGCCATGCCTGTTGCCTGTTCGTGTTCGGTCTATTTAGACTGCACAGAACGGTAGGCACATTAATCTTACAGAGATAGGTGCTTCCATTGCCTGTCCTCACTTTCAATGCTGTACTAATTTATTTGAGAAAAATATATTTTCATAGTGTATTCTGGGTATTTCACCTGAGTTGTATATTTAGAGATAAAGTTCAAAGGTAACGTATATGATTAAATTTCAAATTAATAACAAATAAAGATTTAATTTTTATTCTGAGATCAGTTTTACTAAGAAAAACTATAGTCTTTGCAAAAACAAACAAGTTTCTTGAACTAAAACTAATACAAAATTATAATTAATACATTGTTGAACAACTAAACTTCCATGAATTATTTAGTTGACTTTCGGACTATTAATTTCATATGGACGAAAAATACTACAGCATTAATATGCAAGTTGGTTAATCGATAATTTCAACGTAAAGTCGATTACTAAGCTCATCAGTGTAGCGACTACGCGGAAGCGTAGCGGTACTACGCCGTAGCGGCTACGCGAAAGTACTGCAATGACGTATGGATAACGTGTTTTTTTTTATTTATTTATAGATCTTTACTATAAATAAAATTTAATTGCTAAGATTAATTAGTAAATGATTATGCTCGTAGTTTGGCAGTACTGTAGAGTATCCTCTTTGGAAGGTGCAACCTCAATGTCATAAGCCTTGAAAGATTTAAGAAGAATTAGATTAGGTTTGGATTGGAATATAATGACATAAGACGTTAGTTTTTTCTAAGGGATTCTAAAAAAGATTCTCATAGAGTGAAGTCGTAATATAGTAATTCTTAAAAGTTCCCTCAGTTTTTCTTTTTTAAAGTAGCTCTCGCTACGCCCCGACCTTCGATCCCCTACAATACCTAGCTAGGTATAAGAATAATAATGCTTTATTGTACACTGAACCATTTTTTTGTGACGGTTAAAGCATTCATTTAACATTTAGTCAGTTAAAAAGAGCTTAATTTTCTATTAATTTTTTTCACATACTCACCCACGTTGACGTTTCCTCGCCGGGATCAATACTACTTACTAGTAATACAATCAATGTTAAAAGTAATCAAATGTTTCCGATAAGATTCGCTTCGTATCACATACCCCATTCGAGAGCCGAGGGCGTGTAGGTACACTAACAAGTACTTTGATAAGTGGTTCCTCTGTAATTAAGTAAGTAGCTAGCCCTATACCCGTTGAGACTTATTTCATTAAGACATGATAAATTGTTCCAGCCTAAATCTTAAGTGATGGAAAGAGTAAATAAATACATTTCATTCAACTTGAATTTAATTTGTGTTTCAAACGCTTAATAAATATGTTAACAAGAATATTCTGCGGGTGAAGCTCGGTATATTTTTTGTGAAAACCTTTTATACAAATGTAAGGGTGTTTTAAAAGTGTTAAAATTGTAAATAAACGATAGAGTTAGATACAGTTGAAAAGAATACTACAGGAGAAATACCGTAGATAAAATATTTATTAAATAAATCTGATCAATAGTTATTTTAATCAACTTTGATTCTCATCCGATGAAAATAATAAAGCTTGACTTATTTTTATTATTTTTTACATAGTTTTAATACATTGGTACTCTGAACGACTGTTTTTGAAAGTTAATTAAGGAACATAGCCTTCGTTTTTGCCCGCTTTTAAGGGTTTTTTAATTGAAACGATCACTTCAAAAGTTTCTTAAATACACATTACAGAACGTCAAAGTCGATAGCATCTTGTTGTGGCAATGATGTTATCCCGAAATTTCAATTCAAGCTTGTGTAAGTAGGTATGCTTCTTTGAAAGTAAATATTTTTATGTAATTTACTTGTACAATGATATAGAACTGTCATAATAAAGACGTCATTTTTCGAGTATTAAATAAAACTAAATGGGAAAACGACAAGTGTTTGCTTTCAGACTTCAAAAAACTACTACATATTACATCAAACAAAAATAAAGATACAACACAATGCCGTATCTAAGGCACTTGTCTCACCGCCGACGAGGAAGCGATAACCTATCGACTATTTGATCGCTGAGAAAAGAGACAAAAGATATAAAGATATAGATCTCATGTGGTTAAAAGAGAGGTACATTTATGTTCGATAGCTTGCTGTTCACACTGCGGGCGAGTCGGCTATTACCACTAGCTGGTTGCAGCGACAAGAGCTGTCAAAGATTGTACTCGCTCAGCGACACTCGCTCGGCGATGCTGGCTTGGCGGTTAGGACTCACCAACCATCAGTAATTTCTACCTATAGTGCGGGCCGGAGCGAGTGGTGCGAGTAAACGCCAAAACTATCGAAACTATCCACTCGCTACTCGCTGCTCGCTAACTCGTTTCGAGTTTCAAGCTTTACTCACTGCTCGCTGATCGCCGGCGGTGAGGCAAGTGTCGGAGTTGTGTAATATTTTAGTAAATACACTTACTACCGAAAAAGACTACCTTTTCTAACTTTTGTGGAATTCTGCTTGTAATTTAGGCCTATTCCAACGAACATCTTTTTAAGGAAGTAGCAAAAACATGAAGATAAGAAAATTTGGAGAAAAAATATTATTATTACTATTATAAACCAGTTACTAACATTGATTTTAATTTTTTATACTAGAGCCACGTACTCATTTGTCTCCATTAAGAAGTGCTTCATTTTGTAGCATGTTTTAATAACTGTTGATAAGTTCCGAATTTCTAAGGCTGTTATTTTCATACAAATTCTATTCCTATTTTGAATGCACAGGGTGGCAAACCCGATATGCTCGTAGGGATACAAACCTTAATGGCGATCTATTTCGTTAAACAAGAATGTTCAGATATTTTTCCATGATTATTTGTATAGGCTTTGCGATTTTATCTGGTAAATAGAAATTGTCAAATCTAAGTCAAAACTGCGATACTTTTTGACAGTGTTTTTCATCGATTTTTGAAGTGAAAACTTCTTTAGCTTTTTGTTTAAAAAATATTAAACTCGCGTCAGGATACGTGACCCTGATCGAAAATTCGTAAGACTGTCACGTGTCCTGCAAACTTCTTTAGCGGCGTTGTGCACTTTTTTTGTGATGGGTGAAAAATGTTAAACACGCGTCAGGACACGTGACCTGATCGAAAATTCGAAAGACGGAGGGAGAGCCGAAACCCGTTGTTTTTTTTTTAGTTATCTCTTTCATATAATAATAAATTTTCTAATTTTAGTGTTTAAAATACACCACAGTATGTCCCTTTAGATAAATCCATGGAAAACAAAACAACGGGTTGCACTCCGGGAGTGCCGGCAGAAGTTAAAACTTGAATACGTGCTTCTCTCCTTCCGACGTGTCCTGACGCGAGTTTAACATTTTTTACCCATCACAAAAAAGTGCACAACGCTGCTAAAGAAGTTTTCACTTCAAAAAATTAGGACCTATTGAATTTGGAGGTCAGTTAACGCTTTCGATTAATAGCCTAGAAAAAGTTCGTTCCAAAATTCCACTTCTGTATAATACATGGCCTGTGGCGCTGTCTTATTAGAGTCCGTGGTTTTATTAGCTCTACACATTAAAGCGCAAACCCACCACGGCGCATTTTGGCTGCATGGATTGATTTGTTTGACAACGTTTGACTACGTTTCCACTGCAGTAGACGCTACATCTATGTACAACTTAGCGTGGCTCACCGCGGCGCACTGTGCTGCGATACAGTTGTAACTGTTGTACAGTTGTACAAGTAGGTACAGTTGTACAATCGATCGTTGAGATCGATGAGATCGACGATGATCATGTCAGATTTATCCTGAAATACAACTGCCTTGAAGATTCACTGAGGCTGACTGAGTTCCTGCAGAGATTCTACCAAGATGACAATCATCATCTGCCTAGCCTTTTCCCACTTAAAAAAAACCTGCCCAATAGGCATTGCTGTATCTAGGGATTTTTTCCAAGGGGGGGCCTGGCCCCCAACCTGAGATGCGACGCAAAATAAGAAAAATCGTTGCGGTGTGAAAGAGGAATTTTAGGTCAGTCATATTCAGATGGCCCAGGTTACTCTCCGCAATCCCGGGGCCCGGGACGGTATAAGTAACTTTGTTGACTGATGCAGGAAAGCTTCAGAATTTTGAGAGTGTAGAATACAAGAGCAAGCGTAGCGAAGTCGAAAATGTTTGTACCCTTTATCGGATAGGTTTGATTTTTATGAGGCAAAAGTTATTTTTATTTAGATTTTGATGGTAATTAATATTAGGCCTTTACCTATGAAATTGCCGTTCTGCAGTACTGGCCATTTCAAATCAAAATAATTTTTGTTTGGCTAAGAATTCTAATTTCAAATTAATTTTATTTTAAAACCATCGTTTTTTTTTCCAAAAGTAGTCATTTGTTTATTGATTAGTGTTACATTTTCATCGCATTTCAATCTTTTTCGTCATCATGGATACGTTAAAAATTCGAGTAATTATGGAATATGAATACCGTCGTGGCAGCAACGCGGCGCAAGCGGCACGCAACATCAACGACGTTTACGGAGCTAACACTACAAACCAACGCACCACCTGTTATTGGTTTGCTCGCTTCCGTTCTGGAAATTTCGACCTGATTAATGAACCTCGCGGTCGTCCGAAGACTTTGGTCGACAATGACGAATTAAAGGCGATTGTGGAAGCTGATGATACACAATCTACGGCTGAATTAGCAGCAGCTTTCGACGTTAGCGTCAAAACAATATTGGTCCATTTGCGTCAAATTGGCTAGGTAAAAAAGCTTGACAAATGGGTGCCCCACGAACTCAATGATCGCCAGCGCGTAGTACGCGTCGAGACATGCCTTGCACTGCTCAACAGACACACAAATGAAGGAATTTTGAACCGCATTGTTACCTGCGATGAAAAATGGATTCTGTTTGATAACCGCAAGCGCTCAGCGAGTTGGTTGGATCCTGGTTCAGCACCTAAACAATGCCCTAAACGAAAACTTACCCCTAGAAAAGTGATGGTCACTGTTTGGTGGTCTAGCGCCGGTGTGATTCATCACAGCTTCTTACCAAACGGGGTGAGCATTACTGCAGATGTGTACTGTGAAGAACTGAACACAATGATGGAGAAGCTGGCACATCTCCAACCAGCATTGGTCAATCGCTCGTCTCCGCTGCCCCTGCACGACAACGCGCGACCTCATACTGCACAGCAGACGGTCTCCAAGTTGCAAGAACTGGGGTTGGAAGCTCTCCGTCATCCGCCCTACTCACCAGACCTTGCGCTTACAGACTACTACTTTTTCCAGAATTTGGATAACTTCGTGGCGGGAAAAAATTTCAATACCCAAGAGGCAGTACAAAATGCCTTTGAAGAATTTGTTGCTTCCCGTCCAGCTGATTTCTTTAAGAAGGGCATCAATAAACTGCCACTGCGTTGGCAAAGATGCATTGATTGCATGGGTGATTACTTCGATTAATATAAATAAAAAATACATGAAAAAAATTCGTTTAAATTTTTTCATACAAAACGGCAATTTCATAGGTATAGGTATTTTTAATTTCATACCTATTATATTTTACCGCATAGAGGAAAGATTAAGAAACTCAGATATTTTAAAATCCAACAGCGAACGAAGCGAGCTTGAAATTTTTTGCACTCCATCTCATTAGGTTTGATAAAATGGAAGAAACTTTTTGACATAAAGCACAAAAGTCACACACACAGTTTTCTACACTTGAGAGTGTAGAATGCAAAACCGAGCGAAGCTAGCTCGAAAATTACACTACGCAACGAATAAAATCCTTTTGTTTTTCACCGAGATTTGTAATTATCATGGTACAGAAAACTTAGGACAGTACCTAAATCAAACTTTTTAGTCACGCATAGATTTTTAGAGATGTTCATATCGTCCCGGGTCTCGGGATGATATAAGTGACTTTGTTGACCGATGCAGGAAAGCTCAAGAATTTAGACAGTGTAGAATACAGGTGTGGAGGAGCTTTATCGGATGGGTTTGATTTTCTGCCATTAATATCTAAATAGAAAAACTAAACGTTTTGCCTCATACAGGAAAGGTTAAGAAACCCAGAGATTGTAAAATTCAAGAGCGAGCGAAGCGAGCTTAAAAATTTTGCACTTCATCTCATTAGGTTTGATTTTTTGTACTTACGGTTTGAATTCATTTATTTCTAAAGATTACAAATCACTTGTACAGAAATAAATACTTAACATCTAGATTTAGGTATACATTTTTATAGTCCAGGAGTATCGAGAAGTTTGATGTCAACATTACGAATTTATGAAGGTAATTTCTAAGAATTTTGTATTGACTACCGCCGTGCGACGCGTTGACGCGGTCGACGTGCGGTGTTTGGTTATCTTGTTTTTGTGTTTGAAATCTAAGGACTCGTTTACACTAGAGGTAAATAAATTATATTAGTTAATTAATTAATTATTTATTATGACCTTTCAAGATGTGACATTTGAGTAGTTTTTATACTTAAATAGATTACATAGTATAGAATGCAAAACCGAGCGAAGCGAGCTCGAAAATTATTTATTGCACTCTGGATAATTTATCAAATCAATTATGTAGGTTGTAAGTAACAGCATTCAGTAAGAGCCGGAGCCTACGCCTGTATCCGTCCTGCCCGCCCCGGCCAGGACAAAAAAGAAGAAAAAATGTTTAAAAATACATTTTCTAAGTTTTTGGGAATAATTTCCGATGTTTGAAGTTTTTCGAGCACCAAGCATGCACTCGTACTCCTGTACACTATTGGCATCTTTTCTAACAACATCCCAAAAAATTAGGATTTTGCAATTTATTAATAGGTGTCTAAGACGTTTTAAATATATGGTCTATGTATTATGTAGGTAAAAATATGTTTGTAGGTTTCTCGGTGGTAGATTGTTTTATGATTGATGATGATTTTTTTAAGTTAATTAAGATTCGAACCGGTCCCCAAACATCCTAGGGTGGGCCTCAAACCATTCTGGGGTGGGCACGGCCCACCTCCAATATATACGCCTACGATATTGGGATCGGCTTCTAGTCAAACCGGATTCAGCTGAATACCAGTATTTTACGTGAAGCGGCTGCCTACCAGACCTCCACAACCCATTAACTGAGTAGCATGGTACTTCTTGGCAGGACTGGAGTCAGATTTACTTGCTTCTGACAATCCGTAACGACTGCCAAAGATGACAATATAATCCGCAAATCGGAGATGCAAGATGTAGGTACGGACTCAAAAAAAAAAATTCAAAAAAAAAATTCAAATTCAATTTATTCATAAAAACTTTTACAATAAAATGTGTATAAATAGCCACAAAAAGATAATAAAGTAAAAATCTTATATAAAGGTAAATTAGTGCCTAACTTAAAACTAGTGTATGGCTAACAATAATTTGACGTATAAGATATTTAACTTGGAACTTATAATGTATATAGCGACCTGCCCGATCTAGGTTTATTTAAACCTGTGTTTCAGGCCCTCACTTCATCGCAATTTAAATTGGTCAGTTATATATGTAAACTAGATCAATACAATAAAAAAATCTTAATCGACTATTAAAAATAAGCAAACTTTACAATTATTAATAAATACTATTCTAAACAATGAACAAAAATAAATAATACAAAGAAATATGAAACAATAAGCATCATACTAAAATTTCTAGCAGTTTTTCTGTGTCAACGTAATTGAGTTTTGCTAAATATTCCGCAAGCGTTGTACTGCATTTCTTATAATTTAAACTATATATGTCAAGTGGCTTGTTGAGCTTGTTATATAGATAAGGTCCCAAAAACACAAAAAATCTATTTGCGAAAGCATGTTTGGTTTGAGGTTTAATACAAACCAAAACTTTCCTTCTCTTGCCTGAAGGTACTCGGTCATAAGGAAGTTCAGTGTGCTGATGCAGTACGATGTTTAGAATAGCTAGTTGACGCACTGTTAGTACCTTACATGCCATGAAAAGCTGGTGCGTGGGAAATTTAAAAGGGCGAAAGGTTGCAACCTTTAGAATTGCTCTTTGAGCACGTTCTAGAGGAAGTAAAATGGACTTTGCGACACCACCCCAGGAAGTTATGCAATACGTTAGTATGGACTGACACAAAGCCAAATAAACTTGTTTAATTAAATCATAGTCGGCTACGTTACGTAAGTATTTAAAAATGTATATTAATTTCCGCACTCTGCTGCATAGTACATCAATATGTTTACGAAAATTTAGATTTGTGTCAATCGTTACACCTAGATATTTCACATAGTCAGCTTTAGCTAAGGTGGAACAAGTGCATGCGTTGTCAGCGTTAGTTCTACAATTATGTGCAAAAATGTTTAAGTTAGTAAGCGGAATGTTATTTTTCCTAATCGTAAATAAAATGTATTTTGTTTTATCTAAATTTAATGTTAAGAGACTGTTAAGAAGCCAATTAGATACAGTATTGAAACCATTCTGCGCGTGTTCATAAACCTCGATTCTTGATTTAGCTGAGAACACTAGAGCCGTGTCATCAGCGTATGACAGTATGATACCATTTTTGAGTGGCAAGCTGCACAGATCATTTATATATATTAGAAACAACGTAGGACCCAAAATGCTACCTTGTGGAAATCCGTAACAGCTATTTTTAAGCTCAGAACTTATAAATTGACCAATTTTCACACATTGATAACGATCACTAAGATAATCAGAAAAAAGTTGAAGTTGTGTTCCTCTTATCCCAATCGTTTCAAGCTTATGTAATAATATAGAACAAGAAATAGTATCGAACGCCTTGGCAAGGTCCAAAAAGATACCAATGGTGTGCATGCCATTGTCCATACTTGTACTTATATAATTTGTCAATCGGTGGACTGCTTGGCTTGTTGATCTTTTGGGCCTAAAACCAAATTGACTGTCTGAAAGCAATTTGTTGTCTTCTAGATATTTTATTAAACGAGTGTTTATGATTTTTTCTAAAATTTTGGAGAGGCCCGTTAGGACTGAAATAGGTCTATAATTATTAACACAGTTCTTGTCTCCAGATTTAAAAACAGGGGTGACTACAGCTTTTTTAAGTAATTGGGGGAAAACTCCTTGTGATAAACATAACTGAAAAATGTGAGTTAACGGAGGTGCAATTAGATATTTAAATCTTTTAAGTATATGATTCGGTATGTTATCGCAGCCAATAGCACAAACATCCTTAAGCTCGGTTATGATTCTTAATACCTCATTTGCGTCGGTCTCAAATAAAACAAAAGAATGTAGTGTAGAAGTTGTTACCGGTGAACTTTGAGGAGGCAACGATCTAGAATTTAATGTTTTTTCTGCCAAGTTTTTACCAACGTTAGCAAAAAAGTTATTGACTTTATTCGTTGCTTCGGACGGATTTATTTCTGTTGATAATAAATCAAGGGGAGGTTCGGAATTTTTAGATCTAAAAGTATTATTTTTTATAAATTTCCAAACAAGCTTGCTGTTTTTTCCTGCCTTTTGTAGTTCATTTTTATCATACTGATTTTTTATTTTTTTCAAAAGATTGTTACAGAAATTTCTATACCTTTTATATGTGACGGAAAGTGATTCATCACCAGGTGCCAGTTTCGATTTCAGGTGAAGTTTGTCCCTATGTCTCATACATCGAACGAGACCGGGTGTGATCCACGGTTTAATGTTATAATATTTCCTAGGCATTATTTTAACAAATGAGTTTTTCTTAATTGCATATTGTAGCGAATGTATGAAATACTCTAAAGAAATATTTGCATCGTTTGAATTAAAAACTGGGTCAAAATTAATAGCGCTTATGTCATTTTCAAGGTTTTTCATATTTACTTTAGTATCGCTACGCAAGCAGTTTTTTCTAGGTAAAGAAATTTGCAATGTTAGTAAAACAGCTTGATGATCGGTAAGCGATGAGTTAGTTACAAATGTTTGGGTTGGTTTCTTTGATTTTATAAAGAAATGATCTAAACATGAGCCGGACTGGTGCGTGGGATGGTAATGAGTGGGTAATAGTCCATGAAACGCGCAAATATTCAGGTAGTTGTTAGCATGGCCATTGGTTTTCCCGAAAGCAATGTTAATGTTTATGTCACCTACAAGAATTATATTTTGAAAAGATGATACTTTTGTTAAATTCATGTTGAGTGAGTCCAAAAAACAGTCAATGTTTTGAGAAGGAGGCCTGTAGATGGCCATTACTACTGTATCAGGAAAAATTTTAATTAATAAGCAATTACTGTCCTGGAATAACGGTTCTTCTACCTCTGTTTTTAAATTATTTTTTACATATACTACCAAACCATCATTTTGGTTGATGGTTCTATCAGTTCTTTGTGAGTAATATCCGTCGAGAGATGGTAAAACTGTTTGTTTCGACAGCCAACATTCTGTTAGGACGATAATATCACAGCTAACCTCAAGGTTCTGTAGCAACACTTCAAAACCGTTGATGTTCCGGTTTAGACTGCGGATATTTTGTGTTAGTAGGGTTAACGTTTTACCTCCAACAGGTATCAGATTCCTACAGTCCTCAACATTACAGATTTTAGCTTCAGACACAGAAAAACCATCCAGATCACAAATTAGATGATCTGTCATTCTAATTATAAACTAACAAATAAAATATGAGGTAAACTACTGATTAAGTGCTTACTTAGTAATTTGATCGGCGGCGCTCTTAGGCGCCTTCATAATCGATTGAATTGATGTAGTTGTCTTCTGCAAATTTGCGTGCCGGGCAATTTACATCACCAGTTGGATGGTCACATTTTCTTTTGAAGCGTTTACAAGTCGCGCATTGGGAGGGAGCAGCTTTATTGTTACACTCCTTGAAGGAATGACCAGTTACTCCGCAGTGGTTGCATGTCGGACTAGATTCTCGGCAAAACTTGGCTGCGTGTCCAAACTGCTGGCAATTGAAGCATCTGGTGACAATCGTGAAATCTTTCACGGGGCAAGATGTCCAGTTTATGAAAATTCGGCCTTGGTTTATTAAAATTTTCCTGGTACTAGCGGGCACTTCCAATATATAGTTACAGGTAGGAAGGTTTTTCTTACCCGATTTATGGCTCAATTTGATGGTTTCTTGAAAGGACTCACGAGTAGTATTCGGCAGCTTATCAGAAATGTTTTGCTCGTAAATGCAATCAAAAACTTCTTTCTCAGTGAGGGCTATGGGGACACCAATGACAGCGATCCTAGGGCGGCGTTTTGATGGTTCTTCTACTTTGAGGCCCGATGAAACTAGTTTTTCAGATTTTTTCAGTTTATCGATGTCGCCTTTGCTATCGGTGCAAATGATGACACCGCCGTTTCTGACTTTTCTCAGGCCACGGACATGTAGTTTTAGTGCTTCTGGCGAGATGATTTTCTGTACTAGGGACTTCGTGTCGTCACTGGTCTTCGTCTTATCAGAGGGATAAATTGCAACAGTACTCAGGTTTGCAGGGCGAATAAAGCTGTCGGAACCTTTTTTTACCATATTGGCATATGAGCCATTTTCAGGTTTGAGTTTAGTTTCGACAACCTCTTTGAACTGTTGAAGTGAGTTCGAAACGTTCTGGTGTACCTGTAAGTGCTGGATGGTGCTGTGCGCCTGGATGGTTTTCTGCTTTAAGGCTTGGTACAAGATTGCCATTTGAGATGTCCCATTTAAGACCTTCCGGCAAAGAGTATTGACACGGAGCTTCTGATCCGAGTTCATTTTTCCTTCCGCGACAATAGTGCATACTTCGTTCAGAATGGTATCTATAGATACCATCCATTTCTGGATCTCTGGCGTAGAAATAACTTCACTCGGCAATTCATTCTTCTCCGAGGATGCTGGTGGACTTGGCTCTCTATGATGGAAGTCTTCGATTGGCGTCGGTGGAGGACTTCGCCGTATTAATTGGCTCCGACCAAAAGGGCTAGATCCTGGGTTAGACATTACTAACACAAACACTATTTGTCTATAAATTTAGTTCATCTTTCACAATGACTCAGATGGTAGTTACCTACTAATCACACGCGACACACTTTACTTAAATAACTGACGCCGCAGATAACTAGGTATCAAAACATTAGTCACAATAATTATTTAATGATATTTCATATTATCCGATTTTAAACGACACGTCTGCTTAGTCTCGCATCTGAATGCCAAAATCAACTGTGGATTGTGGCTCTCGGACTGTGGCTCTTTAAAGAACAATAATGAAATTACTACACCTAATTACCTAGTCAGTCAAAGTGGATTACGGGATCGGTGAAGGATGTTCTTCCTTCCAACAGTGTTTTTTTCACAAACCCCCTTTTTTCATCGAAATGATCCGAGACACGATACACGAAACATTGAAAAAAATTGGTCGTTTTACAATCTGCTTGGGAACTTATGTATGTACGTATGGCTATAAATTGAAATGGGTGTGAGACAATTTGTTTACATCTGATTTAGCCACCCTATATTAATCAAATAAATAAGCCCTCATCGGTACTCATAAATGCATATGACGTCTACACATGTTGGTTGGTAGGTACACTACGATTCATAAGCTCTCTAATATTCAGTAGCACACTTATATTCCACTACTCCATTACGCGTGAGTTCCGGTGGAAGCGAGAATCCAACGTTTTTTTTGCGATTTGTTCGTATCTATATTGTGCGCGTAACGCGGTCCCGGAATTCCCGATGAGTTCCGGTTTTTGCAAGCACAAAATATATTTGATTTCTAGAAGTGCATCGCGTCCGTGCCGATTGTTTTTTTTTCCAGTGCTTCAACCAGTTACATCAGGCGGTCGCCGGCTGAGATTATTCACATTAGGGAGAAAATACTTCTCGGTGCTGTACTAAATTTTTTAGCATTATGCACTTGAGTAACAAAACAAAGACGACAGACTCGCGGACGTGCGAACTGCTCAGACGGAACCACTGCTCATAAATTACGGAGCTTATACCGTATGCTGTTTAGGAGCCAAGTATAAGAAACATAAATAAAATCACTAACGTAGGAATGTTAGTTTTTTACGAAAATCCTCGTTTTATACTCGTACATGGTGTCATTCCCAATTCATCTATCTGATGACTAGGTAAGTATAGGGTGCATTAATTAAAAAAAAATGATAATTATGATTTTGAATATTTATTATCATCATGACGCTGGATGTTTGAAACAACGCCAGTTTGAAACATCCAGGAGCGACCGCAGTCCGAGCCTTGTGTTCCAAGGACGGCGCGGATTGGAACGACGACATTGTTTTCATTTGTAAACATTATTAACAGGGTATTTCATAATTCTAATGCATTAATTATTTTAAAAGCTATATTTTATTGTTTTTGTTATCTGGATGTTTTTTTTTTTAAATAATCGCGCATGGAGGTAGTTTATGTCGGGTAGGGATAGTAAGTTGGCTGCCTTTGTAAGACAACTAAAATGACACCGTGTATTAAATACTCCCTAATGAAAGATTGTACCGAATACATGCCAAATCTCTTTTCGTATAAAGAATTTTTAAGAATTATATTTAAGAATTTTTGCGCCCCATAAATATGTTCTAATTGTAATTACTGTACAAGCAACTAGCGTCTGCCAGCGGCTTCGCCCGCGTGAAAGTAGGAAATCACCCCAAGGGAACATTTTCTTTGTTGAAAAATATTCGGTGGCCTTCTCCAGGATATAGTCTACCCGTTTACAAAATTTAATTTAAATGCGTTCTGCCGTTAAGAAATTAAAAAGCAGACAGACAGATTTAGTTCACATTTGTAGATAATATAATATAAATAGTTAGGATTTTTGATTATTTCCCGAAAGTAGGGCGAAAAATTGGGGCGAAGGCGGAACAAATCGAAGGTACCTATGGCAACCATTCCTTAACGTGGGCTCGGTTATTAGATTTCTGTTTTATTTACCTTTATATTGGTCTCTGCACAACCGTTTCATGTTTGTGAAAACATATTCCGCAACATTTGCTCAATCGCCTAAACATTGAGGCCGTTAACGGCCGTTGTTTATTGAGTTATTGTAGGTCTTTAACCAAAAAAAGCGAGACAGAAAATGATAACTTTTTTACCTAAATCCTTTAAATGGCTCCATAAACTGGTTTGCTTAACTAAAACGTCTCACTATATACCTATGCGTGCTTCTTCTTTACAATAGTATTTTATTACTCCATCGTTGACTTTATCTCTGTCACCTCTGACCTAGATTAGAGACAAAAGCAAACCCATCTCAAGTAGAAAAGATAAAGTAAACGCTTCCATGTCACCGGAATCGCAGATATTTGTTGGATCTTCTACCTTGCACAGTTTCACCTCTAAATTTTCCCAACTATATTGGGGTCGGCTTCCAGTCAAACCGGATTCAGCTGAATACCAGTGTTTTACGTGGAGCGGCTGCCTAGTGCCTACCAGACCTCCACAACCCATTAACTGGGTAATACGGTACTTCTTGGCAGGACTAGAGTCAGATTTACTGGCTTCTGACAATCCGTAATGACTGCCAAAGGTCTACAAATGACAGCCGGGACCAACAGCTTAACGTGCTTTCCGAGGCACGGAGGAAACTCTATACAGACACAGACCAACCTTGGCAAGCGAGCTTAACCTTGAAGATTGACCCGTGCGGCTGTTATTATTTAGCCACGAGCTCCTCAATATAGCCTTACCACTAAATAATTTCATTGATCGAACATAAGCTCACGTCTTTCCTAGAACTACCTACTTAAAACATTCATTTCACTTTTAGCCGCGTCAAAAGACGTATTATATGATATAGGGCGGTATAAACCCCGCTTAAGTTTAATACGGCTAAGTTTGTAACGATGTCGGAGTCAACCTGTTCGACACGACGCTGCAGAATACTCTGTTATACGATTATAACGGGTGAATTGGGGTGAACTGAAATTGTGCATGATTTTTTAATATTTTGTGACAGGCCACTGATTTTTTTGTGTAAGGTGCGGGTAAGTCTGAGATCGGGAATATTGTACCGGATTGTACCTATGCATATTTTATAGTCTGCATATCAAGCCATAGAAACATGTTACTACCTCTAACTTAGAGTACCTATCCTTTAGAGCGATCTTTGTTTAGCAGATTTGATGACCAGTCCATCCTTCCCCGAAGTCATTTTTAGGGTTCCGTATCCAAAGGGTAACTAACGGAACCCTATTATTAAGGAAGACGCAAAACTACGAGTACCTTGACTGCCTATTGGAAAACCTTTTCTACACCACAAAAAAAAAACTGGGTGTCGGTCCAAGTTAGCAATTATGCATATGTTCAAAATACATACCAAGACTACTCAATCCCACATATTATGTCATTAAAGTCTGTTTTTTAATTAAATTGACAAGTGAAAATGGCAAACTGACATAGATTTCAATAGCATTTAAGTCAGTTTTGACATTTGAAGTTGTCAATTTAGTCTTCGAGATTAAAAAACAAACATTAGTGAAAAATAAGTAAGGTCTATGGAACCTGGGACATCAGTCTATTAAGCCGCGCATTGAGCAATGAATCATCTGGAATTTATGACAGACTTCTCATCTGACACTTGACGGGTAGGATTACCTCACTTAGGCAGGGCTCAGGGCTCAGGGCACAGGGATCAGACACTACCCGTTGGCGCCGCATGTTTAAGTCAGCCTGAAATCCGACCCAGAATTAATCGGGAAAGGGCTTAGACGTAGAAATTCTTCTTTACGATCAAATTAATGACATCGCTAATACCAAGATTTTCCGAATAACAATTTGATTTCGGCCTATCTTCAATTTGGGCGGAATGTTAATTAATTGGTTTTGACCTGAAGGAGCCTATAATCAATTATTTAAAACTTGTCCACTTACCTTAAGTTTTGTTTTTTTTTTAGTAAAAACTAGGTTTTTTTAACTTATATACCCATCGGTTGTTGAATATGTATGTCTGTACCAACCTCACCACATTGCCATACCCCGATGTCATTTCCATGTTATACACATGAGAAGAAGATAACTTTTTAATACCCTTGTCGTCATAAAAACTTACATTCAGTCAAAAAAGTATCGGGAATGGATGATTTGTTTATGGTTCCAAATTAAAATTTTTGTTTTTTTGTAGTTGTTAGATTGGCACAACTGTTTTCCATTTTGGCGCGGAGTTTGAGTTGCATCTGTTATTTATATTAAATACAGTGCTGGTTTTAGTAATATCATATATAGTATGTATTGCGAATTTCATAATGGACAAAAATATCGAACAAAGAGTTTGTCTTAAATTTTGCATCGCCAATGGAATTTCGTGTTCGGAGTCACTGAAAATGTTACAGAAGGCTTACGGTGAATCGACTTTATCAAAAACTCGTGCTTATGAGTGGTTCAAAGCGGTCGAGATGTGATGGAAGATTTGCCTCGCTCTGGTAGGCCGTCAACGTCTGCAACTGAAGTTAACATCGCAAAAGTGAAGGAAATAGTGACTGAAAATCCCCATTCAACTCTGAGAGAGATAGCCGCCGAACTTTCTGTATCTCACGAGTCGATCCGTACCATTTTAACTAATCATTTGGGTATGAAACATGTTGCTGCTCGGCTAGTCCCAAAAGATCTGAATTTTCTCCAAAAACTCAATCGCATGAAAGTCGCTGAGGACATGCTAGAACGAGTCAGTTCGGACCCAACATTCATGAAACGCATTGTTACTGGTGACGAGACGTGGGTTTACGAGTTTGACATGCAAACTAGTCAACAAGCTTCGGAGTGGCGCCTTCCAACTGAACCGTTTTTAATCTATAGAAGATATAAAGGAGAATTCGCGGCGAGAACTCAACTCAATTCCGGAAGCAGCGTTTAAAAATGTTTTGATGAATGGATTATTCGTTGGCGCAAGTGTATCGTTTCTAAAGGAGCATACTTTGAAGATGATAAAATAAATTTGGATGAATAACAGACATTTTGTGTATTATTGATCTTTTCCCGGTACTTTCTTGACAGAGTAGTACATATGATTAAAACAGCTCGAGCTCGTGGCTAAATAATAACAGCCGCACGGGTCGATCTTGAAGGTTAAGCAACGCTTGCCAAGGTTGGTCTGTGGATGGGTGACCGTCTTAACATAACGAGTTTCCTCCGTGCCTCGGAAAGCACGTTAAGCCGTTGGTCCCGGCTGTCATTTGTAGATCTTTGGCAGTCGTTACGGATTGTCAGAAGCCAGTAAATCTGACTCCAGTCTTGCCAAGATGTACCGTGTTACCCAGTTAATGGGTTGTGGAGGTCTGGTAGGCAGCCGCTCCACGTAAAACGCTGGTATTCAGCTGAATCCGGTTTGACTGGAAGCCGACCCCAATGTACTTGGGAAAAGGCTAGGCAGAAGAAGATTAAAACAGCAATAAATAATTAAGATAAGCTATTAGACATAAGAATAAATCTTCACAAAAGTAAAAAAGAACTAAGTTTGAAATAAAAATCTATTCTTTTGGAACAGCACCTAATTAATAGTTCAGGGTAGTTTTAAAGTATATCGAACTCGTTTATTACGCTCAAGGCCCATTAAACAACTTAAGTTAGTTTCAAGTAGGGATTGAGGTAGGTTAAATTTAAAAAAAAGGTAAGCTCAGATAAGTCGTTAAGAAAGCTGAGGGAACACTTGTTTTTTTACGGTTTTTGATAAAACCAGATACGGTATTATTCTTTAATATGGATTTACAGAACGGGTTCTTTCAACTTAACTATGTTCTTTAGATAACCCGATAACCAAATCTTTCGGTGGATTAAATAAAGTACCTACGGTCACTCGGTACGGTATAAAAGAGGGACTTACCAAAACGTAGATAATTTTAGGATTAACGCCAGAAAAATAAATTATGAATCGTATTTCATTTCTAGAAATTGTAAAGGATCACGATAAAGGTCGATTCTAGAGAATTTTCTATATTTATTTTTGTTTTAGAAATTAAAAATATCGATAAGTGTAGGTGTAGGTCTACCTGAAACTGAAATAAATTTAGAAAACGAAACACTCAAATAATGTAGCTACATGTCCGTGCTAAAACATGAACAAAGTTCCCACAAACCCGGGCTCTGTCGTTTCAGCGAATTCTATTAACGCGACAGATGATTGAAGATTACGGCACCTTTCATTCTGCTCCACATGTCCTGACGTTTTGATAGATTGAAGGAGCCTCCTCCCTCATTCTGAACCTTAAAAACAGGAAAACAGAATGTCAATACGCCACTCACCTTTGTTTCACAGAACATTTTAGGTACGTTAAGCTCGAGGCAATTACGACAGATAGCTACGTAATAGGTTTCACGCATGTAGGTCTCAAGGCTAGAGCAAAGATGTACCATACAATTATAGTAAGTACATCTATATTTTGGCAGTTATGTTTAGTTACATTTAATAGGGGCGAGCCAATTAACATCAAACTGGCACAGACCCTGGCCTACTTCTGCCAGGTGAAAACCCCGAGTTTCACTTTTCATACCTCGGGAATTGAACCCAGTATCTCTTGCTCAACAATAGCGCTTTCGAGACTGATACAATCTCAAACATTTGCAACATTCCTGATACAGCTCAAAATTTAATTATCCCGTGAAGTAAAGGCAGTTGAAACATTTAATTTTCGGGGCATAGGTTGGTGGTAACTTTACCTACTCCGAGTTTACCTAATATGTAGTACCTAACTAGAGGATTAATGTAAGATTAGGGTTTGACGTAAAATTAGGAGTTGGAACTACGGTAATTCAACAGCATTTACTATCTTACCTGTTGGTAAGCGATGATGTGGTCGAAGATGGAGCACGCTTACCTAGAAGTAACCTATTCACTCTTGACTTAAAGATTCCCAGGTTGTAGCTATCAGGAAACACAGACTCCAGTAGGGAATTCCACTCTTTAGCTGTACGCACTATGAATGTGTTCTCAAAACGTTTTGTGCTTGTGGGTGTGATGTCCAGCATGTACCGGTGGCGCATCGCCGTTCGTCTTGTGGTCCGATGATGGAACGGGCTTGGCGGAATTAAATTATGCAATTCCGTTGCACATTCCCCAAAAATGCAACCGGTAGAAAACCGACTGGTTAGTCGAAATAAAGTGAGTACCTATTTTTATTAAAATGGTAAGTTCAAACCAGATTTTGACCTTTCCCTCACCTAGGTATTGGTATTGTTCGTGGAAATGTTTTACATGATTTGTAAATAAAATTTGATGATTTGTAATTACAAAATGCACTTTTACAACAAATTTTATTTGTTATTACTACCTAAATCAAGCCAATTACTTGGCACTGTTGGTTTTGTTCCTTCGTTTTAAGGTTCCGTACCAAAATAGTAACAAGGAACCCTTATGGTGTGACTCAGTCTGTCCGTCTGTCACAGCTGGATATCTCAAGAACTACTAATGCTATCAACTTGAAATTTGGAATAGTTTTAGATGACGTTTACCTACTTATGGAGGTATGCGGAACAAAGAGTAAAGTCCCGCAAGCCCATTGAAAAGGAAGGACCCTCCCACCAGACAGTTGTTGTGCCTGGCGGGCTACTGCCCTAGTTGATGTTCGAGCTGATGTATTCTATGTTCAAATCGCACTGTATACTCTGCTTGCGCGATGCAGGATTCCGACATAGTAGTTCGCTGCTAGTTGGATAGATGGCATCGCGGTTCTTTTTGTTGCGATGTAGATTTGCTCCGTTGGTTTTTCTCGTGGCGGCATTGATGCCGCTATAGGCTCAAACTATTTTGCAAATAAAAATGCACATTGTTTTTTTTTGCAACAGCGTTTTCTTTTTTTTTCTTTTCATTATTCCCAACCTAATATCAGTAAAAATAACTGTTTACACGTGTTCCATAACATATTTCTACCATAATTGTCAATACCTTTCACTTCGTGGAAAAACAGCGTGTGTTGTGGTCGTATCCATATCGTAAATCAATACGATATGAATACGACTACAACACACTCAGCCGACAGGCAAGATCTTCATCAAGGCTTCATAAGACAGTTCCAAGAATCTGTTTGTTGCTACACATAATAGACCACAAGACTCAAGAGCATAAAAAGTCAAATTCTCGGAGAAAGTATAAAAGGAATTGGATAAATTAGATTCCGGTACACTGTAACCTAGCGACACACAAATGGTATTTCACGTAAAACACGTGTATCAGCAGTCAGTCATCGACGATGATCCTCAGATCCGAAGTTTTACCATAGGGAAAATTTGAAAAAAAAATTAACTTCTCGCAAAATAAAATCAGCTTACATAGAACAAATAAATCAACGTTGTTTTTCCGCTCCGGGGGTCAGAAAAGCCCATTTACACACGTTCTACAGGATTTTACGTATTCCTGTTTTTTTTTCTAAATCAACATTGGGTGCTATAATTTCATTACTGAGATTGAACTCCTTTTATGAAAAAACATCAAAAGCTTTCAAAGCCTTCAGTAGTCGTTCCAATTTGGAAAAATCGAGGACAGTTTCTTGGCCCACATCAAAAGCACCCATCCATGTTTCGTTTTCCGCTGAAAAAGTCCCTAATAGAAATGAAATATGAAAAGTTACAAGTCTATGAAATTCAATGTACGTCAACAAAACGATAATACAAAACGAGGATGTTAGTGCCTATACCATTGGTACTCGAATAAATTAAAATTAGATCGACGTTGCCTATCATATTTTAGGCGTCTGTTGATTACAAAGTTAATAAAGTCCGGTCAATTTAGACATCCGAGGTTACATTAATTCGCAACAAGCTCAAAATTGGTAGGATTGTTCAAAAGGAATGAAATCTAAAGAGTCCCCATCGATCCGATACGTGGAAAAAAAATACTTGGGGTCAAAGGTAACAAATGCGATTTTCAGCAAAAGTTTTAAAGTTGGCGTGGAAACGTGTGCATAGTACGTTGACGATTACAACTCTTCCAACTTTTTGAATCGTTATATCTCAGAAACGGTGACTCTTAGGAAAAAAGTATCTAGACATTTTTTATAGATAATTATCTGATCTACAATTTTGTTTCAACTAGCTTTATTATAAAACTTACCGTTTTGCTGAAAATCGCGTTTGTTACTTTTGACCCCAAGTATTTCTTTTTTCACATAACGGATCGATGGGGGATTTTTAGATTTCATTTATGACAGTGTTTTAAAAAATCCTACTAATTTTGAGCTTGTTACGAATTAATGTAACTTCACACATATTTTTTGGTCTAATTTGACCGGAATAATAATAGGTATCGAAACTTCTTTTTCCTTTTTGCAATCAATTGTAATTCAGTTTTAAAACAATTTAACAACTTTTAAAACGACAAAATTTAACAACTTTTAAAACGACAAAATTTAACAACTTTTAAAACAACAGACTGACGAAATAAGTCAGGATAAAAGAAATGAAATATTCTCATATAGATTTCCCTATTTAAAAGTCGACGCAGTGTCTCATCAACATCATTCATACATGTAAGTTCTATACTCAAAGATAAAATTAGGTAAAATTATATAATTAAAAAGCACTTCCTTATGGCTTGGTAAGATATTACTTTATAGATATACTATCGGACGTCACGCGGTTTCACCCGCGTAGTTCCCATTCCCGTGGGGAGTTCGGGCATAAAATATAGGATCCACTGGACCAACTCTGTTGAAATTTGGTACAAATATGGATTTCTGTGACCCAAACAAGGACGTGATACGAAAATTATTAAATAATTAGTATTATACTTTTGGGGGTCAAACTAGAAAATTTTAAAAGAAGTTTTTTGAACAATATCGGGTGACATTATCAAATGAAAAGGTTTTAATTATATTTTTTCATAATTTTAGAATAAATGGTTTTGGTTTTGAATGGTTTTGATTGATTCATTGTCATATTTCCAAAACTACTGAGCCTAAAATTTTGAAAAAATGTAGGACGATCTTTACCTATAGATTACATAAAAATCTTTAGGAAGTCTACAGTGTAAAAATAACATTATAAAAAAAAATCGTTCGGAACCCTAAGCACGCGAGTCCGACTCGCTCTTGACCGGTTTTACGTATTTATTGCGCTCTGATTGGATTGACCGCCCAAGTATTCAATAGAGACGAAGAGGTTTTAAGTTGATCCTCACGATGTTAAAAGATCCATCTAATTTCTTATACCTAACAATGAACATAGTAACCATTATTTTAGCTATTAACTTGTTCCAAGGTTTGTGGTTCAAAAATATACCATAATAGATTAGTAGTAATCTAATAATTTATGTTTCATTGTGCAATACGGGTTTAACCTACTCTTGAAGTAACCACTTGAACATTTCATCTCTAGTTTCTATTATAGGCACGACAAATAAGGTTTTAACTTAGGAAGTATAGCGGATTCAACTACATATAAAATGAAATGAAAAAAGTTAGCGGGAACTGCAGCAGTGAGCGGGAGTGTTTGCATATAACCGCTGGGCCGAGTCTGGAGTGTGTGCACTTTGACTTCGCCGAGTTACTTACGCCTCTTGAGAGTGCAGTCTCACTCAATATCGTGTTCTATTATACCCGCGACGAACAAATATCTCCGATCTGCTCTTTTTTTATCAGAGATACTTATATTTTGAATGGCTGTTTGAGAGGATTCTTTGAATATTATGAATGTGAAAGTGAGCCAACAATTTTATATTATAGGTTTTTTTGTTATCTAAGCATAGAATAATGGCAACACTGAGCAGAAAATTCAGATGCCGCGCCCTAGTACCTACTAAAAATTCATATTTGAAAGTGTTACATATGTATACTTTGGTTTA
Source organism: Lacanobia oleracea (assembly GCA_950371165.1). Lineage (NCBI taxonomy): Eukaryota > Metazoa > Arthropoda > Insecta > Lepidoptera > Noctuidae > Lacanobia > Lacanobia oleracea. Next base: position 13,013,803 of record OX493393.1, on the reverse strand, counting down.
TAAATCAAAATTACTTAAAAATTTGCATCCAAGTAAACGAAATTAGAGCGGCGCCACGGCGTCTTTCCATCTGATGCAGGTACTCACCGGACACGGATGTTTCGGGAGATAACTTTTTTCGGATTCGGCTGGAGGACACGCCCGGGTGTCAACTTTGTGAGGGTCGCCCGGGTGTCAACACTGCGAGGATCGCTCGGACGACACGGTGGAGCATTCGGTGGAGGTCTGCTCTGCTTGGGCGAAGCACCACCGTTTCCTCGTCGAAGCGATCAGCGGCGACGACCTCTCGCGTCCGGCCCTGGTTCAATCCATAGTCAAGAGCGTGGAACCATGGGAAGCGGAATGCTAGCCAAGGAGGAAGCCGACCGCTTGAGAGAGAGGGTAACCTCACGCCCCGCAACAGAAGAAGAGGCCCGACGACGATGTCGGGAGTTGGACGGCGAGCGTTTGGTGGCTCGCCGTCCGATCAGGACCAGGCCCGGGTCGACTGCGAGTTGTGTTCCACGCGCGCCTCAAAGAGATTTCAGCATAGTAGAAGCCCACTAGGGCCAGTGCCTGCCAGGGCAATTTTTTCGAAAGAATCACCGCGGCCCTGAAACGCAAAGGGCATTCGGAGGAACACGGATGAGTTTTAGTCAGTACGAGTCTGACACTCCCTCCTGCTCCGCCCAGAGCGGGAGGAGTAATTTGATGATTTCTCATCCTTAAAAAAAATCTACCCAAACGTAATTGTGTAATTTGCTTTTTTGTGACTTTCCATTGGTCTTAGGCGTGGGGTACCACTCAAAGGTGAAAATAAAAAAAACGTTTTTGCCAAACAATTTAACCTACTTCCAAATAAAACACCACTACAAAGTATAAAATAATATTAATTTTGGATGTCGGTGTTAAAATACGAAGAAACAACCAAAAACACCGGCTTCCGAAACTAAACTTATTTTATACTTTGTAGAGTTTTTTTTTCACTCATATAGCGTTTTCGGTGTTTGTACCTAACACGTGTAATACAAAACAATTAATTAAGAACCTTACATAAAATTTAATTAAAGATTTCTCAAAATGTTGTGCCTATGTGTTAATTAAACCCCCAAATGATTCGATAAATTCTTTGAAAGACGTGTCCCTTGTCAATTAACGTTCCCTGGGAATTCATTTGTTCCTCGTCTAAATTCTTTACACTTTTGACATCACGACCGAATGTATACTATACCCATAAGCTGGTACAGTGGTACGTACCTATACTCGTACCTACATTATTTATCTGTGTTATTTATTTATACCGCGACAATGTTTATCATCTATATCTACATCTACTTATAAAGAGGAAAGATTTGTTTGTTTGAATTGAATAGGCTCCGAAACTACTAGACCGATTTGAATTCTTTCACCATTAGAATCCTACATTATGCCTTATAAACATGGGCTATAGAATATTTTCAAAAAAGTTAGGGATCCGAATGAAAACTTCGATAAGGTAACCCAAGATGTGAAAAAAATACCAAAAAAAAACTTAAATCGCGTACGCTGCGTAACTATTGACAATAGAGCAAAGTGAAATACTACAGTTTTATAGAGGACATCAATATCCATAAAAAAAAGTCCGTAAGAATATCTATATATCTAACTATTATGGTTAAGTCACAATAACCGCTTTGTGTTCTAATTATTCGATCAAAACCCAAGTGGAATGGAATAGTGGTGATTTTGGTATCATGATATTAATCCTTATCCATTTAAATGGTTTGGTAATTTAGGTCGCTTACGTGTAAGAAAACCCGGGTGGAATGGAATAGTGGTGATTTTGGCATCATGATATTAATACTTATCCATTTAAATGGTTTGGTAATTTAAGTTGCTTACGTGTAAGAAAACCCGGGTGGAATGAAATAGTGGTGATTTTGGTAACATGATATTAATCCTTATCCATTTAAATGGTTTGGTAATTTAGGTTGCTTACGTGGAAGAAAACCCGGGTGGAATGGAATAGTGGTGATTTTGGTATCATGATATTAATCCTTATCCATTTAAATAGTTTGGTAATTTAGGTTGCTTAAGTGTAAGAAAACCCGGGTGGAATGAAATAGTGGTGATTTTGGCATCATGATATCAATCCTTATCCATTTAAATGGTTTGGTAATTTAGGTCGCTTACGTGTAAGAAAACCCGGGTGGAATGGAATAGTGGTGATTTTGGTATCATGATATTAATCCTTATCCATTTAAATGGTTTGGTAATTTAGGTTGGTTATGTGTACGTAAATTACAATTTAAATTATGCAAATCGGACCTTTCGTTTAAAAGTTACGACGGGTATAAAAATACTCGATTGAGGCGGTTTTGAAACTATGACATTAGGGTGTGTGGTCGTTAGACCTTACTGCCCACACGATAAGAAGGGCAGTCTATTAATAAGTAATTTACACGTTACCCTTTATAGAGGGAGGTGAAATTCGTGGAGTACCTACTAAATCCGCGCGAACGAAGTCGCGGGCGAAATGCTACTTTAATTTAATTATATACCTGATCATGTACCTATTTTAAAATATAGAAGTCATGCTTGGTAATCACTCTCAATGTGCCTAAGTTGTGCAGTATGATCTCATTCAAAATGTGGATTATTTTAAATACCTAGATTTCAGAATCGTATTTATTTTAAAATGTCCAGTAGTAGCTCATGGCTAAATAATTACAGCCACATGATTCGATCTTCAAGGTTAAGCAACGCTTGCGGAGGTCGGTATGTAGATGGTCCATACCAAGACTCCTCCTTGAGAGCGGTTACGCACTGCATACGTTCCGAATCCGAATTTGTGTTCCGAGTTTTATCCCGTTTGAAAATGTACTTAATTCGGATCTAGTGCGTTATGCCTCCTACAAGTAGTACTACGGTCACGGCAGCCATTTGTAGATATTTCCCGTCGTTACAAAAAGTCAGTTACTGAGTTGTGGGCGTCAGATAGGCAGTCCCTCCATGTAAATCGCTTGTTTTCAGCTGAATACAGTCTGACTAGCAGCCGATCCCAATATAGTTAGGAAAAGGCTAGGCAGATGACTGGTAGTCCTTAATTAGGTAGGTACTATTGAAAATTGCAGCCTAAATACAGAACATAGTTTTTTTTCTTATTCGATGCTACTCTTATTGTAGGCTGCCTAGTTATCCCTCAAAAGTTAATTAGTTCGATGTTGTAAGTAATTTTCTTATGAAAGCGACTGCCATATTAAGCAATTAACGTTTAGGTGGAGGTAATTCAATTCTTATCACAAGCAAAGTAGCCTCAGTATTTTTATATCAATTATTAAAACCTGCCAAGTGCGAGTCAGGCTCGCGCGCTATGGTCCCCAGAAGAATAATATTTTTTTAACATGTTACTTTAAAATTATACACTTCCTATAGGTGTTCCTGTAATCTATAGGGAAATACCTATTATGCCATGGGTAACCCATGATGGGTTAGGCCTTTCATATCATCGGATATGAAAACATGTATTATTTACAGGGAAAGTAGACTCAAACAAAGTGAGATTATTTTAGAAAAACGAAAAATTCGTCAGCATTAAGAACAGTCATGTAGTTTTAAAATAAAAATACAAACTTTGACCCGTCGTAAATCATATTTTGGGGTTGTTGCGAAAAACGCACACTTATTATTTAAGGCCAGTATTAGTACTAAGTTTCAAGTAAATTAATCCAAGGAATAAGATTATTCCATACAAACTTTAGCACCCCCTAAATCGTATTTTGGAGTGGTGGTGAAAAACAAATATGTAAAGAAAAACTTTATTATTTACTTTAACTAATATTCGTATCAAGTTTAAAGTATATTGGCCAAAGGAATTAGATTTTCCATACAAACTTTCATCTCCTATTTCACGCTCTTAGAGGACGAACTTCCAAAAATCCTTTCTTATCGGATGCCTACATCATGTTAAAAAACCGTTCACCCAATTTCAAGACCCTACGACTAGCGGTTTTTGCTGTGCGTTGACCTATCAGTTAGACCAAGCATTTTATACTCGTATATAGAGGAAGAGGTCTTAATATACCGAGTTTCCTCCGTGCCTCGGAAAGCACGTCAAGCCGTTGGTCCCGGCTGTCATTTGTAGATCGATTTGATTTGTCGTTTCGGATAGTCAGTAGCCAGTAAATCTGACTCCAGTTTTGAAATGAAGTACCGTGTTACCCTGTTAATGGGTTGTGGAGGTCTGGTAGGCAGCCGCTCCATGTAAAATACTGGTATTCAGCTAAATTCAGCTTGACTGGAAGCCGACCTCAATATAGTTGGGAAAAGGCTAGGCAGATGATGATAGAGGAAGTTGTCACACGGTACAGTAGTAAAACATTTTGTTAAATTTTCTAATTTAAAATTTATTTGTTTTTGTTACGCCTCCTTGTTTGAGCCACAGAGGGTTATTATATGTGTAGGTACCTTTCAACTGAATCAGTCCAGTAGATTCGGGTAAATCGGATGTGATGGACGGACAAACAGACAAACAATTGAGTGATTCTATAAGGGTTAAGTTTTATCATACAGAGGTACGGAACCTTAAAAAGAAAAATGTTCATGCCTCAATGAGCAACACGCGGTTGTAAGCGCCTTAAAGTATTAATTAAACCAACAAGAAAAGAAAAATTATAAGATTTAAACTCATTAAGAGGCTGCAATGGGAGCTAGCAGGCCTTCTGAAGCTCTCCTCCACCCGTGTCCCTTCATATTCAGTACATCGACGGATAGACGATTCGCAAAAGAAGTTACCAATCTTTTGTTTTGATGCTTGCCAGCTCATGAAGATTTGCAAGTATTGACGGCCGTGTATGTAGAAACAATTGCTGTACTTTATTATCAATAGTGTAGTACTACTGTAGCTATAATTTATCGAGTTTATTACTTTAGACTTACTTGAGTTTGAACTTTTTTATGGAAGTAGGCCCAGTAATTTTATTTTTTCTACTATGTTATGTTATGGCGCACGATGAAACATACATGTATGAATCGAGGACACTTAAACATACATATCCTGAAAAAAAAATCTCTTATGAGATGCCTTCAACTATCTCGGCAACACGCGTGGCTTAGTTCAAAATGTTTATTTCATCAACTTACTTAATTATGTATTATTTTAACCGCTTATTACTTCGAGACTTAATAATTCTTCTTCGATATACTTCTACCTATTTTTAAGAAAGATTTAATTTTCCTATGAAATCACATCGCTCAATCAAAATTGCACGTGACCCTCCATTTTCCACAATGATGTGAACGGTGATTTTGGAAATCAGAAGTCGCATACAAAACTAGAGTTGCATTTTTGGATTTCTGATACAGCCAAATCTCCTCGTTTGGACATTAAGCAGTAAATGTATGACAAGTATACTGATACTTGCCCCAGAATGCGAACTTTGTCACATCCAGTTGTCGTATGATATAATCTTTCTGCCACATCTCGGCAATATTGTCGTTGTTGTTGTTGTATTGTCGTTGTTTTATGTGTTGAAGGAGAGAATTCACATATCTATAAGCTTCGTTTTAAGGGTGATGAGTAGGCCTCTGCAGTTGTTGACCAATATTATTGTATTATCCTTTTTTTTAAGGATGGGAAATCATCAAATGACTCCTCCCGCTTTGGGTGAAGCAGAAGGCAGTGTCAGACTCTTACTGACTAAAACCCATCCGCGTTCCTCCCAGTGCCCTTTGCATTCTAGGGTACGGTGCCTCTTTCGAACGAAGTCCGCTGCATTATTGTATTATCCTACTAATATTATAAACTACCAGGAGACCAGAAACATGTCGAAGCATTTTCGGGTCTGGAATTATGAGCCCTAAAGAAACATGTCAAAGTATTTTATCGGTAAGAATTGTGATCGCCAAAGATTCACAAGTTCCAAGCGACCAGAAACATGTTGAAATATTAATGAATCTTTAGCGCTTATAATTCCAGCCCCGAAAATACTTCCACATTTTTCTGTTCTTCAGGTACTTTTGAATCTTAACCCCTCACAATTCCACCGCCGGAAATATTTCGACATGTTTCTGGTCCCTGATACTTATCAATCTTCAGCACTCACAATTCTAGCATTTCTAGCCCCGAAAATAGTTCGACATGTTTCTGATCTCGTGGTAATTTTGAATGTTAATTGTCCACAATTCCAGCCCGGAAATACTTCGACATATTTCTGGTCTCCTGGTAAATCTTTAGCGCTCATAATTCCAGCCCCAAAAATGCTTCGACATTTTACTGTTCTCCTATTACGTTTGAATCTTAACCGCTCACAATTCTAGCGCCGGAAATGTTTCGACATGTTTCTGGTTTCCTAGTACTTGTGAATCTTTAGCTCTCACAATTTCAGTCAAAGAAATACTTCTACATGTTTCAGATTTCCTGTTACTTGTGAATCTATACCGTTTGTTTTTCAGCGCGGAAAAAAAAAACATCAACATACATATTTCTGTTCAACTGTTAAAAAAAAAGATAAAAATGCAAGCCCAAAAATACTTGAATATCGTTTTGTTCTAGTGGTACTTGTGAATTTTTAGCGCTTCCAATTTCAGCTCCGGAAATACTTCGACATTTTTCTATTTTCCTGGTGCTTTTGAATCTAAAGTACTAAGCAGCAGCGGCTCTGGGTTTTCACTTCCTTCTCAGTCTCCACTAAGCCATGCCTTTTACCGGGATAAAAGGTAGGCTATGCGTTATTCCAGGATATGAACTATATGTGTGCCAGACATCCAAATCCCTTCAGCTATTTTTGCGTGATTGAGGCAAACATACAAACTTTCACATTTATAATATTAGAGGATTACAATTGATAGATGCTCTCGTAACATCTGTGGCGTCGTCACTGGAAAGGAAATGGTCATTTTCTCATAGAAAACGACCATTAAACGACCAAGTAAACTGCATAGTTTACTTCTCGGGGAATGACGATAGCAGCAAAAATGGTGTTGCATTCTTTCTTCCAAAACAACTTAGGAATACTGTGATAGGATATGAACCGATCAGTGATCGAGTAATGAGCATCAAGCTAAAAACGACGCCTGTGAACTTGAATATTATCCAAATCTATGCCCCAACTTGATAGTTGCTTCCAGCGAAGCAGATCTAGAAAGCTTCTACACGGAATTGGAGGCAACCATATCCAAAATCCCCAACAGAGAGTTGCTATTGGTTACAGGCGAATTCAACGCAAAGCTGGGAGCAGATGCCCATCAGCTAATTAATAGTGCCGGGAAGTTTGGTCTAGGACAACGTAACGAGAGAGGGGAGCGCCTGATTCAGTTTGCTACGGAAAACAACATGATGATTTCAAACACCTTTTTTCACAACCACCGCACCGCCGAAGGCTATATACTTGGATTTCGCCTGACGGTAATTACAGAAATCAAATTGAATTGTTTTTACTACATCATGATAAGAAAGCGATGCAAGTCGTCAGTACGAACGGCACACACACTCCCAGGGTCGGACTGCGAGTCTGATCACCAGTTATTGATTGCTAAAATTCACCTTAAGCTAAGAGCAGCCAGAAAACTAGAACAGAGAAAAAGGCTCGTAATAATAGATCACTCGAAGTTTATGGCAGTGTTGGAGCAAAACTGGACGCAGTGGATTGATGTGGACTCCAGCACAGAGACACCAGATCAATTTTGAGAAAGATCAAGAGAGTTAATAGAAACATCTATTAATGAATCTAAGGTTTACGCGCGGCCACGTAAGCGACAACACTGGATGAGTGACGTTACGCTGCAGCTTTTGGAAGAAAGACGAACACTTAAATCTTCGGGGGCCGATGTGAAGACACTAAACGAGAAATCAGCCCAAATTCAAGCAGCATGTCGCCGTGATATCAGTCTATAAAGTTACTATCCGAGGTGGTATGTAAAAAATTTTGAGCTCACTTTGCTCGCTCTTGTGTTGTGCTCTCTTTCTTGCTTCATAAAGTACTTATTTTTAAGTATGAATGGCCGACTTTAAAAAAAAAAAACACTCATCTGCCTAGCCTTTTCCCAACTATATTAGGGTCGGCTTCCAGTCAAACCGAATTCAGCTGAACACCAGTATTTTACGTGAAGCGGCTGCCTACCAGACCTCCACAACCCATTAAATGGGTAACACGGTAATTCTTGGCAAGACTGGAGTCAGATTTACTGGCTTCTGACAATCCGTAAAGACTGCGAAAGCTCTACAAATGACAGCCGGGACCAACAGCTTAACGTGCTTTTCGAGGCACGGAGGAAACTCATTATGTTAAGATGGTCACCCATCCACAGACCAACCTTGGCAAGCGTTGCTTAACCTTGAAGATCGAGCTGTGCGGCTGTTAGTCTTCAGCCACGAGCTCTTCAAAAAAAAAACACTACAAAGTATATAATAACTTTAATTTCGGAAGTCGGTATATTTGGTATTTTTTGGTTTTTTGACTCCGAATTCTGAAATTTAAGTTATTTTATAGTGTATTTTTTTAGGAAGTCGGTTTTATTTTTTTGTAAAAAAGTTTTTTACTTTTTAGTGGTACCTGCGTAGCACTAAAAAGTGAATCCAAAAATAAAGCGTACCGGCGTGATGTTATGTTATGAGTTATGAAGTGGTGTAAACAATCAACAGACATGCGATTTGAGAAATCCTGATCCCATTTGCTGTCAATGATTGAAGAGTTCCGTTGCCTACCTCCGAAATTCTTCATCAGATCTTCACCAAATTAAAATGGGACCAGTACGGGAAAATACTCTTCCAAACACGATTGGTGAAAATATCGCTGAGCAAACATTTTGGCTCCCATGACCAGATCCTGACTTAGGTATACCTTCCATCATCAGCTCAGCAACATGAGAAGATGATCGCCAGGCAAAAATATCTAAATTGCGTTAGAAATGTCATGAAAAACATTATGTGTGCCTATAAAATTTGAGGATTTCCCTCGATTTTAATGGGATCGCATCATCAGATTCTGACTTCGTGTCAATGGGACCACTGCAGGAGTAAAGGCTTTCGAATAAATATTTTTTGAAATCGGTCGACAATTGGCGGAGAAATCGCTAAAAATACATTTTTTTTTAAATACATACAGCCGAACATAAAACCTCCTCCTTTTTGAAGAAGTCGGTTCAAAATTGGGGATCGGCATCAACCCAAGCTAACAGGTGTGCCTATGTTAAAAGTACATAATATCACTATTCTGTCCCACATTCTTTGTTACTGAGAAAATCTCTGACAGCTCTGGGATCTCAGTCTTCTCTACAAATTGCGAAAGTGTCATCTATCAATTCATCGACTGTCAGTGTCGATGTTACTGGTTTCACACAGTGCTTTCAAGCGCTTTATTTTTTTTTTGTAACTAAAATTCTTACTCATAGTCCTTAGATCAAGCGCTGAGAGTGCTTTATTTCGATTTGACGTTTTTCCTAAATAATGGCGCCGGGGAATAAGACTGAAATTAAATACTTTTTAAAATGTTATCATTATTGTGAAGTGTCCGTTCTATTGAAATAATTAAAATGTAAATTATTCAAAAAAAACTAAGAACTACTGGTAAAGGTTTCATACTTGTTGTATCTTACGTCACTTTTTACAATGTACTTTTTCTATGTCTTTAAACTCTTTTCTTATAATCGTTTAATTTCCAAGAAAGACTTGCGAGTTTATTAGATGCCGTGAGAAGTAATCGCTCTTAATTTATTGAATTGGAAGACTTAATTTGAAATAGAGATCCTCGTTTGTATATAGCTCAACAACCTACCCTTTTACAAAACACGGTGTATTATTTAAGTTTCGAACTTGTTGCAAAGTTTTGTGATATCACAAGCTACCGGTCCGCAGCCGCTGCCCGAATATTATTATTCAATGAAGGTGGAAGGTATGCCCTTACAGGTTATTGTCGCTTGGCAACATCGCATCGAAGAAGAACTGACAGCTGCCTTTCAACAGTCAGGAAACAAAAGACATGGGATAGGGGATAGAGGATATGTTGAATGTTGTGGTATAAAGAGACGAATACATTTACCATCTTTAGGTGATATTCAGTAATTTCGGTTAATGATGATACAAGTATTTCGAGATAATAAAGGAATTTAGTAGGTAAGCACCGAAACTAATTGAGCACTTCCGAAACATGAATTGAGATGTTCTTTAAAGACTATAAAATGACGTATTGGAATACGTTTAAAACTCTAATTTCATATTGAGGAATTACTGTGCGTCCCAGAAATGACTCTTACGATAGCTTTCTATTTACTTTATATTTCTGAGAATTTCTATAAATAGTGTGATACAGAGATACTCAGTTATCAGCCTTGAAATAAGATGCGAATTGTCTAAGTAACTTCGTTAAAACGTTATTGGAAATCCCGTTTCCCATCTAATAAATAAAAGGAAAACGGATGAATCCTATTTAATGCCGTCACCCGCACCCGACACTCGGCATTTCTATTTCATTAGTGATCCCGTTACAAAAATATACACACAACAGTTAAAAGAAGCAAAAGGACGAAATAATGGCAGACGGAAAAATATAATAATATCAAATTTTTATCTAAACCATGGTTTTGAAATAAGAAACGATAGTAATTTATTTTAACGAAATGAAAACGATGGCCGTGTCTTTAAAAAAACGCGAGCAAAAGAACGTTTCCGTACCTGAAAGGTAAACAACGGTAAGTCTCCGCTGTCCGTCCGTCCGTCCATCCGTCTGTCTGTCAGCCGACTGTATCTCAAGAACCGTAATAGGTAGAGAGCTGATTTTTTTTTACAGATTGTGTATGTCTATTGCCGCTATAACATCAAATAATAAAACTTAAGGTTTATGGTACGGGAACCCTTCGTGTGCGAGTCCAACTCGCACTTGGCCGGTTTTTTATTTATTAAGACCGTCTCTTGACTAATGCACAAACAGTGTAGCGTAACTTGCACACTGTGAGCTGTAACTTTTACTTATAGGTACAGGTGAATTTTAAAGTGCGTGGATGCGTGGATAATCAAATCCAAAACTATGAGGATTAGTGAAAAAAACTGAACGGAGTCTCGAGCCCGATTTTGATGAAAACAAAAACTGCATCAACGGTTTTTTTGAAAAATCGGAATTCCTAGCCACTTTTTTGAAGAATTGAAACCGGTTGATTTTGAAAAAATCACACTTCCTGCATTCAAAAGAGACGCTGTTAAGGATAAAATTCTGGAAAGTAATAAATAATACATGGCAAACTAAAGAAAAACGCATTTTTTTTTACAAATTAGCGTTTAAACCATCTACGACGATAAGCTCGCGTGAGACTGCCGGAGTCCCACAGCGCCGGAGCTGTGACAGAAACTATGCCTGCTGCATGTTTGCTTGCATGCGTGCTTGGCAGGTGGTAATCAGTTACAACTTTTTGGAGGTAATAGATAGTAGGTAGGATAGGTGGTGTTTTTTTACTGCATAATCTTGACTAACATTTCAGTGCTGCTCAAGGTCAAACACATGCCAATACTGACATCCAGTTTTTTTGGTGCTTGTCTTTAAAAAAATTTTAGAAGCATCGAGAAACTCTGCTGGCATACATATGCCGATGAAACAACGTTAGGTAGCGTGTAGCACTATTTCGAAACTTTGGAAGAAACATTGTTATTTTTCTCTGAAAAATGTTGTATCTAATTCAATTTCCTGTCTCAAAAACATCTTCCAAGTAAGTATTCTATAAATAAATAATAAATGTTTATTTCAATAACTTACAGTAGCTACATTTTTACTTTTAGAAATGACCTTTTAAGCAAAATAATTGCTTGTGTTAGGACATTCCGCCCTTCACTACATACAGTATCATTTGTATTCGGGTTATTGAAATATAAAAGTACTTAATTAACGATAACAAAATAAATTCTAAAATTATAAAGGAGGAGTCTAATCTAAATAAAACACAAAAACAAACGAAGATTATTTAGAATAAGTGTGCGCACTAGTGTGTGTGTGAGTGCTCGAGTGTGTGTGTGTGTGTGAGTGTGTAGGCGTGGGTGTGTGTGTGTATATGTGTATGTCGGGGGAGAGGATTGGTGCGATAGGTGTTTAGGAATTTTAAATGTGATTGCAATTTGGGGTATGAGTGGGATAAGCGTTAAAAGAGTTATGAGTTAGCCCTACGACATGTCTTGGGATCGTAAGATGTTTTATGACTACATCTTCCAATAACATATCTATATCATTTCTATAGCATCAATCACTTCTTTATTGCGAAGTCTTGTATTGAAATAATCAGCTTTGCGAAAATATTGCATTATAGACTGGTTTCGACCACTTCAGGTTCTGCCAGGGACCACCAGTGGTCCACGGACCACCGGTTAAGAACCACTGACCTAGAGAATCCAGACACAAATGAAACATGGCCTCCTTCGCGAGGCATTTCTTCTTTGAAAACAAGATTTTTCGCTACAAACGATTTTGACACTCGTTCTGACAACAACATTGTTAACTTAATGGCAAATGGGTCTGGGTCGCCCCTGGAAGGGTCAACCGACCGGCCCAAATCCTATTCCAATTTACAATTCATTAACATCTGTATTCTCTTGTGATTAGTGAGTTTCATCGTTGTGATAAAGATAATACAGCCAGTTAGCATGTTAGCTACTCGTTGTTAAAATGGTTAGTTTACACAATGATACCTAGTAGAGTGAGCTTGTCGAGTAGCTGCAGCGCAGTAACTTGTATCGTTTGGACGTGTCTTACGAATCACTGCTACGTGCTCGCATCCAAGTTAATCGAAATTTAAACACAAAGCGTTTCCAAACGTTATTTTTGTAATGCGCACAGCAAAGGAGTGGAACTCTCTGCCTGCGTCTATCTCTATCATCTAGAGTCAAGAGCAAAAGCACTTAAAAAAATATATCTTTTTTTCACTCGCTTGCTCGCCTGACAGTAAATCGCACATGGCAGCAGCTCGGACATCACTCTCACTTTTTGTGCTGCGCCTCTCAAGAGACTGGACAGCTACTATCACCGTGAAGACAGTCAAGGCGAGCCAAGCTACTGGCACACGAATAAGCCATCCAAATACTTGTCTAAGCTTACTGTCGATCCAGCAACTCTCACTTTGGAAACTAGCCATAACAGTCCAAAAAATCCTCCAAAATCTATTCTAATGTTTAAAGCTGAAGAGTTTGTTGATTTGTTTGTTTGTTTGCATAAACGCGCTAATGTCAAGAAATACTGGTCCGATTTGAAAAATTCTTTCAGTGTTAGATAGCCCATTTATGGAGGAAGGCTATATATTATCTCGCTAAGACCAATAGGAACGGAGCAGACGAAGTTGCGCGGGTCAACCAGTATTTTATACTTTTCATCATTCAATCTTAACGCAATACATTTCCGCTTGATGAACTTTTGCATTGCGCGATACATTAATCGATTTACAAATATACGTAGTTCGGAACGTATTGTAAAAGCAACGTCCATTTTTCCATAATGGAATATCCCGCACTATGTCAATTAAGTACTTTTTGTCCGGAGACCAAACAATATTTAATGTCTAGTGTCTGTCTGCCAACTGTTGTTAGATACTGCTATCTATATACTATACTAATAAAGTTTACTTGAGCGTGTCCTACCGACTGCTGGCGCTGTCAAAATGAAGAAACGTTTTGAGATAAAAGAAGTAAATTGAACAAAATCATTTTTATTACTCATACTCGGAAAGTATGCCTGAAGTTGCCTGAGGAGCGGGTTGAAAGTATTACTTTTCAGCCCTAGGAAGAATCGTTTTCAACTGACAGCCGTCAAATTATAAAAAAAAAACATTTATATTGAACCATGTCCCTACTTTCTATACAGCCAGTCAATTACAGCGCGATGTAAAATTAAAATATTAAAAAGATGAGTATCAACTAAAGATTTTATTTTTTAAATGACTATTATAAATAAAACTTTCAACTATTCTAAAATAAAATAGGTTTGGGCAAAATATTTAACAATTTTTCAATGATGAAAATGTAAAATAATGTCTGCATAGCTGGCCGGTCACAGAAAAAAAAACAAAAAGGGCGGGAAAGCGGAAAGAAGTACATACAAGTATATGTAATTAATAATTTAAGATGAAGTGGTCGACCACTGTTAGGTATGCGCCTATTAGTACACCAGTTTAAAAAAAAAACGTAACACGAGAGAGAACGTGACCAATCAAGTAAGCTGCACGGACAACGGACTATCCATTATTTAAGAAATAAAAACTACCGTTGTTCGATTTTTGAAGCTTATTCTTTGAACATGTGTTTATGGGCGTCGGGACGCAAGGGGTTGCACTTGCACCCCTCTGACATTCAGATTAATATATATTAATCTGAATGTCTAATCTCTTTAAAGTTAGAGTGAACAGGCTCCTTCTGGGTAGGCTCGCTCCATCGTAGACTTTGTCTCTGTCATCTCTGACATAGACTAGATTCAAGAGCAAACACATTACAAATAAAAAAAAATGGAACATCCAAAACTATTAAAAAAAAATCTTCATGTGATGTTTTAAAACCTGATGTTCCGGTAAGGTTTTCTAAATACAGTGTGGCCAGAACATTGACGTCCAAAAATAAATTTTAGGTCCCTCGTATCGTGGGGTATCCGAATTTTGTCTGTTCCGCGACTGGCAAAAAAGAGCTCAATCAGAAAAAATCAAGGCTAAAAGCAGGCTCAAATATGTACTCTAGAGAACAAAGACCCTAAAAAAACAAATGAAGTAATAGGTATCATCAGTGCAAAGTAGGCCCGAGATACACAAAAACTGCACAGAGCGTATTAAAATCTGTATCTTAAGCACAGATAACAAAAAAAAAATACTTTACTTAGCAGTAAATACCCTAGATAAGTGTAATCTGTGCCATTACATCACACCACATAGCAATATGCAACGGCTTCTGAGTTACGAGATTATTGCATAATAATGCTTGGCGAAGAGGACTTCAAATTGACAAATAGATATTTGGATTGTGTACTACAGATTAGAGAAGTATTACAGGAAATTACTTACATAAACATAATTATTTGCACTCCAACATTTAAATTTTTTAATAACAACTATTTGTTCAATTCAAGAGTGGAAACATTTAATAATATGCTTTATCTAGATATAACTACTCATGGACAGGCCTACTTCTTAGACAGCAATAGAAACTTAAGATATGATGATACTATGTTTACTAGACACACTGGAAGTATAAATTACTTTATAGCTGTGTGACGTAATTAAACTATCAATAACAGGAGTTTTCGAATATTGTGCGATAGAATTAACCAAACAAAATTTTATAATCGTATGTATATACAGACCACCAAACATATCTAATATTAATGTATTTTTTATGCATTGGATTCTGTTTTAAAGAAATTGTTATAATTCGTTATAAATCTAAGTCAAAGGTAGTATTACATATAACCTCAAGTTACAGATAAGATATAATCGACGAGGCCACGAAGCCAAACATGTTTGGAAAATTTTGCGTACTCGTATTTAAAATGTGTAAGTGAAGTTATAGATTTTGCTATGTCTGATCACTCAGCTCAAATAATAAAAATACAAGTCAGTAAAACTTGCGCAATAAATTCCTGACGCACTCAGTAACGCGAATTTATTTATTTATTTATTAGAACAAAAAAAAACACATGTTACAATTTTATTTGTGTTCGATAATAGCCACATTAGTTAAAACTGTGTCGTGGCTATTAACGCCCACCTCCAGGATAGAGATGACATCAACGTTCCAATTTAAGAGGTTTTATCAATCTTTAGTCTATTATAACTACGCTTAAAATCTAGTGTGTCAGTGTGCGTGCGTATGAGTGAATTTATGCATGAGTGTATCTGTATGAGTAAGAGGATGTGGGGGTGATTGTGTGTGTGTGTGTGTGTGTGTGTGTGTATGTGTGTGTGTGTGTGTGTGTGTGTATGTGTGTGTGTGTGTGTGTGTGTGTGGCTTTACCTAAACGTGTGAGAGGAAGATGTTGTGAGAGTTGGAGGTATGGAAAATAATTAGGGTTTCACTATATTTTCCAGCTCTTCGTATGTGAGAGTGGACAACCATTGGCTAGTGAGCCGTTTACACTCTCGGGAAGTGTGTGGATAAATATTCAGAACCCCATTCACTGTATTGTATAACGCAGGGGCAAAGAACTTGAATTGTCGACGTACTAATTTTAGATTAGAGGAGTAAGTTTGACAGACTCTATCAGACCTACGTTTATTTTTATTTAACTCAGGATCAAACGAAAGCTCAGCATGTTTACGTAGGACAATATTTAGCACGAATGAATGCCTCACTGAGGGTACTTTACAGAGGGCATACAGTTCAACGGTAGGGAAACGAATTGGTTTATGTGTCATGACCTTAAGCACAGCTCTCTGTGCCCTCTCAAGACGTAGAAGATGACTCTTCCCAGCATTACCCCAGGCCGACACACAGTACGTGATGATGGAGTGAGCTAGAGCAAAATACACGGTTCTCAGAGTTGAAAAATCGGCTGAACTTCTAAGGTTTTTAAAAACAAATATTAATTTTCTAACCATAGATACTAGTGCATTAATTTGCCCAGCCCATGTCATCGCACTGTCAATCAGGACACCGAGGTATTTAACGGAGTCCATACGCCTTATTGTGGCACAACCACAGTCATTATTCGTGGCAGCATTGCAGTTGTGAGCTGTCAGAGAGAAATCGGTTGTTGGCTGTGACTTGGGCCTCGGACCAAATGTTACGAACCCAGTTTTATCTAAATTTATGGTAAGCAAATATTGTGCAAGCCACCTCATAGTAGTCTTTAACGCCGACTCTGCGAAATTTTGTGCCTCAGTCCAATCATTGCCATGTACTAGTATGACTGTGTCATCAGCGTATGAAATCAGTCTGGAGTTGGGTGGGGAGAGTTTACACAGTTCATTAATGTATACAAGGAACAAGGTAGGCCCAAGTACACTACCTTGTGGGACCCCAAAGTTGATACACATTTCTTTACTGGTTAGGTTATCTATCTTAACACATTGGGAACGATCTCCCAGATAACTCCTTAAGATATCAAGTGAGATACCTCGAATGCCTATGAGTTCCAACTTGTTGAGCAAGAGGGGGACAGAGACAGTGTCAAAAGCTTTGGAAAGATCGAGAAAAATAGCAATCGTTTTTTGTTTGTTATGTAAATTTTGAGCTACTGAATCCAACAAATCTAAAACTGCGTCTTCAGTGATACTGAATTGCGAATACTCTAAAGAAAATTTAGTTAAGTTTAAAAACTATCTAAAAGAGCTATCTTTTTCGGATGTATGTGAGCATAACCCGAATGTAGCATACAATAATTTTATAGATATTTTTCTTCTTCTTTACGATCAATGTTTTCCAACCAAATGGATAAAAATTCGATCAGAAACAAAAATTAAATGGATCTCAAAAGGCATTAGGCTTTGCAGTAAAAAACAAAGAAACTTATTATGGAAATATAGAAAGAAAAATCCGTCATATCATATTAAAAGCAAGTTTATGACATATTCACAAGAATTAAAAAAAAAATCAAACTTACGCAAAAGGCTCAGAATAATTACATTATTAATAACGCTCAAAATAAATGTAAAGCATCGTGGCAACTAATTGACTACACCAAATATGTTAAAGAGTCAATCTCAAAAATCACCAAGCAATATAGTACTACGAGGATCCCAAGGATATACCGGCAAGGATATATCTTTTAATGACTTTTTTATTGATCAAGTACAAAGCAAATATATAAAAACATCTGACAGAATCATTCATTTAGACAATATTCCAAAGTCAATTTTTATGTCACCGATAATACCAGACGACATGATAAGAATATTAATTTTAAAAGTCTTAAAAATACGAAAAGTCATGGATATGATGATATCACCACTGAAGTTCTTAAATTCGTTAGCAATATTGTGGCTTCTCCTTTATGTCACATTATGAACAGGAGTATTGTCTCGAATATTTTCCCTAATCGTTTAAAAATAGTTAAGATAAATCATATACACAAAAAAAATATGTCCAATTATAGACCTGTAGCGCTAATTCCTATATTGTCTAAAATAGTTGAAAAGATTATATACGAATCAATGTTTAATTTTTTAACTAAACAATATATAATACGCAATGAACAAATGGGTTGTAGAAAGGGGACAAATATTAATATGGCAATATACAATTTCTTATTGAACATTATGCCAAGTGTAGACAATAAGATTCCTGTATATGCTATATTTAGCGATATAAACAGAGCTTTCGACTACGTAAACCATGACATTCTTTTAAAAAACTCTACAATTACGGTATAAGGGGAAATGTCTTAGATGTAATAAGCTCTTATCTTAGTGGACAAATGCAATATAAGGAAACGACCAGAGTATGCCTTAAAACGAAATGTGAGCTTAGATACATATCAGCCAATAGGGAGATTAAATATGGTGTGACCCAAGGTAGTGTACTGGGGCCCCCACTATTTCTTCTCTAAATGAATGACTTACCACGTCAAACACAACAACTCATGGTATTATTTGCGGATGATAGTACAGCGATTGTCAAGTGTACTAATATTGAATCATACGAAAGGGAAATTAATAAAACATTAGAAACGATTGTACATAGCTTAACACAAACAATCTAATAATATATCTAGGAAAAACAAAATGTATGCATTTCTACCAAGGGATACGCGCTGACAAAATAAATGTTAATTAAAATGGTCAAAACGAAACGAACGGTCCACGAAATTTCTTGGAATATTGATTGACAGCAATTTGACATGAAAACCGCATGCTGATGACGTATGTAATAAATTAAGTAAATTAGGATATGTACTTTACAACCTATCATATAAAGTTAGCAATGAAACACTTTTGGTAACTTATCATGGGTTAGTTGTGTCAGTATTAAGGTTTGATGTTATATTTTGGGGTTACTGCAGTGAGAGGGAGAGGATTTTCAAAGCTCAGAAACGGTGTATAAGATCTATGTCAAGTTTTAAATGCATAGATAGCTGTGAACGTGTGTTTCGGTCTCTGAAGGTACTCACTTTCCATGTTTGTACGTAATGGAGGTGGCAATTTTTGTGAAAACAAATTTAAACTTATTCTCGTCACTCGCTAATAGAAGAGCACGTCCAAGCCCTTTGAGAACTCAATATAAAAACTTGTTGGACTCAGGTCATTACAAAACAGCACTGCTAAGAATAAGTATTAAGACAATGGGACCTGTTATTTATCCCTTTAACCAAGATGCGTTGTGGACGTCACCCGGCCTCTATTACACCGATGCGTAACGTGTTTTTAAAACTTTTGAATGTGTAATTAGCGACTATACTAATATTATAAAGCTGAAGAGTTTGTTTGTTTGGTTGGTTGAACGCGCTAATCTTAGGAATTGATTTGAGTTGAAAAATTATTTAAGTGTTAGATAACCCATTTATCGAGGAAGCCTATGGGTTATATAACATCACGCTACGACCAATAGAAGCGGAGCATTAATATAAAATCGGCCAAGTGCGAGTCGGAATAATTTTTATTATTTGTTATTATAACAGCAATAAATATACACAATCTTTGAAATTTTCTACTGTGTTACTATTACCTTTCTTGAGATACAGCTCGCTGACAGATGGACGGACTGTGGAGGCTTAGTAATAGAATTCCGTTGGTTACCCTTTGAGTATGGAACCCAAATGGAATAAAAATGTAACCAGCCGGGAAATACCACTAGCTGATATTTTAAGAGTATGCATAGTAAACCAGTGCTTACTAGTTTTCGGCAACAGATTTTTATTTTATTGTTGACTCTGCTAAAAAATTATTTGCTTTCCTTTAAATTACTTCTTCAGTTTTTACACCTAAGCTCATGAGAAGTGTTAAGTTTAAATACAAGAATAAAACCGAACAAAAAATGTAGTTCTAAAAGTATAACTTTCTCTTTTACTAATACAAGTGGAAGGAAGCCTTTATTTTGGGACGATAGTATTGCGCAGGCTTTTCAAAGAAGATATGGTTTGTTGAAAGAGTTGTATTATTTTGCGAATCATTAATAGCTTGATTTAATTTAATCTAACTTTCTTGCTAAGCAATTTTGGAATCAAAACATTAAGGGAATAATTTGAGTGAAGAAAAATAACTATCCAGCTATCGTAAATGTAATGCAATGAAACGACTATTTGCAAACAAAAAAACAACAACAACAACAACAAAAAATACCGCTAACCCGTCGCATAACAAAATCTTTCTAACTCCAAAACATGACACATGTCACAATGACATTAGGAGAATTAAAAAAAAGAACAAAACTTGTAATCTAACCCCCTGATCGCTCCGGTATGTAAGCCGGCCGAATAAACACTGTACCTCGATTAGCATGCAAAGGGAATAAACTACCTCATAGTTTTAAGGATTATTTTTCCGACCCAAATATCGACCAATAGAATTGCACCATTCGACGTCACGTGGTACAACCTACATGGTATTATACTGATAATTTTTTGAAAATTTTCTGTTGTACCACGTGACGTCGAATGATGCAATTCTATTGGCCGACATTTGGGACGGAAAAATAATCCCCCGAATACCACACGAGCTTCAAAATTATCTGGCATTTCCCGATAGGTTCCCTGCAAACAAATAAAGTCGTCAAGTTTTTCAGGAAAAATCACTCGCGCTTCGCGCTCGTGATTTTTTAACCTGAAAAACTTGACTCCTTCATTTGTTTGCAACGAACCTATCGGGAAAAATACCCGATAATTTTGAAGCTCTTGTGGTATTATAAGTGAATATTCGGTTCACATTTTTAAATCTAAGGTATCTGCACTACTTTTAACAAAATGTTATTACTCTGTGAAAGACTTTTTAAATGATACAACTTTATGAAAACTACAATTATAATTACTTAGGACATATTGTTGCGAATTTTTAATTTAGATAATTGACATGAAATTAATTTGTTAATGACTATGTGATGTTTTTTTCTTACTTTTGTTATTATTTATTTTATTTTACTATTAATTATATTTCCATTGTTGACATCTTTTATTTATGTTATTATTGTACCTAATGATTTGCATGCCGTAAGGTAAAATTTAGCTTATCTTATGTTTTTGTGTAAGTTATCTTATATTGTACCTACATTTTGAGCAAATAAAGTTCTGATTCTGATTCTGACTTTTCATAGTTTTCGAGCTATGATTTTTTTTCTGAATTTTTGGGAATTATCGACCTGACCAATTTAAAAAAAAAATCTAAAAATAAAGTTGAAAGACTTTATCGAGATTTCTGTTTTTGCTACTGAATCATCATGAGTTGCACTTATATGTATATAAAATTATCAGCTTCATAACTGTGTTGATGGTTAAGAAAATGTTGGGCCAAAGTGAAAAATTTACGTTCGATAAATTATTACCCAAATTTTCAACTTTAAATTAAAAATGTAAACAGGTGACTTCATGATTTGTAAGTAGCTTTCGAAAATGCGCCGGACTTTCAGCTTTTATAATCATTAAAAAAAAATGATTTATAGAGCTATTTTGGCTGAAATAGGTAATTTAAAGGTTTTAATTTGTCTGTTTTATATTTTTATTAAAAAAAAAAACAATCCAAAGAAGAGTATCTAGTTTTTTTTTTTAATAATAAATTAATAAAAACATCAAAAAAAGTTTGCGATCACTTGAAAAATCAAAAACTGTTTTGTTACTATAGATCATAGTATGATTTCTTCTTCTTTTTAGATTATTTATTTAAAAGTATAGATTTAAAATGTAAAACAATAAAACAGTTCAATTGTATTTCCATATAAAAATGCTTTCAGTCCTAGCTACGCTCATTCAGAATTCTGATTTTGTCAATTTCAATACTTTTTCGCGGAAAGCTGTAACTGAAAAAATGCCAAGAGGATTATCAGAAGTTTTACGAGCAAGAATAGTAACTTTGAGGGAAGAACTGTTCACTGGAACAGTTCAGCAGGGCGAGAAATCGGTGTCCTATTGGGATGGTATTATGATTGGAGCTAGAACTCCTTTGATCCCGTATCGAGGCTTCATGACAGCAGACATGTATAAAGCAGTTGCTATTGATGGAATCCATTCGAAGTAAACCATGGGCACCAATTTGTACTGGTCGATGATAATGCGCCCGCACATCGAGCTCAACGAGTCAATGCTGCTCTCCAAGAATACGAAACCTCAAGGTTAGACATGGCCTGCCGGCTCACCTGACTTAAACCCAATACAGCACGCATGGGATGCTCTTAAGTGAGCTATTTGGAACCGCCAGCCACGTCCCCAGACCGTGCCAGAGCTCAGGAAGCCGCTATTCAAGAATGGGACAGGTTACCCCAAGAAATTCTGGATAACTTGATCATCATCATGCACAGGAGGATCTCTGCATGTGTTCGAGCCAGGGGAGGCGTTATATTATATTGAATATAAACCTTTTATTAATAAAATTGTTGTTTAAGTTTGGTTAAACAGTCTTTTTCTTTCTATCAAATTTCTGTTACAGTTACATTCTGATTAATTACTCAATTTTTGTTAATAAAAAATAGTTTTATTTTTTCATTTCAAGTAGGGATTTTCTATTTAAAGAAAACATATAACAAAGAATTTCTCTTGATAAAGTTAAATTTAAAAAAATATATCAGCTTATTCTAGTGATCACAAACTTTTTTAGATGGGTGCGCGTGTGTGATTGGCGACAATCTTTTATTTCGCTACAAAACGGGACCCGAACAGGGACTTGACATTTAAAAATTATAGTTTTTAAACCAACTTGGAAATTTGAGCATTGTTTTGACAAACTTCTTCGAGATAAATCGAAATTGCTATACTGGCAATACATGCGAGCAGTGGCCAGCAAAAGTTGTATGAAAATCCATATCTGTCGTGTTTAGTGGCCAAATAAATTACATAGTAAACTCATATCTGTCATATATTGGGGGTGCATGGGGTCTGTTACCATCTTAAGACCCAAGCCAACGTCACCTGCTAGCGGTGCACCCTGCTGTCCAACGGACGAGGCTCTGGCGAACCTGGTTTCCCTCTCGTAGGGTTGTGAGGGTCAGACGGCTGGTCGCCCCACGTAAAACCAACTTCAGTCAAATATTAAAATGGACAAGAAGTTGAAAACGGGTACTCGGGCTAGGGCGTCGCCGCATAACGACGCGCAGGCACTTTGCCCTAAATCTGCGATAAGTGGGCTAGGGCTACCGTGTCGAGTACGGGCACGGCTAAAGAGGATAGTACCCAAGAAGAAGTTCCGCTTTGCCACCTGGAACATTGGCTCCCTAACCGGACGTTGCCGAGAACTCGCGGACGTACTTGCGAAGCGTCGGGTCCAGTGCGCCTTCCTTCAGGAGACGCGCTGGAAGGGAAATAAGCCACGTGACATCGGGCAGGGGTACCGGCTAGTGTACACCGGATCACCAACGGGCAGGGGCGGAGTGGCCGTGGTGCTGTCTAAGGACCTTCAGGATGGACTCCTTGAAGTAGACCGATGCAGCGACCGGTTGATGCGAGTTAGGGTGCTGATCGAAGGGTCGGTAACGAACCTAATCAGCGCCTATGCTCCTCAAACTGGTTGCTGTGAGTCTGAAAAGGAGGCCTTCTGGGATGAGTTCGAGGACGTACTACGCGCTATTCCGAATTCCGAAGGTGTTTTGGTTGGGGGGGATCTCAACGGTCACGTAGGTCAGTTTGCTGGAGAGTACGGACGTGTTCACGGTGGTTTTGGATATGGCCAGCTAAATGCAGAGGGAGTCAGTATACTCAGCACCTGCGCTTTGTCTGACCTAGCCATCGCGAACACTTTCTTTCAGAAGAAGCCCCAGCATCTTATTACGTACCGTAGTGGTGCCTACTCAACCCAAATAGATTACCTGCTGGTGCGACGGTGCCACATTGGCAAGGTTACCAACTGCAAAGTCATCCCAGGTGAAAGCCTAACGGCTCAACACCGCCTCCTTGTCCTGGACTTTGCGGTTGTACCGAAAAAGAAAGTGACCGAAAAACGCATACCCCGCACTAAGTGGTGGTTGCTTGATGGTCCTAGGCAGTCGGACTTCATCGCGGAGGTCGAGCATCTCGAGATCAGTGCTCCGCATGAGTCCGCTCAAGAGATCTGGAGTAGGATCTATTCAGCAATCACCGATGCGGGTAAGCGCGTCCTTGGCTTTTCTCGTGGTGGCCGCACCATAGAAAAGGAGACGTGGTGGTGGGATGACGGGGTGCAGGAGGCGACTCGGAAGAAGAAGGTGTTATTTAAACAGTGGCAAGGGTCCAACTCTCCGGATGACAGGGAGGCATATGGAGCGGCTAAGCGCGCTTGCAAAAAAGCTGTAGCCAGAGCCCGCAGCAAAAGTCTGGCGCCCTTGTACGACAAGCTGGAAACTGCGGAGGGGCAAAAGCTTATTTTTAAGCTGGCGCGTGCCCGGGAGAAAGCTACACGGGACATTAGCAAATGTCTCTGAGTAAGGGACGCCCAGGGTAAGCTGCTCTACGATGCCCCCTCTGTTAAGGAGAGATGGTGTACATACTTCGCGGAGCTGTCTAACAAACAGCAATTCCATAACCTTCCTCCCGAACCGCCTCCTAACCTTGGACTTATTTCCCCTATTTTCCCCGACGAAACCCGCATTGCTCGTCACCACATGAAGAACCGGAAAGCGGTCGGGCCTGACAATGTGCCAATTGATGTGTGGAAGGCGATGGGCCCACATGGCGTGGACCTTCTGACGGATCTTTTTAACCGCATCCTGATCACCAAGGAAATGCCGAACCAGTGGCGATTTAGCCTGATTATCCCTGTATACAAAGGCAAAGGTAGCGTACAGGATTGTAGTAGCTACCGCGGTATCAAGATCATGAAGCTCTTCGAGCGCATCATTGACACACGGCTCCGTAGCGAGTGTACTGTCTCTGAGTGTCAATATGGCTTCCGGGCGGGTAACAGCACCATGGACGCAGTATTCGCCTTACGGAATCTGGCTGAGGCTTACAGAGAGAGAAGGAGAGCTTTGCATATGGCCTTTTTAGACCTGCAGAAGGCCTTCGACTGTATACCTCGGCAGTCCATCTGGTGGGCACTGCGCTTCAAGGGCGTTCCCGAGGCCTATATTGACATTATCAGAGACATGTACCGCGATTCCGTGTCCTCTGTCCAGACCGCTGTTGGCGAATCGAATGGCTTCCCAATATCTGTTGGCGTTCACCAAGGCTCGGCTCTTAGCCCGTTCTTGTTTAACGTAGTGCTCGATGTAGTTACGGCAAACATCCAAGATAAGCCCCCATGGCTAATGATGTATGCCGATGACATCGCCCTCGTTAATCAGAACAAAGCCCATCTTGAGCGCAAAGTCAACATTTGGAAGGACACGCTTGAAAACGGTGGTCTGAGACTAAATGTGGCGAAGACTGAGTACATGTCCTGTGGCGGCACGGATTCAAATAGGTTCATCCGAATAGGTTCGGACCTGATCAGAAAGTCCGATACGTTCAGGTACCTTGGATCCGTGCTGCACGAGTCTGGCAACGTGGACGACGATGTCCACGCACGTATAGGCGCGGCTTGGGCGAAGTGGCGCGAGGTAACGGGCGTTGTATGCGACCGCAAAATGCCTCCGAAGCTCAAGGGGTAGATATATAAACGCATCATACGGCCTGTCCTACTGTACGGAGGTGAATGTTGGCCAGCACTAAGCAGACACACCCAGGAGCTTCGCGTCACGGAGATGAAGATGCTGAGGTGGATGGCAATAGCCGGGATTAACGCCAGGTAGAAGAAGTAAACTCATATCTGTCGTGTAATTTAAAAATGGAACGATCTTTTACTCCGAGACATGGCAGCTAAGGAGTTAACTTACAAAGGTTTTATTTAAATTTCGAACTGACTTGCAAATATAAAGCTGTTTACTGAAAAAAATAACAAATGAAGATTAAGTGTTCATCATTTGTTACACGCGGGAAAAATATTGTTGTTCGTAGTTCGTCGTAGATTTTGAAAAGTAATTGTCTTTTAATTTCCGCGCATTATTTGAGAAAAGTACTATACAAGCCTTGGCCACAACTAGGCATTGATGGACTTACGTATGTGTGCCTCGGCTTCACCTCGGCCTTTTTTTGCTGGCCTCTGCATTATATTCTATTAAAAAAAATATTCGGATCAAGTATTTACCAGACACTGACAATATTTTCCTCAAATTTTCATTTGTCATTTTGATGGAATCTGAACTTAAATTATATTCAAAAGAAGAAAATTTTCGGTCCAAACGAATGAGGTTTTTGGGAAGAAGGATTTTATTGCCAAAACTATTATCTTCTTATCGTGTGGGCAGTAAGGTATAACGACCTCACACACCCTGGTGTCAGAGTTTCTAAACCGCCTCAAGGGCCTCTGACATTGTTTATTTTTCGACCGCCATTTGGCGGCCGGGACCACCGGCTTATACGGGCCTTCCGAAGTACGGAATCATGTTTTTATTAGACAATCAGGTGATTCAAGCCTGCAATGTCCTAACCAAACTGGAAACAACTTTACAAAATATGCTTCCCGTGGGAATCGAACCCACGACCAACGGGTCACAAGGCAAACGCCTAAACCACTCGACCACGAGGAGTGATTTACAGATTATTATTCTGAACCCGACTAACGACGACGCCCATGCTAACGAAACACATACAATATTGTGCCTCAAGATTAGGAAAAAGGGTCTAATGGCAGAAAATATGCAAACCCATCAAACACATACCACACTCATCCCAACGCATTATTAACCACGAAAATAGATAGGTAGGTATATAAATGTTGATTTAAAACAGGAGTTTTTCCAATAAAGTTAATTTGATGAAACCCCATTGAGAATGCCGATGATTAAAAAATTGAAGAGTATGCCTCCGCTCTTTGTGGGGTTAAAAGTTTTGCGAAACAGGCGAAGCTATGGCACAACACATCAATTTAATCATTCCGGGTGAAAAAGGTGTTATTTAGCTCAGAAATAAAGAATTCAGAGTTATTACAGGAACGATAATTGGTAAAACGAGATCTGTGTTGCGAACGGCATATTATTCAGAGATATTATTAAAATGTAAGTACAAACGCCAGAGTATTGTGCTTTCATTGTTCATTAAACTTGCGAGAAGATACATACCTACGAGGGTATGTGAATTTCCAAGTAAACCGGCATATAACCTGCCTCTGACCACGCCACGGGATATTAGCGTTAGTCAAAGGGGTTGGCGGATGTAAAGGGCAATTGTTTCACAAACAAATGAAAGCCGTTGGTTAGGCCCGCAGTATCATCAAACAGACGCTGGTAACTATTTCTAGTTCTACAGTTACAGTTGGCTAAAGTAATCTGTCTAGAATGAAAAACTTTTGCAAAGCTTGTGAACTTTTTAAACTTTAGGCGGTACTCGTAACATGTAGTCTATGCAAATCATTATTGTTGTAGAACCTACGACAATAATGCAAACAACGCAAGAAGGGTTAAAAGAATTAGGTACCTTCTGTTCTGTTCTTCTGTAATTTCACCAAATTATAGCATGAGTTATTAAATTATTGTTGTAGGATTCGACCTCAAAATAAGAATTGCCGGACTGATTAACAAAATAATTAACCGATTGCACAGATCGTTGACTTTGGCGGGAACCAGCTCGTTATAACAATGCTAATATCGCTGAATACAGATTTTCTAAATACTTCTACAATGTATTGTGAAAAGAGGTATCGTCTTTATCATCATACGAAGGATTAATGTTTGAGTTTCACGACAAAATAAGTTCCAGAAAAATCGAATCCATGTTTGATATCCACCAAACCCGCACTGGGCACGAGTAGTAGGTTTTTTTTTTGTTTTTTTTTTAGGGATGGGAATCATCAAATGACTCCTCCCGCTCTGGGTGAAGCAAGAGGGAGTGTCAGACTCTTATTGACTAAAACCCATCCGTGTTCCTCCTGGTGCCCTTTGCGTTCCAAGGCTACGGTACCTCTTACGAACAGATTCCGCAGCCCCAGCAGGCACCTGACGAGTAGTAGATTACTCACTCACTCGCTCAGTGGACACATTTTCGAATTTATTTTTACTCAATTAAAATGTTATGAATGTTGTCTAAATGTTTATATAAAATGTTTACTTTCTTCACAGACTTTTATAGACCCGACACCAACACCGATAGAAAACGTCGAGGCTAACTTTGTCAGAGCCTAAGCTAATATTGAATTTCTAATTTGTAGGTATAATAGAACTAGCTAGCTAAGAGATACGTGGGTGTGGTGAAATATATGGTTTCAATGAACAAACACTTTAACTAGACTTCTAACAGTTTCCTACGAGTAACGCACACGCATCAGTCGACTCAGAATATTTAATTGCCTAGTCTGACTTAACACGACATTAAATACGGGTCTCACCACACTGTGGCTTTTGAAGCAAGCGTTCAAAGATACTAAAGATGTGCCGTATTTATGTAGCTGAACTGATTTTCCATACCTACGTTAACTCGATGTTTTCGCGATTATTGCCGTGAACGTAGTAACTTTTTAGTATTTCTGGTATGGAGAAACAGAATGAGTTCAACGCCTGAATTCCGAACTATGGCGCAGATTTAACCTCGCTTGTTAAACGACAGTGGATTAAGTGTAAGTAGTTAGGAAAGCATTTTGACCATCCCGTAGCAATTTTGGTCTTTTGCAAGGACTTTAATTTTGGAAATTATTTGAGCTGAAGTCTTGGGCACCAGGTTGTTACAATTCGATTGGATTGGACATTGACATTGCTGCAATAAAGCATTCCAATAATACCTTTATCATAGAATAATAAATTTTTGCACCATTTATGGATCAAGATGTAATGAACCGTGCGTAACCCATTTCCCAATACAGGCCACGAAGAATATTTTTCATACCGTAAGGAAATAAGTATAATCGAGAGGAAACCTTACCCAAATAAATGACTACTTAAGATCCGGCTAGAATAACTTAAGAGAAGTTATCGAACTTCTCTTAAGTTATGCTATATATCCAGATTTTCTAAATTTCCGCTTTCCGCGAACATCAAGCCTTTCGGGCGCTATTATTATTTCAATTTCAAAACTAAACTGGGTTGTTCATTACACATACGTAACGCCTTTTTTCCAAAAATAATATAAAATAGGATTCTCTATATGTTTGTAATGTTAGTTATAAGTATGCTATTATTTTAAGTTTATTATTTCTCTTGAAATAAATTTCGAGATATAGGTACGCTGGTGTAACCGTTGGTAACTCGATAAAATAACAGACTTGTGTCAAGTACTTGATATAACAATAAAAAACAATCCACTGCGGCCAAGGATGCGATGATGAATGCAATCGCCAGGCGAACGCCAATCAAGGCTGTGTCCAAGGATGCGCACACTCACTCAACCTTTTTACTAGGTCTTGGGAAGCTCTCGTACGTGGCGAGTCAACCGTGGCAGCTGGCGTGGATGCGCCCACTAGGGCTGTGTCAGCGACAGTGGCCTCGGAGAGGAAGCTAACTAGGCCGACCCCAGCCCCACCAGCAGGAACACCCAACACGACCCTAATCCACTCGATGGAGACATATATAGTCATGGACTCGCTAGAGATCAACGGGACTCGGTTTTGTGGTCGGTTTACGGTTTTCGAAAGTTTAGCTTTTGTATTGTTTTCAGTAGACGGTTAACTGTTTTCGTTTTCGGTTGTTTCGTTGGTAGTTTTAATTCGTAGGAGACCAGTTGGCAATGATAATCAAACAAAACAAGGTCACGGGCTATACTGAAGGCAGCCTAAAATGGCAATACCAAGTCTACGCTCGCGACTAACAAACTGTGCTTTGATGACAAGAAATCAGTCATCCTGGAATGCGAAGCCATGGCTATCCTACGAGGCAAATCCTCGGAATGGTAAAGTCGCTCCGCGAAGCCAGTGAAACTTCTAGGAAACTTCTGGTTAAAGCCAGGACACCTACGTACAACGCACCAAACAGGAGTTTTAGTATGGAAAATGGAGTCCCTACTCTACTCCAGGTAGTTAATTTACACAATCACCCATCGGAAACGTGAAGATTACATTTTTCCATATTAAAATGCGCCGTAACATCCCGGAGTAACATTGCTCTGAGATCGACAATAGGTTTGCATCCTTTTGATCACTGCCACAGCTCCTATCAATCTATTGCTTCTTGACGCAACATTAAGAACTCTACATTTCCTACACTTTTCTAAAGAAGTCAAAGGAGGAAATATGACTATTGAGATGAAAATAGTTTCTTAGAAAACTGCACTCCGTTCTCTGCGGGATTATACGAGTAGTTTGCTATTCTATTCGATATAAGACGGCTTCTTCTGAAGAACACTTCAATAACGTCTCCCGGGAATTATTGTCGCGTTTGATAATTGAATTAATTGAATGGAATAGGGAAGATGACTAAAACAATCTAATTAGTCCGTTAGATAGATTTCCAAAAAAATATTAAATTAAAACGATCCAGTGCATTGAAAACTACGTAGACTACGTGGCTAGATAATAACAGCCACACGGACCGATCTTCAAGGTTAAGTAACGGTTGCCAAGGTTAGTCTGTGGATGAGTGACCATCTTAACATACCGAGTTTCCTCCGTGCCTCGGAAAGCACGTTAAGCCGTTGGTCCCGGCTGTCATTTGTAGATCTTTGGCAGTCGTTACGGATAGTCTGAAGCCAGTTAATCTGACACCAGTCTTGCCAAGAAGTACCGTGTTACCCGGTTAATAGGTTGTAGAGGTCTGGTAGGTAGCCGCTCCGCTTAAAATACTGGTATTCAGCTAAATCCGGTTTGACTGGAAGCCGACCCCAATAAAGTTGGGAAAAGGCTAGGCAGATGATGAGTGCATTGAAAACTCGTGTGACGTTAAAATTCAGTACACTTTTTACCTAGTAGTGACATCACAAACCCCACTCCCGATCTTTGATGCGTTTTATCTTCGTCAATTTTGTATTGCCTTGATAAAGCAAAAAATACGTGTCCCATATTTTTCGATATTCTAACTGACTGACTCACTGAGGTCGTCCTTAAACGGTATGTGGCATATTACAATCCCACATAAACTGATGCGTTTTTACCCAAAGGGTAACCAACGGAACTCTATTACTTAGCCTCCACTGTCCGTCCGTCCGTCCGTCCGTCTTCTGTCAGCGGACTGTGTCTCAAGAACCATAATAGGTAGACAGTAGAAATTTCCACAGATTTGTATTTCTATTGCCGCTATAACAATAAATAATAAAAATTGAGGTTTATGGTACGGAACCCTTCGTGTGCAAGTCCGACTCACACTTGGCCGATTTTTTAGTTTGTTAGTCTGGATCAGCCCCGAGCTCGTGGCTAGATAACAGCCGCACGGGTCGATCTTCAAGGTTAAGCAACGCTTGCCAAGGTTGGTCTGTGGATGGGTGACCATCTTAACATACCGAGTTTCCTCCGTGCCTCGGAAAGCACGTTAAGCCGTTGGTCCCGGCTGTCATTTTTAGATCTTTGGCAGTCGTTACGGATAGTCAGAAGCCAGTAAATCTGACTCCAGTCTTGTCATGAAGTACCGTGTTACCCAGTTAATGGGTTGTGGAGGTCTGGTAGGCAGCCGCTCCTCGTAAAATACTGGTATTCAGCTAAATCCGGTTTGACTGGAAGCCGACCCCAATACAGTTGGGAAAAGGCTAGGCAGATGATGAGTTTGGATCAGCCCCGCTACCATAACGTGTCAATGCCGTCACGATTCCGCTGTAAAAGAAAGACGGAGCTATACAGAACGAATTGCACTATCTTTTTTTCAGTCACGTCTTACTTGGGGCGCTGAGCATATAAGACGAAATATTTTTGTTAGTTTCCAAAAAAAAAAAACGGTAAATTAATGAGACAAATTATTGTCAAACGAGCGTTAGATCAGCTGATTCATTGAATGAATATTCAACAACCAATTGCATCACGTGACTTGCGTTTAATTTGTGACCCGTCGATAATACATATTCTTTCCAAATTAGAGACTATACAATCACACGATCTTTAAACTCAGTGGTTACCTGCTTTATAATATTGAGTAAAAGCGCCGAACAGTCAAATATTATTTTGCTCAGATATTTCGAACAGGCACCCGCGATTAATTTAGATCGGCTGATGCCAATGAATTGTTTTTAAACAAAAGTATTGAACAGAGCAGGAGTCATACATAATTTTAACAAAAACTTTTGGGATGATCGAACGAATGAGGTACTTGATCCATATTGATAAACACAGAATCAAGTTGTTACAACCCTTTGGAAGTACGATTAACAGACTGATCTTGATTAAATCCGAGAGAAAGGTACTTAGGGAGATAAAATCGTAAATCCCTAAGGCTTTACACGGATATAATAACGGTACAAATCAAATAAAAGAAAACAACTCAAGATCTTTCAAAAGCCCAGACAAGATACCTAAACATTAGTTGGAAGTAATTTAGATATACGAATTACAACAGCATCGCTTAAAACATCGAATTACAACAGCAGGCTAAATAATAACAGCCACTTAAATCAATCTTCAAGGTTAAGTAACGCTTGCCGTGGTTGGTCTGTGGATGGGTGACCATCTTAACATACCGAGTTTCCTTTGTGCCTCGGATAGCACGTTAGAGCCGTTGGTGTCGGCTGTCATTTGTAGATCTTTGGCAGTCGTTACGGATAGTCAGAAGCCAGAAAATCTGACTCCAGTCTTGCCATGAAGTACCGTCTTACCCAGTGAATGGGTTGTAGAGGCCTGGTAGGCAGCCGCTCCACGTAAAATAACTGGTATTTAGCTGAATCCGGCTTGACTGGAAGCCGACCCCAATATAGTTGGGAAAAGGCTACGCTGATGAGATGAATGACAACAGCATCATCATCCACAGACCGCCCACTGCTAGACTCGGCGTCTCTTCTCTTGAATCGAGAACTTCGCTCCCGAGTCAACTTCATTCAAAGTCTACCAGCGATCACACCGATGTCCACTACCCATCTCGCCTCTTTACAAAGTACATACCTACTACAATTAAATATGATTTGACGCCTAAAGCAATAAAATCCGTTAATTAAAGACAATTAAGTTTCCGTCACAATTTAAGCGGAGTTCTCGATAACCTTGGGCCTGCTTGAAGAGCATTTCTTCTCCGGATAAAAATTAATTCCACAGCCTCTTGTGAAATC
Organism: Lacanobia oleracea; assembly: GCA_950371165.1. NCBI lineage: Eukaryota > Metazoa > Arthropoda > Insecta > Lepidoptera > Noctuidae > Lacanobia > Lacanobia oleracea. The sequence continues at coordinate 12,980,648 of OX493393.1, read as the reverse complement.
ACTGCGATTTATCTTATCTGAATCGTCTTGAAACTTAATTAAGCAATGTCTTCTGTTCGGTGTATTGTCTTATTTATGTTATTCCAAAATAATTGCAAATGATCTAGATATGCGGCGTAGGTATAGTACAGTTTTACTCTCAATGTTGACTTCTTTTGTAAACCTTTTTAGCTTAGGTATCTTCCATTGACAATAAAATGCGTATTAGGATTAACTTTAAGCCCGTTTGCTACAATTTACGTCATTGTAAAATATGAATAAAACGACTTTTTTAAGACATCAAGACACTGAAAGGCACGGAAATCCTGCTTCAAACGAATAAGTACTTCGAAATTGTAGCAGTGCCTTTTCAGCTTCATTGCTACCAATAGGCGTCCCAGATAATTCTGCCCAAAATTTCGTGAGACACATTCTGGCAAAACTTTCTTTTAGTACTCCATCACTCGCAAATTCAAATAATTCTTCTTGTAATCCTGCGACCCATCCCAATACCGCCCGCTATTTTGGGTCGAGCAGAGGATAAGAAACGCTCGTACCTATATGAAGAGGTGAAATTGTTTGTGTTATTGTAAATTATATAATCTTTAGAAGTATGTACTGATTCATTATGATTAGATACTAACATTCTTTCAATGGTAAAACCTACACTATCACTGTACTAATGGCTACATACTTTAAATCCCATAGCCAACGAATGCAGAGACACAAATAAGCTAGTATCTAATGATTCAAGTCGATGTCAACAGTCGAAAATTAGAAAAGTCTTCATTAGAAACATTCAAGTAAGATTAATTATTTAATTTTAATTCACGTAACATCTTTTCTAATTATTATTGACTAGTAGACCCGCACAACTTCATCTGCGTTATACTCGTATATTAGTATAGATACTTTTGATAATGAAATCCAAGGACACAAACCAACGGGGTTTCCTATTTATTTCAATTGGGATATCATGAAGGTACATCCGATAAAATATGATTTATTTAATCTTAGCCTCCCCAAGGTTACTACAAGAGTAACGTATCTCAATAAAGAAGCAAATTCGAAAATTAATCTCTAATAATTTTAATACACTTTGATTTTTCCTGGATACGTAAGATATTTATGTAGAACTTCGCTCTAATAAGAAGCTTCACAATCTCGAAGATCATCACATACTCTTAGAAGTAATATTTTTGTTAAATATATTTCAAAAATCATAATTAAGATGATAAGACAGTTTATACCACTGTAAAGTGTAAGTTGATAAAAGCTTCGTAGCTTTCATATTCATTATTTGAATATTAGGGCAGTCATACAAAGCTGGCGACGCGAGGGGATCATACTCCCCCGCCTACGGCTCCACCACCTGCGGTGCCCGATGCGGACTACTCCGATGACAACGATGACGATGCTCCTGAGGTGACTGAGGTAGACCTGAGAGTGGCGGTTAACAGGCTGAAGGCCAAAAATACCGCCCCAGGACCCGACGGCTTACCTGGAAAAGCCTGGGTCCTGACTTTGGAGGCTCTCGGGCCTCGATTAAGGGTTCCTAAGCGCGTGCTTGGAGAGGGGCCAGTTCCCACTTCGTTGGAAGACCGGGAAACTGGTCCTCAGTAAGAAGCCGGGGCGCCCTGCGGACTCTCCGTCCGCATACTGGCCCATCGTGCTGCTCGATGAGGTGGGCAAACTCTTTAAAAGAGTAATTGCAAACCGCCTCGTCGACCACCTAGTAAGGGTGGGGCCGGATTTGGTGGAGAACCAGTTCGGTTTCCGCACGGGCCGCTTGACGGTGAACGCCATCATGCGCGTGAGAGCCCTCTCGACGGGGGACGCGGTTTCCCAGGGCGGGGTCATTTTGGCGGTCGTTTTGGCGAATCTCATGGCAGTATGGAGCCAACGACTGTCGCAACCCAGCGCTGGGCACGCCACAATTGCGGCGATAAGTCCCCACTTTGAGGAGTGGCTAGAGCGGCGCCACGGCGTCCTTACCTTCCGCTTGACGCAGGTACTCACCGGATACGGTTGTTTCGGGAGGTACCTGTTTCGAATACGGCGGGAGGATACACCCGGGTGTCAACACTGCGAGGATCACCCGGAGGACACGATGGAGCATACGGTGGAGCATACGGTGGAGGTCTGCCCTGCTTGAGCGAAGCACCGCCGTATCCTCGTCGAGGCGATCGGCGGCGGGGATCTCTCGCGTCCGGTCCTGGTTCAAGCCATGGTTCGGAGCGAGGAGACATGGGAATCGGTCACCTCCTTCTGCAAAGCAGTAATGCTAACAAAGGAGGAAGCCGAACGCGTGAGAGAGAGGGAAACCTCACGCCCCTGCCGCCGAAACAGAAGAAGACGCCCCGGGCGTCGGGAGTTGCAGGACGATTCTCGGTCACCGTAGGCGCAGGTCTGCGGACGGCGAGCATTGGGTGGCTCGCCGTCTGATCAGAACTAAGCCCGGGTCGGCGGCGCGCTGCGATCCCATCGCGCCTCAAGGAGGTTTCAGCACGGAAGACGGGGCCCACTAGGGCCAGTGCCTGCTGGGGCTGCGGACTTCGTTCGAAAGAGGCACCGTACCCTGGAATGCAAAGGGCACTAGGAGGAACACGGATGGGTTTTAGCCAGTAAGAGTCTGACACTCTCTTGTGCTGTACCCAGAGCGGGAGGAGTCACTTGATAATTTCCAATCCTAAAAAAAAAAGGTGCAGTCATACAAGACATTTTAGTCGCAGTATTTTGAACCATCCTGATTTTTTGGTGTTTTATTAGGGTAGATGCCAGTAGTGTACACCCAAGTTTTCAACCTCGAAAGACCTGTGCTAACTGTGTGGTGCTCGGAAAACTTCAACATTTTCAGTAATTTTTCAGACTTTGGCTTATATCTTCTAAACGGTGAATTCTGCATAAAAAGTCAATCAGTGGACTATTAAAGTAGATAAAATTTACTACAGTTAAAGTGCAAATGCAGATGAATTGGTTTTACAGGTATTGAGATATAGCACATCAAACACGACCCATTTTTCACAAAAAATCGCAATTGTTCTTTAAAAAATGGAGCTCTGTTATTTTCTTGACTTTCGAAATTGATTGATATGTTAAATAGTTCAGTGGAAAATGATTCATATCCTATACAATGAATACGAGTACAATTAAAAAAAAAATTCAAATATGGAGAAAATTAAGTGAAATGATTTACGTTACGTGACAACAGAAGTACACGGCATAATATAAATTATAAATTAGTATTTTCAATAATCCAAGAGAATGGTCATCCAACTATGGGAAGATACCCAAATGTTCAATTTACTTAAGACATTTACTGTTGGAAAGCCCTTTTTTAAGAAGATCATTTGCTACGTATTAGACTTTTGTCAATTATGAATTCGTTCGAGTTAATGAATGAAACACCTGAACGGACAAATAATTTTGAATACTGGAGTTAAGCAATTTTTAGCGCCCCACAGCATCATTATAGTCATCGTTGAAAAGAGCTATTAAAAAGGACTTCCATAGGCGTATATAGGTAGGGGGAGCGGGTGGGCCGTTTGAAGACTTCCAGCCCGAATAAGCCGGATTCCGAAAAGGCTTCAGCACCGTAGACCACATAATATACGCTCCGTTAGGTTACACAGAAGACCGAAGAGTATAATCTGCCGCTCTGCTTAGCGTTTGTGGATTACGAGAAAGCCTTAGATTCGATCGAGACTTGGGCTGTGCTGCAGTCTCTCCAACGGTGCCAGATTGACTATCGGTGCATCAGGTGCTGAAATGTTTGTACAAAGACGCCACCATGTCAGTTCGACTTCAGGATCAGACCTCGAAACCTATCCTCCTGCAGCGGGGTGTAAGGCAGGGAGACATCATTTCTCCAAAACTGTTCACGGCCATAATGGAGGATGTCTTCAAGGTTTTGGACTGGAGAAGGCTGGGCATTAATGTCAATGGCGAGAACATCAACCTTCGATTTGCTGACGATGTAGTCGTCATGGCTGAGACTATGGAGGACCTCAGTACAATGCACGATGTCCTCAGTAGAGCTTCCGGTAGAGTGGGTCTCAAAATGAACATGGACAAAACTAAGTTCATAGTAAATACCCATGTAGCACCCACTCCTATCAAGATCGGAAACTCTACACTCGAAGTTGTAGACGAGTACGTCTCATCTGCCTAGCCTTTTCCCAACTATATTGGGATCGGCTTCCAGTCAAACCGGATTCAGCTGAATACCAGTATTTTACATGAAGCGGCTGCCTACCAGACCTCCACAACCCATTAAATGGGTAACATGGTATTTCTTGGAAAGACTGGAGTCATATTTACTGGCTTCTGACAATCCGTAACGACTGCCAAAGATCTACAAATGACAGCCGGGACCAACAGCTAAACGTGCTTTCCGAGACACGGAGGAAACTCGGTATGTTAAGATGGACACCCATCCACAGACCAACCTTGGCAAGCGTTGCTTAACCTTGAAGATCGACCTGTGCGGCTATTATTCTTTAGCCACGAGCTCGTCAGTAGTCCTAGGTAGACGAGTACGTCTACCTAGGACAAACGGTCCAGTTAGTTAGGGTCAACTTCGAGAAAGAGGTCAACCGTCGAATCCGACTCGGCTGGGCAGCGTTCGGGAAGTAACGTGGTATCTTCTCGTCCCACATACCACAGTGTCTCAAGACAAAAAACGCGTGCAGTGCGTGTTGCCAGTGATGACATATGGAACTGCAACGTGGTCGCTCACAATGAGCCTAATCAGAAGGCTCAAACTCAAAGTCACTCAAAGGGCAATGGAGTTTCCTTGCGTGATCGAATCAGGATTGATGATATCCGCAAGAGAATCAAGGTTACCGACATAGCCCGACAAACTGAAGTGGCAGTAGGCAGGGCACATTGCTCGCAGAACCGACCAGGCAGGCGACCGCAACGTTGGAAGGCCTCCCACAAGGTGTTCGCAAGTGAAGGTCGCGGGTAGCCTATGTCCAGCAGTGGACGTCTTTCCGCTGATATGATGATGATGAGGCGTTGCATGTCAGTTTGCGGGCCAAGCCCCCTGGAAAAAAAATCCTAGATACACCAATGACGTCTTCTGCTATAAATATAGTAAATAAATTCTAATTTTAGGTCCAAATTAAGATTTTTGTTCAGTTCATAACAACCATAAGTTACGGCAGTAAAAATACCTTCCGAAAAAGAACCTTTGGTAGTGACCTGACTTTGTAATTGTCAGTATGTTCGGAGTTAATGACTTAGTTAGGTGACTAATTTTGAGTACCGAAGTTAAAGATTTTTAGCGCCCTTACAGCTATAATCCCCTAACAAATTTTACTAATACTAACATTTTTAATATAGAGAAAGTGAATTAGGACTACGAAATCGATTTTTACTGTAGTTAATTTTCTTAAAAAAAAGTAATTTAACTGGTTTACAACTTCATCTCTTACGACTTTCCTTTTAGAGTGAGTCTTTTAACGTGAAAAGGTTTTAAAAAAGGTATAGATACTAAAATAGAGATGAACCGATTTCGACGTCACCAAAAAGTCACATATCTCATTCAAAAATTGCATCGCCATATTATGTGGTATATATTCTGAAAATATACTGATTCGCCTTGCCCGTGAAAGTACTTACAATGTCGTGTACTGACTGATCAGGGAGCAGGGACGGATTTAAAAAAAAATCCTTTTTAATTACTCTGCGCGACTAAAGAATGACCTATAATTTCACGACGGAAAAGTTTAAATAAGTAATTTATACGTCACCGTCATTTGAGTGTTCTTAGATGTTTTATGCAAAAAATATGGTAATGTAACGATAATGCCTACCCCGACTTTGAAACTAAAACTCCAATTGGGAACTTTTTGTAAAAAATTAGCTATGTTTAAAGTGTTGTACGTCAACACCTATTAAATCTACATAGTAACCGTTACTGTCAAATTGTAGCAAATTTTGTCTACTTTGATTTCTCCGCTGAAAGCACCGTTTAGGAGAATTAAGCTTAACTCTTAAAAATTGGCCAAGTGCGAGTCGGACTCGCGTGCAAAGGGTTCCGAACGAATTCAACTTTTTTACATTTTATTTCTTGACTATGGACTTCTTATAAATTTTCCTGTAATCTTCAGGTAAAGATCTATTACCTCCATTTTTTTCAAAATTTTAGGTTCGGAGATAAGGGGGGAATGGTCATTTTTCGTCTAATTTCTTGAATAACTCAACACACACAATTTAAAATTATGAAAAAAATATAATTAAAACCTGCACAGTAAGCCCTATGACATGTCACACGATATTTTTCAAAAAACTTTTTTTTTACTTTTCTACTTTAACCCCCATACTAAAAATTTAATAATTTACGTAACGCTTCCGTGTTCTGGTCACAAAAGTCCATATTTGTACCAAATTTCAACAGAATCAGTCCACTGGATCCGGAGAAGACTGGCTGTGACAGACGGACAGACAGACACCCGAGTGATTCTATAAGGGTTCCGTTTTTTGATCGGACCCTAAAAATGACCGAAAGTTACTAAGTTTTCTAGGCACCATGCAGTTAGCGCAAGTCTTTCGAGGTTAAGAAATTGGGAGGACACTACTGGCATTTATCCTAACGACCACCCAAAAAATCAGGATGATCCAATTTTCTGCGACCTAACGCGTTTAATCTGTCTACGGTGACTGGCCTATATAACAAACGAAACGCAGCCTGGTGGAGGCCAAAGAATGGGCAACAGCGTTTCCTGTAAAACTCAACACCATACACTGCGATCGCCAACCCGCCTGCCAAGCGTGGCGATTATGGCAAACCCCCCAAATGACAAGCACAACCAAAAAATTACCCCTAGTGCCCGGCAGCCCGTCTACCCTTGACTTCGGTAGCGGTCAATTTCATGGCGAGGCAAGGGCTGCGAAGAATCCCCGGAATGGAACCGGCTACGCAACTTTGGAAGGCCTCCCACAAGGTGAACCGATGACTTGGTGAGGATTGCGGGTAGCCGATGGATGTGGGATGCGCAGGAACGGTGGTTGAGGCAACGCTTTGGGGAGTCCTATGTCCATAAATTGGACGTCTTTCGGCTGATGTGACGAACTACACGGGTTAAGTTAGCATATTGTGTTTATATAAACACAATATGCTAACTGAATAATAAAATAAAATAAAAAAATAAAATAAACGTTTAGGTACAGTCAAAGCAAAACTTAACTCAAATAACCAAAACTGGTTTTACATGAGTTCTTATTTATTTATTTATTTTTTACTGAATGTTTGTGACTAAAAAAAATCTAAATTCTTTCGCATCACAAAAACTCTTTAACCAATGGAAAGCTACGCTATTACTGAGTGACATAGGACATATTACTGGAGTGCCAGTAGGCAGTGTTTATTTCTCGAAGAACGAATGGCCAATAGGACCGAAAGGCTCTAGAGCAGTGGTTCCTAACGGATGGTCTGCGGACCACTGGTAGTCCCTGGTAGCAAATAAGTGGTCCACGAAAACATCCTTAAATTCTATATTTAAGCGCTTTTGATTATTTAAAAACAATCACCGAAATCGGTTGGATCAGTGCATTTGGCTTTGAGGGAGCACTGTATCAAGAATTCAAAAATTAATAAAGAGCATGCAATCACAAAACCGCTTGAAAATTATATCTATATCTGGACAATATTCAAAAAAAAAATTTTGCTTTTAAAAATTTTGTAAATGCGGTGTTTTGTTTAAGAATATTTTTTTTTATTGATTTAAATTAATTGCATTATTAGTTATTACCTACAAAAATTTGGTGGTCTACTGCAGAACAAAAATTTTGTGAAATGGTCCCTTATGACTAAAAGGTTAAGAACAACTGCTCTAGAGTGACGGTCACGAACTTAAAGGTCATCCCCAACATGGAACCCAACCTGCTGAAAACCGCGGGGATCCGCTGAATGCAAAGCGCACATGACCGGTTGAAGAGGCGAAGTTTAGTAGAGGTCAAAGTAGAGCAGTGGACGTCTGACACCTAAAATTATTGCGCTTGCAGAATCGCGCGTCCACTGGGGTTAAAAATGCAGTGAATCTTTTAATAAATAGACAGGATACATCTCTAGTTGTTGCGGAATTTATTCGAAAGAGTCACCACGGCCCTGGAACGCAAAGAGTATTGAGAGAAAGACGGATGGGTTACAGTCAGTAAGAGTCTGACACTCCCTTCTGCTTCGCCCAGAAGCAGAAGGGTCACTTTAAACTTAACGACGTCAATGTAGTTTCCTATTCACCCCTCACTCTCGCTGTCATATCACATGGATCTGCTGCTGCAGTGGCTTTCGAAATTTTCCTTTTCCTTTTTTCATCACCAGTACAAGATAAATGTACATTCTACATTTAATTGATTTCCACGGGCGGATAACTGTTTAACCATTTAGAATTATGTTTGAAAATCTAAAATTCGAAATAATAAGCTTGTGTTAAGGTGACTGAAGAGCGTTGACACGGCACGGTTTCTCATTAAGATACATTTTAAAGTAAATAAACTTTTTCGACTTTTGAAGTTTATTATAGTTTGACCGATACCGCTGTACCGCGCCTTAGGTATACGAGTGGCGAGACGGGGGGAAGCATCGGCTGTTGCGTTCTGTCAGTCAGCCGTCAACGCTCATGGCGGTCGCTAGTGTAATTTCTTCCGGACTGTCTATGTCAGAAGCACATGGTATAAATATTCAAAGATGGGTCATTTTCAGGTCATTTTTCTGGTGACCAAATATTTTAAGAAAATAAAAGCTTTGCATGTTGTGGATGATTTTAACTTAAGAGTTATCAGAAGAAAAATTCAGTTTTACGAATTTGAAAAAAAAATATAAAGTGTCCGTAAGTTATTATCAAGTTTGAGACAAGATGGTATATTGAATTGTGGTCGCGAATTTTTAAGAAAACTTTTACACAAAATGGGCTACCGTTTCCTAAAATGCAAATCGTAAAGATCTCCTTATAGAGCAGCCTAATATTACACAGTGTGGCGGAAAAAATACCTTACACAAATCAGAAATTACAGAACGCAAAACCGTAACATATATTTATTTGATGAAACATACATCAACGCCAGCCACCATGTCAGCAAATGTTGGCCATCATCGTCAGAACCCGGAATTTATGCTGATATTGAGAAAGGACGGCGTTTGGAAATTCTTGACGCTGTCGAAATGACTTGGTTGATGGTGTATTGACTATATTCAAATCAGTTTCTAAAACTATCATGGAGATAGGAACAGGCCTACTTTTTGTAAGTGGGTGGATGAAAAGTTAAGTTGTTGCCGTATTCTGTAATTGTAATGGACAACGCGTCTTACCACAGCGTTCAGGGTGAGAAGAAGCCAACTATAGCAAGCCTCAAAAGCGAAATGTGGAACTGGTTGCTGCGCCACAATGTAGAATTGCAACTGCAACTTCTTATCAATAATACACTAAAAGAACCCGTGTACGGAATTGACGAACTCCTGAAAGCCCATGGACACACTGTTCTGCGTTTACCCCCATAACATCCAGATTTGAATCCAATAGAGTTTGTCTGGGCTGATATTAAAAACAAGATAGCCCAAAACCATATTAATTCTTCTCTAGACGAAAAGAAAATCTTATTAAATAAATTGTTTTCGGAATACACTGCGGAAAAATGGCAGAGATGTGATGATGGTGTACAGAAAAATGAAAATAATTGCTGGGATCGCGATAGTAGGTTCGATAATAATATCGATCCATTTGTAATAAATTTGCAAGACTCTGATTCCAGTTCCGATGGCAAAATGGAGGATGATGTTGATGGCGAAATGGAAGATGAGGTTGAAGTAGAATCTATGTCAGAATAAGTTTCGTTAATTTAGTAAGTAAAACCAACGGAGTAAATTTACATCGCAGCAAAAAGAACCGCAACGCCATCTATCCAACTGCAGCGAACTAAAATCCTGCATCGCGCAAGCAAAGTTTACCGTGCGATTTGAACTTATACATCAGCCCGAATATTAACTATCGGGCAGTAGCTCACTAGGCACGACATCCGCCTGGTCGGAGGATCCTCCTTTTCAATTGAGGTATGCGGGACTTTACTCTCTGTACCGCTACCCCTAAAAGTATATATATATCTAATACATTATTTGTTTGTAAATTTAAACAATTTTCAATAAAACAAGTCCTGATTTGAATTATAAGATTAGTTCTTATTCATCACCTGCCTATTTTTAATAAAGTATGACTATATTTCGGTCATATTTAAACTAAGTATAATATATGATATATAGTTAAATGAAATGAAATATTTTTTTCATTTCCTATTCAATGAAATAATTTAATTGTTTTTACACTGGATAACTTATATATTCGTATTTTAGCAGAGTACAAATTGACCTCTATAACTAACACAGGCAGCGACAAGAAGTAGAACAGTTTTTAATGTCCACAGAATAAAATTCTATTGCATACAGCCTATGCACAACATTAAGTACGACTTAAAAAACTGGCGTGCCTTAGAACTGTAAACTGATATCGCAAGATCTATCCTTCCCGGCCCCCACCTCGCCGCACTTTCCTAAGGACCGCGCCTTAGGAAAGTGCGGCGAGGTGGGGTTACAGCGGTATTGGTCAAACATAAAATCGATTCCCGTGATCTCGGACTTGTAATTAACTTGTAATTATAGGTACATGAACAACAAGCCGCGCAAAGCTCCAAAGGTAACATTTCAATGCGGAAGCCATACAAAAGATAATCTTGGTGAAATCCAAGAGAAAAGCCGGACACGTCAGATGACAGATAAATTAGAGATTTGGACAGTAAGCGTAGCATTACGCTAATTCCCTGGGGCCTGTCAGAGACGATTAATTAGCAGACTCAGATTTACGTTAATTGCGAAAGAAAATTAATCCATTCCCATCTTTATTGCAAAAAATGTCAGGATATGCAACAAGTAATGTAATCTAATAAATTCCTTTATTGTGTTATTATTGTAGTATCTACCTATTTATGCATGCCACTCGTGTATTCCCTATGTTGGAGCAGAGACAGTTAAAAGCTTTTGGATGTAACCTCCTTATAGAGGGTTGTCTGATTGCTATCCTTAAAGAGGCCATACGTTACGTAATGATATGGAACACCTTTTAGGACGCTTTATCTGAGGGACCATAGATTAGACGGATAGGCGCTAAAATACGACCCGTTAAGTAAAACCACAGACCGCTAACTGATGAGAACATAATATTTGTTCTTTTGCTAGAGGAAAATAAATAAAAACACGGCCAAGTGCGCGACAGACTCGCGCGCAAATGGTTCCGAATGGAACATAATTATGGAACATTTTATTTTAAAACCTTATACTTCTTAGTTTATATAATTTCTTGTAATGTATCAGTAACTAAGTATTTCTAAAATAATAATAAATAGGTGACTACGGTATATCTTGCGTTTTCACTCACAAAACTGCTGACAAAACTAGGCAGACAGAAATTAGGCAGTTGCAATTACGTTTACTTTAGGGTTCATTACTAATTTATTTAATGAATATTTATCACATTTTCATTTCTTATGAACTGTTAATTTTGGTATAAATTTTACACAATAATATTAATGTATTATGGAGAAATTGACAGTTAATTCTGAACGTTTTTAGTAAATTTCAGAGACCGCTAAGAACGAAACCATTATGGAATGATATATTTTTTATTTGGTTAGTACAGTAGTTCAATCCACGAGCTCAAAAAAGTGCCGTCGCGCTTTTCATGAGAAACTTACTTCGGAAAATTTTGCTTTTTAACCGACTTCTTCAAAAAGAAGGAGGTTCTATGTTCGGTTGTACGTATCTTTTTTTTTATGTATGTTCACCGATTTCTTCGCCAAAATTCCGGACCGATTTTAAAAATTCTTTTTTATTCGTAATCCTGTACTCCTGAGGTTGCCCCATTGTCACCAAGTTAGAATCTGATGATGAGATTCCATGAAAATCGAGGGAAACCCTCAAATTTTATAAGCACATACACTGTTTTTCACAAACTTTCTAACGCAATTCAGATATTTGTGCCTAGTAATCATCATCTTATGTTGCTGAGCTGATGATGGAAGGTATAAATCAGGATCTAATGATGGGATTCCATGAAAAATGTTTGTTAAGCGATGTTTTCGCCAATTTTTTACCGATTTGGATGATTCTTTTTTTGTTTGAAGAGTATTTTCTCGGACTGGTCCTGGACTCTTCAATAAATGATAGCAAATGGATCGGGATTTCTGAAATCGCATGTCTGTTGATTGTTTACACAAGTTCATAACATAACATCACGCCGGTACGCTGAGTAAAAATATTTTTTTTTTTATTTTTACATAGAATCGCAGGGATTGACAATTTGACTGGCCTACGACCCCTACATTCATACAAAAAAATTTCCTCGCGACATTTTCCTCATTCCTTTGCACCATTTAGGTACCCATACCATTTTTTTAAGGATGGGAAATCATCAAATGACTCCTCCCGCTTTGGGTGAAGCAGAAGGGAGTGTCAGACTCTTACTGACTAAAACCCATCCGTGTTCCTTCTAATGCCCTTTGCGATCCAGAGGCCCCAGCCTCAGCAGGCACTGGCCCTAGCGGGCCCCATCTCCCATGCTGACAGCTCTTTGAGGCGCGCGTGGAACACAGCGCGCCGTCGACCTGGGCCTACTAGCTGGTTCTGATCAGACGGCGAGCCACCCAATGCTCGCCGTCCGCAGGCCCGCGCCTACGGTGGCTGAGAATCGCCCTGCGACTCCCGACGCCCGGGGCGTCTTTTCTGTTGCGGTGGCTGGGGCGTTAGGTTTCCCTCTCTCTCACACGTTCGGCTTCCTCCTTTGCTAGCATTACTGCTTCGCAGAAGGAGGTGACCGCTTCCCATGTCTCCTCGCTCCGGACCATAGCTTCAACCAGGGCCGGACGCCTCGACGAGGACACGGCGGTGCTTCTCCCAAGCAGGGCAGACCTCCACCGTATGCTACACCGTGTCCTCCAGGAGGTACCCATACCATGGCAACCATGGCAACCGATTGGGGTCGGCTTCCATTCAAGCTGGATTTAGCTGAATAGGTACAGGGTATTTTACGTGACGAGCGACTGCCTACCAGACCCCCACAACCCATTAACTAGGTAACATGGTACTTGATAGCAAGACTAGAGTCAGATTTACTATAGCAACCGACTACTACCAATCATTTATATAAACTAAAGATGCGTTACCCGGACTCAGAAATGGCAACATATAATAAGGTAACAACCGCAATCCTATACCCAACGCGTATAGGTACGTAGCATGAACTACTATTGAAGGTGTTCGCGCTGTTTTTCAGAGCCGCGATGCTGGCGCATGACGCGTTTATACGTCGTCGGTGACATATATACCAGAAAAATGGCAAACTCTGTAAGATTATAAAATATCGTGGGGGATTGTAAACTCTCGATAAATTGTCAACTGAACATTTGAATTACCTACAGACAATGACAATCTACAATTAATTACGGTAACACCAATATTAAATAACTCGTAATTTGTACGGGTAATGGTATGCACCACTCCATACAAGTTAAGGAAAAGGCTAGCAATGTCCCCATTCCGCAGGATGGCCAATATAAGTCATGTCTACGTTGTTTAGGTTCGAAATACTGACAAATGGAGTAGGAATCCGAAATGACGTGAACTTGTAGTCCACGTCATTTTGTGAATGAATCATACTTCCTTATAGGTAGACTTGTTGGGACTGTTGGGAGATAAGTAGGAAGGTACAACAGGAAAATTTAGCATTCTGATTATGTGCGTGTAAAGTTTTTGCATGGGTAAGTAAGTAAGTAACAAAGTCATTTATTTTGCAAATATGGGTACAGTACATGATAATAAAAAGATAAAAGGTAGGTTCAGCCATATTTTGCCGTTCGGCATGCAAAAGTTATAATTTGACGCTAAAACAATAAATGAATAAACAAAATGAACATTGAATAGTCTTAAATCACCAATTATGTAGATCACTTCAATTCAATAGAATAGGGTAGAATAAAAATGCGTACCTACATTGCAATTTTTTTTTAATTATTTCATAAATACATAGTACATTATGTGCATTAAACGACATATTACATCACACTATTACTTACATAGAAATAATTATTCATACAAATTTAATAAATATTTTGAAGCAAATGTTTGTGTGGAAGGTTTTTTTTCATGTGTTGTAAACGTACTATATTTGCGGGTGCTGGCAGAAATGATAATAAATTGAATATTTAGGGGCTGGCCGCCGCTTTTTCGCACGAGTGTAGAAAAAGAAAATGGTGTGTCAAGAGCCATTATTTGATTCGAATAAAAGAAAACCGGTCAAGAGCGTGTCGGGCCGCACACTGTGAAGGGTTCCGTAGTTGCACGTTTGCCACTTGCCAACTTCTCCAAGACTCTCATTTTATATGTTGGTCGACTATTACTCGTTAACTTGTAAAGCCTAGCTGTGACAGTTCTTTTGAATTCTTTATATAACGAATAACAGAATAAACGCAATACCTCTTAAGGAGTCATTGTACTCATCATTATGTACAACTTTTTCTATTGGAGCAAAAAACTGCTGCAAAAACATCTGTTCAAAAATATATAGTCTTTAAGTCAAGAGTGAATAGGTTACTTCTAGGCAAGCGTGCTCCATCTTCGACCACATCATCGCTTAGCATCAGGTGAGATAGTGGTCAAACGCGTGCCTATATATGTAAAAAAAATCGAATTACGCGCACATAGATGTATGTTCCATAGTGAAAACTATCTTTGTCTAGGCAAAATGACAATTCACATTCAGTTATAAATTAACTGTAATTGCTGAAAAGTAAAAATGTACTAAACACGGAACATTTCGGCAGCGCATGTCAATCCCATACATTTTGGTTCCGATTGATTGCCACTTTGTGTAGACTGTAGAGCCTCTTATATATCTATGTAATACGAGAAGCTTTAGACAAAGTTGCATCCCCGTTGTACATTTTTGTCATATTCAGGTAGGTATGTTTGCACTATACTGAAGAATACCAACAAGGAAAAGACCACACCTAGAAAAAACTGTATTTAATGGCTATCCTCCTGTGCTAAAAACAATGATAAAAAACACGGTATAATGGGCAGTCTTATCGCTGAAGGTAATCTTTTACATTCAGACTAAATTTGACAACAACAAACCACTTTGTCGTTTTTTAATTATAATACATATCTACGAGTGTGTTATATACGGCAAGGTAAAAGGTTAAACAACATACTATTTATCTAAGTTTATTACATTTATTTAAGAGTAATCTAACCTATTAAATAACCTAAAATAAATAAACTAACAACAAATTATTATACTACTATTTATATACTTTAACTGAAATGAATGAGAATTATTGAGAATTTACGGGGATTATAGTAAGGGAAACTACAAGAAACGTTTTACTGTTTATATTTACAACAGATAAAATATACACATATAAGCTTATAACACACACATAGATTTACAAAAGGTATCGTGTACCCCTAGTAATAAGTATAAAGCCAAAGTTATCATTTAATTTATTTAACCAAAGTTAGCATTATAAATACCATCTAATCAAACACAAATCAAGTTAGTTTATTATTCTCATAATCACAATAATGAGTAACATAATTATAATTACATAATAATTTCAGCAAAGCAATAATATAGGTACTTAACTTTGTATAGAAGTGTTCCCGTCGGCAGCCAAACAAGAAGTGCCCGAACTGTCACCGTGTCTGGCTTTTATACCTCATTCTCCCGCCATAAGTCAACCGATCGACTAATAAACAAACTAAAGCTTAGACCAAAAATATTAAAATGTTAGTAGATAATTAAACACTATTTTTATAGATTAAATTAACAGATCAAACAGTACATTAAAAGATTTGAATAACAAGTAAAAATTACCATGACTTCCGATGACAGTTGGCAATATTTCAAGTAAAAAATACACAACACTTTAATCATTAAATTCTACCCACTTTATCACGGCCATGCTGACTTGTAGTTCGCTCTCGGACTACATAAAAAAAAAACTTAAAACTAATTATTACTAAATACACTTTTTGTAAGGAAACTTAATGCTAATACATATTATTCATTGTTGTAGTCCAACTTAGCACATCAAAGGGACAAAACAACAACGGTCAGTACTTTCACATCAATCTAAACCTCTCACCTGCTGCACATGAGACGGGCTAGAACAAAGTAACTGACTTCAGCAGTTCCAATCAAATATTTTCTCATTCCATTTGTCACATCTGACATCTAATACATAATTTTCATAATGGGTACAATATAATATTACTTAAGAATAATACAAAAGTTACATTATTCGACATCATCAATCCATTCTCCAGACCATAGTCTCAATTTATCTTTGGCTACAGTTATATTTCTTAAATTTCCTATTCCCCTTAAGGAGTACCTATCATTAGGTAAGATAGCTGTAATCTCATAAGGACCTTTAAATCTGGGACATAGTTTATCATGACGCCTGTGGTTTTGGTTTACATAAACTGTATTTCCAACATCAAAAACTTTATTATCTCGCCTTACGGTATCGAATCGAGTTTTGAATTTGTTTGCCTCACAACACAGACGCTGATAAGCAAGTTCACGATCTGCCCTAACATCTATGTTATCTTCAGTAATATCTATGTCATTCAAATGAGCTTGGATAGAAGGGATATTAGCATTACAGCCTATAAGCAAACGAATCGGTGTGAAACCCGTAGAACTCTGAATAGTGGTGTTTATTGACTGTTGTACCTTCCACAATCCGCTTGGCCAATCTGACGAGCCATTACAAGTAGTATTTAGCATATCAATCACTGTAGCGACATATCTTTCTATTTGACCATTACCTCTTGGTGTGCCTGTAGCAACCATATGATGTTCTATCTGTAACTCTCTAAATAAGGAACGAATTTGATTAGCACTAAAATTGGTGCCCCTATCTGTGATAACCATTGATGGGGTTCCAAATATAGTGATAGTTTCCCTTATAATAGGCACTAATTCGATAGAGTTCAGAGTTATGAGAGGTTTTAGTAAACAAAATTTGGTAAACCCGTCGACTAAAAGTAGAATATGTTTGTATCCGTCACTTGTTTGTGTGAATGGACCTGTACAATCCAGATGGATTGTATGAAAGGGAATAGGGGTTTTATCAATGGGATGTAAATATCCTTGTTTTGGACCAGAATGACCTTTCCTTTCCACACATATTAGACAGTGCTTTAAATATTTTCTAACAAAAGAAGACATACGAGGAAACCAAAAATGTTCGCAAAGTTTTTTGAATGTTTTAGTAAATCCTACGTGGCAGTTTTCATCATGGAATAATTTTAGAAGGTTGAATCTGGACCCTTTTGGCACATATAATTTAGGTTCGTTAGGTTGTACTTTGTAAAACAACAAATTATTTTGTAAGAAGTATTGATTTTCGTCTAATTCACCAGCTATAATTTGGGATATTAAATTTTGAGTTTCTGAATCATTTTGTTGGGCGATTTCTAACCAAGATAGTGGTTCTTCAATCAAATTTATCATGCTAGAATTTTTTTGTGATTTACTATTGGTTTGTATAGTGTCAGTCTGTGGTGACAAAGAGCTAGATACTGATGCACCAGCAAGAGTGGAGTCTTTCACAGGATTACGGCTAAGAAAATCTACATGTCCTATGTATCTACCTTTTTTATATATAACCTCAAAATTAAAATCTTGTAAAAATGTCCACCAACGGGCAACGCGGGGAGATAAATCTTTTTTATTCATAGTGCTTTTAATAGAGTTACAGTCTGTAAAAATCTTAAACGTAATACCTAGAAGGTATATTCTAAAATTTTTTAAAGCATTATATATAGCCAAAGTTTCTAGATCATACGAACAATATTTGGATTCCGCAGGTGAAGTTCTTCGACTGAAATAAGCTATGACTTTTTTGATATTATTAATTCTTTGTACTAAAATGGCTCCGTAGCCCAAGGAACTAGCATCTGTGTATAGTTCAGTTGGTAAACAAGGATCAAATACTGCTAATAATGGTTTACTCGACAAATGTTTTATAACATAATTTCTAGCCGTATCCTGTTCTATTCCCCACTCCCATTTCTGGTTACTTTTTGTTAATTTGGTTATAGGTGCAGTTCGAGTTGCGAAAGTGGGAATAAATTTGCGGAAGTAACTAGCTAGACCCATAAACTGCCTTACTTGCTTAACGTTTTTAGGGACAGGGGAGTTTACTAAATCGGCTATCTTTGCCTCGCTGGGCCTAATACCTTCCTGTGTTATAATTCTTCCTAAATATTCTATGCTTTGAACAAAGAATTTACATTTTTTAATATTTATAGTAAATCCTGAACAGCATAATGCCCGAACCGTTTCATGCAAATAGTGAAGACCTTCTTCTATTGTTGAAAATGGAATTAAGATGTCATCTATATAAACTAGAAGAAATTTCAAGTGCTGTACAGCTTTTGTGATAGCTCTTTGGAAAACTGAGGGCCCATTACAGATACCAAATGGCATCCTTAAAAACTCAAAGTGACCATCGGGCGTCACAAAAGCCGTGTATTTTATAGACTCTGATGCAACGGGAATTTGGTAAAATCCATTTTTCATATCAATAGAGATGAAGAATTTTGCTTTACCCAACTTATCGATTTGGTCTTCGATTAGAGGGAGAGGGTAGCGATCTTTATCCAAAATTTTATTTAGTGCTCTATAATCTATACATAATCTATCGGTGCCGCCTTTTTTCTTAACTAAAATTACTGGATTTGCAAAAGGAGAGTCACTTTCACATATTATGTTTTGCTTCAAAAGTTCTTGAATTATTTTATTAACCTTCTCTCTCTCTATCGGCGCCAATCGATAGGGACGATAATTGATGATTTCATCTTTAATTAATCGTAACCTAAGTTCACCGGTTTTTACGGCAGTAGTTCCATCGAAGACAGAAGGGTACTTTTGAAAAATGTTTCTTATTTTATCTTGCAGCTCCAAATCTAAATGATCAATTTTTGAGGTTAATTCAATTAAATCGGATGTATCAGTAGAAATCATATTAACTTCTGTCTTAGTTAGAACCGACTTCCTAAATAGACGACTACCTAACGAATCTGTTACGATTTCTATATCTTGATATTGAACAGCGTTTCGACCTATTAATAAATTATACTGAAAATCATAGTCTCTAACAACATATATATCTAATTCTAAACAAACTGCTTCGAATTTAACCAGTACGGTAATTAAAGCAAAAACGTGTAATTTATTTTGACCTATACCGTTCAAATAAATTGATATTGGTGAAAAATGGCAGCCTAATCTTCTTGCAATTGATTCTCTTATCAGACTACAACTTGCTCCTGTATCTATGAGACAATCAATCGGAATATCATTTATGACAACTTTAGTTAATTTTAGTTCGGTTTTTCTAAAAAATTAACCTCTTTATTTGGTATTATAGTTATGGATGAAGAATTACTTGATTCAGCTTTTTGTTTATGATAGCAAACAGACTCAGTGTGCCCAATTTTTTTGCAATATGTACAAACTTTTGGTCCGTTAGGCTTAGATAACTGTGTGACTTGATTGACAGGTGTATGTGAATTTGGTTTATTTTTGGGACATTGATAGTGTATGTGACCAATCTTATTACAAGAAAAACATTTCTTTTCGTTGTTCAACTTAGGTCGTTTCGTTTCAGAGGGCCCGGCATTAGGATTTTCTAAGGGTCTTTTTTTTGTTTTTACATATACTGAAAGCAGCGATATAAGGGCAGCAGTAGTAGTGATACCACTATTTAGTGAAGCCATCTTAACGTCGACATCAGAAATTCCTCCACAAACTAATTCAACTATTTGGTCATCAGTAAAAGAAATTTTTGTATTACGAAGTAAACGTATTTTTTCTCTACTGTATTCACTATAAGAATCTGCCGCGTCTGATGTATATAAGACTGCCTTACTGAGTTTCTCAGATAAGTTTTTCTTTTCGGGAAAAGCATCGATTATATCTATACGAAATTTTTCCCAGGATCTACCTTCAGTTGGTTCCCATGATTCGAACCACGTGACGGCAGATCCTTTTAGGGCCTTACCGGCTTTAGCTGCTGTTTTGATACTGCTCCACTTCAAATCCGCACGGAGAGTCTCGATGCTGTCACACCAACCCTTCGCTCCACAGTCGTTTTTATCCGGATCGAACACCGGCAAAGCGATGTCATCGTCCTTTTGTTGTGTCGTAGACACAGCATCTCGGATTGCTTTAAGAAGATTACCGATTGTCTCAGCGTCCATCCTGAAACACGAGATATTATTAGCAAAAGTGATGCAAGGACTATCCCACTTCTGATGTTATATACGGCAAGGTAAAAGGTTAAACAACATACTATTTATCTAAGTTTATTACATTTATTTAAGAGTAATCTAACCTATTAAATAAACTAACAACAAATTATTATACTACTATTTATATACTTTAACTGAAATGAATGAGAATTATTGAGAATTTAAGGGGATTATAGTAAGGGAAACTACAAGAAACGTTTTACTGTTTACATTTACAACAGATAAAATATACACATATAAGCTTATAACACACACATAGATTTACAAAAGGTATCGTGTACCCCTAGTAATAAGTATAAAGACAAAGTTATCATTTAATTTATTTAACCAAAGTTAGCATTATAAATACCATCTAATCAAACACAAATCAAGTTAGTTTATTATTCTCATAATCACAATAATGAGTAACATAATTATGATTACATAATAATTTCAGCAAAGCAATAATATAGGTACTTAACTTTGTATAGAAGTGTTCCCGTCGGCAGCCAAACAAGAAGTGCCCGAACTGTCACCGTGTCTGGCTTTTATACCTCATTCTCCCGCCATAAGTCAACCGATCGACTAATAAACATACTAAAGCTTAGACCAAAAATATTAAAATGTTAGTAGATAATTAAACACTATTTTTATAGATTAAATTAACAGATCAAACAGTACATTAAAAGATTTGAATAACAAGTAAAAATTACCATGACTTCCGATGACAGTTGGCAATATTTCAAGTAAAAAATACACAACACTTTAATCATTAAATTCTACCCACTTTATCAAGTGTAACCAACGTAAGTGCAACAAAATATCCTGTTATTACGTGTACCTACAATTAATTGTTTACTCATTTCTGTGAATCACAATTAAATAACGCATGACAATAACATGGTTGCCGATCCCAGGCACTGTTATACATGAATAATAAAGTCGAAAATCCGTTCGGGTTTTGTCTCGGGATTAGGTAAATTAAACAGGTGACACGTGTGAAAGGGCTGACTAAGGCTGACTCTCAACCCTAGCTGTGCGAGGAAGTAGAGCGGGGAACGAGGTAAAATATGTAGCATAATTACGTATTGTGACCCAGATTTAAAATTAAGTAGTTGTGGCATTAGTGGGGCTTGTTTTTAAAATTAATAAAAAATCTGAAAATGAAGTTTACGTCGCTCAATTCAGCTAGAGTAGAAAAGAGGTTTAATAAGTTAAATAATCAAATACACATTTACAAAGATGGGGGTTAACGATGATCCCCAAACTAAGCATTTATCTGTATCTTGTAGCTAATTTACCTACCAAGCTGTTCGCGAGGGACGCAAGTAAATAACCAATGTGGAAAATGTTTGCAAATCAGTTAACAGACACTATTAGTATCACACTTCTACCTTGCCTACCTTCCCACACAGCTTTGTTAGAAAAATCACACTTCTTCACACCAAAGATATGTGAAATCGAAGCTCTGCCGTACCTAGTAGTCTAGTGGAAAGCCAGCCTAAGGGTGCCTGTCTATTAGAAAACGGAGAAATTTTAACCAATGGAATTGCATAAAATCTCCGCACCACGTAACTTATTGACATTTTGACTGACATGATTGGTTAAAATTCTCCGTTTCTCCGCTCCGCTGCCTCGCTCCGCACCCTTATACACGGAAAAAACAACATTATCATCCCGAAAACATACTTTTTTCATATTCAGTGAACGTTCTAGGGGCCTATAAACATGCCCAATATATATATAATAAATAACTGAAAGTAATTATGTTTTACAGATGAACGGTCGGAAAAATGAGAGCACAGCTTTAAAAATCATACACGAACCTACGTATTTTAACTCTTTTTTTTTTACTCTTGATAGGCACGCGTTTGACCACTATCTCACTTGTCGGAAAAATAGCATATGAAGGTATTGAATGAGTGTGAAGTTTGCTACTCGATTTTCAGGATAGGAAAAGTACGTGTTCTTGAGTTTTTCAAATTTAAAACTCAATGTAGGCCATGTAGGTCTCAAAGTATATGAAAATTGGCTGACATGTGTTTGCTGACATGTGGTAATATCTGCTTTTAACGCTGCCTAACCCTTCTGCAAATACTGACAAGTTGACGTTATATTATTAAATATATTATGTAAAAAGTTCAACCGAGCTGTATCAATAAATAAAAAGATTCCATTCCCCAAATACTAAAATAGTTTTTTCTAGTTATGGTCGACGGTTATTGGGACATATATCTACGTTGTCAGTTATGCGATTACTTCGGTCGCTTCCCTGCTAAAGGTCCCTTTAGCTGGGAAGCCATCGGAAAACACAATTTATGCCCATAACTGTAATATACCGGGCTTCGTGACATGTACTCTGGCTCAATCATCAATGAAATTAAAAAAGTAGCCACTCGTCAAAATTAAAAAAGTAACCTCTATTATTCTACCTACATACACTAAACAATCATCTAAACACAATCATAATCACGAACATAATCTAAATAAATTAACAAATACTTAATTATCATACACTAATTAACACGAAATTATGTACAAACGCGTATATTAACAAAATAAATCATTGGGCATCAAAAAAATAATCCACATCGCTGTCAATGGCAAAAGTTCCCAGAACACTGGCAGCATTGCCGCGTTGAATCGCAATGCTGATTCTTTGGCCGAAAAAAAGCCCAGCCCTCTGGTCACGTGAACAGTCGACAAGTTGTTTGCTAATGTCCCGAAAGACTCGATGCGCACTCGGACCCCATGGGCCTAGTGTTTCAACGCCAAACGGCTCAAATATGTAACTTCCAATTAAGTTGTTATATTTGCGCCGTTTGAGGTTTTCTGCACCTGCAGCAGCCGCCCCAGCACAGCCCGCCGTGCTAAGAAGATGGGATGGCGCAAGGGTGTCGACACATGTTGCATCCCACACCAAAGGCCTACCCACCTTCCAAGGCATTATGGTCATCCCATCTGGCCTTTTCCCATCGTCGCGTGCCAAGCCGTTGGGTTCTAAAACAGCTGGCACCCCGGCGGTGACAAGGGCCCGACGGATAATGTCATTAATGCTGGCGTGCCGTGCTAACCGACCAGCGCTCCTACTGCAGGACAGGCCATGGTGTCCGAGGCGGTCGACTGCTTCACCGCATTGACACCGATGTGGAGCTCCGCTAGGAGCACCCAAACGCAGACACGTAGCGATCCGGAAAGTACTGTCACTCAGCAAAGTACCTATGTTGGGTGACGGTAGTGCCTGTAGCCAAAGACCCGACTCCCATTCACCCACAGCCAGCAGGCGGGCACGCTCCGCAGTATTGGTGGTCGTATTTATGAGGTTATTCCGTACCAATCTGCAGAGCGGCTCGTCCCATTGTCTTTGGGAGAACGGGTTATCGGGCAATGCCGTATTCGGGCAAGCCACTTTCCAGGCGTTCACTGCATCGGTCAAACAAGGCACTTCACAGTTAACCAATGATGGAGTTAATATCCTTTTGGTTAACTTTTCAGTGCTGTTGACCGATGACAGGAACGCCGGTAGGCTTACACTAGAAATTTTGCGGATGCCGAGCCCACCAAAGCGAATGGGTAGTGTGGCTTGCAGCCACGCTCGGTCATCTAGAGCCACATTTAAGATAGATGTCAGTGTGTCTTGAATGATTTGATCGATTTTGTCCAAAAGATGTGATTGCTTCCATAAAGGTGAAGAGCGGAGAAAATACATAAAATTTGGCCCAAAACAACAATATCTAATGAGGGTGAAAGCCGAATGTAAATTAATTTTGCTAAGTCTTTCCGAAATATCGTTAAAAAGATTAATTTTGTCGTCAATGAATGAAGAAAAACTGTCTTCCAATATAGGTGAACCTAGGAGGTGAAGTGAACTCTTGTCTAAAATTTTGATATCTGGGGCTATTGAGTTGAATTTCTGTAGAGTCATTTGTCTGTCGGTATTGTCATTAAGGAAAATTTCACATTTGGAGTGGTTGAGGTCAAGGCCGATGGATTGGAACTGTTTCTTCAGGAATTGGAAATCTTTCAAAACTGTGTCCACGTCACCCCCTAAAGTTCCATCATCTAAATACCAGACGTTAAATTTTGAATTTAGTTTTTGGATAATGGGATGAATAGCCAAGCTGAAAATGACTGGCCCGAGGGGGTCACCTTGTTGGCAGCCAACTGCAGATTCCAAAACATTGTCCTTGTATAATAATTTTGAAGGGTACCTGTAGCATTGCCACAAAAAGCCGTAAATTTCCGGTAATTCTTTTCTAACCTATTTATACTTAACTCCCTAATAACTTTGTTTTAGATTCGTTCCTGACGCACTCCATCAAGAGATGTTGTACATCTTCTCTACATACACTTTCAACTTTATTTTTCAATAATATCGATATCAAAAGTGCAAATTTAGCGAAAATAACTTCCGTCAAAGGTTTCAGTAATTACCATAGGTAGGGTATATCAAATATCATTGTGGTGAAGTATTATGCAAAGTCAAGGCATGAAGTTCGCTTTGTGGCTTTTAAGAATCGACCATGACTTTTCCGTAGAGCACAGTTTGAAGGTACTGGTTTGAAGGACTGCGAGATTTGTTTGAGAGTTGAATCAAATCATGCCTTTTTAAATCGCTTTTTCAGCTGGGCTCCTTAGGCCTATCCCACAGGAAACGTAGGTACACTTTTTTTTCAGGATAAATGTAGCCTATGAAACTTAATAAGAGTATCCTTTTCAATGAAAATGTTCGTAAGCGGATCATAATTTCCAGTAATTAGGTACCTCTTACAAACCAAGAAATAATTTACTTCTTGGACCAACTTTTGTCTAAAACAGTTTTTGACAATGTAAAACTAATTCGAACGGAAAGCCGGCAAACAGCGAACTAAGCCTTTATTGTCTGATAGTCTAGTTTTCATTACCTAATACTTTAATACTTCTTCTTTCTTTTCTTTTTTATAGGAGCAATTTCTACAAGGACACCAAAATTTTAATTCAAACTACATAATTGTACCTAGTATGTTCGTCAATAATCTAATCAGTAGGTACCAAATATATTTTTTGCTATTTTATTTGAGATGGGTTTGCTCTTGACTCTAGTCTAGGTCAGAGATGACACAGACAAAGTCTACGATGGAGCGAGCTTACCCAGAAGGAGTCGGTTCACTCTAATGTTGATGAGATTAGAGTTGTAAGCGTTCGGAAACAGATGCAGTCAGACAGTTCCAGTAGCGTAGCGAGGTGGGGGCGGAGGGTGACAGCCGTTTAGGGGTGACACCCGACCGTTAGTTGACTGGTTTTTGTCACTGTCAAGTGTCACCCCTAAACGTTTGATGCATCGAAACCTGCCGGGAGTGGAGTGTAAAATTTATTGAGCTCGCTTCGCTCGCTCTTGCATTCTGCACTAAGCTTTTCTGTATAAATCAAAAGAGTTGTCTTTAAGTATGAGATGAGTTGCAATAAATACTTTAGTTCCTGAGGTGTTCGCATTTAGAGTTGACACTCGACTGCTCGTTGACTTTTTTTTGTCACGGTTGGGTGTCACCCCTTAACGGGTGACGTATCCGAGGTGGGGTGTAAAAAATTTCGAGCTCGCTTTCCTCGCTCTTACATTCTGCAGTTTTTTTGTCTCGAGCTTTTCGGTATAACTCAACAAAATTACTTTACGTATGTCAGAAAAAAAAGAACCTTTCCGGAATTTTAGAGCTCGCTTCGCTCGCTCTCTCCATGAAGAACTTCTACTTAAGTATGAATGATCTAAAGAAAATAAAACCTATCCAAGGTGAGATGCATAAATTCTAGCTCGCTTCGCTCACTCTTGTGTTCTGCCCTCTCTCAATGAATTAGCTTTCTGGCATCAGCCCATAATCTATTTAAGTATGAATGATCAAAAGAAAATAAAACCTATTCGAGATGGGATACAAAAATTTTCGACCTCGCTTCGCTCGCTCATGCGTTCTACCCTCACTTATTTTTTGAGCTTACTTGCAGATTGCGAGATGCACAAATTTTCGAGATTTATTTTGTAAGTGTGGTGTAAGAGTATTCCTGAAAATAAAGACCTGCAGCGCAAATGGAACACCTCACTTCCGAATAAATGTCTAAGATCGTCGGAAAACTTGAGATTAGAGATGCCGATGCACTCCACCAGCTTCTACGACAAATATTTTACGGTTCAAGCGGTGCGGTTATGGAATGCTTTGCCCGTATCAGTAAGACGTGCTCAATCTTTGTCCATTTTCAAAACAATGGTCGAAAATCACTTCCTTTCTGTTTGATTGTTATCACTCGATTCCTATGCTTTTTATTTATTTGTAACATAATTATAATTGTATATATTTATCTATTATGTATTTATTTATATAATTCGTACACCTAAGACTACCTGCAGTACTGTATTTCCGTTATCGTTAAAATCCATCCAAAGGTTGTCTTGAAAAGATCGCTTTTAGCGATAAGGCCGCCCATTGTGTCACCCTATGTAATGTTTTCTTCATCTATCTTTTCTGTAACTTATATGGTGTACATAATAAAGAGTATTCTATTCTATTCTATTCTATTCTATTCTATTCTATTCTATTCTATTTTATTCTATTCTATTCTATTCTATTCTATTCTATTCTATTCTATTCTATTCTATTCTATTCTATTCTATTCTATTCTATTCTATTCTATTCTATTCTAATGGCTTGTGACTGCCGTACCCAAAACGAAAGGCGCCATTCATTACTATTTGGGTTAATTTATGGGGTGACACCACATTATCCGCCTCGGGTGTCACCCATGCTAGCTACGCTACTGGACAGTTCTGCTCCTTTGCTGCGCGCATTATAAAAGACATTTGGAAACGCTTTTCGCAAATTGGTGGAATAGCAACAAGGTAGGGATAGTAAGATTTATAAAAAAACGTGACAATGAGTTGTCATAATTGCCACGACCTTAAAAAAGCAGGGGTTGGCGATTGCAGCCGTTGCAGGTTTAAAACTGCGAGAAAAACTTTTCCACACCACCATAGTCTCATGCGAGCTCACGAATGAAACTACTGCGGTGGAGCTGAAGCAACCGCCAAATCGGTCATCATCATCGTCAACTTTTTAACGCCCATAACACAAGTCAGTTAATCATGTGATGCTATGGTGAACAGAAGATTACTCCAGTACTATACGAACAATGCATCTTATGCATCAAATTATTGTTGAGCAAACACAATGATAATAAGATACTGCATACTCCGTTATGAGTATGACAAAACTTTACTATTGTTTGGTGGCTTTTGAAAATAATAATTTGAAAATACACAATACCGTACAATGGATGCTCCTAGTAGGTAACTACACAAACTTTCTCAAGATTCATAGAAGATAATTTTTCTAATAAATTGTACGAACCGAACGTTCTAAAATTGTTCGTACGAACAGAATGTTTGCTACTCGTCCTGCTCCAAATCTGTTTCGCCATTAATTAAGGCTTACGTTTAAATATTCTGATTACTATAATTAAACTGCTTAACGTTAATGGCAATCATAAATACATCTGCGTCGCTTTCTCTCATTATCAATAATAAGCCCACCAGGATAATATATGATCCCATGAAAAGTGAGTGCGGGATTAAATCAGGAAAATGGGCAGCCGTATACATTACTGTATAAGTATCATTGAGGAGGCAATATTCCCGAAGGGTCGTACATAATGGCAATGTCTATGGGGTCATCCATTAACTTTCAGATATACGATCAAAATAATGGTGAATTCACTTTTTCTATCAGGTAGAATTTTACTAACGAGTTTGATGGGTTAATGTTGAGTGAACCTGCGTTGATTGAGGACTGGCTTAGCGTTCTATTCGTTCCAATTACTACAGACAATTAGCATATCCCTAACGAACACCTATCTCCCTGCATGCTAGGTTTCTGGGAACGCTACGTTTAGACTGTGAATGTGATCGTTAGGTATTGTTGGTATTGGTCAATTGATTAACCTTCATCATCTGCCTAGCCTTTTCCCAACTATATTGAGGTCGGCTTCCAGTCAAGCCGGATTTAGCTGAATACCAGTTTTTTACGAGAAGCGGCTGCCAACCAGACCTCCACAACCCATTAACTGGGTAACACGGTACTTCATGGCAAGACTGGGATCAGATTTACTGGCTTCTGACTATCCGTAACGACTGCCAAAGATCTACAAATGACAGCCAGGACCAACGGCTTAACGTGCTTTCCGAGGCACAGAGGAAACTCGGTATGTTGAGATGGTCACTCATCCACAGACCAACCTTGGCAAGCGATGCTTAACCTTGAAGATCGATCCGTGAGGCTGTTATTATCTAGCCACGAGCTCCTCCGTCAATTGATTAACCTTAATATCTTGAATAACACTAATTCGGGGTCAAAAAAGAAACTTAGACTCAATAAAGTATCTAACAAATTACAGCATCGCAGCGAGCAGACCTGAAGATCAGTGCTCGTTCTTAGGGATTTTGTAATTTTAGTATTTCACTAGTTTTTTACGATTCAAGAATCTAATCTAACAGCTTTAAACGAGCAATTATATGTGTATATATGTAAATAATCTGAATCTCGAAAATGGCTCCAACGATTTTTATGAAATTTAGTACGCAGGGAGGGGGTTTCGAAAGTGATAAATCGATCAAGCTAAGTTATTTTTTTTTTTAAACGCAAAAAAACGATCGGTCATCCAATATCTAGATATATCGATACTAATATATACAGCTTAAGAGAGTTTGTTTGTTTGCGCTAATCTCAGGAACTACTGGTCCGATTTGAAAAATTATTTCAGTGTTAGATAGCCCATTTATCGAGGAAGGCCTATACTATATATCATCACGCTAAGACCAATAGGAGCGGAGCAGTAATGAAAATTGTGATGCAGACGAAGTTGCGCGGATCAACTAGTACTAATATATAAAGCTGAAGAGTTTGTTTTTTTGTTTGCTTGAACGCCCTAATCTCAGGAACTACTGATCCGATTTGCAAAAATTCTTTTAGTGTTAGATAGCTCATTTATCGAGGAAGGCTATAGACTATATATCATCACGCTAAGACCCATAGGAGTGGAGCAGTAATGAAAATTGTGAAGCAGACGAAGTGGCACGGGTCAACTATTATCATTATAGAACATTCAGCCATGGTGCCTATGAGTCGGACTCGCACACGAGGGGTTCCGTACCACAAACCTTAGTTTTTACTATTTGTCGTATACACATAGATATACACAATCTGTGAAAATTTCAACTGTCTATCTATTACGGTTCTTGAGATACAGCCCGCTGACAGACAGACGGAGGAACGGACGGATAGCGGAGGCTTAGTAATAGGGTTCCGATGGATACCCTTTGGGTACGGAACCCTAAAAACTGACTTCAAATCAGCAACGTATGAAGAAGACTAGTGCGTTTTTATGTCAGTAATTAGTAATTCGACCGGTAACTGAAATGACTAACGGATTCCTTCCTCGCCCATCGTTTCATTGAGTACAAACTAGTTAGGTATTGTTTTATCCCTGTATTACAGTAGCATATTAATTATGAAGTCCTAGGTTTTGTCTGATTGCCATTCCGAAGCAGTCGGTAAATGTTCGTCCTCTTAAAATATCCTTCAATATCTATATCGGGATCAATAAAGGGAAAACTATCTCGTAAATTGTTGATCCTTATATTTTTCCTCTAATATAATTATATATATTTTTGTTTTATTAAACAGATAGGGATATCTATTTCTAGGGCCAGTGCCTGTTGGGGCTGCGGACTTCGTTCGAAAGAGGCACCGTACCCTGGAACGCAAAGGGCACTAGGGGGATCGCGGATGGGTTTTAGTCAGTAAGAGTCTGCCACTCCCTCCTGCTGTACCCAGAGCAGGAGTCATTTGATGATTTCCCATCCTAAAAAAAATATCTATTAAATCTATTTAATAAATTAAATATACTACTCTGTCAAGAAAGTACCGGGAGAAGATCAATAATACACAAAATGTCTGTTATTCATCCAAATTTATTTTATCACCTTCAAAGTATGCTCCTTTAGAAACGATACACTTGCGCCAACGAATAATCCATTCATCAAAACATTTTTTAAACGCTTCTTCCGGAATTGAGTTCAGTTCTCGCCGCGAATTCTCCTTCATGTCTTCTATCGATTGAAAACGGGTGCCACGAAGTGGTAATTTGAGTTTAGGAAAAAGAAAAAAGTCAGCAGGAGCCATATCTGGTGAATATGGTGGTTGCTGGATGGTATTTGTTGAGTGTTTGGTTAAAAATTCGTTCATAATGATAGCCTTGTGCGAAGGCGCATTGTCGTGGTGCAAAATCCAAGAATTTTCTTTCCACAAATCTGGCCTTTTTCGTCGAATTTGCTCTCTTAAACGCCGCATAACGCTCAAATAATATTCTTTATTTACCGTTAGACCTTCCGGTAAGAATTCAGAGTGCACAACACCGCGATAGTCAAAGAAAACAGTCAACATGACTTTGACTTTTGATCGACTTTGGCGTGGTTTTTTCGGTTTCGGTTCAGTTGAAAGGCGCCACTCCGAAGCTTGTTGACTAGTTTGCATGTCAAACTCGTAAACCCACGTCTCGTCACCAGTAACAATGCGTTTCACGAATGTTGGTTCCGAACTGACTCGTTCTAGCATGTCCTCAGCGACTTTCATGCGATTGAGTTTTTGGAGAAAATTCAGATCTTTTGGGACTAGCCGAGCAGCAACATGTTTCATACCCAAATGATTAGTTAAAATGGTTCGGATCGACTCGTGAGATACAGAAAGTTCGGCGGCTATCTCTCTCAGAGTTGAATGGGGATTTTCAGTCACTATTTCCTTCACTTTTGCGATGTTAACTTCAGTTGCAGACGTTGACGGCCTACCAGAGCGAGGCAAATCTTCCATCACATCTCGACCGCTTTTGAACGCTTTGAACCACTCATAAGCACGAGTTTTTGATAAAGTCGATTCACCGTAAGCCTTCTGTAACATTTTCAGTGACTCCGAACACGAAATTCCATTGGCGATGCAAAATTTAAGACAAACTCTTTGTTCGATATTTTTGTGCATTATGAAATTCGCAATACACACTATATATGATATTACTAAAACCAGCACTGTATTTAATATAAATAACA
Source organism: Lacanobia oleracea (assembly GCA_950371165.1). Classification (NCBI taxonomy): domain Eukaryota; kingdom Metazoa; phylum Arthropoda; class Insecta; order Lepidoptera; family Noctuidae; genus Lacanobia; species Lacanobia oleracea. The sequence continues at coordinate 12,949,203 of OX493393.1, read as the reverse complement.
GATGCAACTCAAACTCCGCGCCAAAATGGAAAACAGTTGTGCCAATCTAACAACTACAAAAAAACAAAAATTTGAATTTGGAACCATAAACAAATCATCCATTCCCTTTTTTGACTGAATGTATATGTTTTATTCAGTATACTTGACCTGCCATCCTGTGTACCTGTGAATATTTTTTTCATTTTTTTTGTTTTTGGGTCCTCGACATGACTTCCCGATTAATTTAAAAGCTACCACGTATTTCCTGGATAGGATAGATATGTAACTTGATCATGAAATTGGGCTAGTTATGTCGGTCCTTATCAGGCTGCAAATCCAACAGACCCAGATTTCTTTGGCAGTCGCTAACGATAACATAACGAATTAATTGAGGAATTCACGAAAAGTAATCCAAGGAAGCTTTTATGCGCAAAATAAAATGTCATGTGTATTTTAGTATTTAATTTGCTAAACCCAGTCACCCCTCCAAACGACAATCCTTGGTCCACCCCTGGTCGAACCAGCAACCAAGTAAATGAAGATTAAAGTGAACTTTTCTCGCACAAGGCGGCATCAACGTATCACTCACCACACCAAGTACTTAAATTAAAAACTGGCCAAGTGCGAGTCGAACTCGCGTGCAAAGGGCTCCGAACCAATTTAATTTTTTAACATGTTGTTTTAACACTTCTAATAGTTTTTCCTGCAATCTTGAGGTATCTGCATTTTTTTTTTGATTTTATGCTCAGTAGTTTCGGAAATAAGGAGGAGCCCCTTACTTTCAAAACTACTGAGCCTAAGGAATGGTCATTTTTAGTCTAATTTCTTGAATAACTTCAAAAACTAAAAAAATATTTATTTACGTGTCACAGAAGTCTATATGTATACCAATTTTCAAGAAAACCGGTTCACTAGATCCCGAGAAACCTGGCTGTGACAGACGGACAGACAGACAGACAGACACCCGAGTGATCCTACAAGGGTTCCGCTTTTTACGGATTTTCGAAACCCTAAAAAACAGCCATAATGCCCATTAAAGGCAACGCCTGATAACGAATAAGTTTATTTGATCCACTCCACACACAGTGGGGTCGATACAAGAATAGAAGCAAATGCAGCAACAATGCACAAAGTGCAAAAATATATTATGATTCTAATCATGTCCGCCTGGTTGCGATTTAGCTATACCAAAATCAAAAATAAACGCGAAATCACAAAACAGTTACCTGCTACCTGCGTTAGCGTACCAAACGTACCTAAATCGATTTGTCACAGTGAGCGTACGTTGTGTATCAGCACATTCAAACATCGATCGGAATCGACCCGACCTTGAGATAATGTTAAACACGCCTACAAATCGATTATAGCAAAATAGAATCGAATAGGAAACAACGTCGAGATGGTCACAGCTTGTCGAATCAACAATGCAGCGAGCTGGTAAGATAGGTCGTAAGTTCACGCACGGCGAGAAAAATGTTCGTGTTTGTACCAGCCAGCCGGCATTTTTATTTGTGTTTAGTTGATAACCGCGGGCCGCGCGCGACGCTTGTGCCCACGCGCATCCCGCACGACCAGCGCCGCGCGCACCTCCTTATCACATACCAGTTTTATACGTGTTTTCACTGTGTCTTTCCCCAAAAAGTGGGTCCACTGACCAACAGTTACCAAGTGCGGCATCAAGATACAAGTTTGATCTTAACGAGGCAACAATCAACAGACAACTTCCGACCCGAAGGAAGCCGGTCCATATATCACAAGAAACGGGGATTACAATTGACTCAAGGTACCTATATCAAATAACCATCTATTCTCTATTATGTACATAAATGCATTATGTATTGGAGACAAGGGACGAGTGCATCTCTGGAATATGAATGCGACTAACTTTTTAAGTATGCATTTATGCGACTGTAGAATGCGTATGGCAGTAACAATAACAACACTCCGAATATATTTCAAAGTCTCAACAAATATTCAAACAACGACAACGCTCACTAAGTGAGTTAGTCAAGCGTGTATGAAGTACGAAGTTTATATTTCTTTAGACATTTGTGTCGACTTTGCCAACATCGTCATGAATACAAAAAATATAGCAGGTAAGTCCAACCGCACATGGTACTGCACGAAACTCATTAAGACCTTTTATAAACGAAAATTGCTACTGTTTTATGTAACTTGTTTTATTTAATTTTATCTAGATTATGACAAATACGGCTGAGTAGTCTTACCATGGATGATCTCACTCTTACACTTTTTGCTCACAATGCAATTTCATCTGTAACGACTATGTAGGAAATCTCTGATAAAAATAATAGGTTGTGTTTACTTTAAAGGCACTTATCAAAAGATAATCTCTGTTGAACGTATAAGACTTAAACGAACAAAATGTACACTACAGCCATAAGCGATAGCGATAATGCCAAGATGAACGCTGACGTACTTAGGTAGATGCCCCTTTTTGTTTCAAAAGAGGTAGGCGTGCAAGATAATTTAGTACCATCACCTAACTACCTACAACAAACAATACTTTAGTTCCTTAAGGTGGATGCTCCAGGGTGGCCCGCGAAATTCAAATATTTTTATGTTTTTTGCAATTTGCCGGTCAGTGTGAAGCTGTATGTGGACCAAATGTAGTTCGAAAGAATGAATATTTCAGAAATTATCATTCTTTCGAACTACATGAACTTAGAGGGCTATATTGATGATTAAAATGGTTATAATTCTTTAGATAAATACGCGTTACGGTCGCAGATCGCATTTGGTCCACATACAGCTTCACACTGACCGGCAAATTGCAAAAAACATAAAAATATTTGAATTTCGCGGGTCACCCTGGAGCATCCACCTTAAGGAAGTTTGTCCACAATGTCTTCTCTAATAAACACTCTATTTTTATGTAAATCTGCACTACGAACATTGTTAATGCTCCTTTTATTCAGAGAATAGAGTGCAAAATTTCAGAAGGCTATTTTGCCGTAGGTCCTTTATTTTATATGTTCACACAAAGGCGTTCAACAAAAAGCTCAGGAAAAGCCGGCTCAAACCTCATAAGTTCAAAGATTACTTTGAAGGTACACTGGTTAAAAATTCAATCATAATATTTCTTCTTATTCCATGGTCGAGGAATGAAGAAAATGTCATGAACTGATGAGGAAAGTGATGAATGTGAATGGTTACAAAAGGATGGGGGAGGTCAAAGAAAAGATGGACAGAGTTTATGAGGGCTGACCAAGAAAGGGATGAGGCTAGTACCCATCGGAGAAGACCTGCATGCGATAGATACTGTTGACAGAATAGACCGGGGGGCTAAAAAGGCCAAATGATAATCATAATACGAGTATTAATCACGCGTCAATCTGACAAATTTCATCTTTATCGCTAACCAATTAGGTTCAAGGTTGATTGGGAAAATTTGACAGTGACTGGTAGCGTGATTTGCTTTCTGATTCCGCAAAAGTGGCTTTTTTAGACGCGCGGATGATACGCTGAACCTGAATAAATTGAGCAGTTTTAAAAAAGACACTTTTTCTGACATAAAGTACTATGTACAACTAATAGATTCAAGATATTTATTTCAAATGAACCATTTACAGGCTTTTTTGAATTGTCAAGGTCGGTCAGCTAAAAACATGAAGCTATTTACCCGTTCAAAAGCGTGAAGAAAGTGCAAGAAACTCCACAGACACTATTTTTAAATAATAGACCTATACTAATATATAAAGCTGAAGAGTTTGTTTGTTTGCTTGAACGCGCTAATATCAGGAACTACTGGTCCGATTTGAAAAAATATTTAGTGTTAAATTGCCCATTTATCGAGGAAGACTATAAGCTAAGACCAATATCATCACGCTAAGACCAATAGGAGCGGAGTAGTAATGAAAATTGTGACGCAGACGAAGTTGCGCGGGTCAACTAGTAATCAATCCTTTACCTATTTTTGAACTTGAAAATAAGTACAAACCCCACCTCGTAGTGTTGGATGCCTCGTGGATTGCCTTACTTTGGCAAGCTTCGGTTCAAATTGTAACCACAACAGAGAATCATAACTATGCAGTAAATCTCAACTTCTTGACAGTTCAACCACTCTCGAGATACTTACTTAGTTAATAATAGTTACTTCTAGGCGAGCGTGCTTCATAGTCGAACACGTCATTTGAACTCATCAGGTGAGATTGCGGTCGAACGCGTGCTTATAAATAACTAGGTTTTGCACGCGACTTCCCTTGCTTACAACCAATCTCATGAATGTGGCTAATATGGCTAATACAAAAAGAATTTTCCAAAGCCGACTAGAAGTCAAACAAACAAAATACAGGTTTTTAAGATTAGTTTAGATTAAAAACCCGAGCAAGTGCAAGTCAAACGGTTCCGAAAGAATAATTTATTTTTCTTGATAAAAATTTTTCACCATTAGAATGCTACATTAAACTTAGGCATGTTTTATGTTTTATAATTTTTTATCTCGACCTTTTTCTCGTGAGGCTAAAATACATTTAATTAATATTTAAGACTTAGTTTTTGTTGCGTTCAGTACCCGAAGGGTAACCAACGTAACCCTATTACAAAGCCTCCGCTGTCCGTCCGTCCGTCCGTCCGTCCGTCTGTCGGTCAGCGGGCTGTATCTCACGAAGCTAGGACCGTAATAGATAGAGAGCTGAAATGTTCACAGATTGTGTATTTCTATTGCCGCTATAACAACTAATTAAGGTTTATGGTATGGAACCCTTCGTGTGCGAGTCCGACTCGCACTTGGCCGGTTTTTGTTAGTAATTCAAGATAAGTTTATGATGGGGTGACATGAACTGAGTTCAAAAGTCCCTTAAAATAAAGATTATTACGTTATTCCTGAGTCACATAGGCTATACTTATTACAAAAAAAAAATTAAGGATCTTTAAGAAAATAGAAACGCGGACGAAATCGCAGGCGAAGTGCTAGTGAAATTAAGCAAAAGATTCACTAAAGGACTTCGAAAAAATTTTCCGGCGACAGAAACATCACAGGTCCACTATAGTGCAACTTCGCCACTTTGACAAATGCCACTGTGATACAAAGTCTATGTGAATGATAAACTACTACTGTTGCTAGATTTAAAAAAGGCAAATGTTTATTTCCTTAAATCTTAAAATACCTTCTTGCTTATTTTATTTATTTCGAGTAAGGATTAAGTTATTAGTATTTATAATAACAATGTTTATTCTCCTGGATAAGAGGTCTACCTAAATCAACGATCTACCTATATTTATAACCTTCGCGATTATCAAACGGAGATGTGGCTTTTCCTACCTAAGCTAAAATCCTAAATATATATAATTTATGGATTATCAGATTAAGCATTAATTACTGCCACTTTGAGGAAATAATGTTTGTTCATGAGACCGTAATTAATATCGTACAGCGAGTTTTAAATTAACCGTTAAATTTTATTACCTTTGTAACTTTCTCAAATAACCACATTTTGAACTTACCCCAGCCAGTAAATCTAGCCGGTTTAGCCCTCTTTTAAAAATATATTGCCAATATACATAGCCCAAAGCAAAAAATGTGTACAAAAAGTTTTAGCATAAAAGGTACCCAGTACGGTCTTTACTAGACACGATTGGGAATAAATATTATGTCAGTCAGAAGTACTGCGACACCAAAAACCTTGATTCTTTTTGCGGAATATCTCCGAATATCTAAAGAACAGCTGTTCAATGTAGAGACTGGTGATTCGGGGTCAGGAGGGAAGCAAGAGACGTCACGTGGTTGGTCAGTAACACGATGGACTGATCTGATACAGAAAACTACCGAGTCCACTAAGGTCAAATGTACTTGTAACGTGACCAACCAGCTGAAATGGAACAGCATCGCTGAGAAAGCAGTCCTCGGAAAAGTCGAAGACCCACAGAGCATCTATCCATGGAGAGATGCGCAACCACGACCACTCTAGAAAAGAGTGTCTGACTAAGAAGACCGACACCAAAAAAAGTGTTTTTGAAGTTGGTTAAAAACGTCTCGCACTACCAAAGTGCAACCCAGAGAACGTTCATGTTCGAAAAACACAATCAGGATTTTTTCTACTCGAATCAAAAGAAAACTTCGAGACAGTCAATTTCAGTAATGAACAGTTGGTATGTACTCAGCGACCTCATAAACACAATTACCACGTAAATACTAAATGGTCCTGAATGAACCGTCGCCGTCGGAAGTCTGTTCACTCTGTACTCACTACACTAATTTTGATGTCAGATTTTAATGTGACAAACACGATTTGTCAAAAAAATTTAGTTCGGTATTTAATAACAGAGATCTTGACGTATGTACAATTGTAGGTAAATACTCATAAGAAAAAAAGTTCATGCAGGCAGTTCGTTTGCTTATAAAACTGATTCTTTGAAGGAATAAATTTATTTTCTAGCACTAATAAGTACACATATTAACATCTCAGGGGCACGCATTCTTGGGTGGACGGCGCGCTGTGTTTCACGCGTGCCTCAAAGAGCTGTCAGCGTAAAAGACGGGGCCCGCTAGGGCCAGTGCCTGCTGGGGCTGCGGACATCGTTCGAAAGAGGCACCGTACCCTGGAACGCAAAGGGCACTGGGAGAAACGCGGATGGGTTAAAAAAAAAAAGGGGCACGCATTCTTACGGACCTATGAATAAGTGAGTACAAATAAGTTGCCTTTGCTAGGTAGGTACTACCAAAGATGAGAACTTTAATACATAGTGTTATAACACTATGTATTAAAGTTACTAAATATACTTATCAAATTAAGATTTTAATAACATCAATACAGAACGAACTGACAGTAATATGAATATAAATAGCGGAGACATAACTTCAGACGAAATGAAAATATTTTTAGATGTTGAAGTTAATGAAGGTATTTCATGAAAAATTGCCGCTGAAATAGTCATTACAATATCCTAGGAAGTTGATCCAGAGCCATTAGATACTAATATACATTCTTATTATAATAAATGTAATTTAGATGAATTCACAATGTGTTTATTGTTTTCGGCTACAATGGGTACTAATTGTTGTACATAAAATCTCACTAAAGGGATAGTTACAACTTTATGTCCTAAATTAATTGTTGAAATGTTGACTTTTCTGTTATTGTATTTGTTTAGTTTTCTGTTTCCAACAGTCGTAATATAGACTCAGATTATAGTTTCAGGAATTTTATGTAACACTGGGGAGAACGATGTGTAAAGTAAAATGAATTCAGTGGTCTTTTACAACCGTGGCGTGGCAGGAAACCTTCTGTGCGGATATGTGCCATCATCCATAGACAACGCGTAACAGAATAAAAATTAGTTATAATAGTTAGGTATTCGTTCATTATTATATACAACGCACATAAATAAAGGTGTGGGGCAGTCGTTTTTTTATTTCGCGATTTTTGTGTTGATCCCATAGTAAAAGTGGTTCAAGGTAATGTTGAATACAATTACCGCTTAAGAGGTGTTGTGTTTATTCTGTTACACGTTGTATAACTGCTTTTAGAAGTTAGTTATTTGAAGAGCCAGGAAAGGCTGCCCTGACCTAGAAGAACATCATCTTTATCATCATAAACAGCTCGACTTTGCCCACTGCTACTTACCCCATGAAAACAAGGCGTGAATTAATATAATGTTTCCAAGTCTAAAATATCTCCTTACCTACCTAAGGGCATTTGTACACGGCCGACGACGTGCATATGACGCGCGTTAACGCGTTTGAAACGAAATTTTCACGCGGACAGTACCTACTGCTTTTTGGTCATCTACAGTGCCGTGAGCGTGTCGTTGTTGGCGGTTTAAATAAAATACGCCGTGGCTATGGGCTCTAAGCGTTATCGGTTAGGATTCCTAAGTAAAAAAAAACTGACCAATTGCGAGTCGAATTTGCTTGCAAAGGGAACCAATTTCATTTTATTAAAAGCTTTTATTTAACTTGCAATGTATGTATGTTTGTTTGTTCGGGTGGAATCTTGCTACTCAATTTTGAAGCAGATATCTTCATTCGATTGAGCTGAAATTTATGTACACTCGTTTAGTTTGGATGACAATACACGGTAAGCTATGTGACGTCATTCTAAATCTAATATGGCGGACCATCCAAGATGGCGGATTACTTATTTTTAATGCATTTCTACAATATGGGTATCAAATGAAACGGCTTGTTGAGAGTAACTCGAAAATAATGTGACGTCATTCTAAATTCAATACGGCGGAACATCCAAGATGGCGGAACAGTTATTTTTTACGCACTTCTACAATATGGCTATCAAATGAAAGGGCTTATTGAGAGTAACTTGAAATAACTAAAAAGTCAGAAATAAATTAAAAGCAAAATACCTTTATTAGATGCGTTTAGTTAAATGCTCTAAAAAGAAGAAAATAAAATTTTCCTTAAATTGATCATAAAAGCTTGTCGAGAGGTTTGATTAATTAAATACTTACACTTACGCAACATGTTATTTTAACACTTATAAGTTTTCCTGTAATCTGTAGGCTAAGAACTAATACTATTTGTATTTTTTTTTTCAAAATTTGAGGCTCAGTATATTTTTGGAGATAAGGGGGGAGTAATAATTTTTAACAGAATCGTTCCAGTAGTTCCGGAAAAAACTGACTGTGACAGATGGACAGACAGACAGACACACGAGTGAACCTATAAGGGTTCCGTTTTTTACGGATGTTCAGAACCCTAAAAACCATGAGCTTACTTAGGAATCCTATTCGATAACCCAAAGCGTTATCGATAAGGATTCCTAAATAATCTCACAGTTTGAATTTACCATAAACTCACGGAAATGCAATGTTCATCCAAATATTACTCGAGAGGCAACATCCTTTAATTTCGATAGTTGTTGGTTTGAGTTCAACCCTAGTTGCCAAGTAACAACTAAAGTGAGAATGTTGTTCAACAACTATTTGAAATGTCAAACCATAAGTTATATCTCAGGATTGTTTGTCAGTTTGTTTTGTTTAAACGCAACATGCTCGTCAAAGACTTGGAAAACTAGAACCAGAATTAGAAGTTCTGGATACATTCGTGGCGGGTTATTTGGACATGATACTCATGGACTCCCTACTACATATACACTTATCATTTCGTATTTTGAATTTCAGTTCTCTCACTTTTCTTTCTGTCTATACTTATAAAACATTTGTCCTGGCTAACTATATATAGAGTGTAGTGGTGGCTCGGTGGTAATGGCTGCGACTTACTAGTTGTAGGTTCGAACCCAGACAGGCGCTTTACTTTGTGTAAATTATTTCATCACCACTGCTCTCAAAGCGGTGAAGGAAAACATCGTGCGGCATATCCTAGAACCAAAAATTCAAAGATAAGTGACATCTACCAAGCCGCACTGGGCCCGCGTGGTGGATTATAGCCCACACCCGCTCGAAAAAGAGGAGGCCTGTGTCCCAGCAGTGGGAATAATATAGGCTGATTATGTGTATGTATGTAACTATATATAACTCTGAGTTAAAACTTAAGTCTATGAAACTGAAATTTGCATAACATTTAACGGTACCTATGTTTATTGAAAATAAAGGATTATTGAAGTGAAAACTTCTTTAGCGGCGTTGTGCATTGTGCACCCGTTTTTGAAAATAATAAAGTTGGACGGGTGATAATGGGAGGGAGAACTTTATTTGAAAGTCTTTGGATATTGATATGGTTTTCACTAATAGGAAGAGCGATAAACGAGAAAGGTTCGTGCAAAGCCAGGGTGGGTCACTAGTCATACATAATTTATGTAAACACTAACTAACCCGCGCAAATTCGTCTGCGTCGCATTGAGCTCCGCTCCTTTTGGTCGTAGCGTGATTTTATATAGCCAAATAGCTTTCCTCGATAAATGGGCAATCCAACACTAAAATATTTTTTCAATTAGTTTCTGAAATTAACGCATTCAACCAAACAAACTCTTCTTTATAATATTAGTTCAGAATATTTTAATCTCGCAAACGCAGAAAGTAATCAACACAGAATAAATTAAAAAAGTGTTACCTATCCAATTTATTATTTTGTTTAATTAAAATCTTAACTTTATTATGTTATCGTAATGACCGAATCAGAATAAACAATGTAATCAGTCTTTACAAAAGGATTTTAAAAATGCTGTAGTATCCACAAAACTATGGTAGGTCTAGGTATTAGTCCAACTACTTAAATTAAATATTAAAGTTGAAAACATTTATTATACCTACTATCTTTGATTTTATTTTACACCTCATAATCATCATCTGCCTAGCCTTTTTCCAACTATATTTAGGTCGCACGCGATCTCTTAGCGGGCTCTTCGCGTTCAAGTAATTTCGTCAAACAGTATCAAATTAGCATGAATGTCTGTGTTTAAAAATGAGTCATCAAATGGTATGAAGAAATATGAAATTTCTTATTTCTATTTCATCAAACAGTTTGAACCAGCCTGTTTTTAATCGAATTACTTTTTTTTACTATCTATTGATAGGCACACGTTTGACCACTATCTCATCTGATGGTAAGCGATGATGTGGCGAAGATGGAGCACGCTTGCCCAGAAGCAACCTATTCACTCTTGACTGAAAGACTCCCAGGTTGTAGCTATCAGGAAACACAGCTCCGGCAGATACTTGAACGCGTATGGCCCGCATTAAATTACAGATAACCATTGGATAGTCTGACGAAAGGAGATTTCATTATTTTGCTATTGTAAGTCACAATTTTATCTTTAATCCAAAAGATGAATGGAATAGAATGCCTTGAGGTTATAAAGTTCTTTGTCTTTCATCTTTTTACGGTCTCATGTGTATGTTTCCACAAAGCATTCTATTTTTGTGTATAAACCAATTTCCCTTTACAAATAATAAGTAGGTACCTACTATCCTGTTATCCACCATTCATTTCCATTCTCTTTGAAATTTACTTTCGTAAAATATTGAATCTCAATATAATAAATTCGTCTTCGGAATCGAGTTTATTGAATGGGATTAGCTAAAGTACCCTTTTCCGCTTGGCCAGTACCTTTATGCAAGAAGATTAATAGCGTTTATAAGAAGCCATACAAAGGTACCGAGGCATTTAGTCTTAAGATATATATTTTTAGTATACGTTGCTGTGAAAGCTAATCTGCTATAAACACACTTTGTTATCTATTATGCGAGCCTCATCCACCAACCTACAGAATTACCACTTGAGTACCAACCTACAGAATTATCACTTGAGTACCAACCTACAGAATTACCACTTGAGTACCAACCTACAGAATTACCACTTGAGTACCAACCTACAGAATTACCACTTGAGTACCAACCTACAGAATTTCCGCTTGAGTACCAACCTACAGAATTACCACTTGCGAACCAAACTACAGAATTACCACTTGAGTACCAACCTACAGAATTACCACTTGAGTACCAACCTACAGAATTACCGCTTGAGTACCAACCTACAGAATTACCACTTGAGTACCAACCTACAGAAATACCGCTTGAGTACCAACCTACAGAATTACCACTTGAGTACCAACCTACAGAATTACCACTTGAGTACCAACCTACAGAATTTCCACTTGAGTACCAACCTACAGAATTACCACTTGAGTACCAACCTACAGAATTACCACTTGAGTACCAACCTACAGAATTACCACTTGAGTACCAACCTACAGAATTACCACTTGAGTACCAACCTACAGAATACCACTTGAGTACCAACCTACAGAATTACCACTTGATTACCAACCTACAGAATTACCACTTGAGTACCAACCTACAGAATTACCACTTGAGTACCAACCTACAGAATTACCACTTGAGTACCAACCTACAGAATTACCACTTGAGTACCAACCTACAGAATTACCACTTGATTACCAACCTACAGAATTACCACTTGAGTACCAACCTACAGAATTACCACTTGAGTACCAACCTACAGAATCGCCCCCTTCTGATGCCCAACTCACACCTTTGGTAATGGATTTTCAATTACCGCATCCTACCTAAGACTATCGACACCAACTTATATGTAAATCATGACCGTTCGTTCGAGCGGTAAAACTATTTTCCAGGTACCTAATTAAAAAATAGGTTGCAAGCTTGGCAATCAATTAAAAGCACTAGAACACGTCGCAAAGGACGATACTTAAAATTAAGTTCTACAAAAACCAGGATCCAACTCAGCTCGGGGACGAGAAACTTTTGTTCGAGAACTTTTTAAAACGGATTTTAAGCGTAAAGCTGGGAAATCATGAAAGTTTGCGTTGTTGTTCGTCACAGACTTTTTTCAAAGTGATTTAATTATGATCTTTTAGCTTTACGGTGCCGCGGTGGTCCTTATCGCAAAATCAACTTGGTTGGTAGGGTTGGTTTCTTCTCTCTAATATCTCTCTAATAAGCAGGTACTAGCGTTTTTCATTATTTACCTACCAATTTTACTTAGATAACATCAATTTCAATAACTTTGACAAATATGCTGCGAGGCATTTTAAATCTTGTATTTAAATGAGATTTTCTTGAACTTGACTCTTTTGTTCAAAAATATTTTACCTTTATGAAATTATTAAAATACGCTTTGATTTGCTGAAAAAAAAATTATTTGTTCTTTATATTTTTCGGATACATTATCGAATTAATTATTATTAGCAGTATTTATTTGCGAATGGAGATTGTAGGTACTTGTCTAAAGAATGATGGTTTGTTCCGGATTCGCCCACTAAGTTGAAAAAACGAAAATCGCCAATGCTACCTACTTTCAGATTAATTTTCCTCTTGATAATAGTTTGTGAATTTTGACCCTGGAGTCCCTTGACCGAAATTAAAGACTAGGTACACAGGATACCGATAAACTTACTGTGACGGTACTTTGTCACTGCCTTTCAGTTGAAAGGAAAACTTAATCTCATTTAAGATATTCCTTGCCGACTATAATTAAATGTCTAAGAACTTAGATGTCACACCGCTTTGAGATTTTGTCCTAGAAATTAATGAATTTTAGGTAATTTCGCTCCAACTATGATTTTAAATAAAACTCATTGTATTTGAGTAATTAAGGATAACAAAACAAAAATTATTATGCGTTAATGAAAGCAGTCAATTAAAAGACAAGCAGTATAAATAGAAATTAAAGAACTCTACAAAGATTTCATATCAATTATTATTTAGTGTGGAACCATTTATGTATTTTGAATAAAGCCGTGAAAAACAGCAGTTCAAATACGAGTAAATATAATGAATAGGATCTACTATAACTAGAATCATCCGTACCTTTCCTCAATGGAAAAATAAAACCGGCCAAGTGCGAGTCGGACTCGCACACGAAGGGTTCCGTACCATAAATCTTTAGTCTTATTATTTGTTGTTACAGCGGCAATAGAAATACACAATCTGAAAATTTCAACTCTCTACCTAATAAGGTTCTTGAGATACAGCCCGCTGACAGACAGACGGACGGACGAACAGATGGACAGCGGAGGCTTAGTAATAGGGTTCCGTTGGTTACCCTTCGGGTAGGGAACCCTATTAACATACATCCTATAATGTTACTTGAACGTTTTAGCATGGTGATAGCAGTCAGAGATGGATTACCATCAAAACACATTATTATAATAATAAACATCCATAGATTCAATTTAAATAAAATATCACTAGACACAAACAAAACGAGGGAAACAAACAAACAAACATACAACATTGGAAACATTGAATCAGGTCCGCACTACCCGTATATGTAACTTTGTCCAATGCTCCATGAAGTGGCAATCCACATCCATTCTCCCTACAATGAGCTTCAGTAAGCTGTTATTGAAATTATTAATTTCAATATATACTTATTTTATTTCATCCTCACTGATATTATAAATGCGTAATCGTGTCTTTCTATTTCATTTTCACATGTAGAGTATGTCTTGTATAAAGGATATTAAATACCGGTAACGCGGTCGAAGGCATGGGCAAGAAGCGAGTAAAGAAATCAATTATTTATCACAATTACAATTTTGAGTATTTTGTGAGAGTTCTAGTGCTTATACGGTTAATCAAAATGGAAAACAGAGACACAGTATATTTCCTTCTTATTCGGTTTGTGAAATATTTCTTAAATTGGTCATATATTGGAGGAGAAAACAGTCGAGAGCCAAAACCTCGAATTATGAATTTTTACATACAAAGTCTCGCCGCCAGCTTGAGCCCTAAGTTAACAAGAAGTAAAGGTTAGTTCCAAACAAGGACGCGTACGCACGGTTTACGTCAATAAGTAGATTTTTAGTATGGGAGAAAAAAATAAACTGTATCATGTGACAAATTAAATGAAGGGGCTTACTGTGAGGGTTTTAATTATATTTTTTAATAATTTTCAAATATTTTTTTTTGTAGTATTCAAGAAATTAGACGAAAAATTACCATTCCCCGCCCTTATCTCCGAAACTAATCAGACTAAAATTTGAAAAAAAAAATGGAGATAATAGATCTTTACCTATAGATTACATGAATTTTCCTGTAATCTATGGGTAAAGAAAAGAAGTGTATAGTGTTAAAATAACATGATAAAACAAAATCGTTCGGTACCCTTTGCACGCGAGTCCGACTTGTTCTTGACCGGCTTTTTATTTGAGTTGGGTTCGCTTTTGACTCTAGTCTAGGTCAGAGATGACAGAGACAAAGTCTACGATGGAGCGAGCTTACCCAGAAGGAGCCTGTTCACTCTGGACTTTTAAGAGATGAGGGTTGTAAGTGTTCAGAAGTACAGACGCAGGCATAGAGTTCCACTCCTTTGCTGTGCGCATTATAAAAGACCTTTAGAAACGCTCAGTGCGAATAGCTACAACCTGGGAGTCTTTCAGTCAAGAGTGGATAGGTTACTTTAAGGCAAGCGTGCTCCATCGTTGCCCACATCATCGCTTACCATTAGGTGAGATAGTGGTTAAACGCGCACCTATCAAAAGTAAAACTCACCATAAGGGTTCCTTTTTACCATTTTGGTACGGAACCCTAATAAAAATGATTAAGCCATCGGCTGGAACTTCACATAAGTTATAAAAGGTGGAAAAATAATAAAGGGTATAAGTTATCAAAGAAAAACACAATAATTCCAAGTACCTATTTTACGATACGGTCGTTCACCCCTCTATTGGTTTCTTTTGTAACTGTGTTCAATAGAAGTCCTAAGATAACTGTAATATATAGTTTCTCTGCAAACAATTGATATTGTCACCGGAACAAAGCAACAATATTAACTAGGACAGCATGTTTAACTATATAGTTCGATTGAGACCATATTTGACAAGGAAGGAAAATGCCTCCCGAAATTAAAAAGAATATACTTTTGATACGCGAAGTAGGCAACACTACGAAGTTTAAGGTTATTACAACCTTTGTAATGCTATAATCTCTATTTTTAAACCGTAAGTACCAAGCTAGGTTAAAATTACACTAGTCACTGGAAAACTGTTTTCTCACTTGACCGGTTTTTGTGAATAATGCATATTTTAGCCTTGAACGTACTGAGAAAACGTATTAATCTATGTATGAATGAATGAATACCTATCACGATTTACATGTATTTTTATAAAGAATATCTCGTAAAATACACTTATTCAGAAATCTACGTTGAATTTTGATGAATATTTATCAAGTTAATACAATTATACCATCTGACGTTTAACAAAGTTACTGAAACTCTGTGTGTCAGTGGAAATTAACATTAAAATCGCAAAGCACGATGTAGTTCTGCATTTTTATATGTTGTATAGACCAGTTAGAGTAGTGTGAATCCAAATTTGCAACATCGAAAAGCATGTACTCGCTGCGCAGCACGCTAAAAACATCTGCGTGAACTTAGCAGATCATATCACGGCAGAGCATAAAAAAATGTGAGTTCTATTCGCATGCAGCATAGTTCTAGAGTTCCTGATACTTTTTGGAAATAGTTCTGGCGTTTTCCCCCGAAAAAATTCAAATGAAAATATGATCTGCCAACTTCCGGTAGCAGATCATTTATTCCAAAACAAACATTTTCAAAGTGTTTTCGGTCCATTAAGGTGAGTTCCATAGTTCCTGATACATTTTAGAAAGAGTTCTGTAAATATAAGTCCTCAAAAAAATTACAAACGTATTAAACCAATACCAGAAATAAAGCGATATTTTTTGTTCAACTGGTGGTAATTCCAAACTACGGCAAAATATAATCATTATTGTCACCAATATCAGTAAAAGGGTATTGAAATAATCAGAAAAGAATATAATAAAACAACTAATTTCTCTAAAGAACCAGCGGATCACAGTTAAAAACTAAGTTCAGTAAAATAATGACAGTATTCAATAACCAAGTAAAAAATTCGAAGAAAAAAAGATAAGTAATACTTAGGAAAAATGAACTCTTCGTTTTAAGGTGAAAAAAAAAACAAGACTATAAGCAGGCATGAAAATAAATCCTGAGCTTAGACTTCAGTATCAGCAGAGCATAGTTGAAGACCCAGATTATACTAAATCATGAAAACTTTTGGTGTCTTAGTAAAAATTCCAAAAAAATATCTAGAAAACATCCAGCACTTAGACCTCTTCATCTTACAATAGGTTTGTAGAAGAACTATACGTTACAATACATAGTTTTCTCAGAACTTAGACTCAGATATCAGCAGAGCATAGTTGAACACCCAGATTATACTAAATCATGAAAACTTTGGGAGTCTTAATAAAAAATCCAAAAAAATATCTGGAAAAGATTCAGCACTTGGAACTCTTCATCTTACAATAGGCCTATAGAAGCACTATACGTTGCAATACATAAATTTCTCAGAACTCAGACTCAGATATCAGCAGAGCATAGTTGAACACCTAGATTAGACTAAATTATGAAAACTTTGCGTGTCTTAGTGAAAAATTCCAAAAAAATATCTAGAATCAATCCAGCACTAAGAACTCTTCGATTTATCGTAGATCTATAATATCACTATACCAACCAATACAAAAGTCGTTCAGAACTCAGACACAGATATCAGCAGAGCATAGTTGAAGATCTAAATTAGACTAAATCATGAAAACTTTGGGTGTCTTAGTTAAACATTCTAAAAAAATAATTGGAATATATCCAGCACTGAGAACTCTTCGTTTTACAATAGGTATATAAAATCACTAAACAAAGCAATACAAAATTTTCTCAAAACTCAGACACAGATACGAGCAGAGCATAGTTGAAGATCTAGATAAGACTTAATCATGAAATCTTTTGGTGTCTTAGTTAAAAATTTCAAAAAATATCTGAAAAATACCCAGCTCTGAGAAATCTTCGCTTTGCGATAGGGCTATAAAATCACTATGCGCTACAGCACAAAGTTTCCTCACAACTCAGATACAGATATCAGCAGTGCATAGTTTAACACGTAGATTAGACTAAATCATAAAAAGTTTGGGTGTCCCAGTAAAAAATTACAAAATAATAACAAGAGTATATCCAGCACTGAGAACTCTTCGTTTTGTGATAGGTCTATAATAACACTAAACCAAACACTAAAAAATTTTCTCAGAACTCAGACACAGGTATCAGCAGAGCATAGTTGAAGATCTAAATTAGACTAAATCATGAAAACTTTTGGTATCTTAGTAAAAACATCCACAAAAATAACTAGAATCAATCCAGCACTGAGAACTCTTTGTTTTATGGTAGATCTATAACATCACTAAACCAAAAAATACAAAATTTGTTCAGAACTCAGACACAGATATCAGCAGAGCATAGTTGACCATCTAGATTAGACTGAATCATGAAAACTTTGCGTGTCTTAGAAAAAATGCCAAAAAAATCTAGAATCAATCCAGCACTAAGAACTCTTCGTGTTGTGCTAGGTCTATGATACGACTATACTAAACAAAACAATTTTTGTTCAGAACTCAGACACAGATATCAGCAGAGCATAGTTGAACATCTAGATTAGACTAAATCATGAAAACTTTTAGTGTCTAAGTAAAAAAATAAAAAAAAATAACAAGCGTCCATCCAGCACTGAGAACTCTTCGTTTTGTGATGGGTATATAATATGACTATAATAAACAAAGCAAGTTTTAATCAAAACTTAGACACAGATATCAGCAGAGCATAGTTGAAGATCTAAATTAGACTAAATCATGAAAACTTTTGGTGTCTAAGTAAAAAAATCCAAAAAAATAACTAGCGTCTATCTAGCACTGAGAACTCTTCGTTTTGTGATAG
Organism: Lacanobia oleracea; assembly: GCA_950371165.1. Classification (NCBI taxonomy): domain Eukaryota; kingdom Metazoa; phylum Arthropoda; class Insecta; order Lepidoptera; family Noctuidae; genus Lacanobia; species Lacanobia oleracea. Next base: position 12,931,058 of record OX493393.1, on the reverse strand, counting down.
GTCTATAATAACACTAAACCAAACACTAAAAAATTTTCTCAGAACTCAGACACAGGTATCAGCAGAGCATAGTTGAAGATCTAAATTAGACTAAATCATGAAAACTTTTGGTATCTTAGTAAAAACATCCGCAAAACTAACTAGAATCAATCCAGCACTGAGAACTCTTCGTTTTATGGTAGATCTATAACATCACTAAACCAAACAATACAAAATTTTTTCAGAACTCAGACACAGATATCAGCAGAGCATAGTTGACCATCTAGATTAGACTGAATCATGAAAACTTTGCGTGTCTTAGTAAAAAATGCCAAAAAAAATCTAGAATCAATCCAGCACTAAGAACTCTTCGTTTTGTGCTAGGTCTATGATACGACTATACTAAACAAAACATTTTTTGATCAGATATCAGACACAGATATCAGCAGAGCATAGTTGAACATCTAGATTAGACTAAATCATGAAAACTTTTGGTGTATAAGTAAAAAATCAAAAAAAATAACAAGCGTCCATCCAGCACTAAGAACTCTTCGTTTTGTGATGGGTCTATAATACTACTATACCAAACAATAAAAAAAATTCACAGAACTCAGACCCAGATATCAGCAGAGCATAGTTGAATACCTAGATTAGACTAAATTATGAAAACTTTGCGTGTCTAAGTGAAAAATTCCATTAAAATATCTACAATCAATCCAGCACTGACAACTGTTCGTTTTGTGATAGGTATATAAAATTCTAAACGAAACAATACAAAATTTGTTCAGAACTCAGACACAGCTATCAGCAGAGCATAGTTGAAGATCTAAATTAGACTAAATCATAAAAACTTTTGGTATCTTAGTAAAAAAATCCGCAAAAATTACTAGAATCAATCCAGCACTGAAAACTCTTCGTTTTATGGTAGATCTATAACATCACTATACCAAACAATACAAAGTTTGTTCAGAACTCAGACACAGATATCAGCAGAGCATAGTTGACCATCTAGATTAGACTGAATCATGAAAACTTTGCGTGTCTTAGTGAAAAATTCCAAAAAAATATCTAGAATCAATCCAGCACTAAAAACTCTTCGTTTTATGCTAGGTCTATAATACGACTATACTAAACAAAACAATTTTTGTTCAGAACTCAGACACAGATATCAGCAGAGCATAGTTGAACATCTAGATTAGACTAAATCATAAAAACTTTTGGTGTCTAAGTAAAAAAATCCGCAAAAATAACTAGAATCAATCCAGCACTGAGAACTTTTCGTTTTATGGTAGATATATAACATCACTATACCAAACAATACAAAATTTGTTCAGAACTCAGACCCAGATATCAGCAGAGCATAGTTGAATACCTAGATTAGACTAAATTATGAAAACTTTGCGTGTCTTAGTGAAAAATTCCAAAAAAAATATGAAGAATCAATCCAGCACTGAGAACTCTTCGTTTAATGCTAGTTCTATAATATGACTATACTAAACAAAACAATTTTTGTTCAGAACTCAGACACCGATATCAGCAGAGCATAGTTGAACATCTAGATTAGACTAAATCATGAAAATTTTTGGTGTCTAAGTAAAAAAATCCAAAAAAACTCTTCGTTTTGTGATAGGTATATAAAAGTTTTAAACGAAGCAATACAAAATTTTCTCGGAACTCAGACACAGGTATCAGCAGAGCATAGTTGAAGATATAAATTAGACTAAATCATGAAAACTTTTGGTATCTTAGTAAAAAAATCCGCAAAAATAACTAGAATCAATCCAGCACTGAGAACTCTTCGTTTTATGCTAGGTCTATAATATGACTATACTTAACAAAACAATTTTTGTTCAGAACTCAGACACCGATATCAGCAGAGCATAGTTGAACATCTAGATTAGACTAAATCATGAAAATTTTTGGTGTCTAAGTAAAAAAATCCAAAAAAATAACTTGCGTCTATCCAGCACTGAGAACTCTTCGTTTTGTGATAGGTATATAAAAGTTTTAAACGAAGCAATACAAAATTTGTTCAGAACTCAGACACAGATATCAGCAGAGCATAGTTGACCATCTAGATTAGACTGAATCATGAAAACTTTGCGTGTTTTAGTGAAAAATTCCAAAAAAATATCTAGAATCAATCCAGCACTAAGAACTCTTCGTTTTGTGCTAGGTCTATAAAACGACTATACTAAACAAAACAATTTTTGTTCAGAACTCAGACACAGATATCAGCAGAGCATAGTTGAACATCTAGATTAGAGTAATTCATGAAAAGGTTGGTGTATAAGTAAAAAAATCAAAACAAATAACAAGCCTCCATCCAGCACTAAGAACTCTACGTTTTGTGATGGGTCTATAATACTACTATACCAAACATTAAAAAAAATTCACAGAACTCAGACCCAGATACCAGCAGAGCATAGTTGAATACCTAGATTAGACTAAATTATGAAAACTTTTGGTATCTTAGTAAAAACATCCGCAAAAATAACTAGAATCAATCCAGCACTGAGAACTCTTCGTTTTATGGTAGATCTATAACATCACTAAACCAAACAATACAAAATTTTTTCAGAACTCAGACACAGATATCAGCAGAGCATAGTTGACCATCTAGATTAGACTGAATCATGAAAACTTTGCGTGTCTTAGTAAAAAATGCCAAAAAAAATCTAGAATCAATCCAGCACTAAGAATTCTTCGTTTTGTGCTAGGTCTATGATACGACTATACTAAACAAAACATTTTTTGATCAGATATCAGACACAGATATCAGCAGAGCATAGTTGAACATCTAGATTAGACTAAATCATGAAAACTTTTGGTGTATAAGTAAAAAAATCAAAAAAAATAACAAGCGTCCATCCAGCACTAAGAACTCTTCGTTTTGTGATGGGTCTATAATACTACTATACCAAACAATAAAAAAAATTCACAGAACTCAGACCCAGATATCAGCAGAGCATAGTTGAATACCTAGATTAGACTAAATTATGAAAACTTTGCGTGTCTAAGTGAAAAATTCCATTAAAATATCTACAATCAATCCAGCACTGACAACTGTTCGTTTTGTGATAGGTATATAAAAGTTCTAAACGAAACAATACAAAATTTGGTCAGAACTCAGACACAGCTATCAGCAAAGCATAGTTGAAGATCTAAATTAGACTAAATCATAAAAACTTTTGGTATCTTAGTAAAAAAATCCGCAAAAATTACTAGAATCAATCCAGCACTGAAAACTCTTCGTTTTATGGTAGAACTATAACATCACTATACCAAACAATACAAAGTTTGTTCAGAACTCAGACACAGATATCAGCAGAGCATAGTTGACCATCTAGATTAGACTGAATCATGAAAACTTTGCGTGTCTTAGTGAAAAATTCCAAAAAAATATCTAGAATCAATCCAGCACTAAAACCTCTTCGTTTTATGCTAGGTCTATAATACGACTATACTAAACAAAACAATTTTTGTTCAGAACTCAGACACAGATATCAGCAGAGCATAGTTGAACATCTAGATTAGACTAAATCATAAAAACTTTTGGTGTCTAAGTAAAAAAATCCGCAAAAATAACTAGAATCAATCCAGCACTGAGAACTTTTCGTTTTATGGTAGATATATAACATCACTATACCAAACAATACAAAATTTGTTCAGAACTCAGACCCAGATATCAGCAGAGCATAGTTGAATACCTAGATTAGACTAAATTATGAAAACTTTGCGTGTCTTAGTGAAAAATTCAAAAAAAAATATGAAGAATCAATCCAGCACTGAGAACTCTTCGTTTAATGCTAGGTCTATAATATGAGTATACTAAACAAAACAATTTTTGTTCAGAACTCAGACACCGATATCAGCAGAGCATAGTTGAACATCTAGATTAGACTAAATCATGAAAATTTTTGGTGTCTAAGTAAAAAAATCCAAAAAAACTCTTCGTTTTGTGATAGGTATATAAAAGTTTTAAACGAAGCAATACAAAATTTTCTCGGAACTCAGACACAGGTATCAGCAGAGCATAGTTGAAGATATAAATTAGACTAAATCATGAAAACTTTTGGTATCTTAGTAAAAAAATCCGCAAAAATAACTAGAATCAATCCAGCACTGAGAACTCTTCGTTTTATGCTAGGTCTATAATATGACTATACTAAAGAAAACAATTTTTGTTCAGAACTCAGACACCGATATCAGCAGAGCATAGTTGAACATCTAGATTAGACTAAATCATGAAAATTTTTGGTGTCTAAGTAAAAAAATCCAAAAAAATAACTTGCGTCTATCCAGCACTGAGAACTCTTCGTTTTGTGATAGGTATATAAAAGTTTTAAACGAAGCAATACAAAATTTGTTCAGAACTCAGACACAGATATCAGCAGAGCATAGTTGACCATCTAGATTAGACTGAATCATGAAAACTTTGCGTGTTTTAGTGAAAAATTCCAAAAAAATATCTAGAATCAATCCAGCACTAAGAACTCTTCGTTTTGTGCTAGGCCTATAAAACGACTATACTAAACAAAACAATTTTTGTTCAGAACTCAGACACAGATATCAGCAGAGCATAGTTGAACATCTAGATTAGAGTAATTCATGAAAAGGTTGGTGTATAAGTAAAAAAATCAAAACAAATAACAAGCCTCCATCCAGCACTGAGAACTCTACGTTTTGTGATGGGTCTATAATACTACTATACCAAACATTAAAAAAAATTCACAGAACTCAGACCCAGATACCAGCAGAGCATAGTTGAATACCTAGATTAGACTAAATTATGAAAACTTTGCGTGTCTTAGTGAAAAATTCCATTAAAATATCTACAATCAATCCAGCACTGACAACTCTTCGTTTTGTGATAGGTATATAAAAGTTTAACACGAAGCAATACAAAATTTGTTCAGAACTCAGACACAGATATCAGCAGAGCATAGTTGACCATCTAGATTAGACTGAATCATGAAAACTTTGCGTGTTTTAGTGAAAAATTCCAAAAAAATATCTAGAATCAATGCAGCACTAAGAACTCTTCGTTTTGTGCTAGGTCTATAATACGACTATACTAAACAAAACAATTTTTGTTCAGAACTCAGACACAGATATCAGCAGAGCATAGTTGAACATCTAGATTAGAGTAATTCATGAAAAGGTTGGTGTATAAGTAAAAAAATCAAAACAAATAACAAGCCTCCATCCAGCACTGAGAACTCTACGTTTTGTGATGGGTCTATAATACTACTATACCAAACATTAAAAAAAATTCACAGAACTCAGACCCAGATACCAGCAGAGCATAGTTGAATACCTAGATTAGACTAAATTATGAAAACTTTGCGTGTCTTAGTGAAAAATTCCATTAAAATATCTACAATCAATCCAGCACTGACAACTCTTCGTTTTGTGATAGGTATATAAAAGTTTAAAACGAAGCAATACAAAATTTGTTCAGAACTCAGACACAGATATCAGCAGAGCATAGTTGACCATCTAGATTAGACTGAATCATGAAAACTTTGCGTGTTTTAGTGAAAAATTCCAAAAAAATATCTAGAATCAATCCAGCACTAAGAACTCTTCGTTTTGTGCTAGGTCTATAATACGACTATACTAAACAAAACAATTTTTGTTCAGAACTCAGACACAGATATCAGCAGAGCATAGTTGAACATCTAGATTAGAGTAATTCATGAAAAGGTTGGTGTATAAGTAAAAAAATCAAAACAAATAACAAGCCTCCATCCAGCACTGAGAACTCTACGTTTTGTGATGGGTCTATAATACTACTATACCAAACATTAAAAAAAATTCACAGAACTCAGACCCAGATATCAGCAGAGCATAGTTGAATACCTAGATTAGACTAAATTATGAAAACTTTGCGTGTCTTAGTGAAAAATTCCATTAAAATATCTACAATCAATCCAGCACTGACAACTCTTCGTTTTAAGATAGGTATATAAAAGTTCTAAACGAAGCAATACAAAATTTGTTCAGAACTCAGACACAGCTATCAGCAGAGCATAGTTGAAGATCTAAATTAGACTAAATCATAAAAACTTTTGGTATCTTAGTAAAAAAATCCGCAAAAATTACTAGAATCAATCCAGCACTGAAAACTCTTCGTTTTATGGTAGATCTATAACATCACTATACCAAACAATACAAAGTTTGTTCAGAACTCAGACACAGATATCAGCAGAGCATAGTTGACCATCTAGATTAGACTGAATCATGAAAACTTTGCGTGTCTTAGTGAAAAATTCCAAAAAAAATATGAAGAATCAATCCAGCACTGAAAACTCTTCGTTTAATGCTAGGTCTATAATATGACTATACTAAACAAAACAATTTTTGTTCCGAACTCAGACACCGATATCAGCAGAGCATAGTTGACCATCTAGATTAGACTGAATCATGAAAACTTTGCGTGTCTTAGTGAAAAATTCCAAAAAAATATCTAGAATCAATCCAGCACTAAGAACTCTTCGTTTTATGCTAGGTCTATAATACGACTATACTAAACAAAACAATTTTTGTTCAGAACTCAGACACAGATATCAGCAGAGCATAGTTGAACATCTAGATTAGACTAAATCATGAAAACTATGGGTGTCTTAGTAAAAAATTCTAAAATTATAACTAGATTCTATCAAGCAAAGGGAACTCTTCGTTTTGTGATAGGTCTATAATAACACTATATTAAACACTACAATTTTTTTTCAGAACTGAGACCCAGATATCAGCAGAGCATAGTTGAATACCTAGATTAGACTAAATAATGAAAACTATGGGTGTCTTAGTAAAAAATTCTAAAATTATAACTAGATTCTATCAAGCAAAGGGAACTCTTCGTTTTGTGATAGGTCTAATATAACATCATACCAAACACTACAAAATTTTTTCAGAACTGAGATCCAGGTATCAGCAGAGCATAGTTCAATACCTAGATTAGACTAAATTATTAAAACTTTTTCACTAAATTATTCAACTATGCTCTGCTGATACCTGTGTCTGAGTTCTCAGCAAATTTTTTAAAGCATCATATAGGGATATTATAGACCCATCATAAATCGAAGTGTCCCTATTGCTTGATAGAATCTAGCTATTTTTTTAGAATTTTTTACTTAGGCACCCAAAGTTTTCATGATTTAGTCTAATCTAGGTGTTCAACTATGCTCTGATGATATCTGGGTCTGAATTCTGAAAATTTTTTTTTAGTGTTTGGTATAGTGTTATTATAGACCTATCACAAATTGAAGAGTTCTTAGTGCTGGATAGACGCTAGTTATTTTTTTGGATTTTTTTACTAAGACACCCAAAGTTTTCGTAATTAAGTCTAATCTAGGTATTCAACTACGCTCTGCTGATACCTGTGTCTGAGTTCTGAACAAATTTTGTATTGCTTGGTTTAGTGCTTTTATATACCTATCACAAAACTAAGAGTTCTCAGTGCTGGATAGACGCTAGTTATTTTTTGGATTTTTTTACTTAGACACCAAAAATTTTCATGATTCAGTCTACTCTAGATGTTCAACTATGCTCTGCTGATATCTGGGTCTGAGTTCTGAACCAATTTTGTATTGCTTGGTTTAGTGCTTTTATATACCTATCACAAAACGAAGAGCTCTCAGTGCTGAATAGACGCTAGTTATTTTTTTGGATTTTTTTACATAGACATCAAAAATTTTCATGATTCAGTCTAATCTAGATGTTCAACTATGCTCTGCTGATACCTGTGTCTGAGTTATGAGATAATTTTGTATTGCCTGGTTTAGAGCTTTTATATACCTATCATAAAACGAAGAGTTCTTAGTGCTGAATAGACGCTAGTTATTTTATTGGATTTTTTTACTTAGACACCAAAAATTTTCATGATTCAGTCTAATCTAGATGTTCAACTATGCTCTGCTGATACCTGTGTCTGAGTTCTGAACAAATTTTGTATTGCTTGGTTTAGTGCTTTTATATACCTATCACAAAACTAAGAGTTCTCAGTGCTGAATAGACGCTAGTTATTTTTTTGGTTTTTTTTACTTAGACACCAAAAATTTTCATGATTCAGTCTAATCTAGATGTTCAACTATGCTCTGCTGATATCTGTGACTGAGTTCTGAGAAAATTTTGTATAGCCTGGTTTAGAGGTTTTATATACCTATCACAAAACGAGGAGTTCTCAGTGCTGGATAGACGAAGGTTATTTTTTTGGATTTTTTACTAAGACACCCAAAGTTTTCGTAATTAAGTCTAATCTAGGTATTCAACTACGCTCTGCTGATACCTGTGTCTGAGTTCTGAACAAATTTTGTATTGCTTGGTTTAGTGCTTTTATATACCTATCACAAAACTAAGAGTTCTCAGTGCTGGATAGACGCTAGTTATTTTTTGGATTTTTTTACTTAGACACCAAAAATTTTCATGATTAAGTCTACTCTAGATGTTCAACTATGCTCTGCTGATATCTGTGTCTGAGTTCTGAACCAATTTTGTATTGCTTGGTTTAGTGCTTTTATATTTCTATCACAAAACGAAGAGCTCTCAGTGCTGAATAGACGCTAGTTATTTTTTTGGATTTTTTTACATAGACATCAAAAATTTTCATGATTCAGTCTAATCTAGATGTTCAACTATGCTCTGCTGATACCGGTGTCTGAGTTATGAGATAATTTTGTATTGCCTGGTTTAGAGATTTTATATACCTATCATAAAACGAAGAGTTCTCAGTGCTGAATAGACGCTAGTTATTTTATTGGATTTTTTTACTTAGACACCAAAAATTTTCATGATTCAGTCTAATCTAGATGTTCAACTATGCTCTGCTGATACCTGTGTCTGAGTTCTGAACAAATTTTGTATTGCTTGGTTTAGTGCTTTTATATACCTATCACAAAACGAAGAGTTCTCAGTGCTGAATAGACGCTAGTTATTTTTTTGGATTTTTTTACTTAGACACCAAAAATTTTCATGATTCAGTCTAATCTAGATGTTCAACTATACTCTGCTGATATCTGTGACTGAGTTCTGAGAAAATTTTGTATAGCCTGGTTTAGAAGTTTTATATACCTATCACAAAACGAGGAGTTCTCAGTGCTGGATAGACGCTAGTTATTTTTTTGGATTTTTTTACTAAGACACCCAAAGTTTTCGTAACTAAGTCTAATCTAGGTATTCAACTACGCTCTGCTGATACCTGTGTCTGAGTTCTGAACAAATTTTGTATTGCTTAGTTTAGTGCTTTTATATACCTATCACAAAACGAAGAGTTCTCAGTGCTGGATAGACGCTAGTTATTTTTTTGGATTTTTTTACTTAGACACCAAAAATTTTCATGATTCAGTCTAATCTAGATGTTCAACTATGCTCTGCTGATATCTGTGTCTGAGTTCTGAACAAATTTTGTATTGTTTGGTTTAGTGCTTTTATATACCTATCACAAAACGAAGAGCTCTCAGTGCTGAATAGACGCTAGTTATTTTTTTGGATTTTTTTACATAGACATCAAAAATTTTCATGATTCAGTCTAATCTAGATGTTCAACTATGCTCTGCTGATACCTGTGTCTGAGTTATGAGATAATTTTGTATTGACTGGTTTAGAGCTTTTATATACCTATCATAAAACGAAGAGTTCTTAGTGCTGAATAGACGCTAGTTATTTTATTGGATTTTTTTACTTAGACACCAAAAATTTTCATGATTCAGTCTAATCTAGATGTTCAACTATGCTCTGCTGATACCTGTGTCTGAGTTCTGAACAAATTTTGTATTGCTTGGTTTAGTGCTTTTATATACCTATCACAAAACTAAGAGTTCTCAGTGCTGAATAGACGCTAGTTATTTTTTTGGATGTTTTTACTTAGACACCAAAAATTTTCATGATTCAGTCTAATCTAGATGTTCAACTATGCTCTGCTGATATCTGTGACTGAGTTCTGAGAAAATTTTGTATAGCCTGGTTTAGAGGTTTTATATACCTATCACAAAACGAGGAGTTCTCAGTGCTGGATAGACGCCTAAATAAAACTATACTAAACAAAACTATACTAAACAAAACAATTTTTGTTCAGAACTCAGACACAGATATCAGCAGAGCATAGTTGAACATCTAGATTAGAGTAATTCATGAAAAGGTTGGTGTATAAGTAAAAAAATCAAAACAAATAACAAGCCTCCATCCAGCACTGAGAACTCTACGTTTTGTGATGGGTCTATAATACTACTATACCAAACATTAAAAAAAATTCACAGAACTCAGACCCAGATACCAGCAGAGCATAGTTGAATACCTAGATTAGACTAAATTATGAAAACTTTGCGTGTCTTAGTGAAAAATTCCATTAAAATATCTACAATCAATCCAGCACTGACAACTCTTCGTTTTGTGATAGGTATATAAAAGTTTAACACGAAGCAATACAAAATTTGTTCAGAACTCAGACACAGATATCAGCAGAGCATAGTTGACCATCTAGATTAGACTGAATCATGAAAACTTTGCGTGTTTTAGTGAAAAATTCCAAAAAAATATCTAGAATCAATCCAGCACTAAGAACTCTTCGTTTTGTGCTAGGTCTATAATACGACTATACTAAACAAAACAATTTTTGTTCAGAACTCAGACACAGATATCAGCAGAGCATAGTTGAACATCTAGATTAGAGTAATTCATGAAAAGGTTGGTGTATAAGTAAAAAAATCAAAACAAATAACAAGCCTCCATCCAGCACTGAGAACTCTACGTTTTGTGATGGGTCTATAATACTACTATACCAAACATTAAAAAAAATTCACAGAACTCAGACCCAGATACCAGCAGAGCATAGTTGAATACCTAGATTAGACTAAATTATGAAAACTTTGCGTGTCTTAGTGAAAAATTCCATTAAAATATCTACAATCAATCCAGCACTGACAACTCTTCGTTTTGTGATAGGTATATAAAAGTTTAAAACGAAGCAATACAAAATTTGTTCAGAACTCAGACACAGATATCAGCAGAGCATAGTTGACCATCTAGATTAGACTGAATCATGAAAACTTTGCGTGTTTTAGTGAAAAATTCCAAAAAAATATCTAGAATCAATCCAGCACTAAGAACTCTTCGTTTTGTGCTAGGTCTATAATACGACTATACTAAACAAAACAATTTTTGTTCAGAACTCAGACACAGATATCAGCAGAGCATAGTTGAACATCTAGATTAGAGTAATTCATGAAAAGGTTGGTGTATAAGTAAAAAAATCAAAACAAATAACAAGCCTCCATCCAGCACTGAGAACTCTACGTTTTGTGATGGGTCTATAATACTACTATACCAAACATTAAAAAAAATTCACAGAACTCAGACCCAGATATCAGCAGAGCATAGTTGAATACCTAGATTAGACTAAATTATGAAAACTTTGCGTGTCTTAGTGAAAAATTCCATTAAAATATCTACAATCAATCCAGCACTGACAACTCTTCGTTTTAAGATAGGTATATAAAAGTTCTAAACGAAGCAATACAAAATTTGTTCAGAACTCAGACACAGCTATCAGCAGAGCATAGTTGAAGATCTAAATTAGACTAAATCATAAAAACTTTTGGTATCTTAGTAAAAAAATCCGCAAAAATTACTAGAATCAATCCAGCACTGAAAACTCTTCGTTTTATGGTAGATCTATAACATCACTATACCAACCAATACAAAGTTTGTTCAGAACTCAGACACAGATATCAGCAGAGCATAGTTGACCATCTAGATTAGACTGAATCATGAAAACTTTGCGTGTCTTAGTGAAAAATTCCAAAAAAAATATGAAGAATCAATCCAGCACTGAAAACTCTTCGTTTTATGCTAGGTCTATAATATGACTATACTAAACAAAACAATTTTTGTTCCGAACTCAGACACCGATATCAGCAGAGCATAGTTGACCATCTAGATTAGACTGAATCATGAAAACTTTGCGTGTCTTAGTGAAAAATTCCAAAAAAATATCTAGAATCAATCCAGCACTAAGAACTCTTCGTTTTATGCTAGGTCTATAATACGACTATACTAAACAAAACAATTTTTGTTCAGAACTCAGACACAGATATCAGCAGAGCATAGTTGAACATCTAGATTAGACTAAATCATAAAAACTTTTGGTGTCTAAGTAAAAAAATCCGCAAAAATAACTAGAATCAATCCAGCACTGAGAACTTTTCGTTTTATGGTAGATCTATAACATCACTATACCAAACAATACAAAATTTGTTTAGAACTCAGACCCGGATATCAGCAGAGCATAGTTGAATACCTAGATTAGACTAAATTATGAAAACTTTGCTTGTCTTAGTGAAAAATTCCAAAAAAAATATGAAGAATCAATCCAGCACTGAGAACTCTTCGTTTTATGCTAGGTCTATAATATGACTATACTAAACAAAACAATTTTTGTTCCGAACTTAGACACCGATATCAGCAGAGCATAGTTGAACATCTAGATTAGACTAAATCATGAAAATTTTTGGTGTCTAAGTAAAAAAATCCAAAAAAATAACTTGCGTCTATCCAGCACTGAGAACTCTTCGTTTTGTGATAGGTATATAAAGATTTTAAACGAAGCAATACAAAATTTTTTCAGAACTGAGACACAGGTATCAGCAGAGCGTAGTTGAATACCTAGATTAGACTTAATTACGAAAACTTTGGGTGTCTTAGTAAAAAAATCCAAAAAAATAACTAGCGTCTATCCAGCACTGAGAACTCCACGTTTTGTGATAGGTATATAAAACCTCTAAACCAGGCTATACAAAATTTTCTCAGAACTCAGTCACAGATATCAGCAGAGTATAGTTGAACATCTAGATTAGACTGAATCATGAAAATTTTTGGTGTCTAAGTAAAAAAATCAAAAAAAATAACTAGCGTCTATTCAGCACTGAGAACTCTTCGATTTGTGATAGGTATATAAAAGCACTAAACCAAACAATACAAAATTTGTTCAGAACTCAGACACAGATATCAGCAGAGCATAGTTGAACATCTTGATTAGACTGAATCATGAAAATTTTTGGTGTCTAAGTAAAAAAATCCAAAAAAATAACTAGCGTCTATCCAGCACTGAGAACTCTTCGTTTTGTGATAGGTATATAAAAGCACTAAACTAAGCAATACAAAATTTGTTCAGAACTCAGACACAGGTATCAGCAGAGCGTAGTTGAATACCTAGATTAGACTTAGTTACGAAAACTTTGGGTGTCTTAGTAAAAAAATCCAAAAAAATAACTAGCGTCTATCCAGCACTGAGAACTCCTCGTTTTGTGATAGGTATATAAAACTTCTAAACCAGGCTATACAAAATTTTCTCAGAACTCAGTCACAGATATCAGCAGAGCATAGTTGAACATCTAGATTAGACTGAATCATGAAAATTTTTGGTGTCTAAGTAAAAAAATCCAATAAAATAACTAGCGTCTATTCAGCACTGAGAACTCTTCGTTTTATGATAGGTATATAAAAGCTCTAAACCAGGCAATACAAAATTATCTCATAACTCAGACACCGGTATCAGCAGAGCATAGTTGAACATCTAGATTAGACTGAATCATGAAAATTTTTGATGTCTATGTAAAAAAATCCAAAAAAATAACTAGCGTCTATTCAGCACTGAGAACTCTTAGTTTTGTGATAGGTATATAAAAGCACTAAACCAAGCAATACAAAATTGGTTCAGAACTCAGACACAGATATCAGCAGAGCATAGTTGAACATCTAGAGTAGACTTAATCATGAAAATTTTTGGTGTCTAAGTAAAAAAATCCAAAAAATAACTAGCGTCTATCCAGCACTGAGAACTCTTAGTTTTGTGATAGGTATATAAAAGCACTAAACCAAGCAATACAAAATTTGTTCAGAACTCAGACACAGGTATCAGCAGAGCGTAGTTGAATACCTAGATTAGACTTAATTACGAAAACTTTGGGTGTCTTAGTAAAAAATCCAAAAAAATAACCTTCGTCTATCCAGCACTGAGAACTCCTCGTTTTGTGATAGGTATATAAAACCTCTAAACCAGGCTATACAAAATTTTCTCAGAACTCAGTCACAGATATCAGCAGAGCATAGTTGAACATCTAGATTAGACTGAATCATGAAAATTTTTGGTGTCTAAGTAAAAAAATCCAAAAAAATAACTAGCGTCTATTCAGCACTGAGAACTCTTAGTTTTGTGATAGGTATATAAAAGCACTAAACCAAGCAATACAAAATTTGTTCAGAACTCAGACACAGGTATCAGCAGAGCATAGTTGAACATCTAGATTAGACTGAATCATGAAAATTTTTGGTGTCTAAGTAAAAAAATCCAATAAAATAACTAGCGTCTATTCAGCACTAAGAACTCTTCGTTTTATGATAGGTATATAAAAGCTCTAAACCAGGCAATACAAAATTATCTCATAACTCAGACACAGGTATCAGCAGAGCATAGTTGAACATCTAGATTAGACTGAATCATGAAAATTTTTGATGTCTGTGTAAAAAAATCCAAAAAAATAACTAGCGTCTATTCAGCACTGAGAGCTCTTCGTTTTGTGATAGGTATATAAAAGCACTAAACCAAGCAATACAAAATTGGTTCAGAACTCAGACCCAGATATCAGCAGAGCATAGTTGAACATCTAGAGTAGACTGAATCATGAAAATTTTTGGTGTCTAAGTAAAAAAATCCAAAAAATAACTAGCGTCTATCCAGCACTGAGAACTCTTAGTTTTGTGATAGGTATATAAAAGCACTAAACCAAGCAATACAAAATTTGTTCAGAACTCAGACACAGGTATCAGCAGAGCGTAGTTGAATACCTAGATTAGACTTAATTACGAAAACTTTGGGTGTCTTAGTAAAAAAATCCAAAAAAATAACTAGCGTCTATCCAGCACTAAGAACTCTTCAATTTGTGATAGGTCTATAATAACACTATACCAAACACTAAAAAAAAATTTTCAGAATTCAGACCCAGATATCATCAGAGCATAGTTGAACACCTAGATTAGACTAAATCATGAAAACTTTGGGTGCCTAAGTAAAAAATTCTAAAAAAATAGCTAGATTCTATCAAGCAATAGGGACACTTCGATTTATGATGGGTCTATAATATCCCTATATGATGCTTTAAAAAATTTGCTGAGAACTCAGACACAGGTATCAGCAGAGCATAGTTGAATAATTTAGTGAAAAAGTTTTAATAATTTAGTCTAATCTAGGTATTGAACTATGCTCTGCTGATACCTGGATCTCAGTTCTGAAAAAATTTTGTAGTGTTTGGTATGATGTTATATTAGACCTATCACAAAACGAAGAGTTCTCAGTGCTGGATAGACGCTAGTTATTTTTTTGGATTTTTTGACTTAGACACCAAAAGTTTTCATGATTTAGTCTAATTTAGATTTTCGACTATGCTCTGCTGATACCTGTGCCTAAGTTCTGAACAAAAATTGTTCTGTTTAGTATAGTCATATTATAGACCTAGCATAAACAGAAAAGTTCTCAGTGCTGGATTGATGCTAGTTATTTTTTTGGATTTTTTTACTTAGACACCAAAAGTTTTCATGATTTAGTCTAATCTAGATGTTCAACTATGCTCTGCTGATATCTGTGTCTGAGTTTTGAGAAATTTATGTACTGCAACGTATAGTGCTTCTATTGGTTTATTATAAAATGAAGAGTTCTAAGTGCTGGATCTTTTCCAGATATTTTTTTGGAATTTTTATTAAGACTCCCAAAGTTTTCATGATTTAGTATAATCTGGGTGTTCGACTATGATCTGCTGATATCTGTGTCTGAGTTCTGAACAAATTTTGTAGTGTTTGGTATAATGTTATTATAGATCTATTATAAAACTAAAAGTTCTTCGTGCTGGATAGACGCTTGTTATTTTATTGGATTTTTTTACATAGACACCAAAAGTTTTTATGATTTAGTCAAATCTAGGTGTTCAACTTTGCTCTGCTGATATCTGTGTCTAATTTCTTAGCAAATTTTTTATTTCATCATATAGTGTTAATATAGCCCCATCATAAAACAAAGAGTTCCCATAGCTTGATAGAATCTAGTTATTTTTTTTTATTTTTTACTAAGACACCCATAGTTTTCATTATTTAGTCTAATCTAGGTATTCAACTATGCTCTGCTGATATCTGGGTCTCAGTTCTGAAAAAAAATTGTAGTGTTTAATATAGTGTTATTATAGACCTATCACAAAACGAAGAGTTCCCTTTGCTTGATAGAATCTAGTTATAATTTTAGAATTTTTTACTAAGACACCCATAGTTTTCATTATTTAGTCTAATCTAGGTATTCAACTATGCTCTGCTGATATCTGGGTCTCAGTTCTGAAAAAAAATTGTAGTGTTTAATATAGTGTTATTATAGACCTATCACAAAACGAAGAGTTCCCTTTGCTTGATAGAATCTAGTTATAATTTTAGAATTTTTTACTAAGACACCCATAGTTTTCATGATTTAGTCTTTTTTTTTTTTTTTTTTTTTTTAGGATGGGAAATCATCAAATGACTTCTCCCGCTCTGGGTACAGCAGGAGGGAGTGTCAGACTCTTACTGACTAAAACCCATCCGTGTTTCTCGTAGTGCCCTTTGCATTCCAGGGTACGGTGCCTCTTTCGAACGAAGTCCGCAGCCCCAGCAGGCACTGGCCCTAGTGGGCCCCGTCTTCTGTGCTGACATGTCCTTGAGGCGCGTTGGGATCGCAGCGTGCCGCCGACCCGGGCCTGGTTCTGATCAGACGGCGAGCCACCCAATGCTCGCCGTCCGCAGTCCCACGCCTACGGTGGCCGAGAATCGTCCTGCGACTCCCGACGCCCGGGGCGTCTTCTTCTGTTTCGGCGGCTGGGGTCATGATTTAGTCTAATCTAGGTGTTCGACTATGATCTGCTGATATCTGTGTCTGAGTTCTGAACAAATTTTGTAGTGTTTGGTATAATGTTATTATAGACCTATTACAAAACGAAGAGTTGTTCGTGCTGGATAGACGCTTGTTATTTTTTTGGATTTTTTTACATAGACACCAAAAGTTTTTATGATTTATTCTAATCTAGATGTTCAACTATGCTCTGCTGATATCTGTGTCTGAGTTCTGAACAAATTTTTTATTGCATCATATAGTGTTAATATAGCCCCATCATAAAACAAAGAGTTCCCATTGCTTGATAGAATCTAGTTATTTTTTTTGAATTTTTTACTAAGACACCCATAGTTTTCATGATTTAGTCTAATCTAGGTGTTCGACTATGATCTGCTGATATCTGTGTCTGAGTTCTGAACAAATTTTGTAGTGTTTGGTATAATGTTATTATAGACCTATTACAAAACGAAGAGTTGTTCGTGCTGGATAGACGCTTGTTATTTTTTTGGATTTTTGTACATAGACACCAAAAGTTTTTATGATTTATTCTAATCTAGATGTTCAACTATGCTCTGCTGATATCTGTGTCTGAGTTCTGAACTAATTTTGTATTGTTTGGTATAGAGATATTATAGATCTACCATAAAACGAAGAGATCTTAGTGCTGGATTGATTCTAGATATTTTTTTGGAACTTTTACTAAGACAACCAAAGGTTTCGTAATTTAGTCTAATCTAGGTATTCAACTATGCTCTGCTGATATCTGGGTCTAAGTTCTGAGAAAATTTTGTAGTGGTAAATGTAGAGTTATTATAGACCTATCACAAAACGAAGAGTTCTCAGTGCTGAATTGATTCTAGATATTTTTTTTTAATATTTTACTAAGACACCCAAAGTTTTCGTAATTTAGTCTAATCTAGGTATTCAACTATGCTCTGCTGATATCTGGGTCTGAGATCTGAGAAAATTTTGTAGTGTTTGGTATAGTGATGTTATAGATCTACTAAAAAACGAAGAGTTCTTAGTGCTGGATTGATTCTAGATATTTTTTTTGAATTTTTTACTAAGACACCCAAAGTTTTCGTAATTTAGTCTAATCTAGGTATTCTACTATGCTCTGCTGATATCTGGGTCTGAGTTCTAAAAAAAAATTTGTAGTTTTTTTATAGAACTATCATAAAACGAAGAGTTCTCAGTGCTGGAGGATATACGCTAGTTGTAATTTTGGATTTTTTTACTTAGACACCAAAAGTTTTCATGATTTAGTCTGATCTAGATGTTCAACTATGCTCTGCTGATATCTGTGTCTGAGTTCTGAACAAATTTTGTAGTGTTTGGTATAATGTTAGTATAGAACTATTATAAAACGAAGAGTTCTTTGTGCTGGATAAACGCTTGTTATTTTTTTGGATTTTTTTACATAGACACCAAAAGTTTTTATGATGTAGTCTAATCTAGATGTTCAACTATGCTCTGCTGATATCTGGGTCTGAGTTCTGAGCAAATTTTTTAGTGCTTGGTTTAGTGTTTTTATAGACCTATCATAAAACGAAGAGTTCTCAGTGCTCGATAGAAGCTAGTTATTTTTTTGGATTTTTTTATTTAGACACCAAAAGTTTTCATGATTTAGTCTAATCTAGATGTTCAACTATGCTCTGCTGATATCGGTGTCTGAGTTTTGAACAAATTTTATATTTTTTAGTATAGTGATGTTATAGATCTACCATAAAACGAAGAGTTCTTAGTGCTTGATTGATTCTAGATATTTTTTTGGATTTTTTTACTAGGACACCCAAAGTTTTCGTAATTTAGTCTAATCTAGGTGTTCAACTATACTTTGCTGATATCTCGATCTGAGTTCTGAGAAAATTTTGTGGTGTTTGTTGTAGTGTTATTATAGACCTATCACAAAACGAAGACTTCTCAGTGCTGGATAGACGCTACTTATTTTTTTGGATTTTTTTATTTAGACACCAAAAGTTTTCATGATTTAGTCTAATCTAGATGTTCAACTATGCTCTGCTTATACCTGTGTCTTAGTTCTGAACAAAAATTGTTTTGTTTAGTATAGTCATATTATAGACCTAGCACAAAACGAAGAGTTCTTGGTGCTGGATTGATTCTCGATATTTTTTTGGAATTTTTTACTAAGACACCCAAAGTTTTCGTAATTTAGTCTAATCTAGGTGTTCAACTATGCTCTGCTGATATCTGGATCTGAGTTCTGAGTAAATTTTGTGGTGTTCGTTGTAGTGTTATTATAGACTTAGCACAAAACGAAGACTTCTCAGTGCTGGATAGACGCTACTTATTTTTTTGGATTTTTTTATTTAGACACCAAAAGTTTTCATGATTTAGTCTAATCTAGATGTTCAACTATGCTCTGCTGATACCTGTGTCTAAGTTCTGAACAAAAATTGTTTTGTTTAGTATAGTCATATTATAGACCTAGCACAAAACGAAGAGTTCTTGGTGCTGGATTGATTCTCGATATTTTTTTGGAATTTTTTACTAAGACACCCAAAGTTTTCGTAATTTAGTCTAATCTAGGTGTTCAACTATGCTCTGCTGATATCTGGATCTGAGTTCTGAGAAAATTTTGTGGTGTTTGTTGTAGTGTTATTATAGACCTAGCACAAAACGAAGAGTTCTCGGTGCTGGATCTATTCTAGATATTTTTTTGGAATTTTTACTAAGACACGCAAAATTTTCATAATTTAGTCTAATCTAGGTATTCAACTATGCTCTACTGATATCTAGGTCTGAGTTCTGAGAAAATTTTGTAGTGTTTGGTATAGTGATGTTATAGATCTACCATAAATCGAAGAGTTCTTAGTGCTGGATTGATTCTAGATATTTTTTTGGAATTTTTTACTAAGACACGCAAAGTTTTCATAATTTAGTCTAATCTAGGTATTCATACTGATATCTGGGTCTCAGTTCTGAAAAAAATTTGTAGTGTTTGGTATAGTGTTATATTAGACTTATCACAAAACGAAGAGTTCTCAGTGCTGGATTGATTCTAGATTTTTTTTTAGAATGTCTAACTAAGACACCCAAAGTTTTCATGATTTAGTCTAATTTAGATCTTCAACTATGCTCTGCTGATATCTGTGTCTGAGTTCTGAACAAATTTTGTATAGTTTGGTATAGTGATGTTATTGATCTACTATAAAACGAAGAGTTCTTGGTGCTGGATTGATTCTAGATATTTTTTTGGAATTTTTCACTAAGACACGCAAAGTTTTAATAATTTAGTCTAATCTGGGTATTCAACTATGCTCTGCTGATATCTGGGTCTGAGTTCTGAGAAAATTTTGTAGTGTTTGGTCTAGTGTTATTATCGACATATCACAAAACGAAGAGTTCTCAGTGCTGGATAGACGCTAGTTATTTTTTTGTTTTTTTTTACTTAGACATCAAAAATTTTCATGATTTAGTCCAATTTAGATCTTCGACTATGCTCTGCTGATATCTGTGTCTGAGATTTGAACAAATTTTGTATTGTTTGGTATAGTGATGTTATAGTTCTACTATAAAACGAAGAGTTCTTAGTGCTGGATGGATTCTAGATATTTTTTTTGAATTTTTCACTAAGACACGCAAAATTTTCATAATTTAGTCTAATCTAGGTGTTCAACTATGCTCTGCTGATATCTGTGTCTGAGTTCTCAGCAATTTTTTTATTGCACCATATAGTGCTTATATAGACCCATCATAAAACGAAGAGTTCCTATTGCTTGATAGAATCTAGTTATTTTTTTAGAATTTTTTACTAAGACACCCATAGTTTTCATGGTTGTTTCATGGTTGTTTCATGGTTGTTTTCTGGGTGTTCAACTATGCTCTGCTGATATCTGAGTCTAAGTTCTGAGAAAACTTTGTATTGTTACGTATAGTTCTTCTACAAACCTATTGTAAGATGAAGAGTGCTAAGTGCTGGATGTTTTCTAGATATTTTTTTGGAATTTTTACTAAGACACCAAAATTTTTCATGATTTAGTATAATCTGGGTCTTCAACTATGCTCTGCTGATACTGAAGTCTAAGCTCAGGATTTATTTTCATGCTTGCTTATAGTCTTGTTATATTTTTCACCTTAAAACGAAGAGTTCATTTTCCTAAGTATTACTTATCTTTTTTTCTTCGAATTTTTAACTTGGTTATTGAATACTTTCATTATTTTACTAAACTAAGTTTTCAACTGTGATCCGCTGGTGCTTTAGAGAAATGAGTTGTTTTATTATATTCTTTTTTGATTACTTCAATACCTTATTACTGATATTGGTGAAAATAATAATTTTATTTTGCCGTAATTTGGAATTACCACCAGTTGAACAAAAAATATCGCTTTATTTCTGGTATCGGTTTAATACGTTTGTAATTTTTTTGAGAGCTTATATTTATAGAACTCTTTCTAAAATGTATCAGGAACTATAGAACTCACCTTAATGGACCGAAAACACTTTGATAATTTTTGTTTTGGAATAAATGATCTGCTACCCGAAGTTGGCAGATCATATTTTCATTTGACTTTTTTCGGGGGAAAACGCCTGAACTATTTCCAAAAAGTATCAGGAACTCTAGAACTATGCTGCATGCGAATAGAACTCACATTTTTTTATGCTCTGCTGTGATATGATCTGCTAAGTTCACACAGACGCTAAAAACTGGGACTTTTTACACTTTTTGCTTTAAAAGTCAAAATCTATGCATTTTTCTTACTCGATGAGCTCTGTTTCTAAAAAAATCTTTTGGTATGGAAATTATTTCTAGTTAAATAAAATTAGGCACACATCTTAAATGCAAATTATAAATTATGAGCTATTTGCTTTGTTTATAGTCTGCAAATTTAAATACCCCTATTTATATTTAAATAGTAATAAATTTACACTTAAGATGCTATTCAGAAAATAATAGGTACTTAATGCAAATCTCTCGCCATTAAATGCTTGTAATTTGTACTTAAGTGTGTGACGTTAACTAAGGGGCGGTCCGACAATAGCGTCATATGGAAATTGATATTTGCGCTATTTCCAAGTGGTCCTTTAAGGTAATTACCCTGCTTTTGAATTATCTGTTAGGCCGGACAATGGGGCATCGAAATAGGAAGCCCAGTAATTGGGTGGGTTCAGATGAGGTGCGAGGGGTCCTTCCGGCAAAAGGGACGGACTGCGTTGTTACCTTCTCATTTCTTTACCCTTCAAGGGCTACATAAATATTTTCAATGACGAAAATTGACCTGAAATAGCTTGCGAGCTTTTCCGCTGCGTAAATGCTCCTTTCTCATTTCCTGGTGCTTGGTAAAGTTTAAATAAATAAAAGAGGACAGAAGGTTTGTGAAGTAAATTAATCGGGTCATTTGCAGTGGCGCGCATTTAATTTGTCTTTTAAATTAAGTAAGGGGGAGGTAAGATTTTCTCTGCCCGGGAAAATACGGACTCGTTCAATTAGAAAACAAAAATAATGAAAAGCTAAGTTTCTCTTTATCATCTACTAGTTGACCTGCGCAACTTCGTCTGCGTCACAATTTTCATTACTGCTCCGCTCCTATTGGTCTTAGCGTGATAATATATAGCCTATAGCCTTCCTCGATAAATGGACTATCTAACACTGAAATAATTTTTCAAATCGGACCAGTAGTTCCTGAGATTAGCGCGTTCAAGTAAACAAACAAACAAACAAACAAACTCTTCAGCTTTATACAGGGAAATTGAAAAAATACCCAAAACCTCTCAACCCTGACTTTGTATCATGACCCTGAACAACATTTGTTCTACGACTTTGACCTCAACTAAACAATGTAGCCAAAAACAAATTGTTTTCATTTATTTGAAGTCTGTTTATTTCGCGTATACTACGCGCGCGCGCGCACTCAGTCACGCGCCGCCAGCCTGTCGGCCTTTCGTAGGCCGCCTTATAAAGAATATGCAAAATTTAAACTATGGTTATATTTTTTGTATGGAATAAAAATGTTTCGAATTTTGAAAAGTCGTAGCACAAATGTTGTTCAGCGTCATGATACGAAGTCAAGATTATGAGGTTTCGGGTATTTTTTAAATTACCCTGTATATTAGTATAGATTAGTATAGATAAAGACTTCTTCACTCGAACCTACTTAGACTAAAAATTACTCCTGCCTTTTGAAGTTGATAGACAGAATACTCACCTTATCTTAATATGAGTGCCTAACTACAGACGTCATTATAATTCATATATTATACCTATTGGGTTAGCAATAATTATCCAAGGTTTACATTTACGAACGTAAAATTACGTTTGTATAACCGAATGTTGTTAGCCTAGTTAAAATCTATGTTAGGGATCTTATAAATACGTTATTTCGTTTATTTAAGATTATTAAATCTGCTGTCGACAGACATCATATCAAAAGCTTTCATGTCACTATTTTTAAAGGAATGTTTAATAACAAAATTCATCTTGAATTTACATAGGTACCTTATCTCAGTTTCGGTTTAATAATGTAATGAACATTTCTTACAAATGGGACGTAATTAATAAATTCACAATTAGATCCCTTTTCGTAACAGAACAAAGAGAAATAAAATGTGCTTTTTTCGTCGAAATTAATTTTGATTCATAGTCATGTACCTACTATACCTATATAGGTACGGAAATTGAGAGAAGATAAGTAAATATAACAAGAATAGAAGTGTTACATTATTAGCGTTAATGAGGTCTAATAAAATCAATTAAGAACTGTTGAAGGAACGTAATAAATAGTCCGGTAAATGATACCTCCATGCTCCATTATTAAAATGTTTGTATTAATAATAATAATAATATATAGCAATAGTCCTGCTCCAACCGGGGATTGTCCTTGGCTATACTTTCACAGTGCATACAGGGATAATCGTCGGTTGGTGTCCCATTCCATTTGAAATATCTAAAGAGGCCTCTGCGAGTTGGCTTCGGCCCCTCGTACGCCTACCAAAGGACCGGGTCTCCAGGGACCCGAGAAAGTCAAAAACATAATAATATAATAATAATAAAACTTTATTTCAGACCATCTCAGATCCATATTCACAATAAAAAAAATAATTAGAGTTATTATAATAAAAAAAAAACAAAACCAGAACTACACATAATGCGAACGGATTAAAAAAAAAAATCTAATCAATAAATATGTTAAAAAATAGATACGTTAAAAAAAAAAAATACAAAGTATTGTCGGTAGGTAATAAGTTTTTGAACTACAGCTAATGTAACCACCAGTATATTAATAAGGATACGTACACTACATGCATTTCTCAATCATTTTTAACTTTATGTGGCCCGGAGTCTGAGTATGTGGAGATTTTGTATGGTCACAATTTTAACAACTGGTTTCTACGAATGACTCCTCTATTATTTTCAAATGACATTATTTTGATTTACACATATCTGTTACTCGTTGATCAATTGCTATGAGAAATGGTCGTCGCATCGTTGTCGAATTGTCGCGTGTCTACGGGAGCCTTTAACGTTAAAGGTCCTCGGACGCACGTTTCAATCACGCAGTGGTCGACACTGGACGTCTCACAACTTCAGAACTCACGCACTACAGAGCCGTGCTTCACTGAAGTATTTCAGGACTTTCAAATACGTGCCCCTGGCTGTGTGAGAACTGTTAATGTCATAATTTAAATGATGGATAAGTAAATAATTTATTTTTAAAAGAAATTGATTTATTGGTTATCAAACTATTTATCTGCCAATATGTATATGTGTAAAATAAATTTCTCCTAAACTTTACTTAATCTGGTTTGTAATGTGTGGAGAGTACTGTTAAGCTATCAAAAGATATTAATCAGAAACCCTCAAGTTAAAGGCAGTCCATTTAAATCTGATTTCATCTAATCTCCAACGGAATCATGAAAGATTTATAACTCGGAGAATAATTGAAACAGTAGAAACCGTAGGTAGCCATGAGCCGCGAGCCGCGAGCCGCGCCGGACGAACCCTTGGGCCATTGCTCGCGCCTTAAGAAATTCTATGTAATTAAATTATTTCTTGAGAAAGTTCCAAGTTCGATCGTCTACAAAACTTTTAAATAATATTATACCCGGCGTTTATGAAAATAAAGTTCTCCCATAAATAAAAATGGTTTGACATAGAAACCGGTTTTTAACAAATGCTGAAAATAAATAGCTTTCTTGCTAAAATTTTATGAACGTGAAAGTCTATGTTTTGGTGTTTTTAATCAACTAAGATGCCATCATAATTTTTGTTGTGGAATGGGAATACGCTGGGTCGGACTGGCTATTCATTTGGGGAGGCGTTTGCCAGCCGGGCCCAGTCCTGGTTTGTGAGGCTTGCCGCAAACCAGGACTCTTGTGTATGACCTACATATAAAGAAGCTAGTTTATCTACGGGGCAAAAAAAATGTGATGTAATATTTCAAAAATTGTAATAAAAAACAGGAGTAAAGTAAAATGTAAAATCGATGTCATCGTTAGATAGCAGTTCCGTTTACACAGAGCTATCGCTGCGCGCGCAGTCCACAGATACAACACATGAGCTTCCGTTAACGATCACCGACTCCTGCGCACGCGCAAACGTAAACAATTATCACATTAAAAAGAACAAAGAACACAGTGTGTTTTGAATGTCGATAATTACAAATATGCGTCTAGGGAAACAAACTAAACAGTATTTAGCACATAAAAGCTAGTTGCAAAGAAAAATTAAAGTTACACAAAGAGCAACTGTTTCTTCATCAAAACTTATTGAATAGGCTTAGAATTAGTTACTGCGGTAGATTATTTTGTAATCAGCATTTAATTTGTACCTTCGGGCAGATATTTGATTATAATATATGAATATTTGATTGAATCTTGTTAGTTTACCCATGAACTGTTCCTGTTTTGTGGCTGAAGTCGGTGATCTGTATTGTTTATGTTGGTTAGTCAACCACGTCTTAACAATTATCTTTAAGAAGGTATTGATTATGGGGCCAATTTCAGAACCCCTCGGGATAAAGTACCTACATTTACCTCAGAATAATTTAAAATAGACAGCTGTCACCGAAATAAAGTATTTCTTCACAACGAAATAACTTTTCTTGAAGAGTTTAAAGTTGTGAGACAGTCATTGAAAATTTAAAATACATTGGTATTGACTTTGGAAAAGTTGATGCAATTTTAACGATGTTTGCCACCAACTGGATGACAGTATCTAGGTACTGTAACGTCTCTGGAACGTATAATGAAACGCCGGTTGGAGTCATGATTTTTCATTAACTAACGTACCTACCTATATTAGACACAAGCTGACCTACCAATATTAGACACAAGCTGACCTACATATATTAGACACAAGCTGACCTACCTATATTAGACACAAGCTGACCTACCTATATTAGACACAAGCTGACCTACCTAAGTATATTAGACACAAGCTGACCTACCTATATTAGACACAAGCTGACCTACCTATATTAGACACAAGCTGACCTACCTATATTAGACACAAGCTGACCTACCTATATTAGACACAAGCTGACCTGCGCAACTTAATTTACGTCGCATTTTTCAATAATGCTGTGCTCCTATTGATTGTAGCCTATAGCCTTCCTCGTTAAAGGGGCTATCCAACACTGATGAATTTTCCAATAGAACCAATAGCTTTTGAGATTATCGTGTTCAACCAAGAAAACAAACTTTTCAGCTTTATAATAAATAAATAACGAAAAAGAGTATTTAAATATAAAAATTAAATAATTACACAAACTTTATTTCAAGTGTACAGTGGCGGTCTAATCGCTAACACGGTACTACATGGCAAAACTGGAGTCAGATTTACTGGGTTCTGACTATCCATAACGACTGCAAGAACGACTAAACGACTAACGACTGAAGGTTACATGCATGTTAAGTAAATATTACCTCGAGGCTAGAGCATGCAATACCGTTATATCGTTACCGCACTTTCACGAATTTCGCGCTGTTTTTCAGTACCGCAAAAGCGAGATTAGAAATGCGAATTTCGCAATATTCAAAAAAACGAACCGTGATCGAAATCGATTCAAAGCGGAATCCCCGCTTCGAATCGTCGCATGTTGGTAAGGCAGGCGGGATACACCCTTGGTAACTCCTTCCTTGGAATTCCTTGCAGTGAAATAACGTTTGTTTGTAGTCTTCTTCAGTCTCCGTCTCACTAGCAACTACTCGCAAGTCGGACAAGTGAGTGACCAACCTGTCCTATTTTATTTGTTTACTATGTGAAAGCGTGAAAAAAATATTATTTTGCATTTATTTTGACTAATTATACTAACGTATTGTACTCGTATCCGTGTACTAAACTTTATTGTAAAAAATTAAAACTACATTATAACTTGTGCTAAGCATTCCGCCAATGAGTGTAGAAGCTGAGAGAGCATTAATTTCGGCTGCTGGATATAGGTATGTGTAAAAAATTTTATGTACTTCAAATGATGATACGATTGGTATTTTATGCATTTTACGTTAACATTTTCAAATAAAAATAATGATTAGCGTTTTGTCTGATTAAATAAAACTCATGGTAGTTTTGTTTTGACCCCCATTTAACGATTTACTAATTTCGCAATATCGCAAAATTTGCGGTATTGAATATATACTGCGGTATTGCATGCTCTACTCCAGGCTACACTTGCCTGGGGATAGAGGTAAATGGTATGTGATTTAAGGAGCCTATGCCTTGCACTACGAACAGGTAACTTAGATCTATTCTAATCTGTACTAATATAAAAAGGAGAAGGGTTTGTTTGTTTGCTTGAACGCGCTCATCTCAGGAACCACTGATCCGATTTTAAAAATTCTATATATCATCACGCTAAGACCAATAGGAGCGGAGCAGGCGAAGTTGCGCGGGTCAACTAGTATTTTATAATATTCTATTAAAATTCCGTAACATAAGTAATATTTCAAACTGTGGCTCTGTACGAATTTCCAGTCAAGATTAACTACTAAAAAATACGCATAAAGATGGTTAAATTTTAAAAATAGAGAGAAAGAGATACAGAATTTATAGACCGCTATATCAAGTTCCAATCAGGTAATTAGTCTAAGTTCTAAAATAATTGATTATTTAACTTTGGATAAAGTAATGTCTTGCCTATACATAATTGATTATTTAACTTTGGATAAAGTAATGTCTTCTCCATATTAGGAGTGTAGGTACTTAGTATCTAATGTTTATCTAAAATTCAATATCAACATAGTTACAATGTAATAAAATTAAATTGTACATAAACGTTTTTGTCTGTTATTCTGTTTGAAAGGTCAAGTAATTTAGCAAAAAGTTGCAAACTCCCATTATAATTATTTGTCCATCTTGCGTCGAACAGAAAACCAAACAATGGATATTCTTGTATCAACTTTGCAAAAAAATCGTAATAACGAGTTTGAATACATATATCCACTTAGGCGCCATTTACACGATGCGAGTTTCTCGAACGATTATCACGATGCGATTATCGCATCCGCACGTTTACATTCAACCAAAAAACAAAAACTCGGCTACGAGTATGTCATACGATAATCGCAAGGTAATTATCTCCCTGAGTTTTATTGATAAAACTGTTATATTTACACATTTTACACGATGACACAACTACTATTTTATGACATTTTTTCAAGTTCATGCGAGTATCGTACAAATCGGTTGCAACCGATCTGCATGCGAGACTCGCCCATCGAGGTCACGTGTCGTGAACTCGAAGTACGATTTTCTTGCTTTCAATATTGTTTACACGGAGGAATCCAGTATTCAAAGGAGAGGCGAGCATCGCCCTTCCACGTACGACATCGTATAAGATGTTTACATGATCACATTTTTTTTTCTTACTTTCGGGAATCGTATGTTCTTTTTTATTTTATCTTTTTTATTTGTAATGGGTTTGCTCTTGACTCTAGTCTATGTCAGAGATGACAGTGACAAAGTCTACGATAGAGCGAGCTTACCCAGAAGGAGCCTGTTCACTCTAACCTTGAAGAGATTAGGGTTGTAAGCTTTTGGAAACACAGTGAGTGTTCGAGGTAAGAAACTCGCATCGTGTAAATGGCGCTTTAGCTAGATATAAGAAAAGTAAAATAACAAGCGATAACTTTTCCTTAACGCCTGAGGTAATTGGCTTTTTCTGTGAGAAACTTCTTAGAAGTCACAAAATGAAATATTTCCGATGGGATGATTGAACTCTATCCCGTACGTACGTACGAACGTACCTCTATATTAAGGCCCACTTGCACCGCAGTACAAGTGGCAATACACTAAAGCAAGTATTGAGCACTAAACGGAAATAAATCATCTTTCTGTTTCGGTTACAAGTCAAAGACACACACACACACACAGAATGACTTTAGGGTTCCGTACCCAAATCTGCCGTGGTACTTATATCTAAAATGCCTTTATTCGACATCTGGTCTATTTTTAACTTTTGAGTATATTAATGAGAAAAAAGTATCTATCGTATCTATCTGTGTTTATGAATTTTTAATACCATGAATAAGTAGCTTTGGAAATTCGAAAACACTGAACGATAGCCATTTTTGCTCATTAATATATCATCAAAAGTAAAGAATCAACCAGATGTCGGGTAACGGCATTTTAGATATACCGCAGCAAAAATAGTAACCAACGGAACCCTATTAGGTACTAAGCCTCTGCTTTCCGTCCGACTGTCTGTCAGCGGGCTGTAACTCAAAACGGTAGTAGTTAGACAGTTGAAATTTTCACAGATTGTGTAAATTAGTATTGCCGCTATAACAACAAGTAATAAAGATTACATCTAACTAAAAATTAAAATTTAATCATCTATCGCTTTCCATCAGGCTTGATTGTGGTCAAGAGCAAGCCCATTCCTAAATAAAAGAATAAAAAAGAGCGGCTACCACACAAGAAACGTGTTTCATTTCGGTTTTTGGTACGGAACCCTGCTTGTGAGAGTCCGACTTGGGCGAGTTTTTTAATTTCGGTCGGAAATAGCCGTAGTACCTAGTACTTCTAGGAGACATAGGCGGTACGCACTATTTCATTGTAGCCTCGGCTGGGGGCCTTAAATTCTTGAGGCCCACACAGGCAAGTCCGGTTCAGTAGTTGACAACCCTCTAGGGTTGAAACTGCGAGTGGCCATCGACAAAAAAAAAAAAAAAGTACGCACTATTTCCAAACTCCGTCCATCCTAATTCAGTACATTTCCAATCTGGATAAAACTCTGAACTCAAATTCAGATTCGTATTCGGTTGCAGTGTGTTAACGCCATTAGAGTTAAATATAGTGGTCCAAGTTGCTTGGTTATATGAAGCGTTCACCTCCGCCAGCTCGTCCAGTAATATCGATAGTGTCCAAACCCTCTGTCCTACCTTAATATTGCTTACTCCGTGTGTTACCGTACATATTACAACCGTGCCGATTGAGCCATGATCTTTCTAAACGTGTTACTTTTTACCAATGTTTCCGTCGACAGAATCATTTAGCGTAACC
The DNA here is from genome assembly GCA_950371165.1 of Lacanobia oleracea. Classification (NCBI taxonomy): domain Eukaryota; kingdom Metazoa; phylum Arthropoda; class Insecta; order Lepidoptera; family Noctuidae; genus Lacanobia; species Lacanobia oleracea. The sequence continues at coordinate 12,900,713 of OX493393.1, read as the reverse complement.
ATTTCCAGATACTTACAAAAGAGCAAAACATCCTATTTCTTACTTCCTACTATCTTATCCTAATCCTACTAATATAATAAATGCGAAAGTTTGTTAGGATGGATGTTTGTTACTCTTTCAGGTCAGAACGGCTGAAAGGATTTTCATGATGGCCTTTATTTAGCTTAATTTGCAGCTGGGTTTTATGATAAGTGGGCACTATCATCAGAGCCTAGGTACCTAATCGCTTTATTACGCACTTGTAGAGCCCAGCGGCTCCTCTTTATGAATATTTCTTCCTTAAGAACTCTTTTATTCAGCCTTATCACGGTGCATTTCACGGTGATTCAAAAGGACACACTCATTTTGGGGATAATAAGTCCGCTTCCTGTGATTTTTTTAGAAAAACTTTATATCATATATTATGTAAGTCGTAGTGCATATTAAATGTACCAAAAAACAAGACAGCAACTTGCGCTAAGTCGCAAAAATGTGAAAAAAGAAAGCCCGGGCCCTGTAAGTCACATACAGAATTACGCATGAAAACTTTACCCTCTGCCAGTGCACACAATATTTTTTGTCCAAGCAAAATACTGAAAACACTATTAAAGTTAAATTACGGTCTGCAGCGTTAATATATTAAAGCGTCGTCGCTTTCGGTCGTAGGCGTCCAAAGTTTTACACAGACCTATTGTTACAATATTTGTTCAATCTTTTTTTGATTTTGCGAAGTTTATTAACACAAGTTTTTAGGTCGAATGGTCTTGGAGTAACTTTGTAATAAATAGGCCGTGTTAATTACAAGTTTTTAGGTAGGTACTTCCACTAATTGCGAAGTTAATCCTCATTAAGGTGAAGAGCGAATAATAAGGCCGTTTTGAGAATATTTATTCTGGTAAAATACTTACCTGTCTCTAATAGGGGTTCGGTTTGATATTTTGATTTATGTTTGTTCACTGAACAAGTCTCAATAAAGTCGAAAGCCTTCTCATATTGTCAGCGATGAACATGAGTTGGAACTTCATCAATTACATTAGAAGGTCTGACTCGCTGTGCACTAGACTCTCTGTGTCCTGGTTTTTGATGAAAGTAAACTAAGATCGATATTTGTTATAATACGTCATAACTAAAGTCAGGATCTTACGTAAATCTTCAAGTTTTCCTAATTATCATGTGACAATCACATGCCTCATATTATAAAACGTTTTACTGGTCACAATGAAATTGATGTTCAATTTAAAATATAAGTAGCGAAATACAATTTATAAAATATGCACGAAGTCCATTAGATAACTCTAGAAGGACAATGTTATTGTTAACATAGAAAAATACATATAATCATACTTGACAATCCATTACATAGACACAGGTCATCAATTACGGGGGTACACAGCAAACCGGCATTATTAACACAATCTTTTTCTAAGATGTTGTGTAAGTACATACTCAAGTCAACATGCGGTACCTACTAACTGAACATCGAGAAATAATAATAAGTCATTATGCAAATATCGTTGATGTTCTCAGACACAGATTATAATGTCAAATCTAACGTCATTGGTAAATACATAGCTAAGTGAGATTTGTAATCGTTTTTCTCTGCAGTACGTAGACGGGTAAAAAGGGCTTTTCTTGAAGACTATGTAAATAATATATATAGTCTTCAAGAAAAATCATCATCATATCAGCCGATAGACGTCCACTGCTCGATATGGTCTCTCCCAAGTTTCGCCACAATAACCGGTCCTTAAAAATTCATGCTGATAAATAATACGAGTGAAAGATCCACAAGTAATACAACATGAAATATGCTACTATGTCACCGGAACAACCTGCCTAAATAGTTGGCTTTTTTTTGTTAGCTTGCTCTTGTGTCCCACAGCTGGGCAAAGGCCTCCCCTTTCTCCTTCCAATTCTCTCGGTCTTGGGCGATCTCTGGCCAAGTTAGTCCTGCAAACATGTTGAGATCGTCACACCACCTTTGCTGCGGTCGACCTCGACGACGTCGTCTTTCTTCAGGCGTCCAGTTATTTATATTAACTTTAGTCTAGACAAATTAAGATGAGAAAACCGGTTTTCGTAGTCACGAAGCATAATAAATGACACTAACCTACTTAAGAGGCCTATTACAATTTGACTGTTTTTGCGTAACCAACTTTGTTTATTATCAGAAATTGAAATATTTAGACAATTTTGGCTTATTGGGGTTGTTAAGAATAGTTATTAATATTGAATATAGCGACCTCACTTTGCGCACTTTTCTCTTATCTATTTGTTAAAAGTCAAAATTCCGAAGTAAGTTTCTCATGAAAAGCACGACGGCACTTTTTCCAGCTCGTGGATTGAATACTGTACTAACCAAATTAAATTAAAAATAAATCAAAATATTCCTCCATTCATAGCGGCCTCAGAAATTTGAAATAAGAAGAGAATATAAGTAAAAAAAAACATCAAATCCATAAAAACTACTTACCTAAAACGCTCGGAACTAACTGTAAATTTCTCCTTAACACATTAATATTATTACGTAAAGTTTATACCAAAGTAAACCATAGTTCATAAGAAATGAAAATGTATAAATTATCATTAAATAAATTATTAATAAACCCCAAAATAAATGTAATTGCAACTGCCTAATTTCTACATAAGATGTTATATTGCGATGAGTCAGCAGTTTTGTGAGTGATAACGCAATTCTGTGATAGTGTGGAGATAGATATGTGGCTCTTAAATCTTATTCAGTATAAAATTGGAATAATTTTGGAACCTGGAGCTTTGAAACGAATGTGGGTAGAGGCTCAGTAATTGACAAAAACTAGATTAGAAGTCACGGTTACATTCACGGTACACCTACCTTCAATAAAATCACAAAATTGCCATCTTCCCACGCTATCAAATCATTTTCAGTTGTGCCTGAGGCCACACAAATCGAAAGAACCCTTACGTGGACGGATGTTATTCTCTGACGTTCTACGTCACTGCAGAAAAAATAAAACAGTTCTATTTCAAATTAGATATAACTACTTTTTTCTTAAGGATGGGATATCATCAAATAACTCCTTCCGAAGATGGGATGTCAGACTGGCTAAAACCCATCCAAGTTCCCCATGGGCGCCGGGAAGGGTTGCAAGGGGGTGCACTCGCACACCCTTTTTTTTAAGGGTGGGAAATCATCAAATGACTCCTTCCGCTCTGTGCGAGGCGGAAGGGAGTGTCAGACTCTTACTGACTAAAACCCATCCGTGCTCCTCCCAATACCCTTTGCGTTCCAGGGCTGCGGCGTCTCTTTCGAACGGATTCCGCACCCCGGCAGGCACTGGCCCTAGCGGGCCCCGTCTCCCATACTGACATCTCCTTGAGGCGCGCGTGGAACACAGCGCGCCCCCGACTCGGGCCTGGTTCTGATCGGACGGCGAGCCACCCAATGCTCGCCGTCCGCAGGCCCGACTCGCACACCCCTGGCTTTCAATAAAACATACGAAAACATGAACATATTAATAAAATAGACAAACGGAATGTAGTAAAAAAGACCTAGCATATCCGAGGCGAGGTACTTCGAGCTCCGTCGCGTTCGGCCAACCTTGTACTATCCGTCTTTTATGGTTCTGGGCAAAAAAACCTATGCTATTCGAGGCGGGGCTTAGAAGATGCACCCTCCTGAAAATACGCCTGCCAGCGCTCGTGGTATTTCTCCTAATGACCTTTTTGTTCCAAAGCTGCGGAGACTCTTCCAAACAAATTCCACAACAACTACATGCTACTACATAGGAGATTCGTGGCTACAAACAGACGCACGGTAAAGTAGCGCTCTACGATTTCGGTAATTGGATGGGCGACCATCCATAACGTTCAGAGACTCCTCCGTGTCTCGAAAAGCATAACTTAGATCGAAGATAAACAAACTAAGCAGTCATTTTTATTCGCTCTTATGACATCTCCCTTACTACCGGTTTCTCACTTGCTTATCTACGTCTACACTAATATTATAAAAACGAAAGATTTGTTTGTTTGTTTGTTTGAATTGACAGATTATTCATCTGAATATATAAGTGTAGAACGTGGTGTCCCCCAGGGTAGCATATTGGGCCCCATCTTATTTCTACTCTATATAAACGTCATAGTTTATGTAACCAATCATGAATGCTTCCTTTTTGCCGATGACATTTCCATTATTGTTACTTCCGATAAGAAATATAAATCCATTAAAAATAAATCCATTAATTATGTCCGCTTCATGATGAAGCGGACATAAATAATACAATAGACAATCTAATTAACTGGTTAAATAAAAATAATTTGTCTATTAATCTTAATAAATCAGTATTTATACAATTTAATCAATCTTTTAATAATAAATTTAATTTTAAAATGGACATACCGAAAATTATACAAGTAACACAAATTAAGTTTTTAGGAGTAGTTATTGACGAACATTTAGACTGGAAAGCACAGGTTGATGTTGTATGCAATAAATCAAATAAATTTGTCTATGCTCTGAGACAAATAAAAAAGGTCACTAACATAAAAACGGCTGTGATGTCATACCGCGCATATGTTGAGTCCTCACTACGGTATGGAATTATGATTTGGGGAAATAGTACAGACCACAATGGAGCATTTGTCACCCAGAAAAAATGTTTATGAGCTCTATACGAGATTCCATCTGACGAATCATATCAACCTATATTAAAGAGCTTTGTTTGCTACCGTTACCTTCATTGAACGAACATGCATGCTTCATATATATAATATATAAAGCATGCATGTTCGTTCAAAAACACAAATAACTATTTAAAACAACAGAGGAAGTGAGCTCTCGAAGTAGGCAAGACCAATACAGACTTATGCTGGACTGGATGTACTGCCTCGATTAGTGAAATATAATAAAAACTCTCTGGATGTGTGTTCGTGTCTATAATAAATTGGCAAAAATGTTTAAATCGTTAAATTATACGTCATTTAAAACACAATTATATAAATAGTTTAATAATAATAATTTCTATAGTATTAATGAATTTTTTAATAAGTAATCAATGTATTTCATTGTAATAATGTATTTTTAGTAAATAAGTTTGCACGGTTTTTTTAAGCAAAACATGTTTGATCTATATTTTCCGATAACACCTTGTATACCATGTTTTACGCAAATAAAAATTTATCTATCTTATCTTGAATAGGCTCCGAAACTAGTGGACCGATTTGAAAAATTCTTTCCCTGTTGAACATGGGCAATAGAAAATTTTCAAATAGTTAGGGATCCGTATGAAAACTTCGATAATGTAACCCAAGGTGTGAAAAAAATACCAATAAAGATCCTTATATCGCGTACGCTGTGGAAACTATTGACAATAGAGCAAAGTGATGTAGTACAGCTATATAGAGGACATAAATATCTACAAAAACGTCCGCGAGGGTATATATCTAACTATTATGGTTAAGTCACAATGACCGCTTTTTATTTAAATTATTCAATCAAAACCCAGGTGAAATGGAATAGTGGTGATTTTAGTATCCTTATCTATTTAAATTGCATAATAAGTAATTAAGGTTGGTTATGTGCATGTAAATTACACTTTAAATTATCCAAGTCTGACCTTTTGTTTAAAAGTTACGACGGTTTTAAAAATACTCTTATTAAGAAAAATCTTGCGAGTGAACACACTGTCCAACGTTTAGTCTATAAGTAATTTTCATATACCTTATACATATGAGGTTAGGTGGGAGATAAAGTTCGTGGAGTACCAACTAAACCCGCGCGAACGAAGTTGCGGTCGAAGTGCTAGTGTCTTATAAGCAACCTATTGCAAGAATGACGCAAGTGCGTAAGATGCATGTTTCCAATGCAAGTCTAACTCCATTGGTTTATTGACTTGCATTCACCTTTTATTAGTGGTATACAATAAATGAACTTCATATGTGCGAGCAATCTGCATGTAAAATTCGAATTTAGCTTTAAAATGCTAATGAAGCATTAAAAATATATTACCAGCCATTTGATTAATGATCATTAATATCTAATTAGAAACGTGCAACAGCGATCGATGTCAGTTCATTTGGGACCGCAGTGTGTCAATAATTGTTGAGTGTTGACAAGCATTAAAATTTGTGTACGGAATCAAAGTTATTGTGTGTAGTACCTTTTTCGTCATGTACTCGTACCAACGTAAGTACTCGTACCAACGTAGGTACTCGTACCACGAGTGCGACGAATCGAGTGACAGTGATGTGGAACTTCGGATCATTCGAGAATTTAGAAAAAAACATCAGGTAGGCATCTTATCGTGTATTCAAATAGAAACGAGTGATTTTCCAGTGACTATGGTAGTTGGGGATGAGAATTAATATCTGTACAGGGAAAAGAGAAAATAACTTTTCATAAACAAGCTTTGTCCGCAACATTTCGAATGAAGGAAAGTATGAACAAAAAAATAAAAATAAGCTCATGTTATGTTAGATAGAGCTACGATAACAAAACTGTATAGAATTAAATGTTTTTTTGGGAAATAAAAATCTTTAAACCTCCTCATATTGAACTAGCTGACCCGTGCAATTTCGTCTGCGTCACATTTTTTATTAATATTCCGCTACTTTTGGTCGTAGTGTGATGTTATATAGCCTATAGGCTTCCTCGATAAATGAGTTATCTAACACTCAAATTATTTTTCAATTTGAACCAGTAGTTTCTGATTAACCAAAACAAACCCTTCAGCTTCATATTATTAATATTATTATAGATCCACTCGCAAGTTGATAAATAGAATACCATTAAAGATAACTTCATAATAAAATAAACATCCGACATCAACTTGAATAAACAGAAACGCGGCAAAATATTATTAAACAATTTCTAGGGACTCGCAAAATGTTTCCTCAAATCTATATCATAAGAGGCATATGAATATTTTATAGAATCTTGTTATTTTACCCATGAGCTGTCCATATATTGTGGTTGATCTCAGATTATGGTAAAGTAAGTTTTGTAAATATAATATGTAGGAGAAATGATGGAGTAGATAATATATGTATCTTATTACATAACTTGAGTGTGAATGCTTGTAACGTAACGTGCTACTAGCTGTTACCAATTCACCTTTTAAGCATGTTCCAGACGGATGTAATCCAGTGTCCCATCCAAAGTGACTTAGGTGGGTAATGGTTTCCATCCGCGAATTGTGTTCGAATTTAGATTGTAACTGCCGTCTACGCATTGGTTTTGAAAATGTGATCACTTCACCCAAGCTCAGTTCGACATGTTTACAGCCGGTCGATTCTGTAAACATGTCGAAGTGAGCTGTCATACGATCTTGTTTACAAGGATTGACAGCTCATTTCGTGGTCACTTCACCCAAGCCTTTACTTCAACTTGTTTACATAACCGCACTGCTGAATCGACCGGCAGATGAAAACTAGATTATTTTAGTATCATATAGTTCAAAATCCCAAGGCCCCCAGACGTTGCTGATTTTCGAAGTATCAAAATGTGTGGAATAGATTAGTATGAGTAAGGTGATGAGTACGTAATTTGAACACACGCATACATTCTTGCTTGAGCTTTTTGTTTTGTACCTACCCAAGCCTGGTAGATTTTCATTTTCGTTATTTACGTTACACATTACTTTTTAGATAATAAGTAACGCCTGGTGGCTGCGATTAGAATGGTTTTATTGAACAATGCACTTGATCGGTAAATTCACCCCACTATTGAACTTAGCATCAGCCGATCGATTCTGCCGGACGATTTTGTAAACATATCGAAGTGAAAACTTGGGTGAAGTGATCATAAAGTGAGCTGACATTCCATCTTGATTACTTAGATTGACAGCTCACTTTGTGATCACTTCACCCAGGCAGCTCCTAGTTTTCCCAGGCACTTTGCTGAACTGGACCTATTTGGCGCAGCCGCGGGGCACACAAGGTAATTGTTTCAGAAATAAGTTTGTTTTTATATGTACCTACTTTGTGTGATCTGTGTGTGCCAAATACACTAATTTTTAGAAGTCACTGAAGAGGGAGAAAAACTCCATTAAAAACCTAAATTACTTTTCTGTACGAGACATTATTATTCTATGATATAAACCATATTCAAAGTTTTATAACGTCCATTAGCCTTTTTGCAAACACCGAACCAAGTTTCGAACTGGACAAATGGAAAGGCTTAACTTATACGAACTGACGAACTTTACTCTCGGATCTACTTTTCTTTTATCAAATAAAAGTTGTTCCATTAATAAGAAATTGATGCTTTTAATCTATACTAATACTAGCTTCTGCCAGCGGCTTCGCCCGCGTGATCCCTAGGAAACATACCTATGCCCTGAAATATATAGCCCTTGTGTTATTCCAGACTATAATCTACCTCTGTGCCAAATTTCATGAAGATCGTTTTAGGCGTGAAAGAGTAACAAACATCCATCCATCCTCACAAACTTTCGCATTTATAATATTAGTAGGATATAGTAGGATAGGATTATTTATGCGAAAGTTTGGATGGATGTCAATCACGTCAGAATGGCTGAACGAATCTTGATGAAACTTTTCATCTCAGGAATATGTTCCCTTGGGATAATTTTCGACATTCACGGGAGCGGCGCTAAGGGCGGCAACTAGGTCATATTATTCATATTTTCTAACTTTTGTTACAAAACATGTACCGTTACAATAACCGTGGTAACAATACGCAACAAAAACACGAACACAATCAAGCTAATAATAAATTATGGTGAATAAAAATAATGACAAACTAGTCAAGAATAAATAAGTTTAGAATAAAATAAGTAAACTCTAAATAAATGTGATTCTTTCTTTCTTTCTTATTCAAATGCATTACCAAGACTTTTTAATCTTAGGTATACCATTCACCTTTTCATAAGGCCACGTTTCTACCCGCAAGCATTACATTTTGACCTACCGACATGTTATGTGATGAGTCGCTCGATCGTGCTCGGCAATATAATTAAACTTGCATTCGACCTGGTGGCAGATGGAAACATGGCCTAATAACCAAAGATGCACTTGTTGAATCAACTATTGGCCGAGTAAAACCATAAATCCACCAAAACTTATTCATCCTTTCCGTAGGGATTTCGGAAAATCCTCTCTTAGTGCTCCCCTATACTCGGGAGGAGTTCGTGGCTAAATAATAACAGCCGCACGGATCGCTCTTGAAGGTTAAGCAACGCTTGCCAAGGTTGGTCTGTGGATGGGTGACCATCTTAACATAACGAGTTTCCTCCGTGCCTCGGAAAGCACGTTAAGCCGTTGGTCCCGGCTGTCATTTGTAGATCTTTGGCAGTCGTTACGGATTGTCAGAAGCCAGTAAATCTGACTCCAGTCTTGCCAAGATATACCGTGTTACCCAGTTAATGGGTTGTGGAGGTCTGGTAGGCAGCCGCTCCACGTAAAGCACTGGTATTCAGCTGAATCCGGTTTGACTGGAAGCCGACCCCAATGTAGTTGGGAAAAGGCTTAAGGCAGATGTGTGCTCCCCTATACTCCCCAAGGAACCTACTTGCATTTCAGCTTTCTACGACCAGTAGTGCGTTGTCTGTGAGTCACTCAGTCACTCAGTCACCAGTAACGGAAGAATTTTATATATTAGGATTGATTGCACCAAATCACAGACTTAAACTTACTGCCTTTCCAGTGATGGCAATATGGCGACATACCTGCGAAGCCTGAAATATTACGGGCATATTCTCTCTTCGCGCCTTATTCTTTATTACTTACGGTCGTGATTCCCCCCACGTGAAGTAATTGTCTTGATAATACTTCGACATGCATGCCTATCCTAGATATTGTGAAGGTCACTGTCAGATTTTGCGTCATAGGCTGAGCGATTTTGTTTCGGATTTTTTTCGAAAAAAGTCTCCGCGGCCCACCAAAGGGTATTAAGAGGACCACGGATAGGTTTTAGTCAGTAAGAGCCTCACTCCCTTCTGCTTCACCCAGAGCGGGAGAAGTCAATTGACTGAGCGATTTTGTCATATTAGGCACTGATGTAGTGACGACTACTTAACACCATGTGGAAGGCTTGAATACGTCCAATAAATAAGAATTCTCTATCTAATATAAGAGCAAAAACTCATGTGGCATATACAGAAAAAAGAAACAATCATCATCTGCCTAGCCTTTTCCCAACTTTATCAGGGTCGGCTTCCAGTCAAGCCGGATTTAGCTGTATACCAGTATTTTACGAGGAGCGGCTGCCTACCAGACCCCCACAACCCATTAAGTCAGATTCAGGATTCGGAGTCAGATTTACTGGCTTCTGACTATCCGTAACGACTGCCAAAGATCTACAAATGACAGCCGGGAGCAACGGCTTAACGTGCTTTCCGAGGCACGGAGGAAACTCGGTATGTTAAGATGGTCACCCATCCACAGACCAACCTTGGCAAGCGTTGCTTAACCTTGAAGATCGAACCGTGCGGCTGTTATTATCTAGCCACGAGCTCCTCATCACGAGTCATTTGACTGAGCGATTTTGGCATATTAGGCACTGATGTAATGACGACTACTTAACACCATGCGGTAGGTTTGAATACCATGGCGTCAGTGTGGTTTGTTACGCTGACGACACGCTGGTCCTGGCGCACGGGAGATCGCACCAGGCGGCGGCCGACGCTATGACACGCGGGGTTGCGACAATAATTGAGCGAATCCAGCAGTTGGGTCTCGAGGTGGCCTTACACAAGTCCGAAGCCATGTGCTTCCATGGTCCTCGGAACAGGCCACCATCGGGATCCCAAATAATGGTAGGAGGAGTTCACATCGAGGTCGGGTCGACGATGACATACCTGGGTCTCGTCCTCGATAGCCGGTGGAACTTCGTCGAGCATTTCCGACGTTTGGCTCCCAGACTGGGGCGGGCCGGAGCTGCCTTTAAGCGGCTTCTGCCCAATCTAGGGGGACCAAACGGCTCCTGCCGGAGGCTTTACGCGGGGGTTGTGCGTTCCATGGCCCTTTATGGGGCGCCTGTTTGGGCGCCTACTTTGAGGAAGCGACCTGCCCGTTACCTCAACGCGTCCCAGAGGGTCATGGCCATCCGGCTGGCCCGGGGATACCGCACGGTCTCTGGCGAGGCGGCGAGCCTTCTTGCTGGACTGCCACCATGGGATCTGGAGGCGAGAGCCCTCGCGCTCATTTACGAGTGGCGCGTGGAGGCGCAACGCCAAGGCGAGACTCCTCTGCCACGGCAAATTGCAGCAAGGCGGACGGAGCTCCGGCAGGATCTCATGGCGGTATGGAGACAGCGACTGTCGCAACCCAGCGCTGGGCATGCTACAATCCAGGCAATTAGTCCCCTCTTTGAGGAGTGGCTGGAGCGGCGCCACGGCGTCCTCACTTTCCGCCTGACGCAGATACTCACCGGACACGGTTGTTTCGGGAGATACCTGTTTCGGATTCGGCGGGAGGATACGCCCGGGTGTCATCACTGTGAGGATCGCCCGGAGGACACGGTGGAGCATACGGTGGAGGTCTGCCCTGCTTGGGCGGAGAACCGCCGGGTCCTTGTTGAGGCGATCGGCGGCAGCGACCTCTCGCGACCGGCCCTAGTACAATCTATGGTCCAGAGCGCAGAGGCATAGGAAGCGGTCACCTCCTTCTGCGAAACAGTAATGCTAGCGAAGGAGGATGCCGAACGTGTGAGAGAGAGGGAAACCTCACGACCCAGCCGCCGCAACAGAAGAAGACGCCCCAGGCGTCGGGAGTCGCAAGGCGATTTCCGGCCACCGTAGGCGCGGGCCTGCGGACGGCGAGCATTGGGTGGCTCGCCGTCCGATCAGAACCAGGCCCGGGTCGGCAGCGCGCTGTGTTCCACGCGCGCCTTAAGGAGATGTCAGCATGGGAGACGGGGCCCGCTAGGGCCAGTGCCTGCCGGGGTGCGGAATCCGTTCGAAAGAGACGCCGCAGCCCTGGAACGCAAAGGGCATTGGGAGGAGCACGGATGGGTTTTAGTCAGTAAGAGTCTGACACTCCCTTCCGCCTCGCCCATAGCGGAAGGAGTCATTTGATGATTTCCCATCCTTAAAAAAAAAAAAAAAAAAAAAAGGTTTGAATACCATCCAGTAAACAAGAATTTTCTATCTAATATAAGAGCAAAAACTCATGTGGCATATACAGAAAAAAGAAAGAATGTGACCCTTAAAATCCCCACGTGATTTGTGTCTCACGTGAGGTGACTTCGTAGGCAAGGTAACGTGGCCACAAACAAAAGTATAACAGCGATGTCTTGCGACAAAATAAATGTGGTTGTCAGGTGCCCATCAATATCTTTAAACCATGAAATACGACAAAATGGAAATCATGACGAACAGTGAAAAGTTTTTCGATAAATTGGACGTTAGAATTTTTTTTTTTTTTGTTTTTTTTTTTTTTTTTGCTACCTGGATGCCACGGAGGAGCTCTTAAACAAGCTTGAGCGCTTGCAAAATTTGTGCATTCGTTTTGTTTTTGGTTTGAGGAAATACGACCACATCTCTCAGTTTCGCAAGGATCTCAAGTGGCTCCCTATCCGTCTTCGCAGGAACACTCGAATATTATGTCTCCTTTACAACATTCTCTTTAATCCTGCATACCCTGGTTACCTGCGTGATCGGTTTTCGTTTACTCGCCCTGCCGATGCGCTGTGTAGATCCCACCTCAAACTCCATCTCAACTTCCCATCCCATAAAACTCATTCTTACTCCCACTCCTTCTCATTTCTTGCGGTTCGATTGTGGAACTCACTCCCATTTAAAATACGAGAATGTAAAAATATTTCTCTGTTCAAAAAAGCCGTCAAAGAGCACTATCTCTCTTCTATACTGTAATAGATATATCTTATAGGTATCTATTTATTATTTTATTATAATTATGTATTTAGGTAAATGTATTTGTGTATATTAGTTAGTATGTTTATTGTATTTTGATTTATATTTATTAACAGCTGTATGTTTAAGTTAAGTTAGCTTAGTCTATTTTAAGTTTCCTTCTTCGTATTTTTACACACTGTGTCTACGTATCTTATCCCTCTCTCCTGTCGCAGGTCTGCTGGAAGAAATTTCTTATGAAATAAGCAGTACCTTTGTGCTCTTCTTACTGTATAAATTTTCGTGTTTTAAGTATATTGTGTGTACATAAATAGATAAATAAATAAATATAAAGATAAGAGTTTGTTTGTTTGTTTGTTTGCTTGAATGCGCTAATCTCAGGAACTACTGGTCCGATTTGAAAAATTAGGAGGAGCGGAGCATTAATGAAAATTGTGACACAGACGAAGTTGCGCGGGTCTATTAGTTATAATTATATACTGTACCAGTTGACTCGCGCTACTTTGTCTGCTCCGCTTCTATCGGTCTTAGCGTGATGACATATTATATATATAACCTGTAGCCTTCCTCTATAAATGGGCTATCTAACACTGAAAGAATTTTACAAATCGGACGAGTAGTTCCTGAGATTATCGCGTTCAAGCAAACAAACTCTTCAGCTTTATATATTAGTACCTACTAGTTGACCCGCGCAACTTCATCTGCGTCACAATTTTCATTACTGCTCTGCTCCTATTGGTCTTAGCGTGAAGATATATAACCCATAGCCTTCCTCGATAAATGGGCTATCTAAAATAATTTTTCAAATCGGACAAGTAGTTCCTGAGATTAGCGCGTTCAAGCAAATAAACAAACAAACTCTTCAGCTTTATATATTAATAGTATATAGATATAGACATATTAGTATAGATTACCTTTAATTGTTTACATATTAACGATTTACCCTTACACACCAGTTCATCCAATAACATCCTCAATTTTGATATTAAATTGTATATGGGGGGATCTTCCTTATACAATTTAATATCAAAATTGGTAAACAATTCAGTTTCATAAAAACGAAACGAAATAGGTATTTTCCGCGGTCCAATCAGTTTTCATTGTTACAATTACCATGGGAAGCGAAATGGAAACAATGTTATGACATTTTGAAACGAATCAAAGGTTATTTTATTAATTAAAATGGATAGTGGACAGCGATACGGGCGAATTTTTTGACGAATTATTTTAGAAACAAAAGAAAGAAAGAAAAAGCGTATATTTGTTTTTTTTTTAGGCTTTCTTATTTTAAGTGTATATATTTTATTTTAATAAAAGTATGTCCGTTATTAAATAAAATATCAGCAAAGTTTTTCAGCCTAATTGTATTCAGTCAGAGTTTCTGCCTCTGTACGAAGTTACCCGACCCACCCGACGTCAATTCTAACTTTTCCTTTAGAATTTAGAAACATAATAAGCAAGTTGCATATAACGTAGTTTTAAGAGCTATTGTCATGAAAACATGTATGTTTAGATAACATCTATGGCACACATAGATGGGCATGCGTTCGCAACATTTCCATTTGTGTAACATAGTTTACAACCCCTGTTTTGTTATGTAGATGGTAACATTATTAGCGCTCATTGTTCCGCACTAAGCATATGATTTATGCAAGAACTACAAAGAATACGTGACTGCTCTATTACATATGTATGCGTACTCTTTCTTTCTTATTCCTATTGACAATAGTTCAGCTTTAATATTTTCTGTTTACTCTTTGTAGGTTTGCTTCTCACGTACAGGAAATGAATTTTATTCATGGTGCCTTTGAAAAAAACATGCCGTCATGATTAAGAATAATAAATATGTTTTTGTTTAGTTCACTTTTTTTGCACAAAATCAATAAAAAAACTTATTAGAATATTTTGGTAGCTACTTGAAACAAAAACGCAAGCAACAGTCGTTTAAACACAACTGTTCAAATAAGCACCTATACAAGTTATAATGAAGCGGGTCGACAAACAATGAAAATATGTAGATTTCATCTCAAGTTTACAACATCTGGTCCATACCGCAGTGCACCATTCTCGGTCAGTCATACAAAACTCACAACTATGTACGTATATCGTCTGAGTACTGTACAACACTACTCAATGCCACTTTTCAATAGAGTGAACCAAATAACAAATGAACTGCATGCGTCACACGGTCATGCATCATTTGTTCATATTATTTTCCTGATAGAAGTCCCCATGGACGATGTTAGTCATAAACAGATAAACTCATGTCTCCTTCATTAGTTAGTCGAGTGGTTCTCTTATCAGAAACGCATAAATACCTGACTGGCATTATAACGGGGCATAGCCCTTGGCCCATTAACTGTTCTTTACCGCCGCATTCCAAAAGTTATTTGTGATGCCTAATAAAATATAATGCCATCGAGGAAATCCGAATTCCGTATCGGAAAACGATTTGTTGCTTAGTTAAACTCGGTATTACTCAGAGTATTACTTGATACTTATAAACCAGATAATCGCGTGTTAGCTAATTATTAGTCAATTAAACAGTGTTTTTAATTGCGTTGGTGTGTTACAAATATCAAACACACTACAAAACTGCGACCTTCTATGCGTACCGCCATTCGTGGACTCGTGGTGTTAACTCACAATTTATTAGCGGAAATGAATCTTTGTCCTTCCTTAATTTAAGATACTAATCAATAGAACCTGGGTGTGTGATGATGTGATAACATGGCATACAATATTCATACCGATTTATTTTGTGCTATTGCGTTCGAACGATGCAGTTGGACAGAAATAGGTTGCTGAACGTCCACAATAATAACCCATTTCCTTCAATTGACTACAAATTGCTTGTCCTATTATCTAGCAAATACATTTCCTTTCTGCCAGATGAGGTAGAGATAAAACAAAGAAATTATACTGTCAATCGCAATCCAACTTGTTTCGATTTCAAACTTTGTTCTGACAAACTAACTCCGATGGCCGACGTCTCTACTGTAGGTCTGTGGGTCTCTAAACTCTAAACCGGTGCTGCGGGCTGTCACAGAATATGAACATACAGAAAGCTCACAGAAATTATTTAGTTTGATTTTACCTGATGACATTTATGATTCTTATAATTCTTGCAAGAGTTGCATGAAGCAATTTGTTACGCACAGATCAATATTTTTGTATTTTATATTATTTCATCTGACTTTATAGTGAGGGTTGAAAAACAAAACGTTGCTCATAATAACATACTCGGAAAATCTCTTAGTTAACTGAAAACCTATTTAATATCGGCTCTTTATGAAGAATTTCTCAGCAAAAATAGCAACTGAATATGTAGTGGGCCTTCTTCAGCTAAGTATTCTGTGTCCCTAGTTATATCGTGCTCGCCGGGAGTTCTCTCGATTACCTGCCCGTACTATGTACAGTCAACAAATTTATTTGGTATGCAGGCAGCTAACTTGAAACTACTTTTAAACAATGTTGTGACAGTGCTGAGTAGACAATTATTGTACACCACACTCGTAAGTGTGTCATAAGCTTAAAAAAATATAATGAACACATTACAAATGAATATTGGCAGTGCAGTGGAAAAAATAATATATTTTAGCTGTATACCTAATAGCTTTGTTGACTGTACCTCGGTACCTTACCTACTCTCGGGGCCATGTCAGCTCTTCGCTGTATTGAATTTCTTTCCGAAGCAGTTGCCAACTTTACTACATACACTCTTAACGGCGAATTTAATTTAAAATTAGATCGTGTAGTTTCTAAGTGTGTGTAATACTATTGCTACTACTAGCTGAACTGTTCGCTGCTAAGATTTAATTAAATACTTCGAGGAAGATGCTAGTAGCAGGTAAAGTATTTCTAATATATGGATTAACTAATGTTGTCTATTAAAAAGAACCGGCCAAGTTTGAGTCGGACTCTCACATGAAGAAAGAAAAAAAAAGGTTTCTTGTAGGGAGCCCCCTAAAATTTTTCATTATATATAAATTTTATAATTATATTTGTGGTTATAAAATACCGGTAACAGCAATACATACACGCTGTGTGAAAATTTCAAATGTCAACCTATTACGGTTCTTGAGATACAGCCCGCTGACAGACAGACAGACGGATATTCGGTGGAGGCTTAGTATTAGGGTTGCATTGGATACCCAGCAGGTATGACGGAACTCTAAAAAAGAAGCTGCCTCGTCAGAGATCGTAAGCGCTACTGCTGAACATGAGATATACCTAAGGGTTCGACTTCCTGGTCGAGCAAAGTGGTATTAGGTTTTTTCTTTTAGAATTTTTAAGTAGCAGCCAGGGTCACATTGGCACCCAGTTGGCGACAATAGACTCTCCCTCTATTACATGGGACCTATGTAAACATAAGTATCCAGCGTGAGGATCCCAAACCTCTGCCTAACCCTTCTTGGAATACACGCTTGATGTTTTCTTAGGTTATATCCTAACGAGTTAGAAAAAGGAAAAGGTTTTGTTGGAATGTTTTCTACTAAAACAGTTTCATGATAAAGTGGCTCTGGCAGCAACTCGTGCCATAAAAATAAATAACAGAAAGATACGCTCTTTTGAGGGCCTTGTGTTACTTATTTGACTATCAAAACCATATCAACACCTAGGTGAATTTAATGAGATTTATTTTAGGTATCCAAGTAATGCGTGCCTCTTTTATAACTTCTCAATGCCAAGAAAACGAAATGTAACAAGTTTCCCTTGCCTAATGTTAGACATCTAGAACCAAAAGTTTTCTCAAAAAATAGGTGCTTGAAACTGTGGTATTCTTGGAAATAAGTGCTGATTCCGAACTTCAATGGGGCCCGCATATATCAAACATGTCGGGAAGGCTCAGCTCAGCCACCAACGTCGTCAAGAAAAGACATTACCTACTCTGACGTTGACAAGCTCGGTTTGTCTATTATAGTTTTTTTCGCGTTACGTCTTACGGTACCCTATTGTGGGAAAAAGCTGCAGACATACAAAATTAACAATATAACATCTGGGATCAAGACAACATTTCAATGAAATTGGAATTCTTACGGTTGCATCTCAATTCATTTTTACAATATTATACGCATTATTTTTTTGGAATTATTTTAGGCAAAATATACACTTATAAACTAAAACCAGTGATATCTATAACTTGAACACTACAAACAATTATAAATTACACGCACCATCCCACCGTCTTTGAAAGGTCCAGGTCGGTTATGGGCATGGCTGATATATTTGCGACAAGATCGTGAACAGGTGCTGCTTGTGGTGAGTGTTCGTCTTGTTAGCCATGGTTTTTGTTAATGTTAGGTCGATAAACTGTTTTTTGTAAATTTTGACGGCCTTAGTTAGTTTATTACTTTAGTCGTCGAGTCACAAGTTTAGGTCAGCACGTGTAAGCGGCCCGCCCTTTAAATGTCTGGAGGGTTATTTAATTTACGTAGATTTTATGCTTGAGTTGGTTTGATTATGCTAGCATTATGGAGTGTACTAGCAGTGGCGATTAATTTAGCTTTAGGTTTTACGTGTTACCTGTCACAGTATTTTCTTTGTAATAATACTTTGCATACTATTGTACAATTGGTAGTTCTTCTAACTCAACTGACTTATACTTCTTGTTGGGCAGATTGTTGCGTCACTTCTTCTTCCCAGCTAAAACACTAGAGGTGGTGACTATCTTTTTGTAAATGATCACGTTCAAAAAGTGCTGGCAATCAACCTAATTTGAATAATCGGCTTTTTGACATTGACTTTGAAAGCAAATAACATAACATAAAATAAACATTTATTTATATTTATATACTTCTACAAAGGTGCCTTACAAACTAACATAATCTTAATAAATAGATACAATACTCCTTTGTGGGAGACTGGTATCTGCACTAGGAAATATTGTCACACAGATTACCAGCCCCCCTCCCCCCCCCCCCCGCAAACAATGTTCTTGGTACAAAAAAATAAGGCCTCTGAAAAAAAAACAAGTAAAAAAGAGAAAAAAAATACATAATATAACCCTCCTGAATCAGTCGGGTTAAAAAGGGACCAGTTTAAAATTAAAATTCTTAAAAATTAAATTATTGTGTGGAGGTCGTTATGGTGTGGTGTGGAGGTTGTTATAGTGTGGTGTGGAGATAGTAATGGCGTGGTGAGGAGGTCGTTAAAGTGAGATGTGGTCGTTTCAATGTGGTGATTTTACCTGGGAACATTCAATAGAATTTCGGTGCCATCGTAGTCATGATATAGTAAGAACATGGTTAGAGCTTGCTTGCACTTAGTCCTAGGTCTTCTTAAAAAAAAAAAGATAAAAATGTATGATCTTCATACATTTTTATCATTTTTTTTTTTGAAATATTAACCTTCTGGGGATATTTTAAGTCAAGGGTGAATAGGCTACTTCAGAGCAAGCGTGGTCCATCGTAAACAATATCACCGCGTACCATAAGGTGAGATTGTGGTGAAACGTGAGTATACATTCAGTCAAAAAAGTATCGGGAATGGATGATTTGTTTATGGTTCCGAATTCAAATTTTTGTTTTTTTGTAGTTGTTAGATTGGCACAGCTGTTTTCCATTTTGGCGCGGAGTTTGAGTTGCATCTGTTATTTATATTAAATACAGTGCTGGTTTTAGTAGTATCATATATAGTGTGTATTGCGAATTTCATAATGGACAAAAATATCGAACAAAGAGTTTGTCTTAAATTTTGCATCGCCAATGGAATTTCGTGTTCGGAGTCACTGAAAATGTTACAGAAGGCTTACGGTGAATCGACTTTATCAAAAACTCGTGCTTATGAGTGGTTCAAAGCGTTCAAAAGCGGTCGAGATGTGATGGAAGATTTGCCTCGCTCTGGTAGGCCGTCAACGTCTGCAACTGAAGTTAACATCGCAAAAGTGAAGGAAATAGTGACTGAAAATCCCCATTCAACTCTGAGAGAGATAGCCGCCGAACTTGCTGTATCTCATGAGTCGATCCGTACCATTTTAACTAATCATTTGGGTATGAAACATGTTGCTGCTCGGCTAGTCCCAAAAGATCTGAATTTTCTCCAAAAACTCAATCGCATGAAAGTCGCTGAGGACATGCTAGAACGAGTCAGTTCGGACCCAACATTCATGAAACGCATTGTTACTGGTGACGAGACGTGGGTTTACGAGTTTGACATGCAAACTAGTCAACAAGCTTCGGAGTGGCGCCTTCCAACTGAACCGAAACCGAAAAAACCACGCCAAAGTCGATCAAAAGTCAAAGTCATGTTGACTGTTTTCTTTGACTATCGTGGTGTTGTGCACTCTAAATTCTTACCGGAAGGTCTAACGGTAAATAAAGAATATTATTTGAGCGTTATGCGGCGTTTAAGAGAGCAAATTCGACGAAAAAGGCCAGATTTGTGGAAAGAAAATTCTTGGATTTTGCACCACGACAATGCGCCTTCGCACAAGGCTATCATTGTGAACGAATTTTTAACCAAACACTCAACAAATACCATCCAGCAACCACCATATTCACCAGATATGGCTCCTGCTGACTTTTTTCTTTTTCCTAAACTCAAATTACCACTTCGTGGCACCCGTTTTCAATCGATAGAAGACATAAAGGAGAATTCGCGGCGAGAACTGAACTCAATTCCGGAAGCAGCGTTTAAAAAATGTTTTGATGAATGGATTATTCGTTGGCGCAAGTGTATCGTTTCTAAAGGAGCATACTTTGAAGGTGATAAAATAAATTTGGATGAATAACAGACATTTTACATAGGACATAGGCCTCCCCCAAGTGTTCCAATAACAACCGGTCCTGTGCGTCTCGTATCCAACAGCTACCCGCGACCCTCACCAGATCACCGGTCCACCTTGTGGGAGGCCTACCAACACTGAAACTACAACAAAAAAATAGTAGCACTTAAAAGAGAGAGAAAATAGTAGGTACATAACATGTGCCTATAGGTAATGTTCCCAGTTCCCACTGCTGGGACACAGGCCTCATCTTACTACACCGAGGAAATCTACTTTCTGAATGAATGTACCCTAAGTCTTAATCCAGAACATGGTCTTCTCTTGTGCCGAGTTTCATCTAAATACGTTCGTACGAACAGACAGACAGAGACAACGTGACTTTCGTCTGCTCACTCCGATTGGTCGTAGTATTAACCAACGTGATGTTATATAGCCTTCCTCGATAAATGGGCTATCCAACACTAATAAATAATATTTCGATTCAAACCAGAAGTTCCTGAGATAAGCGCGTTGAACCAAACAAACAAACTTTTCAACCTTCTATTATTAACACCTATACATATTATATTAGTGTGGATGTGGATAGTCTAAACGTGGGTTCCGAAAATTATTCACCAATTCTTCCGTAACACATTGAAGCAGCAGATAAGATATTAGCCGGCCATATCCGATAAAATATATATGAGAGTTAACCAGCCGTGACATACGAGCAATATCGAGCCTTCGTGTAGCATACCTAATAAACTATGAATAAATCAATAAGCTTTAAATATTTAATAGCGTTTTCTTCCGAACTTTCATTGTGAAGGAAAGGTAAACACTCAATTTGATCACCGAAGAAGCAATTGTGATTGAGGGGGTCATAGGTAGACAGCTTGAAGCTGCAGCTGTGCTTCACAATTTTGGAATCAGCGCAATCCATAGGTACACCATATGAGTAAGTAGGCATCTATGTCCACACTATTATGCTAACAGCCATATTCATAATAAAGTTAACCACATGATTAGATCACAGTTAGATTATTATAAATAAGCCATTTAATGTGATTGCTTATTTTTAAACTATTACCGAGCGTGATTTTCACCACAACCTTCTAGAAAGGTCGGGGAACGAAAATTGGAGCGCAATTTTACGGGCTATTAGCTTTTACATCATATTCATAACATACCAAAGCGCTATCAGTGGATATCGTTGATAAACGCTTAACAGAGCAAATGATAAGTGGCCATTAGTACAAACAGGACGCTGGAAAGTTTCGACACCGCCCAAAGCCAGGTGTATGGAGAGATTATCGTGTATCTGATGGATTAACTTTGTGCCGTTATTTGGTAACACTGGTTAAAAGGGTTTAAGAATTACATAACAGTGAAAAGTTCTTCTAGTAGTAGATTTAGGAATCTGTTTTTAGAAGACCCGCGTCAGACAGTGTCTGTCTGACATATCGCTGAAATTTATCTTTTTAGTGCAGCCGTGAGACACACACTTTGTTTTTGGCGTTTTTTTTTAGTTCTTTCACTTCGATTCCATTCGGACAGTGGTGCGTGAAAGTACCACTATAGAAAAATAGGGAAACATTTAGAAATTATTAGCAGACTTCAGGCCGAGATACAGGTTATAAAATTAGGAGAAGACCAACGAAACGTTGGACGCAGTGTATGATCAATGTATGAAGATAATATGTACATCTAGAATGGTTGTCTTTGTAGATGACGGCTTATAAAATATGTACGATTGAAGATATTTTGCGTCAACCCCAGATACCTACTTAAATCAAATATAAAGGCCAAAGAACAAAATGGATCTTAAAGTATTTTCTACCAATCAACAAAATAATAGAAAATGCTCGCAGTTGACTGTCTTTAAACTTCCCATGAGTCGTCAGGTTCTTTCAATTAACAAGTACATAATTAAATTTAGAGTGTTTTCTGTTGAGTGTAGAATAATCCCGTCACACGGATACAATTACAAAACATTTCCACTTAAAGAGGATTGAATTTGGCTACGTAACATTTCTCAAGGGTAGAACTGTTTTCATCCCTCATGCTCATTTCAATAACAATCATACTAAAGGTAAGCATATTTTTTATCAAGCACGAAACTTCATTACCCACCAAAACATAATTAATAATTTCTGCGCGGAAATACACAAAATTCTAATGAAAAGCCTAAATTCCGGCCTTATCTTTGGTGTGCCGAAAACCCTTAAAAACAAATAACATGAAGCAAACAAAATGGCTGAATCGGGTACAGTAAAGTAAGGAAACAAATATTGGGAGCGTGAAAGGACTGTGGAAACACTTGGCCGTATGTACGCAAGGTTATACAAAATTAAAGTGACCGCATCGGTACGCTATCGCGAAACTACCGGTCATTTTAATAATACCCGGGGTAATAAAGTTTGAACGAGCAGAATAAACGAGTTAAAGAACTGTTTTTATTATATGCTTTTATAAAGATATCTTTGTATGTACTCAGATGGTCTCTGAAGGTTTGGAGTACTCGCATACATTCGAGTCAGACCTGGGTAGGTCTGCTACAATGCTGAAAGATTGTTAACAGTGACACATACTGGGGTATTGTTGATTAAATGAAAGGGGGTACCTCCTACTTTTAGAACTGATTTGCAATTATTTTGACCCGTAATCGTACTCTTGTTTATTCAAGAGGGATTCCAAGAACTTTTTATGGATTTTTAGTAGGTAGTATATATTTAGTAAGTATATTAGGGACTATTCTCATGGGCTTTCAGAAAAATATCAGAAATTTCTCACAATGGGAAAGTCTTGGTCATTAGGTAGAAAACATCACAAGAAAATAAAATGTTAAAAGCTATATTAGCTGTAGAACATCCCATTCGAAGGATGGGAATCAATTTCAAATCAACCTGTATAAACACGGCATTTCAATTATCGCACCTTCACTTGCCATTAAAAAGAGGAATGCTTTTTAAAAAAAAAATCCTCAAAGACGGAACATTATGTACAAGGTAATGATGGATGGCTGTCCCAAAAATTACTTATACAGGAAGATAAAAGCTGCTAGATGATGCATTGGACGTTAACACGAAACCTTGAAAAAAATGTAGCATGTCGCAAAAAATAAAGGTAAAACATTAAACACAGCCTCGATTTCAGTTTAATAATATGTATTTCAATACATTTA
The DNA here is from genome assembly GCA_950371165.1 of Lacanobia oleracea. NCBI lineage: Eukaryota > Metazoa > Arthropoda > Insecta > Lepidoptera > Noctuidae > Lacanobia > Lacanobia oleracea. The sequence continues at coordinate 12,877,033 of OX493393.1, read as the reverse complement.
TTTCAATTAACTTTTTGTAATTTTGAATTGTCAAGGAGTCGGTCACGGGTCAGTTAGAAAAATTAATGAATTGTAAATTCCTAATCGTAGATCTCTTTGTAGAAACTCGTGCAAGAATTTCCATGGAAACTAAATCAAAAAAAAATCCTGGTTGCCCTTGTTGCTTTTGAAGATGAGAACAGTATTAAAAAATAAATATATAAATCGCAATTTATATTTATGTTTTTTTCCACATTAAAATATTTTCTTGCAATAAATAGATGACCTGTCTCAACTGACATGAGCCCAGCATCGACATTTTCCTTCTATGTTCTGTTAAAATACCGGGTTCTTTATAGCAATTCTTAACATTATAGTATACTTTCACCGTATATTTCATTACCGATAAAATGAATACAGAAAGTACTAAAGCCACGCCTTAGAAATGCCAATTGAAACCATAATTAATTGGCCCTTCAACTGTATTTAGGGAATTCAAAACATTACGTACATTATCTGAATTCCTATAGTTTCAGATAACGAACTCGATTAAAGACAAAAATTTCAAAAGAATTTGAACATTCTTAAATGTAGATAGATAATACTTACTATACCAACTTTATTAAACATAAAAAATACTCCTTTTTTACTATTGATAGGCACGCGTTCGACCTCACCTGATGGTAAGCGATGATGTGGTCGAAGATGGAGCACGTTTGCCTATTCACTCTTGACTTAAAGACTCCCAGGTTTTAGCTATCAGGAAACACAGACTTCGGCAGGGAATTCCATTAACATTTTTGGAAATGTCTCCTCGAGCCCTTTATGGGCACGATTCCAAAAATGTCTTGATAGGTTTTGAAAAATTTAATGAAGGCATAATATGGCGCCAAACATCGGCCATTTTAATTTTTATTTACCCAGTGTCACTCTCAAAATTAATACGAATCTAAAGACACCTTTGAAGCTAAAATCCATCGAGCCGTTTAGGCTCCAGGGCGTGCCAAAGAAATATACATACATACACTCGAAAAACATAACCCTCTTTCTTTCGTAGTCGGGTAAAAAGGTATGTTGTGAACTGTAATAAAAACATCCGTGAGTGTTTTAAACTATTATTTCCGGAAACTGCACAGTTCCAGTGGAAAAAAATACGGGAGCAAAGCAGCAGGAGAAAGCTAATTTGAGCATGTTCTTAATGACAATTTCAGTGACGTTCTTACATAAAACACAGCAATTGGGCCGCAGCGGGGTTCTATTGTTAACAGATAAACCACTTATTCCACCATCAGTCGAAAGCCGTAAACAATCCGTTAAACAAACAAGTCAAGGTCACATTATATCTTTATTGTTTACGGTTTGTTTTTTCCAATTGAGGTTTTCCTAAAGGATAACGCCTCCTTAACTAACTGGTTGTTTACGCTCAACTTTCCCAATAATTCAACTGAATATCCTACAATAAAAACTAGGTAAAGTTCTAGAAGCCCATTCAGCCTATCATTTCTTTTTCACAGTTTATTTGAATATCTGTTTGTGTTTCCTCGTGAGCTAATTGTGTATTCCGTTGCCATCAGATATATCGGCGTAGCATTGAGCGGTTGTATTAGCATGGCCGACGGTACTGCAGCCATGGTCGCCCCAGCTGCCACCATTGGTTCTTGGCTGGCATTATACAATCGATATTTTTGGTCTCATTTTATAATATTAGTTTTTTGTGAGCACCAGGTTTTATTGTAGGCCTACTAAGGAGATTACCTTTTTAGGGTTCCATACCCAAAGGGCAACCAACGAAACCGTATTACTAAGCCTCCGCTGTCTGTCCGTCCGTCCGTCCGTCTGTCTGTCAGAGGGCTGTATCTCAAGCACCGCAATAGGGAGACAGTTAAAATTTTTACAGATTGTGTATTTCTATTGCTGCTTTAACAAAAAATTTACAAAATTGAGGTTTATGGTACAGAACCATTCGTGTGCGACTCCGAATCGCACTTGACCGGTTTTTTACAATACGTATACCCATCCTGATAAGCATAGTGTTATCCAGGGCATGGTATCTGTAGAAAAGTTTACCTATATTCAGAGGGCCGTTAAGGTGGATGCTCCAGGGTAGCCCGCGAAATTCAAATATTTTTATGTTTTTTGCAATTTGCCGGTCAGTGTGAAGCTCTAAGTTCATGTAGTTCGAAAGAATGAATATTTCAGAAATAATCATTCTTTCGAACTACATGAACAAAGAGGGCAATATAGACGATTAAAAATCCTGGTTTCACACTGACCGGCAAATTGCAAAAAAACATAAAAATATTTGAATTTCGCGGGCTACCCTGGAGCATTCACCTTAAGCGTTTTTTAATTACAAAATTTTCTTTATAAACTTGAATATTACCGTACCTGACATAACGTAAAATGACATCATGTTTGTATTTCTCTGACGTTTACACAGAGGTCGCCCCCACTTCAAGTCCCTCCAACCCATGAATTAGGGGGTAATCCTATTGTCACTAACTGTACTGTAATCCCGACTCCCGACTGCTACTATGAAATAATTACATAGGTTATGGAAAACCCAATAGCAGTAATCCTATTGATCCTAAACATACATACTTCGCGTAAAATATTACCCAAAGCGGTGACTTTTAAGTAGGTAGTTAATGAAAGGCTCTACATGCTAATGTTATCTATATTATCAGCAGCCGATAAGCCGCACAACTCTCACAAGTGACCGGTCGCGCACATAATTGACATCGAAATCGATATGAACCTCGCTTTATTGGCATTTCACACTTCACTGTGTGCCTCGCGTGTACGAGTAGGTTCGACGAGATAAATGACTTTATTTTTTCGTATTTTTTTTCAGTTCAATAGACAATTGCGTATGCTTAAAACACATGTTTTAATTCGGCTACACGTGTTTCAACTTCAACCTTATTTTGTAGGTAAATAATCTTATGTTTAATATCAGAGAGATTATAATATGTACCCAGTTTCAGTGGAATTAGTTATGTAAAATAGGACAATAAAAAATGTGAAGAGGTCGGCTCGTAAGAAAAAACTGTTCCTTTGACAGGCGACCATAATAAAGGTGCCTTTGTCGAGTTCAAGCTCAAGGCAACCTTTCAAAAGCCACTTGTTTTTACACTAGAACTCTCAACCACGGTTCAATTAATTAACTTCAAACTAAAGGTTAATGTAACTACCTCAAACATTACTAATTTGTTTTAATTCTCGTAGAACTCAATTAAATATTATCTTGAGTAAAATGTTGAAGCCTTACTTCAGATTTGAACAACTTTCAGCTCTCACAATGTTTGTTACAAAATAAACTTTCAGGCTTGGAGATATGTCAAAGTCGGTAGGTACTTATAATAATGTTATAACATTTTCAACATTCCCAAAGTCTGCGTGACGTGAGTCATCTGGCGTTAATTTATAGACACAATTATGACAACCGTTGTAAAATTAAATTAGACCAAAACTCGCGTAGGTACGATAAGAAGATTCGCTGACAGTGCTAAATTCAGCAGTTGTACATATTGTCACTAATGCCATGGTTTAACTAGTGAAATTCCTTAAGATGTCTTGAAACTATTAAAATAAAGCAACCAACATTGTCATAGTAACAAACAAATACTAAATACCTCAGTAAAATGTCGAGTAATCTTTAACAATCGGCACCGTCACTCGTCTCGGCGCAAAGGCTTTCATTTCATTCTAATTAGTACGCCGTTTCGCAAATTACTAGTCTTAATTGTACAAACTACAAACAGACACTTTAATAACGTCGCGAGAAATAATCTTCGAATTCAATAGGTACACATCACAACGTACATCAAATACATTTTCGGATGACCCAAAATCAACCTAAGTCGTTGACATGTCTGACAAATTGACATAAATGGGCTTTTGAATACTTGATTTCAAAAGCATGGGACAAAAAATTAAGTGACAAAAGATAAAGATGAGACGATTCTTTCTAATGTCCCTTACTGTAGATGATGTATCATGGAATTACTTTTTATTTGTACGCTCTTACAAGTTCCCCTTATTAGACACAAGTAAAAATTTAATCCTACAGAACCCAACCACGCTACAGAATCTTGAATTGCCTCAGCCGGGTTTTATGTTACACTTATTTGCATTTCATCGCTGCTATTAACAAAACGTTCGCTGTGAATAACTTTGGACGAAACGAAATTATTCTTTTGACGTCATGCATACAAAAGTTGCACTGAACACTGATTAAGAAGATAAATCTTCTTTGAAAATTAACCGAGTTTGACGTCGGTAGGTTGGCGTCGGCCCTGAATACGAGATGTTTACCGTGTAGTTCAGATGCTAAAACGGCACACAGTCATAAATCTCGAGACCCCTGTATTAGCAATTCTGCGGCTAAACGTACCGTTTTGTCGAGTTTTAGCATCCATTGTTATGAGTTCTAAAATAAAAATAAAACTTTTTTACAAAAAATACAACCGACTTCCAAAAACAAAACACTACAAGGTACAAAATAACTTCGGAAGAAAGAAAAAAACTTTAATTTCTGAAGTCGATGTTTTTGGTTATTTTTACGTTTTTTGACACCGACTTCCGAAATTAAAGTTTTTTTCTTTCTTCCGAAGTTATTTTGTACCTTGTAGTGTTTTGTTTTTGGAAGTTGGTTGTATTTTTTGTAAAAAAGTTTTTTATTTTTCCCCGATTTCAGCAATCCCGATCCCTTTGTTATCATTTATTGAAGAGTTCCGTTGCCTACCTCCAAAGTTCTTCGTCAGATCTTCACCAAATTGAAACGGGACCAGTCCAGGAAAATACTCTTTCAAACAAAAAAAGAATCATCCAAATCGGCTGACAATTGGCTAAAGTATCGCTGAACAAACATTTTTCATGGGATCTCATCCTCAGATCCTAATTTATACCTTTCATCATCAGCTCAGCAACATGAGATGATGATTACCAGGCACAAATATCTGAATTGCGTTAGAAAGTTCATGAAAAACATTGTATGTGCCTATAAAATTTGAGGGTTGCCCTCGATTTTCGTGGGATCACATCAACAGACATGGTGACAATGGGACCAATCGAGAAGTATACCCTTTCAGATGAAACAAAAATTTTTCAAATCGGTTCATAAATGACGGAGTTATGAGGTAACAAACATAAAAAAAAGAAAAAAAAATACAACCGAATTGAGAACCTCCTCCTTTTTTTGAAGTCGGTTAATAAGAAGAACTGGTAGGTCCCTCCATTAATTCATTGTGAACTGTGGAAAACCTAGGTAAAAATTAGGCATTAATTTAATGCAATCATTAATCAATTCATGTAGGACAAAAAACAAAGATTGTCTAATGAAATCTTTGAATCCAGACTTGTTTTACTTTTAATTACTTCTCAAATAAAACAACTAATCACGTGCTATGCAGTGGACTGGTTGAGTGTCCTCTACCGGGACTCTACGCATATATATACATATGCGCTGCGATTTTGAAAATAAAAACTGGCCAAGTGCGAGTCGGACTCGCATAGGGTTCTGAACGAATTTTTTTTTTAAACATGTTATTTTAACACTATAGACTTCTTATAGGTTTTCCTGTAATCTATAGGTAAAGATCTATTATTTCAATTTTTTTGAAAATTTTAGGCTCAGTAGTTTCGTAGATAAGGGCGGGAATGGTAATTTTTCGTCTAATTTCTTGAATAACTTCAAAACCATTAATTTTAAAATT